>JAZHRO010000008.1:10070000-10670000 GCA_037157565.1 Thalassia testudinum | reverse complement strand
AGCAGCCTACTTAAAAAAAAAGAGAAAAATATCAAAAAAAAATAGAGAAATAGAAAAGAAGAAAAAAAAGAAATAAGCTACACTTCACTGCATGAGTATGGCTGGCAAGTTGTCAGTGGTAACAGCTCATTGGCTGGTTGTCAATAACCCACCTCATGAAATGCACGTACAATTCCTAAACACTTAGGAAGAAGTGGAAAAGTAGAATAAATCGAGAAGATATACACTGGGTTCGCCCTTGTGCTGACCCCATAAAAATAAAAAGTAGGGAGAAAGCTACCGATCGGATAAATACACCTTTAGCCAGAATTTCTTTTCAAGGTCACCTGGGGGCGTAGAAACCCGAAGTCTATTCTGATTGCTGATCAATGAGTCTATTACATTCACATAAAATGATGTTTAGCACTTAGAGTTCTTTCTGAGTTTTGAGTGGGTTGGGTAGCTGTAGAAAGCTACCCCGAAACTCTAAACTCAAAAATCTAAAAAAAATTAGAAAAGAAGAAAAAGAAAAAGATGCTCTTACTTTTGAATAAGGTGAGGACTTGGGTGGTCTGCATCTTACTTGACACCTGGGCGCTGTTGTGTCTCTGCAGTTCAAGTCTTAGTACAAATTTCCCAATGTTGAAAAATAACTATTTCTTAAGTAGTTTGATTATAATTCTATTTATAAATAGCATATAGTTTGGCTATGGACTAGCAAAAGATAGGCATGGGGGTGTGATGTGCATACATCTAATTAACCTAAAATGTCTATTTATGCATATTCCTAGTGTCATAGAAGCATCATGCATTATAAATATTGCATAACATGCATCATTATGCATTTAGGTCAATTTGTACAAATTGTATAATAATTTTCCTTTCTCTTGTGGCCAGGGACAAGACAATATTTGTCAGAACCTTGGATTGAAGATCCAACCATACAGATTTGATTAGGGCGACGATCTAAGTTCAATGACTCCAAGATCGCTCCGATGAAACTTCCGTAGTATCAGATGTAGTTCGAGGAAGATCAGAGGTCAAAGGGCAAGGTGGTGTAAAATTCAAACTTCAAATGACAAATCCAATTGCACGGATGGATTTGGATCAACGATCGCAGCTGAACAGTGTGAAAATCGATCCAATCCGACATCCATGGCACTACTAACAAGCAAGAGAAGATGGACGGCCTAGATGGCACCATGTGGCACCATCCAGACCACCTGCTGCACCCAGCCCAACTTCTTAAAGCATCACAACCATTCATCTGAGTCGTTGGATCTTCATCCAATGGCCTAGATGGCGCCACGTCTCCCCAAAGCTGACACTCTCTTCTTCTGAAGGCAAAGGTCGCTTGGTCTCGACCGTTGGATCAAGATCTAAGGTTGTGAATGCTTGCCCCTTAAATCAGAAGCACGACCAAAAAGGCCACATTGCGTAGTGGTCGCACTGCTCACACACATTGTAGAGGCTCACAGTCGAGACCTCACGTGCCTCAAATCGAGCGGGCGAGTGGGACGCAGCTAAATTCAGTTGTACGATCTTCATTGAGTAGTCGTGAAGTGAGTGACGCGACGCACGGAGAAGCATGGATCTCACACACGCGTGATAACATATGAACAGACGTGCAATCACATGTACGCGCACGTGTAACATTTGAAGACGAAGGGACTCGAGTGCATTTAAGTCGTCCGATCTCTTGATTGGATGACTAAGATTGATTGAACGTGATGAAGAGCTTCAACAGCCGAAGAAGAAGAGGTGCGCCTTTACCAACACTCGACTATAGTGATGATTATATCTGGCACTAAACTATGGAAAGACTCTTATGCCCACATTCCTACAACTATATAAAGCCCCTACACCCTCCATTTTTTCTTCATCCCTTCATCTCTCTCCCTCTCTAAGAGCTAAGAACTCAAGTTCTAAAGCTCGCTTTAGTGCTCCCAAGCTACGAAAAGCTTCGCTAGAGTTAAAATCAAAATTTTACACCTCTCACCCCCTTCGCGGAGCTCTTGCCAGCCGTCTCTCACCCCCGTTCTAGAAGTGGATCCAACAATGTCGATGCTCTGCCTCATCCCCAGTTCTTCCCAATCCGCCCTCCGTCCTCCGTCTTCGCTCTCCTTCCAAGTGTCGTCCATCCGGCTCGTCCTCCAAGCAGTCGTCAAGGAGGATATCTTCTCACCCCTTATCTTTTTTTCGCTTTCTAGAGTAAATTTCTTGCTTCCTAGTGATAGAAATTAGTTGTAATGACATTATCCTTGATATAAAAGTTATTTCTCTCTCTCTAGCTCTATTGTTTATATTACAATTAGACTAACAGTTTATAATCATTGTGAATGTCCCCTTTATAAGCAAAATTGCACAAAAATATAATTGTTGGTTTAGAATCGATGTAGCCCCTCGTGTTCGACCAGGGGCTCACCTCAAGCTTCGGTAAAAATTTATCTGATATCGAATTTTCTTGCAAATTGCACTATGACTACGGGTTTTCTAAACTCAATACTTTTCGCTACAAAATTTCATTAATCACTTGATTTGACGGTTAGATGCTTCAGCCTACCCATTGGTCTGCGGATGATATAGGGTGGCTATACGGTGATGTACCCCATATTTCTTTAATAATGACCTGAAGTGGGTGTGGATGAAGTGACTGCTCCATTGCTAATCAAAGTGTGAGGTACACCGAATCTCTCAAAGATACATTCCCGTACGAAAGAGATGATGGTCTTATGATCAGCCCGTCTCACCGGGATGGCTTCAACCCACTTCGAGACATAATCAACAGTGAGAAGTATGTACTCAAAGCCATGTGAATTTGGGAAAGGGCCCATGAAATCGATGCCCTATACATCGAACACTTCTATGACCAAGATGGGTTGGAGTGGCATCATGTCTCTCTTGGTCATAGAACTGATTGACTGGCATCGTTTGCAGCACTTGGCAAAATCATGTGTATCTCTAAAGATGGTTAGCCAGAAAAATTCCGACTACAAAATCTTCGTAGTGATTTTTCGACCTGAGAAATGACCACCATAGACTTCGCTGTGGCAAAAAGACAACACACTTGAGATTTCAGAGTTTGGGATGCAACTCCTGATGATCTGATGGACTCCAATGAGGAAGACCAAAAAGCTATCCCAGAAATAGAATTTGGCCTCAAAAATAAATTTGAGTTTCTGGTCCTTGGATAAATTCTCTAGAATCTTGCCTACGACAAGATAATTCGCGATATCCGCGTACCAGGGAAACTCAATAGAATGGATTGCAAAAAGAGACTCATCTAGGGATTGGTCTGAAATGGGCAAAGAATAAGGGATGTGGGCTGGGTCTAATCTAGATAAGTGATCTGCCACAAACATTTTATGCTCCGACTTTGTTACGTATTTCAACATCAAATTCTTGCAAGAGAAGGATCCATCGATAAGGTGGGGTTTGGCATCCTTCTTTGCCAATAAATGCTGAAGGATGGAATGGTCTATGAGAATTATCACTTTGGACCCCAGCAAGTATGATCGAAATTTCTCCAACCTAAATACTATCACTAGTAGTTCTTTTTCAGTGACAGTATAATTACACTGAGCCTCATTTAGCGTCTTGGTAGCGTAGTATATTACAAAAGGCTGTCACTCCTGACGTTGGCCTAAAATAGCTCCGACGGCGAAATCGGAGGCGTCGCACATCATCCTGAAATCGAAAAACCAGTTAGGTGGTTGGAGAATCAAGGAATTAGAAATAATGCTCCACAAGGTCTCAAAGGCGCTGAGACACGAGGCATTAAAATCAAATGGGGCATCGGCTACCAAAAGATTTGTCAATGGGCATGTGATTTTTGAGAAATCACGTATAAATCTCCAGTAAAATCCAACGTGACCCAAGAATAATCCGATTTGTTTAATAGAGCTAAGTGGAGGTAAATAGGATATAATTTCTGACTTAGCTCAGTCAACCTCGAGTCCATTGGATGAGATTCTATGTCCTAGTACAATGCGATCCCTTACCATGAAATGGCTTTTTTCCCATGAGAGTACCAGGTTTACTTCAATGCAACATTTTAGGATCTTGGTGAGGTTATCAAGACAAGAAAAAAGGTTATCCTTGAAAATAGAGAAATTGTCCATAAACACTTAAACATAATCCCCAATCATGTCAGAGAAAATGACCATCATACAACGCTGAAATGTTGCTGGTACGTTGCAAAGGCCGATGGGCATTCGCTTAAAAGTGAATGTTCCAAAGGGACATGTGAAAGTGGTCTTGTCTTGATCTTCCAGGCTAATCGCTACTTGATTATACCTGGAGTATCCATCCAAAAGGCAAAAGAAACTGCACCTAGCTAACCGCTCTAAAATCTGATCAATGAGCGATAAAGGACAATGTTTCTCCTGGGTATCCATATTCAGTTTCCTATAGTCTATGAAAACCCACCATGAAGTCGCAGTGCGGGTTGGGATGGATTCGCCCATGTCATTTTTTATAATGGTGAGTCCCGTTTTCTTAGGCACAATCTGGATAGGACTCACCCATTGGATCTCAGAAATTGGGTAAATAATGCCTACATTCAGCCATTTAATGATCTCCTTCTTAACAACCTCTAACATATTCGGGTTTAGCTGTCTTTGAGGTTGTCTCGAAGGTTTCACCCCCTCATCTGTGTAAATGTGATGAGTGCAATACGAAGGGTGAATTCCACGGAGATCAGCGATACTCCACCTATTAGCAGCCCTATGGTCTTGTAAAATAGAAATCAATTGATGCTCCTGTTCTTGGGTTAAGTGAGCACTAATAATAATCGGGTATGTCTCACTTTCACCCAAAAACACGTATTTGAGCGAGTTAGGTAAGGGCTTCAGTTCAATCACATGTGGGTCAAAATCCGAGGTGGAAGTAGGAGCAGAATCAGTAGTGGTAATTTGATTATCCTGATATGTAGGGATTCTTACTGATTCACTACCTGCAAAATAGTCAGTCGTGATTGCATTAATAGGAAGCTCGTTTGTTGTAGTCACGCCTTCCTATTTTAGTAGGGACGGTTCAGTAATATACGGATCAGGATAGTCAGAGTCAAGGGTGTTGTGGTTAGATGAACACCCCAGACAATTGGATCCGTGGGAAGAAATGTGCATTGCGATGATCTCAGTCCCGTGTGGATCAAGGTCTAGAAACCATAACAATGAAGACGAATGCTACATTGGGTCATCACAAAGGAGCCCAATGTTACCACAGAAAGCTGATTCTTCATCTTCAACATCCTCCTCAATGTGATCACAATCAAAGTTTCTTGATGCCCTGAATATATACAGTCTAAGTCTTTCATTTCCTAGGGCAATCTCCATACACCTGGATGCACAATCGATGTTCTCTCAGGCTGTCACCAAAAATAGGTGACCAAAATTATTGGTGCATCACAGAGATTGGGAGGAACCTCCATGTCGAGAACGAAAAAGTCCGAAGGAAAGCAGAATCCACGAACCTTAACGATCACGTTCTCAACCACCCCCCTCGGTGTTTTCATTGATCAATCAACCAACTGAAAAGTAACCGAGGTGGGTTTTAACTCCTCAAATTGACAATGATCATATACAGTAGTGGGATTTAGGTTGATGGGAGAACCCAGATCAAGAAGGGCCCGATCAAATGGAGAATCCTACAAAAAGTAGGAAATGAGTGGGGTACCAGGGTTTTTCTTCTTAGGCGGTAGGTCAGCTAGAATCACAGCACTAGCTTCTTTCGATATTACCGCCTGTCATCCGTTCTTTTACTGTCACTTCAGGGTACAATAGTCCTTAAAGAACCTAGTGACAGTGGGAATGTGATCTATAGCCTCGAGGAGATGGACCTGAATATGAACTTCCTTAAACATTAATTTCAAGTCCTCAAAATTTTGCATACCCTTTTTCCATGCTATATCTCATGTCAAAGACTTAGGAAAAGGGACGAGAATCTCAGGGTCAATTGGCCTCTTGCCCTTATCTACCGTAGGTGGCTCCTAAGATGGAGTCGAACCATCCTGCGGTGAAGGGTGCGAAAAATTAGGACCCGCCTGCCTAAATGGTGGGTTGTATGTCTTCTTCCCACTCCTCAATGAAATAACTTTCGCATCTGCATGCTGTCCGTGAGGTGGTGGAGGAGTGAAAGGGGCAGAGTATGAATGATTCTACAACAAAGGCGGTTGGCCATAATCGTGTGGTGCATGAGGTTCTTATAATATAGCATGTGCCTATCCTTGTGATGCCTGAAACCTAAGCGGGGTGCCCTGGTTCTGCACATACTGTGGATTAGGGATAGATTAGAAGGGCAAGGCTCCCTAAATCCTATGCTCCTACAATAACTGGTTTTGCATGTTTTGAATGCTCTGTATCTAGTCAGTCATTGCCTTCATGATCTACAAGCTATCTTGCATAGATTTCCACATTGATTCTTGCAATTCCTCCTTTATTGCTTCCAAAGGATCAGCTCACTTTGGAGGGTGACCAGCAACTTGATGCAGCAGTTGATATATGGAACATGATTGTTGCTGCTAAGACGGGAATGGCTACTGCCTAGGATACATGTTTTGCACATTCCCGTATTGTCTGGTCTGGTAGTATGGATCTTGATGTGGTCTCTGTGAGTTACCAGACCAGGAGAAGTTTGGATGCTGGAGCCAACTAGGGTTATACGTCTTTGAGTATGGGTTATTACGCCCGTATCCTTGAATAGCATTGACATCTTCGTAGGCCGACGATGTCTGAGACGTATATTCATCAAGTGAATATGCACTAAAATCATCATATGGTGCATAACCCTGATTATGCGGTGCCAGATTGAGATTATTCGTGGGATCCCATGAATACATAGTAGATGCATCTCGAGTGAGTAAATTAACTCGAGCAAGAGGGGCTGGGGGTGCATAAGAGGATCTCGATACAGCAGAATTTCCTGAGAATCAGTTTGTCGAGCTTCTTATCTAACAGATCCACCTTATTCAGCTTCTTGGTGATGATGTCCATATTGGCTTGAGTAGACTCGACATGAGCCTCATGGACACTAACTCGTTGCTGCCCAAGTCACTGGAACTAGTTCATTGACACGACATTCATCGAGTTCTCTGCCAAAGACTTGAACAAATCAAATGCGTAGTTCTCATCTTTTGTGAGGAAATTCCCACCACTAGATGCATCAACCATTTCCTGATGTGTGTCATCCAGCCCATGGTAAAAGATTTGAGCCAAGTGCCATCTGGGCACACCATGGTGCGAGCATTTCCTGAGAAGATCATTAAATCGATCTCAAGCATAAAGCAACTTCTCCCTAGGCCCTTGGGAGAAAGTAGTAATCGCGTGCCACATCACATTTGTACGACCGATCGGGAAGAACTTTTGCAGGAATTCACATCGTAATTCCGCCTTGGTTCCAATTGACCTCCCGATGGTCTAGAACCAATATGAAGCTTTATCCTTGATAGAAAACGGAAAAAGTTTCATGAGAACAATTCCTAAATCGACATTCCTAGGTCGAACAATTTCCACAATTCTACTCAGGTCCTCTATATGCTGGGAAGGATCCTCATTTAAGTTCCCGTAGAAGTAATTCTGGATCAAGCCAATCACATTGGGCTTTAACTCGAACACATCTCCGCCTGTGGGAATCCGGACTTGAGGTGTGAGAATCAACATCATCGGATCATAGAAATCTCATAACTGTTCTCCTCGGGGTGGATGCTACATTCTATCCTATGTCGTCAAGATTCTACCGATATTCTGCTGATATTATTCCTCTAATTCAATGACCCGGGATTCCAGGTGAGCCATCGAGCCCATATTTCTTGGATCTTGACCAAGTCCGAGTCTAGGGTTAGCCATCTCGGCTAAACGAGTAGATGAAGAAGGGTGAGAAGAAGATGGTCTGAGTGATGCGATGAATCACCTTCTCCTCCTTGGGATTGGCTCCCAAGGTCCAACTAGTTGAGGTCTAAGTGACCTCCTCCCTTGCATACACCAACCAACCCTTGGATTAGTGCAGCCAGGCCAAACAAGGCCAAGTGGTCCTTAAGACCAGGTGACCAGATTTTTCGTTAAGATTCTAATTTATGAAGAAAAATTCATTGTAAAATCGACTACAAGTAATCCCAACCCCCCAAGCTTACCCAGCAATCTATGCGAGGGGACTAAGGGGAAGGTTCTTCCTTTGGCTTTCGCCACTTGTTCCTTTGTATCCCTTAGACGCGATCGTTTGATACTGCCCCGCAGATCTGGCTAAGGTTTTGGCTAGGGCAGTTGTGACGACATAGTAGTTCAACAACAAATGTAGGTTGATTAGTGTGTTTTACGAAATTTTTACCAACCTTTTTCTTCAAATTGGGGTTTTTGGTGAGTGGCCCACAAGGCGAGCTAGTTGATGTGCTAGCCACTAGACTTGATTAAGTCTAGGTTAGCCAAGTGTAGTCTCTAAATTTCAACCTAAAAAGTTGAGCCTAGGGTTCATGCAATGGCTAAGTGTTCAGGCATACCATAATTCAAATCCAAATTATTCTCTAAGGCACAATTTGAATCTAGTTGATTTAAAATTTGACAGACAGATTCCTTTTTCAATTAGCTTTTCAAAGAATTTTTTTTTTGAAATTTTTTCTATTTCAACCGAATTAATATGAATTTTTAACTATCAAATGGTCAGATATCAAATTTTGACCTCTTGTCATTTTTTTAATCTTAAACAGTATTAAATTAACTTCAAAAACTCGAAAAAAATATGAAAATGAAAGCTAGTTTAGCAACCTTTCAAACCTCACCATTTTTGGTCAAATCTAATTTATGTTCTACTCGAAATTACTTTTTGAAATTCAAAAATTTTTGGATCTGAGTCAGTATGAACCCCTTGTAATTCGTGAATTTTCAAAAATTACACGATCCAAATTTTTTCAAATGAACGATGCTATTTGAAAGCTAATTTGAAAATCTAGATTTTACCTAAATTTCAGAATTTTCAACTCAATAAATATTCAGCAATTAAAATGTTAAATCGCAATAACAATCTAGTCGAATTTTAAGGAGGGGTGAAAAGGCTTGTGAAAGAGTTGAAATTCAAAACTAAGCACTTTTCACCGAAACATTTTTTTCTTGTATTTTTTTGTGAATCTTTTTCAAAAAAATTTTTTCAAAATTTTTCAAATTTTTTTTGTTTGGAGAGAAAAAAATTTTTGTTTTCTTTTTTTTTTCAAAAAGAACTCTAACCCTAAGATTCAAATGAAACCTAAGTCTAAGACATATTTTTTTTTGCAAAAATATGCAGATTTTTCTTTTTCAGAAATCAAATCTACCTAGAAATTAGATCTACCTAGGGTTCAAATGGAAAATCTAAAACTAAGATTGTGTTGTGCACCTGATTTCTTCAACTACGCTTGATGTGTGTGTAGAATCCGCTTTTCCTGTTCCTGCACATCAAAAAGCAAGTAGAAACAAATGTGTCAGTGTTAAGCTTACAGAAATCAAAAATCAAAATCACGTTGCTACCCTAGCAATGAAGCCATTTTTTGTGGTCGTAAATCGCGTATTTTGATTAAGAAAGCGTTGTAGTATAGTCGTGAAATCTGATTCAACAAAAATTTAAATAACGAGACGGTGAGTTTCGGTCGATTCAAGGAGGGGTTTAAGAAGCGAAATTGATTTGATTTTCTTTACTCGCTTAAAATTGGACGTCGATTTCAAGCCCGCGATTGTAAGTTGCTCTAATCATGTTGTTAACCCTTACTACGTGCACGTGCATCAAACAAACTATAAAAGTGAAGGCGTGGGTACTTGTGCACACGATTCGTACTTCACGATGGTTGTTAACGAAAAACACATCAATCTCAAGGTCATTTATATTTTCAGGGACCGAAATCTTGTTGCAATATAGATAAAGATAGTAGATATCAAGCAACTGATGATTGTAATATAGACAAATGGCTCAGATATCATGCAACTGGTGATTTCATTTCCTCAAGAATTTTGTCATTACAATCAAGCATAGAGGAAAGCTTATACATGAAAGATTAAAATATTATTGCTAACTGAAAAGTTGTGCATGCAAGGATCCAGGATAGATTTTGCATGCAGTCGCAAGAATGTGGATACTACTATTACTAGCAAAAAATAATGCAGAAATTAATCGATGAAGAACTTTAAATCTAGCTAACAGAAATCAAGCATTGGAGGTGGTCTCCAATGGCTGTGTGGCCTGAGGTGGTGGGAAGGGAAAGAGGGATGGCCAAGGTGGTTGGCTAGCCTCTTGAGAGGGTGGTGGAGGTGCTCTAGCCATTGGATGTGAAGGTGGTGATGATGTAAGTGATGGAGCTTGCCAATGGTGTGGAGAATGGAGGTGTCATCCAAGAACTAGATGGGTGTGATGGTCGTCCATGATGGTCATTAAATAAACTAAGGGCTTGGCTCTCTAGAGAATTAAAGAATTCTCTAGAAGGGTCTCCATCTTGGCATCAAGATGGATGGGAGTGGGTCTTCTTAGATCCACAATTTGTGGATCTAAGAATGGACCACTTTGTGGATCTAAGAATGGACCAAGTGGGTTTGCTATTCTTGGCATTCAAAGGTGGTGCCACTAGCTGAAGGATTTAGAAGGGTCTAGAGTGGGCGGTTAGGTGTGTGTGTGTGGGTCTGTGTGCGTGCATGACAATGTGGGTGTGGCTAGGTGGTTTAGGTCGAGTCCTATAGGTCTAGGTGATTGGGTTTAGGTAGGTTTCTAGAAATAGGTTCACAAAACCTAATACTAAAGTAATAAGTGTAATTAAACTTATCCTAAGTTTAATTAAGTGGATGTGTGTGCAATTGGAAGAGAGAGTATGCAATTAGCTCAGGCTTGAGTCAATTGAACTCTTACTGAGTCTAATTAGACTTGTGTTGGTTGAGATCTAAGCTCAATTGGACTTCATGAGTCCAATTGGCTAAGTTAAGTGTAATTGACTTAGATCCAAGTCAATTGAGTTTAGTGAGAACTTAATTAGGTTCTTAGGAGGGTCTTAGGGTAGTGTACTAGGCTTATGGCACCTAAATTTAGGTTTCCTAGGGTGTAGAATTGGGTTTAGGGCCTTAGGAAATCAAGATCTAGGCTTTATTTAAAAAACAGTGATTGGAGAGGGGTTCCAGACGTCTAATTTAGTAATTAGATGACTTATACTCAAAAATCAGAAGTCCGAAACTCTGTTCTGGACATCCAAAGTTGAATCAGGGTGAAGTTTAGATTCTGTCTTGGAATTCTACAGAAATTGGACGTCTGACACGTTATATGGACGTCCAATATTCTAGTAGAATTGGGTTCTAGGTCTGCAGGTGGTGTCTAAGGGTCCTGGACATCCAGCAACCTTCCTGGACATCCAGATATGAGCTGGAATAACGGTTTTGAGGTATCTTAGGCTAAGGTGACCTAATCTAAGGGTGGCTAGGGTTTAGGAAGGTCTCTAGGGCTATCCTAAGGCTAGGAAAGGTCCCATGTTCTTCATAATTTAATTCCTACATTAAAATTCTACTAGTAAGGTAGTATACCTCTTCTCTACATTATGTCTTCATCTTTATTCCAGGGCTTCTGCTGCAACTCTAGCTCCTTCCTTTCTTCAGTTCCAACTTCAGGCCATCTTCTGAGCTTCTTATTGCCTATAATCCCAAAAATTGCATTAATCAGTACATTATAACATTATTTCATGAATATCTAAGTAAAGCAGAAAAGATGCATTGTATGCTATTTATGCATGAATTACACTACAATTATGATAAGTTCTAACTTAATTTAGGTCATTTAAGTCCTATGATTGCTGTACAATCAGTTATTAAGTCTGAAATTTTAATGATCCAAGTGATTATTAGAACCTTGATTTTAGGGTCCACTTGACTAGATCAATTCAAGCAAGAGCTTGGGTAACACACAATGCGGGAAATATATTTTCTTTTAAATCAGGCAACTGTGTACTTCTGGAAACCCTAATGTGAAACCCTAGATTGTCTCTATTTCCAAGTCCAATTTCTTCCAAAAGATGGTGCCTTAGACTTAATCAGGAAGGTGAATAACCCAAGAAACATTATGTCCCTGGTAAATGCAAGTATCAGGATAGGGATCTCTGGTCAAATCCAATCAAATCAGGAAACTTAAATGATGATTACTATGTAAGTAAAGCAAGTTGATCCTAATTGATTTCCTTTTAAATCTTTCCAAGATATGAGGGGCTTAAAGAAGAAGGAAACGTAATTACCTACCCTTAGTATGGTTGCTTGTGAGGTTAATCTTCTCGTGATGTACCTCGCAACAACAAAAATAAAGCAGATATAGCAAGTTAGAATCATTTCAGAAAGTGTGATCAATGAATGAAATGCGTATTGTTCCCCGGCAACGGCGCCAAAATGTTGCGTCAAAAATAATCGTAGTTAGGAAAATATCGCGTCGTAGTATAGCGACCAAAATCGATACGACATTTAAATTTATAAAGCTTGAAAAATCATGAGTTTTGAGGTCATTCGTAGGGAGCAAGTGTAGCAATTCAATTCACCAATCGGAAATAATAATGCAATGAATATCAACTCACAAATAGAATAATCAATTGGTGCTCAAAAATATATCTCAGAGTAAAAATTAGTGGTTGAAACCACCAAATATCTCCAACAGTAAGCACAATATCTCAAATTTCCCAACAGTACTCAAATCAATTTCTCAACCAAAGTCAGAACCATCAGACATCGAAATCAAGACTCAAACGCCTTAAGTAGCAAGCTCAAATCACCTTAGAATGTTGCTTAAAGTGTTGGCATGGAGCCTGAGGTGCTACAGTGCAAACCCCCCTAATCCTCTTGATGTAGACACATTTATTTAGGATAAAATGCCTATTTATGCATGTCCTAAGTTTAGATATGCATTCCACATTATAAATATTATATAGTATGCATCATTCTTCATTTAGAGTAGTTTGCGTATATTTTAAGTTAATTGCATCCTTTTATGGCCAGGAGGTAAGAAGATTTAATTCAGGGCCTCGGATTGACGATCCGGCCATATAGATCTGATAAGGATGACGATCGAAGACCAACGCCTCTGAAATTGCCTTCATCGGAGTCCAGTAACACCATACACAGTCTAAGGAAAATCAACGGCCAAGGGACTAGGTGACGCAATTCGGAGCTCCAAATGACAAATTCGATTGCATGGATGGATTCGGGTCGACAATCTCAACCTAACGATACGAAAATCGACTCAATCCGACATCTGTAGCAGCCCCTAAAAAAGAAAGAAGATAGACTGCCCAGATCACGCCACATGGCACTATCCAGGTCACCCAAGGGCGTGCACCAGCAACAGCGTGGAGCACGCACAACACCGCAAGCGCACACCAATAGCAAGCGCGTAGTGTGCAGAGCACGTGTAGCGCTTGGACTGCGCACCAGCAGCGCCAACGCATGCCAGCAAGCGCGTGACTGCCGCGCACGGGCGCAATGGTCTTCAGTAATGTTTATGGCTGTCACTAAATGTCATATGTACTAAATGGATCCTTTCCTCCACTATAAAAGGATCCCTACCCCTCCCATTCTTCTTCATCTCTTCCGTTCTCTCCTTCACCACCTCCAAGGCTCTACAGAGAACTTGTCCCAAGCCCGGGATGCTCCTCTAGAGTAGAAAATCAAATACTTTTCCTACCTCTCATCCCCATTCATAGAGTATTATGTGACCCTCCTCTCACCACTTTCCGGAAGAAGATACTCTCCGCGATGCCGTCCTGCCCTGCCTCCATCCTCCGGCTCTGTCCTTGTTCATCTCGCTCCTCACCACCTTCCTCCAGGCGACGTCAAAGTGAGTTATCCTCCAAGCGACCGTCGAGGGAGACTCTTCTCACCTCTATCTATCTTTTACTACTTTCTAGTGTAGTTTTCCGCTTTCTTAGTTGTAGCAAACTATTTAAGATATATATGTAATTGTTTCTCTCTCTCTCCTTACTTTGCAAGTAGATTAGATAGAAATTATTTCAACCTGATCTCTTACTTTATAAAAATACAAAAAAATACAAAAGATAAAAACAACAAAAAGAAATAAAATCAAAGTGAGGATTCTCAAAATCAAACGTTTGCCTCCCCGTGTTCGACCTAAGACTCACTTCAAGTTTCGGTTATAAATTTTATCTAGTAGTGGATTGCTACGCACTACGATGGGTTTTCTAACTTAAATCTTTTCGTACGCAAAATTGTGCTCGTCATTTTGGCACCGTTGTCGGGGAGGCAATGCTCTTTGATTTTTCTCATGTTTTTCTATCTTAACTTTTATCTTACTTTTTCTCTTATTTTACTGTGATTGCAGTTACTCTTTTGAGATGTGCCAGAGTGGTTAGATCAAAGAATAGTACAAATAAAGGTTTTGTAAGTGTATCCCCACCACCCCCATCCTAGATTTCATTTCGCCACACTAATAACTCAAACCCAAATCAACTTAGGTGCTTGCATAAACCTTAGGTTAGATCTTGATTGTTTGATTATCACTTGACCTCACCTTACCCATCCGTATAAACTAAAAATACAAAAAAAATTACTCTTCTCTTCTTGTAGGATTAAATTGAAAGTTACACACTTAACGGCCACAACTCTCATCCTAAGGCGCACAATCACTTTAATTCTACCACTTGACTGAGATTTTACCTGTGGATTCGGTACACCTTAACTCAACACACACATAAGTGAGTAGAAATCTGATTAGGTTAAGACTTTTTGTGTGCCTTAATCAAGTGGTAAAATAGGCCAATTGCTTGAACTGTTTGGGCTGTACCACTTAGATTAAAAGTGATTCATCAAGTAGCTTGCCATTTAGGGTTCATTTTTAGGGCTGAACCAGGCACTCCACATTATTTCTGATTTTTAAATGAATATATCTGCACCTGTGTTTTCAAAACTTGGAGTGTTATACTGAACCTGGATTGAACTAACTTAAGAATTAAACCCTAAAAGCTACTAACCAAGGTTAAACCCTAAAAGATACATTATCAAAACCTTATTTGAAAACCATTGGTTGTGCATGCACAAACATATTAACTGATTTTTAAGGGCACAACCCATCTAAAGGGCCCATCACATTCCAAGCGCACAATCATCCCAAGCCTTAATTAAAATTGAGTATACGTTGGCCATATGATTCATTGAGTCTGTTTTAGGGTGTTCTCTTGAACATATTTCGAATTAGTGATGTTTGCTTACACAACAAGAATATTGAGTATTACCGACAGTTAAAAATGATCGGCAATGTTCAAATAACCGTCAAGAAAAAGGGTCGAAGAATGTACTATCGCTATTCGATTTTCTCGACCGTTTTAGAACAATATTATCAGAAAAAATGCAGACCACCACTCGACATTTGGTTATTTCTCTCATCTGTTTATGATGGTTTTCTTTACAAATAAACAATCGACGAAAATATTTATGCCAACCAGTATTTAGGCAGTTGACTTAGGTCATATTCTCGATCGTTTATCAATAACGGTCGAGAATGTTTCTATTGTCGTCTGTTTATGAACGGTGGGGAATATTAATATTCTTGACCATTTGTATATAATAGTCAGAAATTCTAATATTTTCGTCTATTTTCAAACAATCGAGAATATTGATATTGTCGGCGTTTATGAAATAATGGTCAACAATACTAATATTATCGTCCGTTAAAACAGTCGAGAAAGCATTTCTTTTAAATGTATTTAATTTATGTGGAAGACCTGTAAAGAACTACAAATCTAGTAAAAATATAATCAATTACACAACTTAAAACATTTTTAAATCTAGTTAAAACGCACGAAATCAAAATAAAAATTTCATATATGAAATAATGTATACAGAGTTCATTACAAACAATAATGTATATAAAAAATACAATCATGCTATAGCACCAATGCCTTAAGTACCACTACCACCTAAATCGTCATCATCACGATGATCTCTATACTGATGAAGGGATGGGTGATTAATACCTCCCTTCTGAAGTAATGCCAGTAGCTCCTTGATGGTCATGTTGAATTCCTTGGTTTGCATCGTGTTATCCCTGACTAGCGTCGCCAGCTCATCGATCGGCTGGTCCTCATCTTTGCAGCGTAATGCCACAAACTCCTTCCTCATCTCATGCACCTTAGCTGAAGAAGATGCTCTCCTTCTCCCATACCACCCAGAGACGGTCTCGCTCCTCCCTGCGCTATGGACGTACCCACCATGCTCAGGTGGCATGATGGTCCAGTAGGCCTCCTCTGCTGTCAGTGGCTGCTGAATTGTAACAGAGTTGGCATCTTCAGGAGGATGCATTACATTGATCATATTATCGTGAAAAATATTGAATTACGTTAAGTAATTTCATTTAATTATATAATTATGTAATTAAATAAAAGTATTACCTTTTTTAACTTACATGTCTCTGTTGGTATGTGTCGTGAAGCCACTCTCTATTTCCCTCATCACTCATTTTGCTATGAGTGGCCTCATATACTCCCACTCGATCAAGTTAGGCACCTCGATGCTTGGCAGACTACAATAATTTAAAACAGTTAATTTTAATAAAATTAGAAATTTTTGTAAGGTTTAAAAGAAAATAATAATTAAATGTACTTACGTATATAGATTTCATTAAGCCTATGCTCCTCTTACCCAATAAATGGGTCTTTAGTAGAGTATTAGCCCTATTTTCCTTATTCTTCTTGTCCTACACCTAAAATAAAGGTACAATTTATTAACTTAGAAATTAGTTAAATAAATGATAACATATGGAATACTTTTACCTACATCGCTGAATCATGCCAATGCTCGCACGTTTTCTTTTAAGTGTGCGGTTGTATCAAAGGAGATGCATTATACAATGCCTCGTCACAATTTATTTTGTTCTAATACTAAAAAATATAATTATAATGTTAGAAATAATATTTAAATTATAGTAAAGGAAATAAACAAATACAGTTAAAATTTATCTTTTACCTTATTCTTCATCTCCAATCTCCAATCTTTATGAATCTTCGCTTCGTGCTTAAGGATATATTTGGCGATATTCGAATCATCGTCCCAATCGAAGGTGGCCTGCATTAGTAAGAGAATAGAAATTGTTACATAATTTAAACTTATATAAAACAATGTACATAAGTTATTAATTTTTACCAATTACCTCTAACTCTCGAATGAGCTGCATTTTAGGTCGTTTGGCATCTTCCTCCAATTGAAGTAGGACAGTGGGATGATCGCCTTCGTCAGTATACCCAGTCTGCTAACAAATGGAGAATTGTCCATTGTTTTCCTCGCTGGTGTGATTCACACTGAAATGCGAACCCCATGCAGAATTCTCTCTAAGTCCCTGTTCCGCGTGGGACCTCTTCTCTTACGTGCACCTATAAGACAGAATTATACATAAAATTAAATAACAAAGAAATAAATAAATTGTAACATTTACCAAACCTTAAATTTATACCTAAACTGTGGAAGGGTGGTGGTGGTACAGAACATCCTGGTAGAGAAGGATCTGAGTCAGTCATCTACTCTGCCTGATCATCCAAGCCAACATCCTCATCAACTGAAGTACTATCCTCTTCCTCATCGGCGGCTGCATCCTCCTCGTAATTAGAATCCTCTGTTGGTAGATCCGTCGGAGGAGGATTTAAACTCTTCTCCTCCCTACCTCCCCTCCCCTAACTCTGGAAATATCGAGTTACATCTCCAGGCCTCAAAAATTGCTGGTGAGGTGCTTGGGGAAAAATGGGCTGCTGTCGGCGGTGAGCCTGAGGCTGTTGGTGGGGGGCCTCAGGTTGCTGGGGGCTCAGGCTGCTGGGAGGCCTAAACCTCCTCCCTATGACTCCTATTAACCTGCGTAAAAACATCACAAATAATTAGATATTTTTAAGAAAAATTTGACAACATTTCCCCTATATATTGTGATATTTCAAAAATCATGTATAAAACAAGCATACAAATAAATGAAAATGAAATAAGCATATATAAATGAAACTAAAAATAAAATGATATCTCCCTTCCCCTTTCCCCTTCCCTTCCCCTCCATTTCCCTCCCCTTTTACCTTCTTTATTCTCCTCTTTTTCTTTTCCCCTTTCCCCTTCTCATTCCTCCATTTCCCTTCCCCTCCCCTTCGTTTCCCTTATCTTTCCCTTCATTTCCCTCTGCTTCTCCCTTCCTCTTTCTTCTCCTTCTCTTTCTCCCATCTCCTTCTCATCCCTCCATTTCCCTTATCCTCTGCTTCCTTTCCATCCCGTTCTCCCTTCCTCTTTCCTCTCCTTCTCTTTCTCCCTTCTCCTTTATCCTTCCCATCCCTCCATTTCGCTTCCCCTCTCCTCCATTTCCCTCCACCTTTTCATACCTCTTCTTTTTTCCTCCATTCTCCCCTCCATTTCCCTTTCTCCTTCTTCTTCTTCTCCACATTCAACAGAAAACATTCAATATACAAAAAATAAATAAATGTATCATTCCACATAAAAAATAAATCTAAGTGGACACACCCCACACAAAAAATAAACCTAAGTGGGCATACCTCACACAAAAAAGAACCTAAGTTGGCACATGTAACGACCCAGTTCCCGAGTCCCTACAAGACACGAGAACCGGACCGACTCAACTAATCCGAAGACCTAGTAGTCCAACGAGGAAGTAACCAAAAGAGCAGTAAAATAAACCACATTCAGCATGAATATAACTAACAGTAAGAAAGTACAGCAGTAAGGAAAGAAACTACCACAGTATGTACCACCACAACAGTAGAACAACATTCATAATATAATTTGAACTGCAGGTAAAGAAAGTACAGCGAAAACAAGAACTACTCACTACAACGTAACAAAAAGAGGTACAAGAGACAGTGGTAACTCTACTGGACCCTACTCGACCCAGCGTCCTCTGCAGCCGCTGACCCTGGCTGCTCAACACCTGGTCTTGAAAAAGGTAACGAGTGTAACACGTCAGCAAAACGCTGAGTAGAGTGGCAACTAAAACTAAAAGCAACAGTAGAGTGTACAGTAGCTGTTATGTTCGATTACTTTCTTTATTCACATCTTTCAAATGTCTCACTATTTCATTTATTTCTCAGATCTTTTTCTTGATCTCGAATGTTCCTCGTGGGAACGATCTTGATTGCAGTCTTTTCCAAAAAGTAGAAGTAGCACGTGGTGCTCTCCTGGCCGGGAGAGTCCCCCGTGGTGATCCTACCCTCAGTTAACCACCCCAAGGTCACTGACAGACGTAACGGTGACTACGGCACACGCGATAAACGCACAGGTAGCTAACCCGTACTGTCACGCGGTCAGTCATTTCCATTAACGGGTGCGCCCAAAGCACAGCACGGAACCAGTCCAGGGCAGAGCCCTCTCAGTAACAGGGGTCCAACCCCTCCACAGTAACCAAACCGGGGCCTTGCCACTCCACAGTCCGCGCACCCTCGCCTGACTACCCTGGTTTGCCCCAGCGGGCCTAACAAGTCGGTGTGGGAGGCTAGCAGAACCCCGGGGCCCGTGGGGTAGCTAGTACCTCCCTACACTAGTAGCTCTCCTTGGTACTACATACGCGAGGGCCAGCAAGTCGGTACAGAGTGGCCAGTCCTAACCCCAGGTCCCTGGGGCGGCTGGCTCCGCTCTACACTAAACAGGGGGACAGTCGCTCTCCTTGGTACTCCGTACTAAAGGGCCAGCTCACTTCCCCAATACTATTCCATTCACTTTCTAGGAGTTCTACTCCTACTTCCCCATAGGGTTCCATCCTTTTTACTCAAACATCCAGGTTTCACTTTCCAGTTTCACATTCTTACAATCCATGTTCTCAACCACGTTATTTATTCACAACAGGCAGCTTTATATCTCTTTCCATTTTCCAAGACTGCAGTATTATACATTCCACTAGTTTTTCCGTCCTAGGATTCATGCCATATCCTAGGATCTATCATGCAATCTAGTTTTCCAGCCCTAGGATTCATGCAACACCTAGGAGCTATCATTCCATCTATTTGTCATTCCTAGGATTCATGCAATGTCCTAGGTTCTATTTATGGTTCCATAATTTAACAGATTTTATTAATAACTTAAAGCCACTCTACCAGGTACAACGGGAGAAATGGGGGCGTGGTCGGGAATCCCGCGTGCCTCCGCGACCCCCGAGACTGTAACAGAATGGGGTCCTATCACAGGGATCAAACACAAGGAGTATCTCAAAACAGTGTATAGCTATTGTAGACGGGTAGAGGAATTAATTTCGAAAAGAACGCAACTCGAATCCCGGAAAACGGAACTCGAACGGGCCTTAAACGGGTCGAAAACGACGACACTGTGCAAAATCAGACGTTTGGAACTTCTTCCAGACGTCTTAAAAAGTGGATCAAAGAATTATCTTGTTCTACGTGGTTTCTCAGACGTCCAGAAGCCTGTGGGGACGTCTGGCCTAGTTTTCAATCGTCCGATGGTCACCCCGGACGTCTGGAGGTCACTCCCGCCGTCTGGTACTACAGCCAGACGTCTGATTCGTGTTGGATGGCGAATCACCGAGCCTGCGCACACCCATCTCCCTCCCTCAGTACGGTCAGTCGACAAGAAGGAAGAAGAAGACAGAAACTCACCTTTCAGACGTCTGGACAGTCTTCCAGACGTCGACCTCGCCGTCTGGCTATCAGCACAGACGTCTGATTCTGGAAATTTTTCCAGAACCAGGGCACGACTCGACCTCCGCTCGCGACGCCGCCCGCGTCGCACCTCGCACGCCTACTACTCAAACCGCAGCAGTCCCCCCTCCGCGTCGCTCCGCTCCCCTTGCACCCTCCGCTGGCCGGCCCTAGCAGCCCCAGCGAGCTCGCCCTCACGGCAGAGCTCCACTCTTGCACGGAGCACCTCCTCCGCGCTCACTGCGGCCGCCGCTGCCGCCCTCGCGCTCACGCTCACTGGCTGAAGGAGAAGAGGGAGGAGACGGTGGTGACGGAAGTGATGGGAGGCGTGGCCTTTTAGGGTCGTGCAAGGAGGAGAGAGAACGCGGCAGGGCGTCTGCAGCCGCAGGGAATAAACGAATATGCGGGTCTGCACGTGCAGACGACCCGTGCGTGTGGAAGATAACGGATTTCCAGACGTCTGAAAACGATCCCAGACATCTGGTTCGATGTCTGGGCCACCTCCCAAACGTCTTAAAAGACGTCTGGGGCACGCGTTCGTTAGAGCACACCCCACATTTAACATGATAGCAACATTTTAAAGAAAAAAGTAGTAAGAAACTCACCATAGTGACAAAATGGTTCACAAACTGTGCACAAATAGTAGGAGAATGTGAAGAACCTATATAAGAAGGCAATAAAATAAATTTCAGTTTTGAAATATAAATAAACAGAAGTTTTGATAAAAGATAAACCAATTTAAAGGAAATTTAAACAAAACAGACAACTAAGAATTTCTTAAATTATTGATATTTATGGTTATGGATTAATACTTTTGATAATTTATCTTATATGTCAATGTCAGTTGCACCAGGGACAGGTTCTTCACTTTGTGGGTTTTGTTGATATGCTTCAGATTTAACATCTAGGTGTAGATCATTTCCTGCATTCTATTGTTCACGCGGTTGAGCTCTAACTGATATAATCCACTCATTTCTTCTATTATCAAGCACGTAGAATACTTGTGTTACCTAACAAGCTAGTGTGAATGGTCCTAATGATTGGAGGATGTGACGGTTCTTATTTAAGCTCAAGAAATCGTGTTTCTTATCGACCTTGAATCCAATGCCTTCTTTAAAAACATCAAACCAATCACACTTGAATGAAACCACCTTACGGTCAAACCAGAAACTCATTTTCACAATCTCTTCAATTTGACCGTAATACCCATCACAACCAGTGCTTAAGTCACAACTGACGACAACTCCCATCTGTTGCATGGCCTTCTCATCATCAATGGATCGTACTTTGAAATTGAAACCGTTAATTATGTATCCGGAATGGTAATGTCCGTATGCCAAAGGTTTTTCAATAATTACATCAAAATCCTGTACCCACTGTTGATCCCCATCTTCTTTCAGTTTATTTACACAATCCTTGAACCAATCAAGAAACTGCAAGTTGTGTATAGATGACACAGAGGATGCTTTGAATTCATTGTAAAATTCATCCACTTCTGGAATTTACTTCAGAATGTACAAGTGTGTTAATCGTCGGTCCATTTCCAAAATGGGCTTAACCTCCGTCTAGAGGATCGACCTTCCTCCAATGTTAAATATGAACAATATTCATCATTACCATTAAATTCTCCTTCATAGTTCTATTCAAGATGATTAAATCAATTATCTGTTTCATTCATATACATGGCATAGAAGTTAATACATTCTTCTACAAGATAGCCTTCGATGATTTACCCTTCTTCCTTAGCCTTATTCAAGACATAATCTTTCAGTTTATTCATATTGTTCAATTGGATACATCCATCTGTACTACACGAGTCTAGCAATTCTCGCTTCATTCGAAAGATGAAGCGTGACATGAACCATCACGTTAAAGAATGCAAGTAGGAAAATCTACTCTATTTTATAAAATGTGTTCACAATTTGTTTATCCCAATAGTCTAGCAATTCGAGATCTAATGTCTTTGAACGGATGACTTTAAAATATCTACTTATCTCCGTGAAAGAATCGACTACCGGATCAGGCATCACTCCACGTATCGCTAATGGGAATAAGATTTGCATGTACACATAAGAATCATGACTTTTAACCCAGTAATCTTCTTTTACATTTCACTTATGCAACGTGAAAGCTACGATGAATACCCATCTGGAACCTGAATGTCTTCAAGGAACGAGAAAATCCTTCCCCTCTGCTCTCCGATAAAACTGTATATAGCTTCTGGAAAGTGAGACCCTCCTTCAATGTGCAACTTACGACAATACCCAAAATTTTCGTATCATTCCTTGTTTTAACTGTATCATTTGAACTGTTTGTTAGGTTTAATACATCAAGAATGGTGTCCATTACATTCTTCTGAATATGTATAACATCTAAATTGTATTGTAGTGTCAAATCCTTCTAATATGGAAGCCTCATAAAAAATATTCTTTTCTCCCTAAACCCTGAATGTCGCAAGGAAGCCAAGTCATTCTTGAAAAGATGACCCAAACGTATTTCTCTGAGTTGTTGCAATGTCTCCATGATTTTCATCCCCGACAACCTAATAGAACATGTACTGAGTTTATTCTTCGGATTCGTCGACGAATACTGACATGCTTTACCATCAAATCGATCCTTGAATTATGACATTCGCCATATGTATTCAATGGGAAAAATCTTGCAATGCCCTAAGTAATATAACTTCTTACTTTCAGGCAATCTCAGGTGATGAGTATCATCTATACAAATTGGACAAGCGAACTTCCCCTTCGTACTCCATCTTGATAAATTCACATATGCTAGAAAGTCATTGATTATCCATAGTAATGCTGCATGCAATTGAAAGAATTATTTCTTTTGTACGTCATATGTTTGAACACCACTATTCCATAAGACTTTCAGTTCATCAATCAATGGCTGGAGATAAACATCTATTACATTTCCTGGTTGCTTGGTGATCGGGTTTTATGTGGTTTGTAAAATACAATTTTTAGAAGTCATTACGTGCAAAAACTGAGTCACTTTTAAATTTGTAATATCTAGATAGTGGAGTATTTAGGGTCATCCAAGGAAGCCAATTTGTCAATACAAGGGATTCTCTCCCTTGCCTCTCAAATCCGCACACTTTTTGTGATTTTGATTTTGTTGTTTTTATATTTTTCAAAATAATCGGACTTGAGATATGTGAAGATTAAATTACGCTGCAACTACACCTATCACTAAACCATACATAACAAGAATGGAGTTCTCTCTTCTAAGCTTACCCTAGGCAAGTGCTCCTAGGGTAATTAAAAGAGGAGAGTGTGGTGTGCACTACTACTACAAGAACAACATAGAAAACACACTAACTACAACATGAAAATTGGAAGGTAAAATGACTTTTGTATTGCTAGAAGAATAACATACAAGCAGAGGAATGCATCTACAAGAGTAATAAACTACTAGCTAACACAAAAAAATAGAACAAAAGATAAAGAAGGGGTGATTCTGGTAGAAGATCCAGGTGGCTCTTACTCCAAGTGTGGTTGTCCCACACTTGAAAAGAGTTGTCCTCTTCCTTCTTCAATTGGCCTTCCTTCAAACTCTCCTACAAGGTGGGTGTCGACCACCTTGTTAGCTCCTTTGCCTAGACATCCCCTCTAGGTGAAGATGATCTCCTCCTTAGCATGGCAAAGGGAGAAGAATGAGATGAAGAAGGCACCAAGGGGGCGGGTAGGTTGCCCCTTGATCTTCTCTCCTTCCTTGGCATGGAGATGGGGTGGAAGAATGGTAGACCTAACTAATGGAAGAGATGGGAATTATGTGGTGGTAGGGTAAGGTATTTATAGGATGGGAAGGGTTGGTTATGAAGTTTTTTGGAGGGAAATGAAGGGGTGCTTGGATATTTTTGGAGGGAAAATTGGGAGAAAAATAAAGAGGTGCCTTAGTTTTCCCTCCAAAAATACCTTCTAGAAGGTATTAATTTTGGAGGGAGAAAATGGAGGGTAGAGATGGATTTAATGGTGGATGTAGGGTGGTGATGGAAGGGATAGTTGGCACCAAAATAAAGTAAGAGTAGGTGGTCTTTTTGGTGGAGCTTAGGTAGTAGGATAGAAGGTTTTGGTGGCATAGAGGTGGACTAGCTAAGCTAAACTAGCTTAGCTAGTAAGGAGTAGGCTTGGAGGCATTTGGAGCTAGGGTTTTGAGGGAGAAGAGCTAGAGGTAGTCATCTTAAGTTGCATTGGAGCTGGTCGCTTCTGAAGAGAGCTGCAAGGAACTACCTTAGCTGGCTTAGCTTGTTAATTCTTTGCTAGCTGCTAAGCTAAGCTAAGATGAGTTGGCTTTTGTTGATGTGAGTTGAGGTGAGCTGGGTCTGAAATTCCCGGGTATGGCCTAGCTAGCCGAGTAGCTAAGGTAGCTTAGCTCAACTAAGTTGAGCTAAATGGAATCCCCGAGATCTGGACTTGAGCTGGCCAGAGCTAGTTAAGGTCATCTTCAGCTGACCAGGTCTAGCTAGTTGATAGTAGTAGCTAGTCCTAGTCAGATTGAACTTCCAGTGAACTCTTCTGAGCTAGAAGAGTTGGAATAGAGCTGGGATTATCTGTCTTTAGCTAGTTTAAGCTGCCATCAAGTTGAGGTGAGCTGAATGGAGCTAAGGTGAACAAGCTAGAGCTACCATTTAGCTAAGATAAGCTGAATGAAGCTAAGGGTGAGTTGATTTAGCTAGAAAGAGTTGGGATCCAGCTGGGATGAGTTGGATCTAGCAAGGATTTAGCTGAAATGAGCTGGATAAAACTAGGATCCAGGTGATAAGAGTTTCTTCTTCATCTTCTGCCTTCTTAAGTGACAAGATGTGTGGGATCTGACATTCTGCCTAATCCTGGCACTCAAATAAATGCATTAAAAATACATTAAAATGCAATGCATGCCTATCCTAGGTAAATGCCTAAATGCAGCCCAAAAATCCATTTGCGGAATTAAAACCCTAAGAGCTAGGTTAGTTTTAGGGCATAAAAATGATGATAAACTAGTGTTTATCACTTGGGTCCTGGGATAAGGAGTGTCAACATCATGAATGCAGATCGCATGTATAGCCATAGGGTTAAGTTGTAAGTTGCCATGACCACCGGTCATATGAAATATGATGAATACATGCTCTTGAATGGATTGAATTCATCACTTGCAAGACCTAGTCTCACATTTCGTGCCACCTTTGTGAATAATGCGTGATTCTCATTAAATCTAATCCACTCATCAGAATCTATTGGATAACGGATGCGTCCATCTTTCGATTTATTATCCTGATGCTACAACATCAGTTTTGTTATTTTACTAGAAATGAATATGCGTTGTAGCCTAGGGATCAGTGGAAAATAACAGAGAGCATTTTTCAGTTGTTTCTTCCCTCCGGTGTTTGTTGACTTACCCACCCTATATCCCTACTCACCACATTCGGGACAGTTAGTCAACCCTGAGTATTCATTTCTATATAAGACAGTCATTACGGCAGGTATCAATCTTCTTGCATGTCAGTCTGAGCCCACGTATCTACTTCTTCGCATCATACCATGACTTAGGATAGCCAACAGGATTATTCAGTAGATCTCTAATGAATTCTAGAAACTCAGACATTAACTTCGCTGTGGCTCTATTCATCATTTTCATCTGAAACAATTTTAGAAGAAATGACAACTTTGACATTGACGTTATTCCAAGAGCAATAGGATCCCCCGCTACCTTGACTGCATCATACAACTCATTACAATCTCGTAATGTCTCATTGTCATCCGCATCCTCATGGTCTACTGCTCTCATATCATATAACATTTCATCTAATTCATCTCCTTGATTATCATCACTTCATTCAAAGGCTTCAATTTTCTAATTTCTAACTTCCCTCATTTGATCACGAGTTGTCCAATTTACATAATGTTACCACCAACCGTTACATATCACATGCTCCAAAACTGTGTCCCGGTTATAGAAAAACCCATTCAAATAATCTACATGGGCATGAAATCAGTTGAGGGAATTCACCTCGTCTAAATGTCTTCCTATCATTAAATGCCCACTCTAGAAACAAAATCACTCCACGCTTGTATCCATGGTAATTCGAATTCCCCATACTGATCCATGACTTATCCATGATAATTAACCTAAATGTAAAAGACAATCACTCATATGTTGGACTCGAATAAGGTAAAAATATGTATTTTAAGATTACTCATAAATTAGACTCAAATAAGGAAGAAATGTGTATTTTAAGAAGATTTTCATTTGATAGTCCATCCTTGAAGATTTGATCACAACATTACTTCTTACATGCAAAGATTTTCATTTTCATTTGGCAGCATGTCCCTGTACTTCTCTAGTATACCCCCCAAGACTAACCTTAACTACATCCTCAATAGTCCCCACTAAATGATGCTTCAGGAACAGAGCTAAAATTAGTTGGTATACTGGAGAAAAGCAAGAAAATGCAACCGAAATTCTCCAAATACTAGCTACATGCAAGAAGTAACCCTAAGTTGTGATCAAATCTTCAAGAACCCCCCTTTGTTCAGAACTTCTCTAAACAACGGACGACACTTATGGCATGTTATAAAGACAACGCATCGTGCATGTGAGATATACATACTTTGCGCTGTCCGTATAACAAGATCATAAGTCTCGACAAGCTAGTATTTTAACACAATTATATTTCTCCCACAACCTGTTACCTAGGGGTTAGAATTCCTATTATTTACCATCAAATGCATCTAAATTTATGCAAGTGTGTGTATTTACAAAGTTGTAAGAAAAATTTCATAATCAGACATAAAGATCAAACATTCATTTATAAATTATACCTTACTAGTTGTAACTGCCTCCACCCCAACCCTCTCCCCCACCTACTCCTCACTTTCTAAACCCCTAATCTTCATATTCCTCTTACTTCCTCTCCATTCGCATCTTTCCCTCCTTTATAAAATCCTAAACATTAAGTTTGTTAATTGAATCCCTAAACGCATAACCCTAACACTCAAATCTTAAACCCGAAACCCTAAAAGTAAACCTTAAATCCTAAGCAAGACCGAAGGCCATAAATCCTAAGCCATTCACTTCGTAACCCTAAATCAAAGGCCATAAATCCTAAGCCCAAACTCCAACCCATAAATAAACCTATCACGTAACCCAAGACATTAAACCTCCTTCCACTCCCTTTCACTCATTTCTCTCCTCCCTTTCCCTCGGGACCTCCTTTAGACCCTCCTCCTCCCACCTCCCCTTGCCTCCTCCCTCCTTCAATTTTCTCCTCTAGTTCCTCTTCCTTAAGATCCTCCTCCCACCTCCTCCTTCCTCCTTGCACCCCCCTACCTCCTTTATGCTGCCTGCCCCTTCCTACCTCCCCCCTCACCACCATTGCCCACCTTTAGTACCCTCCTCCTCGATCTTCCCTCCCTTCTTCTAGCACCACCCACAACCGATACTCCTCGTCCACCTCCTCACATTCACATTCATTCGCACATTCAAAACAAACTAATTAAAAAACATATAATTTGAAAACATTCATTAACACACATTCACTCACACAAAATAATGCAATCAAACTAAATATACATGTGAATACAATTGCACAAGAATACTAATTAAAACATACAATCAAGACATACTAATTTTAAAAAAATATAGTGAGATGGTTGTGGTGGTGGTGGTAGGGAGGAGGTGGGAGGAGTATGAGTTGGTGGTTGTTGCTTATGCGACGAGATCGTGGTTTAAAACGACATTCGTTGCAGTATAGTTGAAATCGTCGTATAAACAATAATAATTTTATTACTCGAAAGTCAAAATATCCAAGGTCGAACATAGGGAGCAAATTGGTATTTTAGAAACTCAAATCACAACTCTCAAAATATGATATTTAACAATAATATAAATGAGAGTCCATGTATAAGAGAACTAAAAAGAGAATAGAAATGAAAGAGGAAATTGACTATTCTCTCTGTGTCTTCTTTCTTCTTTTTCTTTTCTTCTCTCTTTCTCTTCCTTTTGCTTTCCTCACTTAGCCGCACCTTCTCTTTCTTTCTTTCTTTGACTTTCCCTTTTTTTAGATGTCTGATTCTGTGAATCAGACGCCTTATCTAGCGGATGCTATAGTGCCTTCTTCTGCTCTCTATCTTCTCTTTCTTCTTCCTTTCTTTCTGTCTTCTGTAGCTCCTTCTTCCTTGTCTTTCTTCTTCAGGCTCTGAATCTGGTCTCTTTCTTCTTTCTTTTCTTTCTTCTACTTTCAAGCCTTTCTTCTTCCTTCCTTAGCTTTGGCTTCTGCCTTGAGTTCTCCTTCCTTCTCTTTTCTTCTTTAGCCGCACCTTCTCCTTCCTTCTGCCTCAGCTTCTCTACGGCTACAGTGCCATCTTCCTTCTCCTCCTTAGCTGCTCCTTCCTCTTTTTTCTCCTTCTTAGCTTTCTTCTTTTCCCTACACACACGAGAGAGTGCAAAACCTATCCCCAACCCTCCCCCGCATTGCTCTCTCTCTCTCTATTTTGCTCTTAAGAATGCTCTCCCAGAGCTGGGTAATTGGGTTGGGTTACGCGTGTTGGTGCTAGAGCACCACGATCATTTGTTTTGATGATAACAAAACATGTGTTATTTAACATTTGCACTTGGAGTCTTAGATTTTAGGTCAATTGCAAATGTAGACGTGTTTAGACGGAATTCGAGCTCGCATCTAGGACGGATTGGAGGAGCTTGATGGAGAACAGAGGGGATTCGCGAGGAGCGATAGATTGAAGATGGAAGGACAAGAAGAATAGGATAGAATTCCATTTTATTCCTTTCATGTACATTTGTCTTTATTTTCTTGCTCTTTTTATTTCCTTAGAACATCATGTTAAAGATCCTCAAAGTACCATAACAGTAGTCCTAGGAACACCTGCACAACCCTAGGATACTTAGGTTTTCTGTAGAATACTTGGAAAACCAATATAGGGTTCAAACAGAGTTTCAAGACGTCTAATTCCCAAATCAGACGTCTGATAAAGGGTTTTAAGACGTCTGACTGTTGTTTCAGACGTCTGATAACTATTAGGCTGGACTTAGTGTTCTGTCTGATGAAATCAAATGTCCAGACCTTAGACCAGACGTCTTGGGAGACGTCTGATGACTTTGCCAGACGTCCAATTAGTGGACCGTTGGCTGGCTTAGCGAGCAGTCAAGAATGTGATCGTTAGAGCCTTATCAGACGTCCATAGGACTTTCCAGACGTCTGATAATTGACCGTTTTGCCTCGGCTGACCCAAAATCTCTTCTCAGAGATTTTCTAGCCGTTGCAACGTTTGGAAATCCATTCCCACAGAAAAAGTAGGTTTCCAGACATCCAGACATAGTGCCAGATGTCCTATATGTCGTCTGATGGACTTGCACAAGAACCCTGTTTAGATCTGATTCAAGTCAGGAAGGAACCCGCCCAAAATCAAACGTCTGACCTTGTAATCAGACGTCTTAAAGTGAACTTCCAGACGTCTGATGCAAGAATTAGACGTCTGATAAGCCTGTCAGAACAATGATTGTTCCTGATTTCGGGCTGATTCTCTTGGGCTTTGCACCCAACGGCTATGGAACCTTTCCTAAGCCTTCCAAAGCCTTCCTAAGGCCTCTATAAATAGAGGGGAACCTTTGCAACAAAAACATATACCTAGAGACACCAAGATACACAAGAAACACTTTGTAATACACTTTCCACTCTCTTGTGTCCTAGCTAGCTCTTGCTCTCCAAGCTCAAGCTCCATTCTCTTAAGAGCATCAAGCTGTTGCGCACCTGCTCTCCCGCCGTTGTTCACGAGAGCGACGTTGCGCCGTCGCGTGACACACGCATCCATGTCATCGACGTACTCCTTTCAAAGGGAAGCATCCTATTTCCTATAGAAGCTCAGGTTAAATATTACTTTGTTGGCTCTATAGGATTACTTGTTTTATCTTTGTTATTTTGTTGGGTATTCGCTTTGCGAATTCCCGTCTCCTTCGCGAGACAAAATCCTTCTCGTGAAGAGAAGGGGTTGAGGTACGCTACCCTCGTTTAAGTAGCGTGGTTGTAATTGAGGTTGAATCACCCTCGTTTTAAAGTGATTCGGATCAGTGGATTTTGATCAACTTAGTTGATCAGAAAATCCTAACTCGAGAGGGTTAGGTGGTGGTTTTCACCCGGTTTGGGTTTCCACCAAAAAATACTTGTGTACTTGCGTGATTGTCAATTTTTGAGATTGTTTATATTTATTTCCGCAATTATTACGTCACCCCCTCCTAGTAGGGAATCTACAACGCGCGCCTAGGTCCAGGCGCACCGGCGTGGTGTAGTGCTCGAGGAGTTCAGAGTTAATTGGGTCAGTTAGGCAGGTCTGCGAGAGCATGTGTCACAGACGAGGCGGGGGTGTGGGTGAGGAGACCTCACCCCGTGTTCTGAGACAAAGAGAAGGAAACACAAAATTAATTTATGCTACGCACCCGCGCTGAGAACTTCCGAGGTGGGACTAAAGTCCCACCTACTTCCTCGCGTGCCCACAGGGAGGAGTATCGTCCAATTGAGGTAGCTACAGTCGCTGATGCCTCTGCTTGCCACGTGCGAATGACTCGTAGAGGGATTCCGCACGCCTGCAACGCCTCTACCTGGAGTGGAACGACCTGGAGCTCGCGAGCTAAGCTCCTTTGCATCTTCGCTAATGGTGGCGAAGGGGTCAAACCTGAAATGCACGAATATGGCCTCACGACCCTGTCAAATTACTTGGGGAGCTTCGCCGTGGCACGGTGAAAGTGCTGCAGTGGTTGGTTGGCTGCGATGCGGCCTAGGCTTGCGTTCCTAGATCGCTTTGTAGCCGAGAAGGTGGGTTAGGTTGGTGGGTGCTTGCGAAGGGTATGGCGGTCAGTGGAGAGGCGGATGACGATCAGTGGGTGATGGCGGAGGTGATGAGGGGTCTAGCGCAGCGTGTGGAGGTGTGGAGCGGTGGATGCACCTCGCCGATGGTCTGCTGGAGGTGGAGAAGATGGTGGTGGTCTGCAATTGTCGAGGGGTTGGAAATAGCAATAAAGATAGGGGAAATAAAGAGGGGGAGAGGAACTTATCTGTGGTGATTGGAGCGAAGGGGAGGTAGAGGGGCGGATAGCGTGTATCTGCCGTCGTCGGAGGAGAAAGCCCTAAGATGGAGAGACGGCGACGACGAGGGGGTCAGAGAGGCTCACGCGGGTACGACGCGATGCGGAGGAGCGAGGTGGAGATGACTCTGCCACTGTTACAGTGGAAAAGAGACGAGAAGAGGGAGGATAGGTCGCCGGAGCTTGTGCGCTATTGGCCGGAGACGAAGGAGGATGAATTTAGGGGTTTTCTTAGGCCAAATCAAGCTTACCCCAATTGGCCGGACCTGGTGCTTCTTATAAATGCACAGGCAGAGGGTCAGATGCATGGTGGAGGGCAAAAATCCTCATTGGAGGTTTGGCCGGAACTGATACCCATACCTCTCGAGCATTCACACGAGAGGTATGGGGCGATTAAGGGAATGGGGAGCTGCTCAGGCGATAGGGGGTTTTGTAGGGGACTCCCCTTTCAAATCTGAGAGCATCTCCTTGGGGAAGCGAGAAATCCTCCTCGAAACTTCGTCGGAGGTATGGGTCCTCTGCTGCAATGGCAGAGGGATCAGAATGCAAAAAGTGATGAAGAAGTTGAGGGGGTTCTCGCAAGGGTTTTCAAAAGTTAGGGGTCAAAATGTAATTAGGTGGACTATTTTGCAAAGTAGGTCAAGATGGCCTTCCCTTAGGTCCAAATTTTGGTAAAAACCTAATTTGGACCTAAGGAATCTAATGGTGAAGTTAGATTTTATGTTTGACCACGTTTGACTGGATATTTTGCATAAAAACTCAAATTAGGTCAAATATTGAACTTGGACCCCAATCTAAGTCAAAACATATTCCAAAGGCCAAATTGAAGGTTCTAAACCCTAGGGGATATTTTTCCATGAATTTTAGAGGGTTTAGTTGATTTTTATCCTAACTGGATCCTTGTGAAATTAAGTGGGTTTATTTTAGGGTTACAGAATGTCATTTAATTCTTAAATTTCACAATAACCCTTTTCTGACTGAACCATCCCACTTTTTCTCTTATTAAGTCCAATTGACCTATGTCTGACCTTGAGAAATCCCGTTGATGTACTGTAATGGTAAAATTATAGTTTTACCCTTTGTTTCATGTATTCTTTCCAGATAAGTAATCTCTTGAGTTAGACCTTCCTTTTTTGTTGAAATAGAGTTAGGCCTTCCTTTAGGTTATGCAGGAGCTTTTGTTCACTTTATTAAGTCAAAATAAGATAGTTATGGCTCATGATGAGGTTCTTATCATGCCCCCATGCCTAACTTTTGCTAATCCCTTAGCAAAATTTCAAGGTTTTAACTTCTATTCTAGACCATGAGTTTCTTTCACCAGTTATGATAAGTGCTTTTTTTTCTTTTTCTTTTGTGATTAGGTCAAAATGCTGACAGTAGGCCTAAAAGTACTCTAGTACCAACCAATATCTGGACCTGACCAGCTTTAGCCTCAGTCCTCTGCGAAGGTTTTTAAGGCTTGCAGGAACTACCCTAAGGTTCATTGGACTCCATGGTTAAAGCACCTGTGCTTGAGACATATTTAGCCTTGGTTCAGTTTGCAGTGTGTTTTTGTAAGAGAGAGATAGAGGATTTATTTATTTGGAGAGTTTTCTCTCTTTTTCTTATTATTTCTAGCTTCGGATTGGCTTCTCAACACGGTTTGTATCAGATTCCTCGTCCCCATCATCAATCTTCAAAGGTTCCTGGCAATCGATGCTTCATGATAGCACCACCCAAGGCAACCCCCAAAACCATGGTTTTCGAGATTTCGAGATAATCCCACCCATGGCGTTTCGTGGCCGAATCCAGACCCTGGCAATTGACATTTCGTGATAATGCCACCCATGATATTTGAACTAGCAGAGTACTTACATGCCCCCAGTAGGATATGTAAATATCCTAAGTGATAGGCACCGAGGAGACGATATGTTATTACGTATCTTTGAGGGGAATTTCCCACCTCTCCGCATTGGGAACTCGTCCAAATCAACTTTTGTTGATCGGTCGCTCCTAATCTAGGCAACATTTTCAGAACATTAAAACGCTTTTGCGTGATTTTGATAATTATGCATTCTGAACCAGACTGTGTGTGGATTGGGGTGCTCAGGTTACCGAGTCTCGCAAACCGAAGATCGGTTAATGATGCTGAATACTCCCTATGCCTTAGACCTAACACTTAAGCTTTGCATTTTCCTCAACCTCTTGAGGATTATTCAGATCTTAGCGAGTACTAAAAGTCTAGCCAAAAGGGTCTAAGGTCAGTGTTCCTACTAATCTCTTTTTATGTCTCTTTAGCACTTTTCTTTACTTTTCTTGATGTGGTCTAGAACTTTGGTTAATCCCTTAATCTCTTACTAATGACTATCTCTTTCTTTTTCCATTTTGTGCTCCTTTTTTGTCATTTTGCTCTTTTTCCTCCTATTTTTGTATAGCCCAAAAATTTTCCCTTTCTCTTCTCAGTTTTCTTTTTTCTTTTTTTTTTAAATGATATGTGATTCTTTTGTTGAAACCTTTTCTTGATATGAGTTTTCTTACATTTTGCACTTTTCATACGCCCCTATGCCTATGAGTTGCAATGTCCCCATTGTAAATTAGGTGGGTTCGAATTTAGCTTAGTTCATTCATTAGGACAGGTGTTGGATGAGTGAACGGGTCGAGGTGACTGTTGCGGACGATATCTAGACTTAGGTACGGATACCTGAGGTGGAGTCGACTGTTCTAATGGATGAACCCTAAAGTGTACTATGAATTTAGCATAAAAATGTCAAGAAAGGTTTTGAGTTTTTTAAAGAATGACAGGTTGCCTCCCGTTAAGCACTAAGTTTTACGCCATCGGCTGGGCACAATGAGCTCAGGGAGAATGGAGAATAAAGGATGACTCAGCCAAATTTGTATTGGTCATGTTAATGAACGGTTTGAGTCTCTGACCTTTCACGATGAAAGGTTCGGAATTGTGGCTGAGTGGATTGATCTCAACGGCTCCATTTCCAAAGATTCGTTGGACTAAGTAAGGTCCGATCCACTTTGATCGTAGCTTCCCTAGGAATAGTTTGAGTCGGGCATCAAAGAGTAGGACCTTTTGACCAGGGTGAAAGATCTTTCTAGATATGTGTTTGTCAATAAAGGCTTTAACCTGCTCTTTGTAGATTCACGAGTTTTCATACGCATCATGGCATAATTCATCAATCTCGCTCATCTGAAGCTTTCTATGGGTTCCAACCTTAGAAGGATATAAGTTGCAGTTCCGTACTGCCTAATAGCCTTTCTGCTCCAATTTGACGGGGAGGTGACACACCTTCCCATACACCATTCTGAAAAGAGACTTGCCTAATTGGGTCTTGTGGGCGGTCCTATAAGCCCACAAAGCTTCCGGAAGACAGGATGACCAATCCTTCCTGTCAGGTCAAACAGTAACCTGGAGGATTTTCTTAATCTCTTGATTTGATAGCTCAGGTAGACCATTAGTTTGGGGGTGGTAAGGAGTAGAGATTCGGTGTGACACCCCATATTTGGTCATCAGTGACCTGAACTGAGCATTTCTGAAATGGGTCCCTTCGTAAGAAATGATCACACATGGAATCCCGAACCATGAGAAGATGTTTTGGTGAATGAACTTGAGAACAACTTTGTGATCATTGGTTCAGGTTGGAATGGCTTCGATCCATTTTGACACATAGTCAACAGCAAGTAAAATGTATTCGAAGCCGTCCGAGATAGGGAAGGGTCCCATAAAATCAATCCCCCAAATGTCAAAAATCTCGCATACCTGAATCGACTGTAAAGGCATCATGTCTCGATGGCTCATGTTGCCCAAGGTCTGGCAACGGTTACATGCCTTACAGTAATTGTATGCATCCTTGAAAATTGTGGGCCAGTAAAAGCTACACTGAAGGACTTTTGATGCAGTTTTGTGTCCAGAAAAATGTCCACCGCATGCCTGGTCGTGGCAGAAAGATAGTATGTCTTTGCTTTCCGCCTCCGTGACACATTGTCAGATAATTTGATCAGCACCAATGCGGAACAAATACGGGTCTTCCCAAAGGTAATACTTGGAATTGGAAAGCAATTTGTCCTTCTTGGCCTTTGGCCAATCAGACAAGATTTGATGTGATGCCAAGTAGTTTACTATGTTAGCAAACCGTGGAATCTCGTTATTGATAGTCAGGAGGTGCTCATCAAGAAAGTGCTCCGTGATGGGTCCAGAAGAGTCAATGATCTCAGAAGGAAGGCAGGACAAGTAATCAGCTACCACGTTCTATCTTCCCGCTTTGTCGCAAATCTCTAGGTCAAATTCCTACAACAGCAAGATCCATCATATTAATCGAGGTTTCACATCCTTCTTTGCAAGGAGATGCCTCACAGTTGTGTGATCTGAGTGGATAATAACATGGGAACCCAAGAGGTAAGATCTGAATTTTTCTAGGGCAAATACTACGGCTAGCAGCTCTTTCTCAGTAACAGTGTAGTTACGCTGAGCCTCGTCAAGTATTTTACTAGCGTTGTAAATGATCACGGGTTTCCTGTCAATTTTCTGCCCCAAAACTGCTCCTACAGTGAAGTTAGATGCATCGCACATGATCTCAAAGGGTTGAGACCAATCAGGGGACTGTAGGATCGGAGCTTGGGTAACTCGATCACGAAGGATCTCTAATGCTTGAGTGCATTCCTTGGAGATTTCGAAAGGTACATCCTTGGAGAGAAGAATGGTTAGGGGGCGCGCAATTTTCGAAAAATTAGGGATAAATCGAAGGTAAAAATCGATGTGCCCTAGAAAAGATCGGATGTCCTTAATCAAGCTAAGCATAGGGAGTTTGGAAATCAAGTTAACCTTAGCTCCATCAACTTGGATGCCTTTCTTCGAAATCAAATGTCCCAGGACGATTCCCTCAGGCACCATGAAGTGGCTCTTTTCCCAGGAAAGAACCAAATTCACATCAATGCATTGCCTGAGTATTTGGACCAAGTGCTGGAGGCAATCGTCAAATGATGCCCCAAATACTGAAAAGTCATCCATGAAGACTTCCAGATAATCTCCTACCATATCTGAGAATATGGCAAGCATGCACCATTGGAAAGTAGCGGGTGCATTGCAGAGACCGAAAGGCATCCTTCAGAATGCGTACGTCCCGAAGGGGCAGGTGAACGTGGTCTTTTCTTGGTCCTCTGGATGGATTGCCACTTGGTTATAACAGAAGTACCCGTCAAGAAAGCAGAAGAACCTATTTCCCGCTAGTGTTTCGAGGATCTGATTAATAAACGGTAGTTGGAAATGATCCTTCTTCGTGAAAGAATTTAGTCTTCTGTAATCTATGCAGACTCTCCACGAGTTGGCTATACGGGTCGGTATAACCTCTCCGATTTTAGTCGTGATGGTGGTGAGTCCTGCCTTCTTAGGCACAACCTGGATTGGACTCACCCATCGACTGTCGGAGATCGAGTAGATCCCTGCATCTAACCACTTAATGATCTTCTTTTTCATGACCTCCTACAGATTAGGGTTCAGACGTCTCTGCATCTCTTGCGAAGGTTGTACGCCCTCTTCGAAATAGATGTGGTGTGTGCAATATAAGAGGGGCTGATACCAGTCAAATCATCGAGAGTCCATCCAATGGCTCCACGATGTTGCTGGAGAATAGTAATCAGAAGGGATTCCTAGTCAGGTGTGAGTTTGGAGTTAATAATCACAGGAAACGTCTAATTGGAACCCAAAAAGACGTATTTCAAATGATTGGGAAGGGGCTTGAGTTCCAAGATGGAATTATCAGCAGCAGCAGGTGGTTCAGGGTGTGTGTCAAGAACAAGGGTAGGAGTTATGGGTGTATCTTGATCAGGTTCAAACTCCTCTAATTGCGGGTTTTGATCTTCTTGTGGTTGATCAGGGATAACCAGGTTGTCCTCGATATGCGGTTCATCAACCACCTCTTTGATATCACATATTTGTTCTATAACACCACAATTAATCCCTTGTTGGGCCTTAAAGATGTCAATCTTTAGAGTTTGTTTCAAAAATTTCAATTCTATTTGGCCCTCCTCATAGCTTATGTGGGTCCTAGCAGTGGTCAAAAAAGGTCTCCCTAGTATAATTGGTGTATCCCTTGGGTTCTCAGGTGCATCCATATCTAGAACTATGAAATCCACTAGGAAGTAGAAATCCCGTACCCTAACAATGACATTTTTGAGTATTCCTTTGGGTGACTTGATGGATCGATCGACTAACTGCAATGTCACCTCTGTCGGTTTAAGCTCGGACTCTTCAAGATGGTTAAGGAGGGATGTAGGTATTAGGTTTATGGAGGCACCTAGGTCTAGCAAGGCTCTGTCGAATTGGGTTTCACCAATTTTACATGAAATCAGGGGAGTGGCTGGGTCTTTTGCCTTGGGTGGGAGTTTACTCAATATTATAGAGCTGGCTTGCTCTGACAGTATGATCAAACTCCCACTTTTGATTCGCGGCTTACGCTTGGGTGTACACACGTCTTTCAAAAATCGTGCATAAGCCGGTACGTGGTGAATTGCATCCATCAAGGGGATGTTTATTTGGACCTATTCAAAGAGCTTGATCAGATCCTCCTCAGGAGCCACGGGTTTGGTTATCCTTTTTCCCTTTGTCAAGGCCTCGGGAAATGGAACCTTGGTTGGTTCCTCTAGAATAGGTCTAGGTTCTTGATATGGGATAGGGACATCTTGGATAACTATCCTAGGGCTTGGTTCACTACCAGGCTTGGAATGGTTTGGATAAGGTGGGTCTTGAGTTGCTTTGCCACTACGAGTTGTTACGGGTTTAATCCTGCCTGGTTCTGGTTTGGGGTTGGTAAAATGGGTGGCTGTTGTTGAAATCCCGCATAAGATGTCGAAGCTTCCATCCCGTCAAGTGATGGAACATATAGGGTCTGGTAAATCATATGTGTGTGGCCTGGATTTAGGTTCATAACACACCTTTGGGTCGGTACGTTATTTGGATTCGGCAGAGGTTACGAAGGAAGTGTGCCCAGTTGGTGAGAATTCGCCATCTGGGCGAGTTGGTTACGAACCTTTGTGATCTCGTCCTTGTGTTGTTTTTGTATTGCGTGTTCATTTTTTGAATGTCAGCCAGTGTTTGAAGGATAAGAGTCATTTGGTCTTGGTTTGGCCCAAATTGATAGATGGGGTTGGGCCGAGGCTGAGGCGGTTGATTTGGACGAGGGGCTTGTGGAAGAGGTTGATAAGGTAGTCTTTGATTCTGAGACTTTCCCGCCCACTGGAAGTTGGGATGATTTTGCCATCCAGGGTTGTAGGTGTTGGAAAATGGGTATTCTGGATGGTGTTGAGGTCATCGCAGGTCTGAGGAGCCTCAGGAAAGTCAGAGTATGGGGGTTCAGCGTTCCCTCGACTAGAATAGAGCAGATCGAAGGTTCCTCCGGTCCTAGAGTTAGACGGGGGTGGATACGGGTCCATCTCCTGAGAAGATCGGTGATAGATGTTTTGCACATTTTCCCTCTTGAGAGGTGGCTGTGTGAAAGAGTTCTGTGAAGAGGTGGCTCGCTGTAGATGTCGAGTCTGCTCGTGCACCTTCTTCTCTATGATAGTGACCTTGTCCAACCGACTGGCCATCAACTTCAAGTCGACGAATGCGGACAGGCCCTACGTCTCATGTGCTCCCCTAAGATTCATCAATGTGCGGGCATTTGTCCAGTCAAATAAGCCCATGGAGTCATTATTGATGGAGTTCTCGCACATATTTTCGAGAATCTCCCACACCATGTCCTCATGTTGACCCATGATGTTTCCTCTGCAGGTTGCATTGACGAATAATCGAATGTCTTCACGGAGTCCCCGGTAAAAAGACTGGACTTGTTCCCATTTAGGAACTCCGTAATGGGGGCACTTTCGCATGAGATCCAAGAATCGGCCCCATGCCTCATGAAGACGGTTTCCCATTTGTTGGGTGAAATGAGTGATCTGATGGCACAAGGCATTTGTCTGACCAACGGGAAAGAACTTCAAAAATTCGGATTGAGGTTCATCCCATGTGTTGATCGGACGAGTCTGAGTTTGATACCAATGAGCAGCCTTTCCATGAGGGAGAAAGAAAACATCTTCATGAGCAGAATATCCCAGTTTTGTGCATCTGACCCGAAGGTCTGGCCCAGATGCTTGAGCTATTTAATGTGCTGGAATGGATCCTCGGAGTTAAGCCCATAGAATTTTGGTATGGCACGAATCATATTGGGCTTGAGTTCGGAATCAGGACCTCCAGCCAGGATTCAGACTCGAGGCTCGATTGCCAGCGCAGCGGGATTATAGTGATCTCGTATCATAGAACACTGCGGTGGGTTCACAAAGTTTTGGAAGAGATCACTTAGGCGCTAAAGCTGGTGCTCAAGGTTGTTCTCTTCTTCAACAGGTTGTGCCATGATGGAAGGAGAACTTGGTTCTGAATTAGAGGAAAGATCTATGTGGTGAGGTTGCTGCACAAACAAGGGTACCGAGGCTTGGCCTCAGGGAGAGTGGATTTCTAAAGGAGGTCTTAAGGACCTCCTACCAAACATGCATCGAAGGATTTGATGAGATCAAAATGTGTTGGACCCAATCGCGACACCCAAAATATGTTGGGTGACTCTAGAGGTTCGGGGCGGATGATACCCCATAGTCAGAAAGGTCGTCCACGTGAGAAATACCTAGGTAGCCAGAGAGTGAGAGTCCCGTGAAGACCCTTACACGGTAGAGTGTCCCCACCGGTCACAGGGTTTCCCCCACCCGACCTTTCTTGTCACTGAGATTCCAAGTAGACCAGAATGGGGACCTTGACCTCTTAAGTCTACCTTTTTTACTTAAGATCAAGGTGCTTAGGGTTCCACTTGAACTTTAGGTCTTTTTAGTGTAAAGTGACCTAATTTTAAGGTTGGTTGACCCAAAGGATCAACTTCACCTCTTTGTTCCTTTGAGAGCTTTTAGGTCCTTTCTTTTAGGGTTCAAATGGATTAAGAGCCGGATTTGCTTAGGGTTTCTCTTGGATAGATCTTTTCAAACAAGGCTTAGGCATACCTCATTTTGAAATTTTTGATTCTTTGCTTAGAAGAAGATGTGTCTCTAAAACCCTAGCTTGTAATCCTTAAGTTGGCTCTATTTGGTCCAATTTAGTTGCCTCAAAAATTGGTATCTAGGGCTCAATCAAGAAGGTTTTAGCCCTAGTTACCTTAAGTGGATGTGCAATAAAAAATGTGTTGAAATAAAAATCAGGCAACTTTTGGTGAATTACTAAATTTGGAAACAGGTAGCCCTAGATTGACTTTTCTTTATTTTTCTTTTTTAGATTTTGAGGGGATTAACAGAGAGGGCTAATGAAAATTTACTTATTCCTTGGTGTGGTTGTTGTGCGGCTGTTTTTCTTTCCTCGCCTTTCCTACGATAAACACAACAAAAGAGAGAAATTAAGTCAGTATTGAATCAGTAGTTGTGATCAAAGCTTCTAAAATGTTCGTTGCTCCCCAGCAACGGGGCCAAAAAAATGTTGCTTACGCGACGAGATCGTGGTTTAAAATGACATTCGTTGCAGTAAAATTGAAATTGTCGTATAAACAAATAACAATTTTATTACTCAAATGTTAAAATATCCGAGGTCAAACTCAGGGAGAAAATTGGTATTTTAGAAACTCAAATCACAACTCTCAAAATATGATATTTAACAATAATATAAATGAGAGACCATGTATAAGAGAACTAAAAAGAGAATAGAAATGAAGGAGGAAATTAACTATTCTCTCTGTGACTTCTTCTTTCTTCTTTTTCTTTTCTTCTCTCTTTCTCTTCCTTTTGCTTTCCTCACTTGGCCACACCTTCTCTTTCTTTCTTTCTCTGACTTTCCCTTTTTTTAGACGTCTAGTTCTGTGAATCAGACACCTTATCTCACGGTTGCTACAGTGCCTTCTTATGCTCTCTATCTTCTCTTTCTTCTTCCTTTCTTTCTGTCTTCTGCAGCTCCTTCTTCTTCCTTGTCTTTCTTCTTCAGCCTCTGCCTCCGGTCTCTTTCTTCTTTCTTTTCTTTCTTCTTCTACTTTCAAGCCTTTCTTCTTCCTTCCTTAGCTTTGGCTTCTACCTTGAGTTCTCCTTCCTTCTCTTTTCTTCTTCAGCTGCACCTTCTCCTTCCTTCTTTTTCTGCCTCAGCTTCTCTACGGCTATAGTGCCATCTTCCTTCCCCTTCTTAGCTTTCCTCGTTTCCCTGCACACACGAGAGAGTGCAAAACCTATCCCCTACCCTTCCCCGAGTCGCTCTCTCTCTATTTCGCTCTTAGGAATGCTCTCCCAGAGCCAGGTAATTGGGTCGAGTTATGCACACCCGGGTCCAGGCGCACCGGAGTGGTGTAGTGCACGAGGAGTGCAGGGTTAATCGAGTCGGTCAGCCAGGTCCGCAAGAGCATGTGTCACGAATGAGGCAGGGGCGTGGGCGAGGGGACCTCACCCCGTGTTCTTAGGTGAAGAGAAGGAAACACAAAATCAATTTATGCTATGCATCTGCATTGAGAACTTCCGAGATGGGACTAAAGTCCCACCCGCTTCCTCGTGCGCCCGCAGGGAGGAGTGTCGTCCAATTGAGGCAGCTACAGTCACTGATGCCTCTACTTGCCAGGTGCGAACGACTCGTAGAGGGATTCCATGCACCTACGATGCCTCTTCCTTGAGTGGGACAACCTGGAGCTCATGAGCAAGCTCCTTCGCACCTTTGCTAATGGCGACGAAGGGTTCAAACTTGAAATGCATGAATATGGCCTCACAACCCTGTCAAATTACTTGGGGAGCTTCGGCGTGGCATGACGAAAGTGCTGCGGTGGTTGGATGGCTGCGGGGCGACCTAGGCATGCGTGCCTAGGTCACTCTGTGGCCATGAAGGTGGGTTAGGTCAGTGGGTGCTTGCGAAGGGTATAGCGGTCAGTGGAGAGGCGGATGACGATCAGTGGGTGATGGCGGAGTTGATGAGGGGTCCGGCGTAGCGTGTGGAGGTGTGGAGCGGTGGATGCACCTCGCCGGTGGTCTGCGGTTGTCGAGGGGTTGGAAATAGCAATAAAGATAGGGGAAATAAAGAGAAGGGGGAGAGGAACTTATCTGTGGTGATTGGAGCGAAGGGGAGGCAAAGGGGCGGACGATGTGTATCTACCGTCGCCGGAGACGAAAGCCCTGAGATGGAGAGACGGCGACGACGAGGAAGTCAGAGGGGCTCGCGTAGGTACGGCGCGATGCGGAGGAGCGAGGCGAAGATGACTCTACCACTGGTACGATGGCAGAGTAACGAGAAGAGGGAGGACATGTCGCCGGAGCTTGCGGGCTATTGGTCGGAGGCGAGGGAGGGCAAATTTAGGGGTTTTCTCAAGCCAAATCAAGCTTACCCCAATCGGCCGGACCTGGTGCTTCTTATAAAGGCACGGGCAAAGGGTCAGATGCATGGTGGAGGGCAAAAATCCTCGCTGGAGGTATGGTTGGAACTGATACCCTTACCTCTCGAGTGTTCGCACGAGAGGTATGGGGCAATTCAGGGCATGGGGTACTGCTCAGGCGGTAGGGGGTTTCGCAGAGGACTCCCCTTTCAAATATGAGAGCAGCTCCCTGGGGAAGCGAGGAGAAATCCTCCTCGAAACTTCGCCAGAGGTATGGGTCCTCTGCTGCAATGGTAGAGGGATCGGAATGCAAAAAGTGACGAAGAATTTGAGGGGGTTTTTGCAAGGATTTTCAAAAGTTAGGGGCCAAAATGTAATTGGGCAGACTATTTTGCAAAGTATGTCAAGATGGCCTTCCCTTAAGTCCAAATTTTGGTACAAACCTAATTTGGACCTAAGGAATCCAATGGTGAAGTTAGATTTTAGGTTTGACTATGTTTGACTGGATATTTTGCATAAAAACTCAAATTAGGTCAAATATTGAGCTTGGACCCCAATATAGGTCAAAAAAGGTTCCAAAGGTCAAATTGAAGGTTATAAACCCTAGGAGATATTTTTCCATGAATTTTAGAGGGTTTAGTTGATTTTTATCCTGATTGGAACCATATGAAATTAAGTGAGTTTGTTTTAGAGTTACGGAATGTCATTTAATTCTTAAATTTTACAATAACCCTTCTCTAACTGAACCATCCCACTTTTTCTCTTATTAAGTCCAATTGACTTATGTTTAGACCTTGAGAAATCCCAGTGATGTACTGCAATGGAAAAATTACAGTTTTACCCTTTGTTTCATGTATTCTTTCCATATCAGTAATCTCTTGAGTTAGGCCTTCATTTAGGTTATGCAGGAGCTTTTGTTTACTTTATTAGGTCAAAATAAGCTAGTTAGGGCTCATGATGAGGTTCTCATCAGTGGTGGTGCTAGGGGGAGGGAAGGGAGGAGATTGAGGTGGTGCTGGTGGTAGGAAGGAGGTGGGAGGAGGTGAGGGGTGGTGGTGGCAGGAAGGAGGTGGGAGGAGGAGCTAATGGTGGTGGGAGTCGAGGAGGGGAGGAGGAGAGGTTATGGTGGTGGTCGGGTGACCACGGTGATGGTGGTCGACCGGACATGGTGGTGGTGGTCGAGGTGATGGTCGTCGGCAAGGGAGGCGAGCAAAGGAGGAGGGGCTCGCGAGGAGGGGCCACAAGAAGGGGAAGGGGAGAGGCTGTGGTGGTGGTCGGGTGGCCATGGTGATGGTGGTTGACCGGCCATGGTGGTGGTGGTTGAGGTGATGGTCACCAGCAGGGGAGGCGAGCGAAGGAGGGGCTCACGAGCAAGGGCCGCACGAGGAGGAGAGGGTTGGGGAAGGTCGGTGATGAGGGGGAGGGGAAGGAGGAGGCGGGTGAAGGAGGAAGAAGAGGAGGAGGGCTACCCCTTGAGGTTTCGAAGGAGGAGCCGAGGCAAAGGAGCTGCAGTGATGCTCGCAGAGGAGGAGTTGAGGGGAGAAGATCTCGCGGAGGGGAGGGGCAAGAGGAGGTCTCGAGGTGAAGGAAATTGGGATGAAGGGGGAGGGAGTCGGGTCTGCACTAGGTATTTTACTCAACATTCTCGACCGTTCCTAATAAACGATTGGTACTACTCTTATTACCGATTGTTATTAACGATCGGAAATAACTCATTTTCCGACTGTCAAGGTCGAATGGTCAACGATAGACTTTAAAAATTTGCCCGCCCGCCCTCACGGGTTATGAAAACATTATCGTCGACCTTTAATATGGAAATGGTCGACTATATTATTATTGTCGACCGTTTATAACGGTCGACAATGGTGTCAACCAAACGTCTTAATTTTACTTCACTTTCTCGACCGTTATATATTACACAGTTAAGGATTTCTTTATCCTCGACTGTTTACATAACGGTCGAGTAAATTTTTAGTATCGACTGTTTATAATGGTCGAGAATGGTTTCAACCTCCTCGACTGTTTTCCAGATGACAAAGTTAATGACCAAACTTTTGGCAACCATTTCTATTAAAATGGTCAAGAATAACATTATGGCCAACCGTTACTTCAACGGTAGAAAATATCCATCGTGAACAATGCTTTTTCTACTAGTGTTACTTCAAAAGGTGCTAAGTTGGGGAACTCGATTATCAAATGACTTAAGCAAGCAGGGGTTTGGCATAATTAGCGACACTCGGGACACGCTCCCCCTGCTTCGCTAGCCCAACTTTACCACCTTCAGGAGTAAGGACAATACCAAATTCATTGTGTGGTCAGAGTTCATTTCTGAAGCATAGATCCTTAAGCTACCTAATCTAAAGACATGATTGATTGATTGTATTGCAGGGCACCTTTCTCTATTCTGTTTTCCCTCCTACTTCACCATGTATGCTTCCAAATCCTTCATACATTCCTAATCCTACTCTCCTACCAACACTTATTCTCAAGATGATCACTATCCTGGCTCGACTTATGATTCCCCATCTCCTAGTCAGGATAACTTTGATTGGGGATATGATTTTGGACCTCAGTGTCCAGGGCCTAACCCTAAACAACAAGACTATGATTATTATCCTTCTCACACCTATAATGATTATAGATCTCCACCCTTTGATGATCAACCTAACCAAATCTACAATCAAGAAGGATATGATGATTATACCACCTACCCTCCCCAGGATTATACTGAATACAAGTCACCACCTCTCTTTGAATAACCTGAAATGACCTACTATCAAGGAGGAACCCAAGAACCTCAATTTCTTGACTACCCTAGTTTTAACCCCAAATCCACCCAACCCTAAATTGAACCATTCAGTTCAAGTGAACCAGGTCCAAGATAGGGTGTTGGCTAACTTGAGAAACACCATACAATCTTTAGAAGCTCGGCTAACACCATGCACTGAAGCATCAGAGCCTATAATCAAAATGATTGATGAACTTAATAGTTCTTTATTGGATTGGTTCCAAGATATTAAGGATAGGGGCCCAGGTGAGTTTTTACTTAGGAAATTATCAAGATTGAGGATGATATTTGTGGTTTCCTTAGTCCAACCTTGGGATGATTCCCAAGATGAACCCCCTTCATGAGATCCAATGTCAGAACTCGCTCAAGCACCCGTCAGGGGGAGGGGGGACATTTTTTATGAAACCGGGGATAACTAGGTTCGTCTAAAGCAACCCATTGAGGAAAAATCGATTTTCTTACCTGAGATCCCTGAGCTAGGCAGTGAGGAAAAATGTCTCTATAGACCAAGGAACAACATATGATTTTGAGACATATAAATGAGGATCAAGAATTCTTTGATTGTGAGGGTGAAGAATCTGTAGGCGAGGTCTCACCCGAGCTCAAAGAAAATGGTTTTAGTGAGACAAACGAGCCTGAGGAATCTGATGAACTATTTGATAGCCCGATCATTGAAGAATGTGATCCTGTTGGGGCTAACTTGGAGGATCTAAATTCTGATTTACTAGAAGATTCAATCAATAGTCCCATCCCTCAACCACACCCTAAAGGGATTGATTATGATTTTGATTTGGAAATTATTGTACCCAAGTCAATCCTAATCCAACCACAATTATTGGACTTAGATATTTTAAATGGGGTGTACAACGATCTTGAGGTCCCGGAAACTAAACACTTGAACTTGAAGGATAGGAATTTGGAAATTAAAATCTAGGAGGCTAATTCTGAGGGAAATACAATTTTGGATTTAAGGGTTCTTGTTGACCTGAAACAACCTATCTTCTACCTGGACCCTTATGATAATTTTAACATTGAGGATGTGCAACCCAAATACATAAAAATTGACTATCTTTCTAAGATAAACTCTAAGTGGACATATGAACCTAGTAAATCAGATCTACCCATTATCCAACATTTCAGACTTGGGTTGCTGATCGTCGACGACCAATTCGCACTAAAAAAGGGTTTTAAAATGTTGTTATTGTAGTATATATCACAAATACAAACCGTTGTCACATCAGTTTTATTTATATACTTAATTTTCACTTGTTTATTCCAGGTCATTCACTAGGAGGCAGTTATTGTTATACATCACTCTCTAAGTCCTATAATATTCTCTAATTCCAAAAAAATTGATTTTATATACAAGAATGAATAAATGAATCAAAGAATGAATCAATTATATACAAAAGAATGAATTAGAAATAATTACAATACTTGAAGATAATTATATACAAACAAGTATAAAAAATCATAAATAAATACTTTATATTATCTATTTATAACTTATAATAATAATACTTAGCTATATGTACAATAATAAGTAATAATATGTACTATACTAACTTAACTTAACTTACTAATATCTACAGTAGCATATAATATATCTACAGCGACATATAAAAGTATCACTAAAACCTTAGAAAAACTATATATATAAGCTAAGGTAAAAACTAATATCTATACTAACATATAATACTATGTACAGTGACGAACTGAACCATCACCAAAGCTATACTTTATTTATATACATAATAGCTCAAACAATACCACTATACTCTTATATACAACATTTAGTAATTACATATTTACATATATACAGTATACATATACTCTATAAACACATATATACACTAACACACATGTAGAGGGAACACATACTACACACACCACAAAGGCACGGGCACTAAGGACACTTAGACAATTTCGAGCTATCTCTTCTTCTCTTCTATTTAGACCGATTCTGAACCTGTTCAGATCAGCTTTTGATCCAAAAATGGGTTTAATTGACAGGCGGCCTTTTTAAAAGATACACAACACCCATTACTGGGTCGGATCGGACCTTTACTAGGGCCACCCTAATTATCATTAGGTGCATTTTAATCGATTTTTGGCTCATTAATGGGCCTAATCAGACCCACGCACAATGCACAGCTCTTAGCCATGCACCGCACCCACATTTCAAACTAAATGCTCATTTCATTCATATGCTCAAAGAGGACAGGGGTATGTATGTGTGTGGTGCCCAGTGCTCATGACGACTGGGAATACCCAATATCTTATTCTTGTATTAATAACTCTAATTCTTTATTTCATAAAAGTCTAGTTGTAGGTGGGCCCAAGTGAACCGATCCTTGGAGTGTGGGGTTTACTGTGATAGGGAACCAACTCACACTCACATTCACAATGTGGCACCATTTAGGTGCCCCTCAACGCTGCCAATCTAGTGCAGCTGCAGTTCTGAATTTTCTTTATTTGGCCCTCGATTTGAGGGCCCAAATTAGTTCCAAATTTGAAATAAAATATAGAGTTGAGAAGCCCTTATATAAGGCTATATAATTATATAATTAATTTACAAAAATAATTAATTTTACTATATAAATAAATTATCCAAAGTTTACAAATTATACACATTGGTTTATAAGTTAATTTATTAATTAATGTATAAATTACATAATTAACATTAAAATTGACATTATATAGTATTAAGATACATGTTAAATTATTTAATACATAATTTTATTGATTTTTTTTTGAGATGGATAATTTTATTCAATTTTACAAGTTTTATTTTAATTTATAGACATTTTAATATCAATTTTCAATGTATTATACATATAAATTACGTATAAATAATATAATATAGTATAAATTTAGTTAAATTAGTTTAAAATACTTATAATATTATAATACAAATATACAATATAAACTACTTCAATAATAACTTAATTTGCTACTTTATTTTATTTTAAGTTAGTAAACTACCTAATAACTTAATAAATTAATTGTTTACTATATAAATATAATTAAATTAATTTGCTGGGATTATAATGTACATAATAAGTATATAAATACGTAAGTACAATATTACTTATAAATAAGTTTATTTATTAGGGTTTATATAATTATGTAACTCAGAGTACATATAAGTTAATTAAATTAATAGATATTTATTTAGTAAAATTATATACATAATAATTTACTATAAATACTTAATTTATAATATAAAATACATATATAAGTTATATATATAGTTTATTTACACTATGTACATATATTTAGCTTAGTATATAACTTATATATACATGTATTTAAATAGTGTACATAATACTTTTTGGAGTTTTTCAAGTTTTTCTTATTTTTATGGTTTTTATAAGTTTAATAGATGTAGGGGATGAGAGAGAAAGAGAGAGATGAGAAGAATAGAGTTGTTTTTGGATTTTTTTCAAGTTGAGTTCTTTTATTAAGTTTTAAGATATACTGAACCGTCGGCTAGTATGTTCTATGAAACTGGAGGTTCAAATGACCGTCAAACATTGCATATACTTTAAAATATACTTATTCTTACTCACAACATTTATTTTATTTTTTTGGAATTTTTTATAATTTTTATTTATTTACAAAGTTGGTACTTGTAAGGCCTTAAAGAGTGTTTTACCTAAGAACATAAGGCCTAGAATAGAGATGTGCAGGTTGAATGTGCAGTAGGATGGTTAAAATGTGTTCAACAAGTCAAATAGAAGATGTTCCCATAGATAAACATGATTTTGCACTTGATTTCATCCAAGTTTCCATGTTGGGCAGTTATACATATATTTTAGCTGACAATAGAATTTAAGAGATTACAAGTCATTCAAATGAGATTTAAAGACACATATCAGTACATGAATACTTGTACATATTAAATACACTTTACAAAACATATCATCTCTCCAAAATTTCAATTCCCTTCCACTGCCCTAATGAATCAGATCATCCAGCAATAGCAGCATAGCTAAAGATGTAGCAACTGCAGCAACAACATCAGCAACCATAGCTGCTGAGATCAAGCAGCTACTGTCAGTAGCTTGGTCAGCTGCTGAGACTCATAACAGCAGTAGAAATAACATATGTTCTTCAATCATAAATCAGACATCTTAAAAAGAAATTAAGAGGGCTACTGTTGCAATGGCCAATTTAGTGAAAATGTTGCTGATCCTACTCAAATCAGATCAATTAAGATTGATCTTACTCTCAATTCAAATGATCAGCTCTTTCTTTGCAAACTCAATTAAATCTCAACCATGAAATTCCAAATCTAATTCAAACTCCAAATCGAATCAAATTTGCAAAACTCAAACAGAAGATTGACTTAAACTCTCTCTTATGTTATAAACAACATAAAGAGAGTTCCAAATCAAAGTTTGACATCCATTCCAAATTCCAAATGCTTGAAATCAAAGATTACTCCAAATAAATGTAGCTACTGAATTGCTCTTTGTTATATCAATAGGGGAGATTTCCAATCAAAAATCACAAGTTCAAGCTATTTTTCCAAACACACTTGATCTGAAAATTCATTCAAAAACACATTCGAGTGTTGAAATCTTCATCAAAAACTCCAAAAATCACTTGAGATAATTTTAAAAAATCTTCTAATTAACTTGAATACCCAAGAGAATTCAACTCAATCTCCCAAAAATTCCTTGAAATACCAATGTGCTCCTCATGTTACATTATAAGCAATGTAAGATGAGGATACAAGTCAGTGTTTCAAGAGCACTAAATTCACATAAGAAATCCTTTAAGTATGTTCTGAAAAATTTGGGATGCATTCCCTCTTGAGAGAAGTTTGAAAACCACATATAAATTTGATTTATCCACTCTCTTGTGCTATTGACAGCACGAAGAAAGAATCTAAATCTCACGATACAAACCACTGAAAATAAACCCAAATCATCAGATTCCACATTCAAAATCAGTGGAGGGACTTTGTGAGATGATGGAATGAGTGGAGAGTCCCTCAAATGGATTGTGAGCGCTTTCATAGATCTGAAAGCTAAAGAGCTTCAGATCTATGAAATGCTCTCATGAAGGGGTGACTGATGATTAAAATGCACAGTGACTGGGTGAATGTGATTTGTGAGGTGGAGGGGGAGAAAAATGGTGATGATGAACATGAAAGGTCTCTTTGATTTGAATGGATCAGAGAGAAGCAAATTGGGTCTAAATTACCCTACTCCTAAACGAATCTAACAATCAATTTATCTAGAAAGCAGTAGACTACACTAATTCTACTCCTAGAAAGCATATAAAGTCCTAATCTAAAGCAAGAATGGGATGCCTGGGCTACAGTTGATCACTGTAGTGACGAAGGGAGATGAGGAAGACTCCAATGAGGAATGGGATCCCTGGGCTGCAGCTGGTCAATGCAACGACGAATTGGAGGAGGGAAGGTCACACCCCTGTCATAGGTACAACTGATGAATGAGGGAAAGTACTGAAGAGTGGATGAAAGGATCACTCAGGAGGGAAGGAGCACACTATAACAAAAATGGTCAAAGGCAACAAATATTTTATGAAGATGACGATGAATAAATCATCATTATGTAACCCGTCAACGGATAATTTATTCGTCGTCATATTCATTGCTATACGAGCCATTGTTAAATTTACAATGAATAATATATTCGTTGACAAATTCAAACAACGAATAAAATCGTCACTAAAATCGTCACATACTTTAAATTTAGCAACGAATATTTTCGTTGTCTTTACTTTCTTTTAACAACAATTTTTTTCGTTGCCTTATTAAGAATATGCCAACGATTAATTCGTTGCAATGTATGAAGGATACAAAAATTTACTAATCATCCTTTAAAAGATTCATAATATATCATATTTATACTTTATTTTGATTACTTATAAAATGAAAATTTTTTTTTACAATATCCATCAAAATATTCCTAGAAAATTATAGTTTTACAATGAAAATTTTATAGAAAATACACCTAAATAATTATGAATAGATTTCATTGCAACATATATTTGAAGGGACCAAAAAATTTACTTTATTTCTATGATAAAGGAACTAAAAACAATTCAACCTAAAATTTGTCAAAAGTTCACTTTATTTCCATGGTATGAAGCTTTGTTTTTAACCATATCTGAAACAAGTAGCTACAAATTGGATCAAATTTTCTCCCTAAAAGATGAAATACCCTATCATTTCTATATCAATAAATCTAAAAACTTTGTTGCTTATACATTCAATAAGAACTTTTAAATCACCACCTAAGGGAAAGTCCAACAGATAGCGCAAACTCTTTGAAATTTGCATGAGTTGCTAACCTAACATGATGTTCATAATCCTGCAAACAAAATAAATAGGTAAAGGTTGCATCACAAAAAAATGCATTAAAGTGAGATGCATAAATAGAACTGCAATATATTCTATCAACATCACAAAATCTCTTACTAATTAAAAGCCATTGTACACTAATAATAGAACTAACTACCATCCATTACTTCATTCCATGTATCTCATGGATTTTTAATTTCTGAAGTTTTGCATAAAAATGCAACCATTCAATAGATTCATACCGAAAAATCAGATCATGGGTAGGAGTTAGCATCATTGCAGAACCAGTAGGAAAGCAAAAGCTATTTTTAGAAGGGCATTGACAGTCTTGCAAACATCTAAAGGAATTAAAAATGTCTTAATATGTATTATTTAAAATTATTCAAAACTACTGAACATTCCATTATCCAAAAAAAAAACCATTTATAAGGTCACAAAAATAGCACATTTATGATAGTAACATACACAACAACAACAACCAAGACTTTTCCCACACTAAGTGTAGTCGGCTATATGGATTCTTTGCCTCCACACAGATCGATTTCAGCCATTTCAGGGCTTAAATTAAAGTAATTGAGGTCATACTTAATAATTTCCTTCCAACACTTGTTTGGTCTTCCTTGCCCCCTCTTAGCGGGTTCAACCTCTAACTTCTCGCATCTCCTAACTAGAGCATCTAGTGGCCTTCTTTGTAAATGTCTTAACCACCTTAGATGTGCATCTCTCATTTTATCCTCTATCGGTGTCACCCTAACCTTTTTTCTAATAATCTGATTTGAAATACGGTCCTTTCTTGTATGACCACACATCTATCGTAACATCTTCATTTCTACCACAAACATCTTTTGTACATGCCTATAGTTTATAGCACAACATTCAGAACCATACAACATGGCTGGTCTTACCACAGCTCGATAATATTTTCCTTTGACTTTTAAAGGAACTCTCTTATCACAGAGAACAACAGAAGCACACCTCCATTTCAACCACCCTGCATTAATTCTATGTGTAACATCTCCATTAATTCCACCATCATGTTGGAAAATGGATCCCAAGTACTTAAAAATATCTTTTATTGGCATGCACTCTTCTCCAATTTTTACATCAATCCCTTCATTGTTCCCTCTACCTTTCAAAAATATTAGGTGCTTCTACATTACAGCCACAGTTCGCAAAAATATCAATCATAATATGAGAATCCAGGGATATCTTCTCAATCAAGTCGAGAACTATTATTTTCTGCTGAAAACTAGGCTGATGCACATTTTAAAGAACTCCAAGGACAATCATAGGAAAGAATATTCCTATTTCTCCTTTGAGACTTGATCTGAATCTTGACAATAAGCTTGTGAAAATAGAAGACAAAAGCTGAAAAACACTTATCACAGATAATGCACTATTCTTCAATAAAGACAAGCACAGGTACTGCTTGATAGCTCCAAGAAACCTGCAATAAAGAAGTCAAATTTAGCTATTCAAAAAAAAGAAAGGTACTTATTTCCATATTTTTTGTTGAATTAATTACAGCTGCCACCTATTTCCCCTATTGTTAAAACACTTCTATTCCCCTAATTGAAATGCCTATAATCCTCCCTTTCTCCTTGGAAGCATCTTAATCTGCATATGGATCTTTGGATCCGTCCACAAGGCTCACCTAGCCAACCAGCTTTGTTGCTTCCTACATTTATTGCTACTATCAAGAAATCAACTTATGTACAACCTTATCAGAGGCTTCATTGGGTGTAGTACTACCAAATACATCCCCTAAAATTATGAACAAGTTTCATTGCAACATATATTTGAGACTAAAAGTTTACTTTATTTCCACGATTAAAGAACTAAAAAAAATCCACTCACCTAAAATTTGTCAAAAATTTGAAATAACTACCAAGTTACTCTAAAATATATGTACTTTTACTTGCCTCTTCTTGACTGTTTGCTTGAAACCTGACTCTGTCCTCTTCTTTAAGATGTGAATAGTAGCTTGCAACTTGCTGAGTGAAACCTTTTAAATTCAGCTAAACAATCAAAGTCTGAAACAACCAAACATCATGTCTTTTCAGCTATATCTCAGAAGTTGAACATATATACCGATTCCCTTTATACATAACCAAAGAGATACAGACTTTAGGTAGAATCTTCATGAATGACGGTATATATACCTAAACAACTATCAAATCTTAAAGTAAGCCTGAAAGTAGATTCTGATGGAAATTAACATTGACCAAAATCATAAAAACAATAGTATACAAGATAAATCAAGAGCTTTTTTAACAAAATAAGATTATTGATTGCATAATTGGATCAAGATCATGTAACTCTGCTACCATGTTATGTAAAATAGTTACAATACTAGGGTGTTGAGAATCATAGATATATAAAAGCATAAACCTTAAAACAATTTTACTATTTGTAAGAGACAAATGTTTATGTGAAACATAATAGTAGTAGCAAACCTTGCTCTAAAAAAAAATAGTAGTAGCAGTAGCAACAGCAAACCTACATCACCAGAAGGGTAACTATTGAAAAAGAATCTGGAAAAATACAACCCTCTTCCATTAAAGGATTCATTTTTCAAATTGGTGTTGGATAAATTAGGAAGACAATGAATAAGAGGCGTACGGAGACCAACCAGCATGTGGAAAGTAGGTGGGTTAGAGGAGTAGGATAAAAATTGAACATAAGCACCTACAAGATCCTAGATGAGCTTGATAATCCCTATATACATTTTCGTGTGCATTCATGCATACGAATGTGCATCTACTATAAATACATGCATGAACATATTAGCATGTCCTCAAACAGTGAAAACCAAAAGGTAGATATGGGAGGTAAGATTACTATAAAACAAGCTCTACAAGAAGGCACTTTTTCTTAGAATAATAGTAATAATGCACTTTTTCATTTAGTGGCCTCTCAGGCCTATGGGTCAATAAGGATAAATCCTCTTATTCCCCTTGGCATGTTATTTGTAATGATTTGTTAAGAACTGCTACAGTCTCTTTACCCTCTCAGTGTTTCAGAGTGACTCTTTCTGTCCAACCATTAAGGTCTAGTTTGGATGAAGGGATAGATTTTATGTGATAACTATTTTGCAAATGGATTATCCTGCATTTTTGTTTGGAAGTCGTAAGGGTTATCTTGGTGGGTTAACCTATGGCTATTTGAAAAGTTGCTGGGTTAACTTGTGAAAATACATGGGATAACCCACAAAAATAACTTTCCCACATAAACCTTAGAATAACTTATCTCGAGTTAAATCCTCTTAACCCGAGTGAAAATATCGTTCTCACCAAACGAGGTTAATCCTTATTTTGATGGGTTATTCCCCTTACCAAACTAGGCCTAAGGGTTTCTAACTAGAACAACTTGATCTTTAAGTTTGAAGGAAAATTAGTAAGCTAGAAGTCCAAGATGCTCTCTAGGGGTGGAAGGCTTATTTTATTGAAGTTGGTACTCTCAGCACTTCCCGTCTTTCCTCCTATCCATGTATCAATGTTAAAGGTGTTCAAGAGGATCAATTAATTGAGGTGACATTTTTTGCCTTGCTCTTGAGGGAAAAAAGATTAATAACTAAAGTCTATAGGCAAAAATTTGCACCTTGACCATCTATTCTTTGTGTACCCCTTTGCACAAACATATGAGGGTGAATTGGTGGGCAGTGGCCTTCTCATGCATCATGGGAGCAATTTTGGCAGTCTTTCCACACCAACACCTTTAGATTTAAGCGGGAACAAGTAGCACCATTTGCCATTCTCTAGGAACTTTGATTGCAGTGTGATTATGTTATTTTTAAGGGGGAAAGGCCATTTGTGGAGAATATTTTGGAGCATTGTATTCTTCCTAAGGGCCTTTTAGGCTAGCATTTTATGTAATCCCCCTTTTTTATAATTAATGTACGAGGATGATCACTATGCCCATGTGATCGTCCTCTTTCTTTTCAAAAAAAAAAAAGAAATGAAATGAAACTAATAACAAACTCGAAACTAATCTTTACATAAATAAGGAAAATGACACCCAAAAAATGGCATGCATAAACTACCAAGATAATTCAGCTATTCAGTACTTATATCAGGAAATGATTTGCTTGGTTTTCTCATCATATTGAAGAATACTAGCAACAATCAACAAAATATTCCTAACATCAAAGTTTTGGTTCCATGTCCAAAAGGAAAAAAAAACTTGTAGTCTCCAAACTTGCAAAGGAATTTCGAGAAGTTACTTTTTTAAAAGGTTGAGGAGTTGCTTGCAAGCTATTTCAATGAGACCATTTGATTTTTTGAAAAGAATTTTAAGAAATTATTAATAGTTAATTGTGGCTTATCATAGGATAACTAGAAGCAATGCAATAAAGTAGTTCTCTTTTAGGCTTGCAATGCAGAGTGCAGTGCAATTTTTTTTCCCCACACTTGTACCCAATCACCCAGTGCCAAGTAGTACTATAGGGCAACATTCCAAGATTACAAAATTAAAGCATTTGAAAAGTCTTTTAGTGGTAACAACTAATTAGAATGAAAACCTGTGTAGTCTTGCATGGTCCATGCTAGGAATCCAAAGAGCAATGAAGCCCTTCATTCTGTAATATCAGATAATGGCATCGTGGGTGGAGTATTAAAGAAGCAAGCAAAGAATGAATTGAATCTAGAAATGGAGGACATTGACCAAAAGTAAAGAACTTGTGTATGGTAAAGTGCAAAATGTTACCTATATAGAAGCAATAACGACATGCCCTATGTGTAACGCTCTAGTAACATTTGGTGGTGGAAGAACCTGTAGGGTAGTTGGACCAGAGATGGAATAGACAAAATTTAACCATAGAGAACTGCTGAAGAATCATATGGCAATCTCCTAGAGAGAAGATTGCTAAAAAAAAAAATAGTTGTTATCAAGGATAGCAAATTCCAATTATGAATCAAATGCAATATGGAAAATCATTGAATTTCTAAGAAACCATGCAACTTAGCATGTAACTGCAAGCAACTATCATAAAGTTGAAATGAAAGGAAACAATATTAATAAACTAAACATGAAGAAAACTACAATTACAAAGGGAGGCTTTGAATGACTATTGTATGTATAGAAAAATTTTGAACTTCCCACCATGCATACCACCTGCCAAACAGAGGAAAAGGATTTAATTCAATCAGACCAAAAAATCGACTGGACTTGATAGACACAAGTAACGTACCCTTTCTCCACAACACTGAGATTATATTGCTTGATTATTTTACAGGAAAGCTTCTTTTTCTCCCCAACTGGTGTATTCGGATCAATAAAAGCTTCTAGATTCTCATCTTCAGCATCTTTCTTAGAATGTTTTTTCTCAGCTTTCTTTGGATATGATGGTTTTTGTACCTAGAGATAATGATAATGGTTATTGGAATGGTAGATGTCATCGGTAAACAAAAATCATCTATATGGGAAAAAATTACAAAAGAAATAGGGAAATGAACAAGGAGATAACAGAAATAAGATAACTCGCTACAACTCAAGGCAGTGAAAATGCCAAGCTCCATCTAGACATTCTATACTCTTAATTCAACATGTTAAGAAAAGCCAATGCTTCGCAATTTTTGAAGATGGAACTTGTTGGATTTTTACATTTTTGTTCAATTCATCCCTTATAATCCATCAAGTCATCATTAACACCACTTTGGGTATTGGGAAAAGTGGTCACTTTTGTTTTACTGGTGACTTATGAGAAAGTCAATTCATTTGTAGAATCTTTTATCAACTTCGGAAGGATCCTTTCCTGAACAAAGCAATAACCTACCACTATTTTTTTTTTTTGAAAAAGAATAATCAACTAGTGGTGAGTGCTTAACATATGAGAAACAGCTATAACAACTCAACCATCAAGTTAATACTTGATATTCTGCTTTCAATGTAGAAAACAAATGCCAATCTTTGAGATCCTAGTGAGAATTGCCTTTTCAAATCGCCTCTAAAGGAGGGGGTAAGAGGGAGAGGGCTATTTAAATATGTGTCGGGAAATTTGTAGGCAATTGAGTTAGTTGCCGATAACGTACCTTTAGCCAATGCCCCTTTGTTGAGCACTACCGCCCTCCCTCCACTGTCCATGTGGTCGTGACACCATAAGGGAGGTTCTCATCCTCCTCCATTGCCACCGGGGAAGATACAAAGCTCTTCCATCGCCATTGAAAGAGGGGGGCAGGGAGGGAGGGAGGGGGAGGGAGAGCACGAGAGTGAGGAAAGGGAAGAGAGAGGTGAGCTCACGGGAGGGGGAGAGGGAGCACGAGAGGGGGACAGGGAAGGGAGTAGAGGGTTCGCACGTGATATGGGAAAGATATATAAAAAATTTGGGGATAACTTGCAAACAACCTCCTTAGGATATAAGATATTGAGATAACGATTATTTGTTGCTACCAAATAATGTTGGCAATGATATGTTTTTGTGGTTACGATGGATAACGACGAATCTAAATAATCGTCATTATTTCTAAATGAGGTAGCAATGAATATTTGAAATCGTTATTATATTCAAGCATAACGACAAATATAATAAATCATCGTTATTTATTCTTCATCTTTGACCTTTTTTTATTGTAGTGGCGATCCGGTGTACGCTTGAGCTGAGGGAGTGCTTAAGTAGACTCTGAGAGTGATTGCGCTCACCGCGTGGTGGAATTAGGCATTTAGGGCATCTACGGTCATGATGAGCTGCGAGGGCATGGGAAGAGCCAATCCAAAGGAGGGCCATTAGATGAGATCTAGAGATGGTAGTGAGGCTATGCGCAAATTCACGCGAAGCTTCGATTGCATTTGAGCCACAGATCAGAGGGAATTAAGGAGTGAACAGCTGGGATGTGCGTTATTCTCCAATGAATAGTGCACCAAGAGGTGCATCGTTCTTAGCAGGTCTATTGGTGATTTTGTACAAAGAACCCTCAATGTGCATTTTTCAAAAAGGCCCATAAGTGGTATAAAAGGATTACAGAGCAGTCCCTAGAGTGTTACAATTAGGTCCCTACAGCCTACAAATGGGTCCTTGGAGGTTTTCTAATGTGAATAAATGTTATGAATGAAGGACCTAAATATGAATCTCTAAATGCAAAGTCTTATTGATGTCTAAGTGCTACCAAGTTTTTATTGAAGCTTAATTGAGCATATTAGAAGTTAATTTCACTTTTGATTTGAAGTTTTGAGCTCAATTGTGTGTTCAATTTGCAATTGTTCAACCTAATTATACATTTTTAACACAGATTTGGTGTTTTAGGTCTTTTCTGTTAATTCTCACACTTAACCCTTTCTTTGTGTTAATTTGATAATGTTTAACCTAGTTTCTAGCTTAACTTGGGCATTTTTAGCTATGATGAGCCACACCTCATCAATTGCACACCACCAAACCACAGGCCCGGCCCCGCAAACATAACAATCTCCGATTCTCGGTGATTTTCATCCAGAAACTAAGAACCACACGACCCTAGGACATGGGTCTGCATCACAACTTGGTCCACATCTGTGGACATCTTCTACTAGTGGGTTTTAGGATCAATCTTTTAATTCTGATCCTGACCTGCACTTGTGAATTCCTAATTTCTTCTTTGCTTGTATATTTTCCTAGCTAAAGGCAATAAACTTAGTACATGTGTATACTCCTCTCTCTGCGAAGCCGACCGAATTACCACAAAATTCAAGTGATATTCTATTTACTCTGCCCTTTTCATGTCTTTATTTTTACAATGAGGACATTGTATCATTTAGTTTTGGGGGATGGATACTTAATCCTAAAATTATTTTGTTAGCTTCATAGAATTTCTTTTATTTTCTTAAAAGAAAAATTCAAAATTAAAAAAAAAACAAAAAAATTAGTATTAAGAGAAAAGAACTTAGGCATTAGGAGTTAACTTTTTTTTTTAAAATGAAAGGAAAGTTATCGAAGACGATAGCAATCCGGGAGAGCCTTTATTAAAAAATTAAGAGAGAAGCTTTACAAGTATTTCCCCCATAAATTTATGAGAGACCAACACCCCCTTACAATATTTTCCACACATATTGGTCTCTCATGAAAAAAACACTCATTTCTGGCTCTCCAGATACACCATAGTACCACCACCATAGACAAATGCAGCTTATTATGTACCAAAAGATTACTCCATAGCCTATCCCATGTAGGAACGGATTCCCTGCACACTTGTCTTCACACCGAATCCATCACCAAACATTCTCAAAAGATATGCCTGGTATTATCTGTTGGTAGCCTACATAGGTGGCAAACTTGAGTTGGTGATCCCATCTGCCTACGCCTCAAATCTCCTGTGATTAGCCCATCCTTCCTACATAGCCATAGAAATCTTTGGACCTTAAGAGGAACTCTTAATTTCCATAAACCCCTGCATATCATGTTAGATTCTTCCTGTCTTTCCTGAAGAATTAGTTTTTCATATGCCATAGATGGTGAAAATTTTCCCTGCCAACTATACCGATCTGCACCTGATGTAGGCCTGAATGCATCCAACAATTGTTGCATGCGTTCCACTTCAAGAGCCATTCTACATCCCTACCAACAGTTGTGAAGACTGGCAATCACCCATTTATCCTTGGCATGGTTCCAATTTCCTTCAACATTTATTTCTTTAATTGTAGCCCTTCCATATGCCCTTGGGAATCGATCTTTTAAAACTCCTAGTGGTGACCATTCCTCATGCCAAAAAGAAAAGGAATTCGCATCTTCAAGGATCGGTTAAAACATGTGCCAATTGGCCCTTACTACCTTTATAACCGAATCCTAAAATGGGGATGGCCTTTTTGGAAATAATCTATTCCTCGTAGCATTTGACTCCCCATATTCATTTTTAATCACATCCGGCCATAACTGACAATGTCCATCAAATATTTTGATGGCCCATTTCAATAAGAGGGCATCATTGAATTCTTTCAGGGATTTGATAACCATGCCTCCATGTTCTTTAGGTACACACAGTTGGTCCCATTTTAATGGTTGCAAAAAACTACTTTCATGCGAAGCTCCCTTCCAAAAAAAATGTTTCCTCATCACATCCATACGCTTCCTAATAGACTTAGGTCTCTAAACATAGAGAAGAAGAAGATCGGTATAGCTGTGATAATCGAGTTTAGGATAATTAACCTTCCACCTTTAGAGAGGTATCTGCTACTCCAGCTCTCAAGTTTTGGCATCATTTTCTCAAATAAAACATTCCAATCACATTTTTTTAATTTTGTGCACTTCAAAGGTAGCCTAAGATACCTGATAGGGAGAGTGACAATGGAAGTAGCCAATGTTGTAGAGAGTGCCCCTTGTTCTTCCCTATTCAAACCAAAACATACTAAAGAAGATTTATCTCCATTGAGCTTCAGTCCCGAGATCTCCCTAAATATGTTTACCATATGATATAAAGCCTGTGCCTCCCTAATGTTGCTCTCCATGAAAAAAACAGTGTCATCTGGGTACTGAAGCACAGGGGCCAGAGCTCTGTTCCCTGACATAGAGTAGCCTTTATTAATCCCAGCTTCCGACATTCTACATGCATAGTGGGCTAGAGTGTCAACTGCTAGGTTGAAAACCAGCGAAGCAAGAGGGCAACCTTGACTAACCCCACGCTAGGGTTGAATCCACTTTCCACCTAGTCTTCCATTAATCAATGGGGAGAAAGCTGCCGTGGTGATGCATCGCTTCATCCATTGGATCCACTAGGGCAGGAAACCTCTCCTCTTAAGTAGCTCCCAAAGATAAGACCACACCATGGTGTTGTACGCCTTACTAAAGTCTACCTTCCATAAAAAAGCTTTGCATTTTCTTTTGTGCCACCCAACCACCATCTCTTGAGCTAGTATGAACGACTCCTGTAAAGATTTGTTGGGGAGGAAGGCCGACTGAACTGGATGAATCAGTTCTTGCAAAACCAACCTGAGTCTATTTGCCAACACCTTGCTTACAGTCAGGTATATTGAATTAGATAGTGCAATGGGTTTGAATTCTGAAAAAGTCTTCGCCCCCTGTTTCTTTGGTAAAAGAAACAAGTAAGATCAATTAATCTTATCAAACCTAGCGTTACCTCTTTGAAACTCGTCAAGGACAGCCATCACCTCCTCCCTTACCAACCTCCAAAATTCTTTATAGAAAAAGACTTGAAATCCGTCTAGTCCTGATGACCCTTCCAAATTTAGATCATTTATCGCATCTAAGACTTCTTTAATTTCCAATAATAGGTGCAATCAGATGTGTGGCTTTTTCATCTCCAATGCGTGGTAACCATGATGCTGCCATCCGCCATCTTCCCCTATTAGCTACTCTTGTAGTTTCCCAAAAGTACTGATTTGCTGCATCTTTAATTTCTTGCCTCGATGTCAATCTAGCATCCCTAACTTGAATAGCTGAAATGAGATTTGTTGATGAGGCGAAATCATGTTTTAAAAGATGTCACGTTGTAGTATAGATGAAATCGCTGTGAAAACAAATAAGAATTTATAACTCGAAAACCAAGGTATCTGAGGTTGAACACAAGGAGCAATTGGGTATCTAAAAACTTTAAGAGCACAACTCTCAATTTAATAAAAAGCAATAGCCAATCCAATCAAAATTGAGAAGTAATGTCAATGTAGAAATAATGCTAAAAAATTGGACATCTAATGAAAAATCAGATGTCTTAAAAGCTCTTGCTACAATGCTTGATTTGCCCTTCTCTTTCTGATTTTGTCTTCTCTTTCTCTCTTCTTTCTCTTTGCTCTACAGCTATGCTTCTCTCTTCCTTGTTCTTCGGCTTCTTCTTTTCTTCTTTGTCTTTCCTTGTCTTCTTCTGCTTGGCCGCTTCTGCTTCTCTCTTTCTTCTGCCCTTGACTTTCTTCTTTCTCTTCTTTCTTCTTATGTGTCTAAGTCCCAACTTGGCTTTGGCTTTCCTTTACCTTCAGCAGCTACTTTCTTCTTCTTCTTCTCTTCCTCTACCGCTCCTCTGCTACAGTGCTTCTCTTTTCTTCTTCTTTTTTCTTTCCTTGCTGTGGCTAAGTCCTTCCTTCTTCAGCCTTTGCCTTCAGTCACACCTTCTTCCTTTGTTTCTTCTTCCTTCACTTTTTTGCTACACTTCTTCCTTCCTTAGCTTCTTCTTCTTTCCTGCACAGCACAACGAAGCAAAACCTATCCCCTACCCTCCTTACGTCTCTCTCTCTATTTCTCTCCTTGGTACGGTCTCCCAGAGCTGGGTAATCGGGTCGGGTGCGCGCACGGGTCCAGGCGCACCAGCGTGGGTGTGATGCGCGAGGATTGCTAGGTCTAGGTAATCGGGTCGGGTGCTAGGTCCGCAGGGGCAGGGGTCGCAGATGAGGCGTGAGTGAGTGAGGGCGAGGGACCTCACCCCTGTGTTACTTGAGGCAACCAACCAAAGACACAAATTCAATACATACCACGCTGCTCACCCCTGAGTTTACGAGGTGGCACTAAATGTCCCACCTGCTTCTGCTGAAGCCCACAGGAGGAGAAGCCACGCAATTGGGGCAGCTGAAAGCCTCGTAACGTCTACTCTTCAAGCAGGATACACTCGCACGCTCAATGCATGTAGCCTGGAGCCCTGAAGACTGGGGCGCATGGCCTGGAGCTCGGAAGCAAGCAAGCTTGCTTCAGCGTTAATGGTGGACAGAGGCTCGGACCTGCACGACACGAAGACGACCTTGCAGCCCTGTCAAATAACAGGGAAAGCTTCATCGTATCATGATGAAGGTGAGGCAGGGGCCAGCGTGGCTCAGAATGGCCTAGGAGTGCGTACCTAGGTTGGACTGTGACTGTGTGTGTGGGTTTATTTTGTGGAAGTGTGGGGCGAGTGTGGCGGTCAATGGATGGGTGGAGAGTGATCAGTGGGTGATGGTGGAGGTGATGCGGTTGGTGGCAAGACGTGTGGAGGTGCAAAGTGGTGGATGCGTCTTGATGAGAGCCTCATCATGAGCGATAAATATCTCATTTTGACCTAATAAAGAGAATAAAAGCTCCTTCATAACCTAGAAGAGGGCTTAATTGAAGGAATAAGTGTTCTGAGAAGAAAACATGAAATAAAGGTTAAAACTGCAATTTTACCATTGCATTACATAAACAAGATTTCTCAGAGGCAAAACATAGGTCAAATGGTCTAAATGAGATAAAAAGTGGGTTGATTCAATAGGAAATGGGTTCATGTGCAATCCAGGAATTAAATGACATCTTGTAACCCTAAAACAGACCCGCTTAATTCAACAAGGTTTCGGTCAGGATAAAAATCAAGTAAATCCTCTAAAAAACATGAAAAAATATCCCCTAGGGTTTAGAACATTCAAACTGGCCTTTGGAACCTAGTTTGACCTAGAATAGGGTCCTAACTCATCAATTGACCTAATTTGGGTTTTTACGCAAAATATCTAGTCAAACATGGTCAAACATAAAATTCAACTTCACCATTGGATTCCTTAGGTCCAAATTAGGTTTGTACCAAAATTTGGACCTAAGGGGAGGTCATCTTGACCTACTTTGCAATTTAGTACACCCAATCACATTTTGGTCCCTATCTTTTGAAAACCATCACATAAACCCCCCTTGCTTCCTCGCCAATCTTACAATCAGGTCCCTCTGCCATTATTGGGGAGAGATCCTACTCCGGCGAGGATTAGAGAGGGAATACCCTCTGATCCCTCAGAGATCCCCTCCCAGAATTGGAAGGGAGATTCTCTGAGGAATCCCCTTCCATCTAAGCCCGATCATGATCCCAGATTTGTACCCCATCTCTCGTGCAAACGCATGAGAGATTTGGGTATCTAATTACCTTCCTTCTCGGACGAGACGTCGGTGGCAGAAGACGTGCCCTCCACGCACCAGACGCACGGCCAACACCTATAAATTAAACCCTAACTCCGGCTGCACCTCCTCAGCTCGACTTGGCCGGGATTCCACCTCAAACTCATCTCCTTCTTCTCCGGCCAAGGGGTCCAGCGAGCTCCGGTGAGTCCCCCTCCTCTTCCTCTTCACCCTGCCACAAAACCAATGGCAGAGCCGTCCTCCTCATCCTCCTCCACGTCGCGCAACACCCGCGCGAGCTGCCCTAGCCCCATCGCCGCTGCCATCTTCCTCCACTGGACGTCTTTCTTCTCCGGCGACAGCAGGTACTGCCGTCCGCCTCCTCGTCCCCTTCGTCCCTTTAGTTAGGTTAAAACTCTTCTTCTCTACCCCCTCTTTCATCTCCCTCATTTTATTTCATCAAACATCCCTCGACCATCGTTGTTCACCACCACCTTCCTCATCTCCGGCCACCCTCTGGCGAGATGCTCCCGTCGCTCCGTAGCTCCACACGTCTCACCGACCATCTCATAACATCCGCCTCACCTCACTGAGTAACCTCCGCCCATCCATTGTCCCTCTACACCTACCCAACGATCCCCTGAACACACCCATCCATCCAGCCACAGGATGACCTAGGCACGCACGCCTAGGCCGCCCCGCGGCCTGCCACCTAGTGCTTCACCTTCGCCATGACACGGCGAAGGTCCCCTGGTGATCTGATTAGGCTACGAGACTCTTTTCGTGTCTAACAGATCTCAAGCTCCGGCCGCCATTGACGGCAACTTGAAGAAGCTCCACGCTTGCTCCAGGCCTCAGGATTGCAAGACTCCACGTGCTGCGAACTTGGGCAGGTCTTGCGAAGATAGTTCACCCAGCAAGCGATGCCAACAGAGCCTGCAGTTGAGGGAATTGAAGGCATGGTCTGCTACGGGCGCGCGAGAGAAGGCAGTGGGTATTAGTCCCACATCGTTAACTCACAAAGAGGTGGAGTGGTTTATATTATTTTTGTCATGTATGCTCGTTGCCTCCGAACACACTTGGGGTGAGGTCCCTCACCTATCTCGCTGCCTTTTCCGTGATTTCACCACACGGATCTGGTGACCCGACCCAACACTGCCCTGAGCACTCCTCGCGCACCACCCTCACGCCGATGCGCCTGGACCCGGGAGCGAGATCCGACCCATTTACCCGGCTCTGGGAGAGCGTGCTAATGAGTGGTTTACGGAGAACGAGAGATGCGCGGGTGTGGGTAGAGGGATAGGTTTTGCTTTGCTGTGGCTTGTGTAGGGAAGGAAGGAAGAAGCCATCACTTAGCCGTTGCAAGCAGAGGAAGAGAGAAGGAAGGAGGCTCTGCCAAGGAAGAAAGGCAAGAAACGCCAAGGGAAACAGAACTGAAGAAGAAGAAGGAAGGAAGCCTTCGCAGAGGAAAAGGAGAAGAAAAGGAAGAGGCGAAGGGAAAAGAGAAGAACTGAGGAAGAAGAAGAGGAACTGAAGGCAAATAGAACCAAGGAAGGAAGCAGAGCCAAGGAAGAAGAAGAAGACCCGTAAGGAGAAAGATACTGCAGGAGAAGAAAGAAGCAAGGTAGAAGAAAATAAGAAGAAAAGAAGCACTACAGAAAAGAAAGAAGAAGCTCAAAGAAGAAGAAAGGAAGAAGATCAGAAGAAGAAAAATAAGAGAAGGGAAACACATTTTTAAGACGTCTGATCCCATGATCAGACGTCCAATTTCTTCTTTTGCCACAATTACTTTTCAAACTCATGCATTTATATTTGAATTACATTTTGAGTAGTTTAGTGTTCAATTACATTCTTGAGATTAGTAGTAAATTTCAATTTCTCCCTGTGTTCAACCTCGGATACTTAGGTTTTCGAGTAATAAAACTTTTATTTGTTGATGACGCTTGATCACCTATACTATGACGTAACTAACTGTTAAAACATGATCGAGAAAAGCGTCAACATATTTTGGCGTCGTTGCCAGGGAGCAACGCGCAATTTCTCACTAGTCTCTACATTCTTTTTATCATATTGAACACTATCTTGCCCTACTTTGCTTTGTTGTGATCTTGCAGGTATTGCACGAGAAAATCCCTCCCGCAAGTCAACCACTCCAGGGCAGGTAATTTCTTTTCTTCCTTAAACTGTCCCCTAAGCTTTGAAAGACAAAAGGAAGAAATTAATTTAGGAATCAATTGCATTCTTTATATAGTAATCACCATCTTTAAGGCAAACGTTTCCTACTTTTGCAAAAATTTTTCAAATGTTCTTGAAGTTGGAGCGATTTTTTAGATTCTATCCCACAAATTCATGTGCCTAATAGAAATCACGCCTAATCTTGGCGGACAACACACTTCTTGCTTTTAAGCCCAAAGAGAACCTTTTCAAAAAAGAAAAAAAAAAGAAAAGAAAAAGAGGATTGGAAATAGAACCAAATTAGGGTTTCTACAGTAGGGTCTTGAAGTGCTAGTCACACATGCCTGCATAAAAGGAAATAAACCCTCCCACATCAGTGTGCTACCCAAGCCTTTGATTGAAGAGGTCTAAACAAGACAAACCCTAAGAAAAATTGAGCTCTAAAATCACTTGAATCTTAAAATCTTGGACCTAATAACCTGGGAGTCAAATCAGGGTGATCTCTAGGCCCCAAGCCTAGAATCATTCTGCCATCTATAGGACAGGTCAGGTGAAGTTGACCCATTGGGTCAACCAACCTCCAAATTAGGTCACAACATCAAAACTATCTAAAGTTCAAGTGAGAACCCTAAAGCACCTTTGAAATAAAAGTGGTAGACTTAAGAGGTCAAGGTCCCCATTCTGGTCTACCTGGAATCTCAGTGACAAGAGAGGTCAGGTGGGGGAAACCCTGTAACCCGTGGGGACATTCTACCGTGTAGGGGTCTTTGCAGGACTCTCCCTCTCTGGCTGCCCAGGTAATTCTCAGGTGGACGATCTTCTGATCCAGGGGGTACCATCCGCCCCGAACCTTCATAGTCATCCAAACGTCTTTGGGTGTCTTGATTGGGTCGAAAACATCTCCAGTCCCTCATCTTTTCTCTTTAGAGCACACACACACATTTTCAGTGGGACTCATTATTCAGATCTAATCGCTTCTTAACTTGATTCTACATCTTGATTCAAACTTTGATTCTACATCATGATTCCACCACCTAATTCAAATATGCAGCCAAACCACCTAGGACTACCAGTCAAGAAACCTGAATATCGAAGATCCATGAGAGATAAAATGATTGAGGATGCCATGAAATTCTATGAAAAAGAAGAAACCTCAACACCAGTTGGAAACATTCAGGTTGTTGTCCCAACAACCACAACCTTTATCATAGCTTGTGCCCAAGTACTATTAGCAGAAGCCACAAAAGGATCAACCCGTGACTTGCTCATTACTGGATACATTGAGATAGAAAAACTGCACAATCTTGAATACCTTCAATGTATGACAAATCCTCGACTTTGGAAGCAACACCAAGATAGTCTTGAAAAATGGGAAGAGATAATGAGATTAGTAAAACAAATTATTGACTAAAAGTACCCGTATATACCACAAATAGAGGATGAACCATCTTGGGACAACATCGAGGATCAATCTGATCTCGGGTTTGAGGCACAAAATAGTTGTGGATTCCCAACCCAGATGGAGTATAATGTGCCTGATATTGAAGAAGGTTGGGAAGCTCCAAATGCAGGAAAACACACTGTTGAGCCTACTCTAGACAATGAATCACCAGGCTTAGAATCCCAAAACTCCTGCAATAATGAGAGTAGAACTGAACCTCTCGAGGGTGTAAATTTCATCCCTTATTCTGATAAGGTGACCCTCGAAGGTTATTTAGACCTAGATTCTAGTAATTCAACCCACATCCTAAGCCCAAAATCTAGATCTGAAACCTATTTTGAAGATTTCAAGGCCCCATATGAAGAAGATCAATCTTTTAATGAATAATATGACTTTGGGCCTCTATTTGATGAATATCCCTCGCCAACATCCTTAGAGGAACTAATCGATTTTTCAGAAGTCATGCCAATCTATGATACAGAAACCGAGGAGTTGGATGAGTGGGGTTTCAATTGGGTCTGCCCTACTAGCTTAGAACCTGAGCCTCTACCAAATAGGGACACCTTTTTAAGCTCAGAGTTAACATCTAGGCTAGACCCCAGTCAGGCTGCTGAATCTACAGCATATGAGCTATTCTGTGGTGGAACTCATGATCTTGAATCCCATTTAGATTTTGATTTTCGCAAATGCTCCGACGATTTCGAATCTGACCATAACATTGGAGAAAATATGCTTCCTGATTATAACAAGCCAATTCTCTTTGAAGCCACCTGCTCCACATATACAAAACCAATCAGAACCTGTTCTCTACCCCGACCCGCAACCGGACTCAATTTCTATTCTGATTCACCTCTCACTGAGCCGTTTGTAGATGATTCAACTCCATATCTATACCAGGTATCGGGTATTGATCAGATCGAAAATCAGGAGCCATCATTCTTTGATCACCCCTGTAGGGTTTCCACACCATACATTGATTATTTTTCGGAACCCTACTCTGACCAGGCTGATTCAACTCAGCCTAAACCCGAGTTTTCACTTCCATATCCATCAGAACTTCATTACATATGGTGGGTTCCGCATCTGTCGGTCAACATTTATCAACCCACCAGACTTATTGGGTTTGAGCTGCATCATTAGCCTACTGATCTTAACAAGCACCTGGTTGGACCAACCAGGCTCTTAATCAAGGTGCTTATTTTACAAAATTTCGCTGATTTGACCACTCCCTCTCCACCCCATTTTCCGCTCGGCTGAAGGCATTGAATTTAGCACTTAACGGGAGGCAACCCGTCATCCCAAAAATAAAGACCCGTCCGATTATCCGTCTGTACTCCACGTCCATTGCACCTTGAGTTCAACCTTAGACAGTTGATCCCACCTCTGGTACACGTATCAGAGCTTGAAATCATTCGCATCAGTCATTTCCGACCCTTTCACCCACCCGATGTATCCTGTTCTAAGTCCCTGACCTCAACACTATTTTACACCCTCCATTTACAATGAGGACATTGCAAAACTTAGGCATAGGGGGGTGATAAAGTGCATACATACAGAACCAAGAAAAAATCAGAAGGATCCTCACAAAAAAAACTCACATATGTCAAAAACACAAAAAAATTGAAAAATTATGAAAAGGAACAAAAAAATGGGGGAGGGAGGAAATTTTGTGAGCCACATAATTATAAGGAGGAGAAAAAAGAGCAAAAATGACAAAAGGAGCACAAAATGAAAATGAAAAAGAAATAGTCATTAGTAAAAGATTAAGGAATTAACTGAAGTTCTAGACCAGATTAAGAAAAGAAATAAAAGAAAAGTGCTAAGGAGACATAACAAGAGATTAGCGGGAACGCTGGTCTTAGGCCTTTTGGGCTAGATTCTTTAGCTTAAAAATTCACGTATCCACTAAAATCTGGATAATCCTCAAGAGGTTGGGGAAAATACGAAGCTTAAGTATTAGGTCTAAGGCTTAGGAAGTATTCGACCTCATTGACTGACCTTTGATTTGCAGGATTCGGTAACCTAAGCATCCCAAATTCACACGCAGTCTGGTTCAGTGCGCCTAAATATCCAAATCACACAAAAGCGTTTAATGTTCTGAAAAAGTCACCTAGATTAGGAGAGGCCAATCAATACAAGTTGATTTGGACGAATTCCCAGTGTGGAGAGGCGGGAAATTCCCCTCGAAGATGCGTAACAACATATCATCTCCTCGGTGCTTGTCTCTTAGGATATTTAAATATCCTACTAGGGGCATGTAAGCACTCTGCTGGTTCAGATACCATAGGCGACATTATCTCGAAATGTCGATCGCCAGGGTCTGAATTCAGCCACGGAATGCCATGGGCGGATTATCTCGAAATCTCGAAAGCCAGGGTTCTGGGGGTTGCCATGGGTGGATTATCTCGAAATCTCGATAGCTAGGGATCCTTGAGGATTGATGATGGGGACGAGGAATCCGATACAGACCGTGTTGAGAAGCTAATCCGAAGCTAGAAATAAAAAGAAAAGAGAGAGAAAGCTCTCTAAACAAATAAATCTTCTGTCTCTCTCTTGCAAAAACGCACTGCAAACTGAACCTAGGCTAGAAATGTCTCAAGCAAGGGTGCTTTAACTGTGGAGTCCAACAAACCCTAGGTTAGTTTCTATGGGCCTTAGAAACCTTTGCGGAGAACTGAGGCTAAAGCAGGTCAAGTCCGGATTTTGGTTGGTACTTGAGTACCTCTAGGCCTATTGTCGGCATTCTGACCTAATCACAAAAGAAAAAGAGAAGCACTTATCATAATTGATGACAGACACTTAATGTCTAGAACGAAAGTTAAAACCTTGAAATTTTGCTAAGGGACTAGCAAAAGCTAGGCATGGGGGTATGATGAGAGCCTCATCATGAGCCATTACTAGCTCATTTTGACCTAATAAAGAGAATAAAAGCTCCTACATAACCTAGAAGAGGGCTTAATTGAAGGAATAAGTGTTCTGAGAAGAAAACATGAAATAAAGGTTAAAACTGTAATTTTACCATTGCAGTACATAAACAGGATTTCTCAGAGGCAAAACATAGGTCAAATGGTCTAAATGAGATAAAAAGTGGGTTGATTCAATCAGAAATGGATTCATGTGCAATCCAGGAATTAAATGACATCTTGTAACCCTAAAACAGACCTGCTTAATTCAATAAGGTTCTGATCAGGATAAAAATCAAGTAAACCCTCTAAAAATCATGGAAAAATATCCCCTACGATTTAGAACATTCAAATTGGCCTTTGGAACCTAGTTTGACCAAGAATAGGGTCCTAGATAATCAATTGACCTAATTTAGGTTTTTACGCAAAATATCCAGTCAAACTTGGTCAAAGATAAAATCCAACTTCACCATTTGATTCCTTAGGTCCAAATTAGGTTTGTACCAAAATTTGGACCTAAGGGGAGGTTATCTTGACCTACTTTGCAATTTAATACACCCAATCACATTTTGGTCCCTATCTTTTGAAAATCATCACATAAACGCCCCTCACTTCCTCGCCAATCTTACAATCAAGTCCCTCCGCCATTATTGGGGAGAGATCCTACTCCGGTGAGGATTAAAGAGGGAATACTCTCTGATCCCTCAGAGATCCCCTCCCAGAATTGGAAGGGAGATTCTCTGAGGAATCCCCTTCCATCTAAGCTCGATCATGATCCCAGATTTGCACCCAATCTCTCGTGTGAACGCACGAGAGATTTGGGTATCTAATTACCTTCCTTCTTCGGCGAGACATGCCCTCCACGCACCAGAAGCACGGCCAGCACCTATAAATTAAACCCTAACTCTGACTGCACCTCCTCAGCTCGACTTGGTCGAGATTCCACCTCAAATTCATCTACTTCTTCTCCGGCCAAGGGGTCCAGGGAGCTCTGGCGAGCCCCCTCCTCTTCCTCTTCACTCTGCCACAAAACCAGTGGCAGATCTGTCCTCCCCATCCTCCTCCGCGTCGTGCAACACCCACGCGAGCTGCCCTAGCCTCGTCGTCACCGCTGTCTTCCTCCACTGGACGTCTTTCTTCTCCGGCGACAGTAGGTACTGTCGTCCACCTCGTCCCCTTCGTCCCTTTAGTTAGGTTAAAACTCTTTTTCTCTACCCCCTCTTTCATCTCCCTCATTTTATTTCATCAAACATCCCTCGACCGTTGCTGTTCACCACCACCTTCCTCATCTCCGGCCACCCTCCGACGAGACGCTCCCGTCGCTCCGTAGCTCCACACGTCTCACCGACCATCGCATAACCTCTGCCTCACCTCACTGAGTAACCTCTACTTGTCCATAGTCCCCCTACACCTACCCAACGGTCCCCCGAACACACCCATCCATCCGGCCACAGGACGACCTAGGCACGCACGCCTAGGCCGCCCCGCTGCCTGCCACCTAGTGCTTCACCTTCGCCGTGACACGGCGAAGGTCCCCCGGTGATCTGATTAGGCCGCGAGGCTCTTTTCGTGTCTGACATATCTCAACCTCCGGCCGCCATTGACAGAAACTTGAAGAATCTCCACGCTTGCTCCAGGCCTTAGGATTGCAAGACTCCAGGTGCTGCGAACTTGGGCAGGTCTTGCGAAGATAGTTGACTCAGCAAGCGACGCCAACAGAGCCTGCAGTTGAGGGAATTGAAGGCATGGTCTGTTGCGGGCGCACGAGAGAAGGCAGTGGGTATTAGTCCCACATTGTTAACTCACAAAGAGGTGGAGTGGTTTATATTGTTTTTGTCATGTATGCTCGTTGCCTCCTAACGCACTTGGGGTGAGGTCCCTCACCTATCTCACTGCCTCGTTCGTGATTTCACCACACGGATCTGGCAACCCGACCCGACACTGCCCTGAGCACTCCTCGCGCACCACCCTCACGCCGATGCACCTGGACCCGGGCGCGAGATCCGACCTGTTTACTCGGCTCTGGGAGAGCGTGCTGATGAGTGGTTTACAGAGAACGAGAGACGCGTAGGTGGTGGTAGAGGGATAGGTTTTGCTTTGCTGTGGTTTTTATAGGGAAGGATGGAAGAAGCCATCACCTATCCGCTGCAAGTAGAGGAAGAGAGAAGGAAGGAGGCTCTGCCAAGGAGGAAAGGCAAGAAATGCCAAGGGAAACAGAACTGAAGAAGAAGGAAGGAAGCCTTCGCAGAGGAAAAAGAGAAGAAAAGGAAGAGGCGAAGGGAAAGGAGAAGAACTGAGGAAGAAGAAGAGGAACTGAAGGCAAACAAAACCAAGGAAGGAAGAAGAGGCAAGGAAGAAGAACAAGACCCGTAAGGAGAAAGATACTGCAGGAGAAGAAAGAAGCAAGGAGGAAGAAAATAAGAAGAAAAGAAGCTCAAAGAAGAAGAAAGGAAGAAGATTAGAAGAAGAAAAATAAGAGAAGGGAAACACATTTTTAAGACGTCTGATCCCATGATCAGACGTCCAATTTCTTATTTTTGCCACAATTACTTTTCAAACTCGTGCATTTATATTTGAATTACATTTTGAGTAATTTAGTGTTCAATTACATTCTTGAGATTAATAGTAAATTCCAATTGCTCCCTGTGTTCGACCTCGGATACTTAGGTTTTCGAGTAATAAAACTTTTATTTGTTGATGACGCTTGATCACCTATACTACGACATAACTAACTGTCAAAACGGTCGAGAAAAGCTTCAACACGTCTCACCGGAGGTCAGCCGGAGATGAGGAAGATGAATGTGGATAGTGGCAGTCCAGGGGCGGATGTTGAAATAAAATGAGGGAAAATGAAGAGTGGGAAGAGAGAAACTTATCTGTGGGTGTTGGGAAGAAAGGGAGGCAGAGGAGACGAGAGGCGCGTATGTGCCGTCATCGGGGAAGACAGCCCCGAGGTGGAGATGACGGCGACGAGGAGAAGGTTGAAGAGGCGTGCGCTGTTGCGGCGCAACGCGGAGGAACAAGACGAAGCTAACCCTACCACTGGTATGGTGGCAGAGCGACGAGAGGAGGGAGGGGAGATCGCCGGAGCTTGCGGGCGTTTAATCGGAGATGAGGAGGGAATAAATTAAGAGGGTATTTGTAGCCAAATCAAGCTTGGGAGATGCGCAAAGGACAAGGGGTCCTTTTATAGCCGCTAGCCGAGCCCTTTGTGCTTGGAAGGCAAGCCTTCCAGCGCAAAGTCCTCGTCGGCGAAGGAAGGTGCGTAAGACACCCAAATCTCTCGAGTGTTCACATGAGAGATTGGGTGTAAATCTGATCTGGAGATTTTATTCAAACGATGGAGAAATCCTCATAGAATCTCCCTTCTGAATCTATATCTCTGAGGATTCGACGAGATATTAGCCTCAAATCCTCATCGGAGTGGGATTCCTCCACTGTAATGGTGAAGGGACCTAAATGTAATGGTGGTGAGGAATTTAGGGGGCTCTACGCAAAAGTTTTCAAAAGTTAGGGCCCAGTATGTAATTGGGTGGACCATTTTGCAAAGTAGGTCAAGATGACCTTTCCTTAGGCCCAAATTTTGATACAAACCTAATTAGATCTAAGGAATCCAATGGTGAAGTTAGATTTTAGGTTTGACCACGTTTGGCTAGACATTTTGCATAAAACTAAATTAGGCTAAATACTAAGCTAGGACCCCAATCTAGGTCAAAATAGGTTCCAAAGGCCAAATTGAAGGTTCTAAACCGTAGGGGATATTTTTCCATGAATTTTAGAGGGTTTAGTTGATTTTTATCTAGACCAAAACCTTGTTGAATTAAGCAAGTTTGTTTTAGGGTTACAGAATGTCATTTAATTCTTAAATCTCACTATAACCCTTTTCTAACTGAACTATACCACTTTTCCTCTTATTAAGTCCAATTGACCTATGTTTAGCCCCTAGGAAATCCTGTTGATGTACTGCAATGGTAAAATTACAGTTTTACCCTTTAGTTCATGTGTCTTTCCTAGAACAGTAATCCCTTGACATAGGCCTTCCTTTAGGTTATGTAGGAGCTTTCGTTTACTTTCTCAAGTCAAAATGAGCTATTTAGAGCTCATGATGAGGCTCTCATCATGCCTAGCTTTTGCTAGTCTCTTAGCAAAATTTTAAGATTTTAACATTTGTTCTAGACCATGAGTTTCTTCTACTAGTTGTGATAAGTGCTTTTTCTTTTTCTTTTGTGATTAGGTTAGAATGTCAGCAATAGGCTTAGAGGTACTCAAGTACCAACCAAAATCCGAACCTGATCTGCTTTAGCCTTAGTCCTCCGCAAAGGTTTTTAAGGCCCGCAGAAATTATCCAAGGGTTCGTTGGACTCCGCGGTTAAAGCACCCATGCTTGAGACATTTTTAGCCTAGGTTTAGTTTGCCGTGCATTTTTGTAAGAGAGAGACAGAGGATTTATTTGTTTGGAGAATTTTCTCTCTCTTTTCTTTTTATTTCTAGCTTTAGATTAGCTTCTCAACACGGTCTGTATCGGATTCCTCGTCCCCATCATCAATCCTCAAGGGTCCTTGCCAATCGATGCTTCGTGATAGCACAACCCATGTCAACCCCCAGAACCCTGGCTTTCAAGATTTTGAGATAATCCGACCCATGGCTTTCTGTGCCCGAATCCAGACCCTGGCAATCGACATTTCGTGATAATGTCGCCCATGGTATCTGAACCAGCAAAGTGCTTACATGCTCCCCGTGGGATATTTAAATATCCTACGAGACAAGCACCGAGGAGACGATATGTTGCTACGCATCTTCGAGGGGAATTTCCCGCCTCTCCACGCCAGGAACTCATCCAAATCAACTTGTGTTGATCGGTCGCTCCTAATCTAGGCAACTTTTTCAAAACATTGAAATGCTTTTGCGTGATTTTGATAGTTATGTGCACCGAACTAGACTGTGTGTGGATTGGGGTGCTTAGGTTACTGATTCCCGCAAATCGAAGGTCAGTTAACGAGGCTGAATACTCCCTAAGCCTTAGACCTAATACTTAATCTTCACATTTTCCCCAACCTCTTGACGAGTATCCAGATTTTAGCCGGTACTTGAATTTTTACGCCAAAGAGCCTAGCCCAAAAGGCCTAAAATTAGCGTTCCTACTAATCTCTTTTGTGTCTCCTTAGCATTTTTTTCTTATTTTTCTCTTTTTTCTTGATGTGGTCTAGAACTTCAGTTAATCCCTTAATCTTTTACTAATGACTATTCTTTTTTTTTTCATTTTGTGCTCCTTTTTGGCACCTTGCTCTTTTCCTCCTTGTATTTTGTATAGCCTAAAAAATTTTTCTCTCCCCCCTCAATTTTTTTGTTCTTTTTCCAGATTTTTCAATTTTTTGTGTTTTTTGTGGTATGTGAATTTTTTTTTGTTGAAACCTTTTCTTGATATGAGTTTTCCTAACGTTTTGCACTTTCATACCCCCCCATGCCTACGATTTGCAATGTCCCCATTGTAAATTAGGTGGGTTTGAATTCAGCTTAGTTCATTCATTAGGACAAGTGTTGGGGGAGCGAATGGGTCGAGGTGGCTATTGCGAACGATTTCTAGACTCGAGTACAGGTACCTAAGGTGGAGTTTGCTATGCTAATGGATGAACCCTAAAGTGCAATATGAATTCAGCATAGAAATGTTAGAAAAGGTTTCAGGTTTTTCAAAGAATGACGGGTTGCCTCCCATTAAGCGCTGAGTTTTACGCCATCGGCTGGGTGCAATGAGCTCAGGGAGAATGGAGGATAAAGGATAACTCAGCCAAATCTGTATTGGTCACATCAATGAACGGTTTGAGTCTCTGACCGTTCATGACGAAGGGTTCGGAATCGTGGCTGAGTGGACTGATCTCAACGGCTCCATTTCCAAAGATACATCAAATAAGGTAGGGTCCGATCCGCTTAGATCGTAGCTTTCCTAGGAATAATTTGAGTCGGGCATCAAAGAGTAGAACCTTTTGACCAGGATGAAATATCTTTCTAGAAATGTGTTTGTCGTGAAAGGCTTTAACCCTCTCTTTGTAAATTCACGAGTTCTCATACGCATCATGGCGTAATTCATTGATCTCGCTCATTTGAAGCCTTCTATGGGTTCCAACCTTAGAAAGATCTAGGTGGCAATTCCTTACTGCCCAATAGGCTTTATGCTCCAATTCGACAGGGAGGTGACATGCCTTTCCGTACACCAGTTTGAAGGGAGACATGCCTAATTGGGTCTTGTGGGCGGTCCTATAAGCCCACAATGCTTCCATAAGCCGGGATGACCAATCCTTCCTGTCTGGTCGAACAGTAACCTGGAGGATTTTCTTGATCTCCTGGTTTGATAGCTCAGCTAGACCATTAGTTTGGGGGTGGTAAGGAGTAGAGATTCGATGCGACACCCCGTATTTGGTCATCAGTGACCTGAACTGAGCGTTTGTGCAATGGGTCCCTCCGTCGAAAATTATTGCTCGTGGAATCCTGAACCTTGAGAAGATATTTTGATGAATGAATCTGATAGCAACCTTGTGATCATTGGTTCGGGTCGGAATGGCTTCGATCCACTTGGACACGTAGCCAACGGTGAGTAAGATGTATTCGAAGCCATCCAAGATAAGGAAGTGTCCTGTGATGGGTTCGGAAGAGTCAATGATCTCAGAAGGAAGGCAGGATAAGTGATTAGCTACCACGTTCTGTTTTCCCGCTTTGTCGTGAATCTCGAGGTCGAATTCTTGCAACAGCAAGATCCATCGGATTAATCGAGGTTTCACGTCCTTCTTTGCAAGAAGATGCCTCACAGCCGTGTAATCCGAGTAGATGATAGAACGGTAACCCAGGAGGTATGATCTGAACTTTTCTATGGCAAATACTACAGCCAGCAGCTCTTTCTCAGTAACTGTGTAGTTACGCTGAGCCTCGTCTAGTGTTTTGCTAGCATAGTAAATGACCGCAGGTTTCCCATCAATTTTCTGTCCCAAAACCGCTCCTACAGCAAAGTCAGATGCATCGCACATGATCTCAAAGGGTTGAGACCAATCAGGGGACTGTAGGATCGGGGCTTAAGTAACTCGGTCACGAAGGATCTCAAATGCTTGAGTGCATTCCTTGGAGATTTCAAAAGGCACATCCTTGGAGAGAAGAATGGTTAGGGGGTGCACGATTTTTGAAAAATTAGGAATAAATCGACGGTAAAAATCGATGTGCCCCAGAAAAGATCGGATGTCCTTAATCGAGCTAGGCATAGGGAGTTTGGAAATCAAGTTAACCTTGGCTCAATCGACTTGGAAGCCTTTCTCCGGAATCAGATGTCCCAGGACGATTCCCTCAGGCACCATGAAGTGGCTCTTTTCCCAGGAAAGAGCCAAATTTACGTCAATGCATCGCCTGAGTATTTGGACCAAGTGCTGGAGGCAATCGTCAAATGATGCCCCAAATACTGAAAAGTCATCCATGAAGACTTCCAGATAATCTCCTACCATAACTGAGAATATGGCAAGCATGCACCGCAAGAAAGTCACGGGTGCATTGCAGAGATCGAAAGGCATCCTTCGAAATGCGTACATCCCAAAGGGTCAGGTGAACGTGGTTTTTTCTTAGTCCTCTGGATGGTCTAAGCATCTACACACTATTTGCACTAGCTCACTTTTCAGCGATTTTTACAAAAATTAGGTAGCTAATGAGCTTTCTAGGGTAGTATGGATGGCAAGTTGTCGTGGGTAACAACCCATCGGTCGGTTGTCTAGAGCCCAGCTACATGACCATACTCATTCTATACTTTTAGATAAAACTTAGATTAGGGAAGCCACCTACTTAGAAAAAGAAAAAAATGATACTCAAAAATAAAAAGAAAAATAAATAGAAAAATAAATATAGAAAAATAAAAAATAGAAAAGTAAACCACACTTCACCACATGAGTATGGCTGGAAAGTTACCGTGGGTAATAGCCCATTGGCAGGTTATCCAGAGCCCAGCTCACAAAAATGCACAAATAATTCCCAAAACACTTAGGGAAAAAGTAGGGAAGTAGAATAAACTGGGGAGATATACACTGAGTTCGCTCTTGTGTTGACCCCATAAAAAAATTAAAAAAGTAGGGGGAAAGCTACCAATCGGAAAAATAAATCTTTAGGTAGAAACTCTTAAGGTCACCTAGGGTCGTAGAAACCTGAAGTCCTTGTTAACAGTCACTCAGTGAGTCTATCACATTCACAAAGATGCTTAGAACTTAAATTTCTTTTCGAGTCTTGGGTGGGTTGGGTAGGTGTAGAAAGCTGTCCCGAAACCCTAAACTCAAAAATCCAAAAAAATTAGAAAAGAAGAAAAATAGAAAAAAAATGTACCTTCCCTTTTCAAAATAAGATGAGGACTTGGGCGGTCTGCATTTTGGTAGACACCCAGGCACTGTTGAGTTTTTATAATTAGGTCCTTAGTTGAAATTTTCTAATGTAATCAACAAATCTTGCCAAGTAATCAAATCCTAATTCTGCTTTTGTACATAGCATTTAGTTTGATTTTGCTAGGGACTAGCAAAAGATAGGCATTGAAGTATGATGTAGACACATTATTTAGGATAAAATGCCTATTTATGCATGTCCTAGGCTTAGATATGCATTCCATACTATAAATATTACATAGCATGTATCATTCTGCATTTAGAGTAGTTCATGTATATTTTAGGTTAATTGCATCCTTTTATGGCTAGGAGGGAAGGAGATTTAATTCAAGGCCTTGGATTGATGATTTGACCATACGGATCTTATCAGGACGACGATCCGAGACCAACACCTCCGAAATTACCTTGATTGGATTCCTGTAGCACCATACACAATCTGAGGAAGATCAATAGCCAAGGGACTAGGTGACGCAATCCGAAGCTTCAAACAACAAATCTGACCACATGGATGGATTCGAGTCGACGATCATAGCCCAATGGCACGAAAATCGACTCAGTCCAACATCTGTAGTAGCCTCTACAAAGGAAAGAAGATAGACGACCCAGATCATGCCACGCAGTGCTATCAAGGCCACCAAAGGGCACGCACCAGTAGTAGTGTAGAGCACGCGCAGTAGAACGCTTGCATAGTAGCATAGATGCACATTAGTAGCAAGCACGCAGTGTGCAAAGCGCGTACGGCTCGTGGGGCGCTAGCGTGCAAAGCGCACGCAACAGCGCCAACGCATGCGAGCGCCGCGCATGGGTGCATTGGTCTTCAGCGACGTCTGTGGCGGCTCTTCAAAAATGTTTATGGCTGTCACTAAATGTCGTATGTATGAAATGGATCCTTTCCTCTACTATAAAAGGACCCCTATCCTTCCCATTCTTCTTCATCTCTTCCTTTCTCTCCCTTACCACCTCCAAGGCTCTAGACAGAGCTTGTTCCAAGCCCGGGATGCTCCTCTAGAGCAGAAAACCAAATATTTTTCCTGCCTCTCATCCCCATTCGTGGAGCATCCCATGGCCATCGTCTCACCACCTTCTGGAAGAAGATCCTTGCCGCGATGTCATCTTACCCCATCCTCCGTCCTCCGGCTCTGTCCTTGTTCGTCCCACTCCTCACCACCTTCCTCCAAGCGACGTTAGAGTGAGTCATCCTCCATGCCACCATCGAGGGGTTCTCTTCTCACCTCTATCTATCTTTTACTGCTTTCTAGTGTAGTTTTCCACTTTCTTAGTTGTAGCAAACTATTTGAGATATATATGTGATTGTTTCTCTCTCTCTCTCCTTCTTGCTTTGCAAGTAGATTAGATAGAAATTATTTCGACTTAATCTCTTGCCTTATAAAAATACAAAAAAATTACAAAAGATAAAAAAAATAAAAAGAAATAAAACTGAAGCATGGATTTCTCAAAACCAAATGTTCGCCTCCCCGTGTTGGACCCAAGACTCACCTTGAGCTTCGGTTATAAATTTTATCTAGTAGTGGATTTCTACACACTACGATGATGGGTTTTCTAACTCAAATCTTTTCACATACGAAATCTTACTCATCACCTCTCAGAATTCCCTTTCTCTTTCTCTCTCCTCAGAATTAGGATAGGGCCATATGGGTAATTGGATCAAAGGTCCAGACCCGTCGACGTGGAGGCAGGCGAGGGCGTACGTGGCACATGCGAGGGGAGGGACCTCACCCCATTCTTACTGAGGCATTAAGGCAATTGGGTAAAAACATTAAATATCAAAATCCAGTTTAAGCGTGCCTGATGTGGGACTAAAGTCCCCAAGTTATTCGCGTAAGTGCAGCTGCTAATTGGAGGTGCGATTGCTACTGCTGCTTCATTGCTTTCACTCAATTGGAGCTACATAAGGCTTCAGTAGATGAGTCTGCATCAATTGGGAGTGGTTGCAGTGTAGTTGCCAGTCGGAGAGAGGCGAATGGCATCGAGAAAGGTAGTGGTGGCGATGGAAGTCCGGCGAAGTACCTGTGGTAAGAAAATGGGCTAAAAGCCCTAATTAAATAATTCAGAACAATCGCCATCGTGTGGAGAGTGCAACAATAGTGGTGGCGAGGTGTATTGTGGTGTAGGGTGGGTGGACAGTGATAGAGATGATGGCGGTGGATGGGTTTGTCCGATGGGGTGAACGATGAACAAAAACCCTTAATTTGTTGAGGGATTTTGTTTGTGAGGTCACCACGAGGGTTTTGGAGGTGGTGGCAAGGTGATTGGTGGACGGGCGTGCCGGTGCGAGCTCTTCGGAGCTCATGCGGGATGCAGAGAAGATGAGGGCAGAATAGTGTGGCCAGTGCATGAAGCTAGAAACTAAGGGCAAAGAAATGATCTAGAAAAGGAGAGGAAGAGAGAGAGACTTATCAAGATGAGTAGAGGTGGAGAGCATCTAGCGTTGACTGGTCGAATGCGAGGAAGGCGACGAAGTCTACTGGAGGAATTGGCGAGGAAGGGGCAAGAATCGCTCGAGCTTTGGTAGGCGAGGAGCATGAGGAAGAAAGGAAGAGGTTAGGCCTCCCAGGTTGATGATTGGTTGGATGGAAGAGGGGCCTCGAATAAGCTCGCCAGAGCTAACTATGGAGCTAGCCAAAGGTGGAGAATTAGGGGAGATTCTGGTCAAAAATGGACTCGTTTGGACCTAGGAAGTGCGAGGACCTTATATAGACAAACGATAGGGTCGAAATTGGCAAGAATTGACTCAAGATTTTGGAAGCTCTTCCTGTAGGAAATTTTGGGCTTGCTTGACCTCTTATCGTCGAAGAAGGATCTGAGAGGTGGTCCATCAGGAAGAGGATCCTCTAGCAACCAATCCCTCCAAATTTGGAGGGATTTGGTTGAGAAATCAAGGAGGAATACTTGATTGATTTCATGTAGCCATGGGTTGATTTTTTCTAGGCCTTCAATGGCAGTAGGGGCATAAACGTGAAGACGAAGACAAAGTTAGGGTGGTTTTCTTAATAAACTCAAAACCTAGAGGTTTAGATGTAAAATAGAGTTTTTAAGGGCTAAAATGCAAACTAGGTCAAGATGGACTCTGATTGGGCCCAAATTTTGGTGTTAAGCTAATTAGGACCCAGGAAATCTAATAGCGAACTTGGATTTGAGTTTTGACCACGTTTGACTGGAAAAATTGCACAGGAGCCTAACTTACGGTAAATTCCTGTCTAAATCTCTATTCTAGGTCAAAATGGATTCAGATGGTCAAACTGAAGATACCAAACCTCTTAGAATATTTTTTAATAATTTTTAAAAGGTTTAGATTAATTTTATCTTGGACAACTTTTTCAATTTAAGTGGGGTTGATAATTAGGGTTTTTAGTACCAATTTCATCCTCGAAATGTATGAAACTCTGATTCAATCAATGTGAACCCACTTTTTAGTCTTTTATGTTTATTTGACCTTTAATTAACCCCGTGGTTAATCTGCATTTGTGATGTGTTGCTAAAACAACAGAATTAACCCTATTTTCTAATCTTCTCAAATTAGATCAGTGTGGAATTGTGACCCTCAGATGATCATGTGGAAGCATTTATCATTTAAATCTGACTAATTTTGGCTAGTTAGGACTCATGATAGTGTTACCATCAAGAGGACGAAAATAGGGTGACTTGGTGGGCTTACCCAAGCCAAAGGATTTGGGAATCATGAACATCTCCTTTATGACTTTGGAGGAGGTGTCATGCTGCAACTCTAGATAAGTGGGACCAGAAGAAGGACAAGCAAGAACTTGAAAGAAGACATCGGCATTAACGAGAACCTCGATGCTGTAGACATTAGAAGTCAACTGAATATCAAAACCTTCACCTATGTTGCGAAGGTTGGAATAAAAGAGATGACAAGCCATAGGGTCAACACCTTTGATGTGACTACCCTTCGCACCCATATAAAAGGTTCAATAAAAGAGGAGACCTATCCTATGGTAGGTAAGTTGGTCTCTAAGACCCGAAAAAATGCACTCAAAGTAGTTGAGGTCAATAGGGCAACCTACGTGAGGTGAGAGGCGTGAGTAGAGAGACACATTTTGTCACGCCTCTTCGCTAATGAAAAATATGTCAAAAGTATCATCACGAGGAGTGGAGGTGGAGGCACGAGAAAGTTTAGGAGCCATAATCACAATTCTGTTATAGTTTTGGTCAATTAAAACAAGTATTGGTCAAATAATAGATCAAATTTGATTGATCAAAAAGTAGACAGGAAGCAAGTCAAAATAATAGAGATGTTTTAGTCAATGAGGATTTTTTTTTTTGATCGATCAACAGAAATCAATTGGTTGATCAACAATGGAGAAAAAGTGATTTTAAGTGATAGACATAAATTTTGATTGATAAAAACAGATAGTTGTGAAAAAATAAGATCAAAACTGATCAAACGATATGAACATGAAGAACGAATGAACACAAATGAACAACAAGAACAATGGCTGGAAAAACACAAGAACAACAATAAATCACATCAAAACAAGATTAAAATATCAAGATATGATCAAAATGACAAGGAGAGGAGAGGGATATACCAAGGATCAACAAAGATTGATCTGCTTGGCAGAGAGGAGGAGGACGGCGGATGGCTGGTGGGGGCAGTGGTTGTCGAAGGAGGGGAGTCGGCACTGGAGGGGATGTTGCCGAGGAGGAGGTAGCCATGGCTGCTCAACCAAGGTCTGGTCGGAGCCAGCGGTGGTGGCTTGGTCAATAGAGGAGGTGGTGGTCAATGGAGGACCACAATGGGGGCATGGTAGGAGGTTGTGGGACCTTGTGGGGCTTTGGTTGAAGTTGTGTGGAGTTTTGGTTGATGGAAGGAGGTGTGGGTTTTTTGTGTGGTAAAAGAGTCATTTTTGTAAGGAATGGGTAAAGCAAATATGGTAGGGGGTAATAAATGGCTGAGATCAAAGAATTGAGAGTAATTAATGATCAAATCAAGTGATTAGATTCACTAAACAAGAATCTCGGCAAGATCAAATCCGCTTAGATTTGGTCGATCAAAGAAAACTTTGGTCGACCAAATTCAATTTTGCGGGATCAAAAAGAAGAGTTGATCGATAAAAATTGTATTTCCAGTGGAGGAAAATTCCCCCGCATTTAATCGATCAAAAGTTGAAAATTTTGGAGGGAATTTTCCCATCCAAACTTTCAAAACTTGATCAATCAAAATGAATATTTGATTGATCAACAATTGATCCATCAAGACAATTGTTTGATTAAACAACGACTTGCAAGACAAAACAACGATCAACAATTAAAGTTCAGCAAGTCTTGTTAAGCCTAATTCTCTTCTTATTATTATAAATCTTTCTTTTGCTAGAGGTTTTTTGAAGATATCAGCTAGTTGTTTCTCTATTTGAATGAATTCTAGGATTATTTGTTTCTTCAAGGAATGGTCTCTAAGGAAATGATGTTTGATATCTATATGCATGTTTTGTTCTAGAGTGTTGAATAGGATTCTTGGGTAGATTTATTGCACTAGTATTGTCATAGAGGATCCTAGTATTTTCAAAGTTTAGTCCAAAATCTCTAAGTGTTCGTTTCATCCACAAAATACGTGAACATGCTAAGGAGGCAACAATGTATTCAACTTCAGTTGTGGATAGAGAAACAATGTTTTGTTTCTTACTAACCCAATTAGGGAATTTTCGAGGAATTAACACGTTCCACTAGTAAGCTTGCGACCAGTCTGACTACACACATAATCATCATCACAATAGGAGAGTAAGTCAAGTGTGGTTGATTTGGGATGGAACAGACCAAGATCTATAGTGTTAAGTAGGTACCTAGGTATCCATTTTAAGGCATTAAGGTGTGAATCCTTAGAGTTTACTTGAAATCTAACATAGAGACAAGTACTGAAAAGTATATCAGGTCTACTAGTAGTCAAGTACAACAAAGATCCTATAATACTTCTCTATAGCTTTTGATCTACACACTTACCTGACTCATCTTCTTTAAGTTGTGTAGTGGTAGACAATGGTGTGTCTTTTCCTTTTGTTTTATCCATTCTGAACTTCTTCAGAATCTCCTTTGTGTATTTGGTTTGCAAAATGAAGACTCCATCTTCCAGCTGATCAATTTGCAACCCTTGGAAGAATTTTAATTCTCCCATCAAGCTCATCTCGAATTAATTCTACATAACCTTCGCGAACTCTTGGCATAGAAGATCATCAGTAGCACCAAATATTATGTCGTCAACATAAATTTGGATTAGAATTAGTTGGTTATCTTTTCTTTTAATGAATAAGGTTGGATCAATTAAGCCAAATTTGAACTCATTTTCTATTAAGTAGTTTCTTAGTCTTTCAAACCAAGCTCAAGGAGCTTGCTTAATTCTGTATAAGGCTTTGTTTAATTTGAAAACATGATCAAGATTTTCTGTACTTTCAAAGCCAGGAGATTGTTTCACATAGACTTCTTCTTTTAGACATCCATTGAGAAATGTGCTTTTGACGTCCATCTAGAATAGCTTGAATCCCATATGAGCAACAAAAGCTAGTAACATTCTAATGGATTCTAGTCTAGGTACAGGCACATAGCTATCATCAAAATCAATTCCTTCTTCCTGATTGTAGCCTTAAGCCATAAGTATAGCTTTGTTCCTTACAACCTTTCTTGATTCATCAAGCTTATTTTAGAAAAATCATTTTGTTCTAATGATTGATTGAGATTCGAGCTTAGGAACTAATTCCCAAACATTATTTCTTTCAAATTGGTTTAATTCTTCTTACATTGCAATAATCCAACAATCATCCACTATAGCGAAGAATGATTTTCGCAACAATTGAAAATCGTCGCCTATTCCATGCAAATCATTGTATTCTGTCGTCGCGAAAGTGTGTCGCGTCAATGTATACACGACGATTTTTATCTAAAATCATCATATTTTAGACGACGGTTTTAGAAACCACCATCTCGCTTATTGACGATAGTTCTTGTACAAACTGTCGGCAATAAGCTCTAAATGACGGTTTGGATCACCATCATTTACGGCATACGTAAACCTTAGACGATGGTTTTTCAACCGTCTATAGTTGTATAAACAACGGGTCTCAGAGAACCGTCGTCTATATAAACACGACGGTTATTCTTAGAACCGTCGTGTATATATGTATTTTTTTTTAATATAACGTTTAGGGTTACAAGATTCTATAATCTTAGAATCTTATAACACCTTAAAACATATATAACATACAAAACACACACAATATAAGAATTCAACATTCGACATGGAACATAAAACATTCAACATTCAACAAATATATATATATAAACCTAATGATTAAAGTATGTCATACTGTCAAAATACAAAATAAAAAAAACAAAATATAAATAATATAAAGCTATGCGTCAGCTCCTACCCCTTGTCCTGCTCCACCACCTTCGAGGTCATCGTCATCTCTGCGAGTGGGTACTGATATGAATTGTGATCCCGACCGCTACCCCATAATAATGCCATCAACTCTCTCATATTCGCTCTATCTCCTTCCTCTGCTCCTCCATGAATTTCTTGGCATCTTGCCAAGCTTGAGTATGCTGGCGAAACTGTGAGGTGACATCATGGAGCTGTGTCTGCATCTGCTGGACGACGGCTGCTATTGCTGACCCCTTTCGCCCATACCAGTTGATGATTGTCTGACTTCTCCCCCCACTACGAATGAAGCCTCCATGCTCTGGAGGCATGGTGCTCCTAAAAGCCTCCTCAGGTGTCATAGAAGGGTGCTACTGAGTGCCGGAAGCGACATCTGTAGGGGGGTTGTTACGACCCGATTCCCGAATCCCTACAGGACACGAGACCAGACCGACGCGACTAATCCCAAGACCCTGTCGTCCAACGAGAAAGTAACCAAAAAGTAGTAAAATAAACCACATTCACCATGCTAAGCAACTAACAGTAACAAAAGTACAGTAGTAAAGAAGTAAAACTACTACAGTACACACCACCACAATAGCAGAAAAGTAAATGGGTACAGGAATATAATGTGTAGAACGAAAGAGTACAGAAGATAAAGGTACAAGAAGCTACTCACTACTACCATGAGTACAAAAAGCGCTACAACTACTGGGATCTACTGGGCCCAGCACCCTCTGCAACCGTAGGCTCTGGCTGCTCAACACCTGGACCAGAAAAGGGTTATGAGTACAAAACGTCAGCGAACGCTGAGTAGAGGAGCAACCAACTACTAAAGCAGTAAAGGTGGACAGGTAGCTGTTGCTTCTCAATTTCTTTCTTTCTTTAACTAATTATTCTTTCTTTCGCCACTTGATTTAATTATCTGGTCTTTTTCTTGATCTCGAATGTTCCTCGTGGGAACGATCTTGATTGTAGCCTTTTTCGAAGAGTAGAAGTAGCACGTGGTGCTCTCCTGGCCGGGAGAGTCCCTCGTGGTGGTCTTACACCCAGTTAACCACCCCAAGGTCACGGACAGATGTAACGGTGACTACGGCACATGCGATAAACGCACGGATAGCTACCTCGCATTGGCACGCGGTCAGTCATTTCCGTTAGTGGGTGCGCCCAAAGCACAGCATGGAACTAGTATAGGGCATAGCCCTCTCAGTAACAGGGGTCTAACCCCTAAGAACCAAACAGGGGTCTCACCCCTCCACAGCCCGTGCACCCTCGCCTGACTACCCTGGTTTGCCCAGTGGGCCTAACAAGTCGGTGTACGGTGGCTAGCTGAACTCTGGGCCTCGTGGTGTGGCTAGCTCGCTCCCTACACTAGTAGCTCTCCCCGGTACTGTCTACGCGAGGCCAAGAAGTCGGTACAGAATGGCTAATCCTAACCTCGGGTCCCAACCCAAAGGCTGCTAGCTTCGCTCCGCACTAAACAGGGGAACAATCACTCTCCTTAGTACTCCATACTCAAGGGCCAGCTCACTTCCCCACTCACATTCCCAGTTCCATTCCATTCATTTCCAGGAGCTCTACTCCTAATTCCCCATAGGGTTCATGCTCATATTTCTCTGGCCAAGCCATACCTGGTTTCATCATTTCTATTTCCATTCTCAGGTTATACACATGCAATTTGTAACTCTATTCCATATTCAGTTTATTCACAGATAGCTCGTATTTCCAACATTCACCTTTCCATTTCCAAATTATATACATGCAGCTCATTTTACGTCATTTCACGGGTACAATAGAAAGGTTACATTCAACAGTTAACTAACACAAATACTATATATTTCGCAGGCAACTGTTATTCATTTACAAGCAATTATTATCATTTTATCTACTCATTCAAGACTGCAATTCATTTATTCAATATAGACAATCCAGTATTTCTAGTCCTTGGATTCATGCCATATCCTAGGTTCTAATCATTTATTCCACACATGCAATTAGGTTGTAATTAAATTAAGTGGGAGCCACTCTACCAGTAAACCCAGGAGTAATGGGGGCTTGAACAGTAGACTCACATGCCTCAACAAACCTGAACCCGCAACGGAAACCAGTCCTATCACAAGGATCAATCACAAGAGAATACTCAGAATAGTATAGAAAGTATTCCAACATGTTGGGGAATTTATACGGAAAACATCAGTATCTTAATTGCGGAAATCAGACCTCAAACGGACCCTAAATGGGTCAAAAATAGTGATTCTGACTCAAATCAGACGTCTGGAACAACTTCCAGATGTCTTAAAAGAGTCCAGAGCCATACCTCAAGTTCTGCGCTACTCCTCAGTCATCTAGGAACTCCGCTAGATCGTCTGGACCCAGTTTCAGATGTTCGACTACCTCTCCGGATGTCTGGAAATGCTTCCATCATTTGGTGCCTCGCCCAGACGTCCGAAGTGTGTGGGAGGGCGTACCCCGTGCCTTCTCGAAGCAACTCCTGCGTGAATCAACCAAAATCTTCAAAAAAAAGGCAAGAAACAGTGTCTCGGCAGTGTGGCCTGCATTGCCGTATCCGCAAAGGAGACATACCTTCGCGAAGCCTCCTTCTCAGACGTCTGGCACCACCTCTAGATGTCTGCACTGTCGTCTGACGGTCACTCTAGATGTCTGATTCTGGGAAATTCCCAGAACCAGAACCTACTTCCGCCTTCTCGCACTGCGTGTGGCCGCGTCGCACCCTCTCGCCTGCTGCTCCGGCTGCAGCAGTGTCAGGGAGGACCTCCTCGACGTACTCCTCTGCCTTGCGCGCGCGTCGCTCTGGCTGTGAGCTCACCGGCGAGCTCCCACGTGAGCTCGCAAGCCTTCTCTCCTCTCCTTCTCACGCTGCTCCTCCTCTCCTCTCATGCAGCTCCTTCTCTCCACCATTCTCGCTCGGCTGCTCTCGCTGGAGGGTGGAGGAAGGTGGCTAGGAAGTGGGGTGAAACGAGGGAGAGGAGGGGGGTGTTATATAAGGTGTGGGTTTAGGGTTTTCATCAGGCGAGAGGAGAGAGAAGGAGAAGAAAACGAGGGACATGTACTGTCTACGCGTAGCACGCACGCAGACGTAAGCTCGTACATGAAAATTTTGATTTTCAGATGTCTAGGTATGAGTCTAGACGTCTTACAAGACGTCTAAACCTCAGTCTAGATGTCTTACCAGACGCCTGACCTAAAGTGCGGACGTCTTAAAAAGGCTTAACAACACGAGTCATAACATCATAACAAACTCAAAGGAAGTTTCATCCCCGAAACATGAGCTAGCTTGGGTGCGGAAGAAGAACAACATATGCATAACAAACTCAAGGAGGACCGAAGTTGGTCCGAAAAATGTACCCTCAAAGAGCTCCAGGTACCACTCTCGCATCGCCACCTTAGGCTCTCAGGTAGCCTCCTCATACCTCTAGCTACAAGACCTTCACCAGGGGTACCTACTTCCGTCTCAGAATCCGGACGGCTCTGTCTAGTATCTACACTGGTCGCTCGGGGTAGGTCAGGTAGTCACCCACCTCGACACTCTCGTGGCTCAGAACGTGACTGGGATCGGCGACGTACTTCCTAAGGTTGGACACGTGGAACACGTCATGCACACCAAAAAGCTAGGGAGGAATGGCAAGCCTGTAAGCAACGGGTCCAACCTACTCTAGGACCTCAAAGGGCCCCACAAACCTCGGTGCGAGCTTCCCTTTAACCCCAAAACACTGCAGGCCCTTCATGGGAGAAACACGAAGGAAGACGTGATCCCCAACCTCAAACTTCACCTCTCTGTGCTTTCGATCGGCATAACTCTTCTGTCTGCTCCTGACAGTGCAGAGTCGCTTGTGAATCTACTCAATCGCCTCCTAACTCTGTCAAATTAGCCTGGGGCCAACCTCCCACTTGGTCCCCACCACAACCCAACTTAACGGTGCAGTACACCTCCGTCCGTACAGAGCCTAGTAGGGTGCCATGCCGATGCTCAAGTGATAGCTGTTATTATATGCAAACTTTGCCAGGGGCAAGTGCTCCTCCCAAGAGCCCCTCCAGTCCAGTACACAAGCACGCAAAAGGTCCTCAAGCATCTGTACCGTGTGCTCCGACTGTCCGTCCGTCTAGGGGTGGTATGCTGTACTAAACCTCAACCGTGTCCCCAAAGCCTGCTGAAACTCAGTCCAAAATTGGGACGTAAAGTAGGTATCCTGGTTGGATACAATCTCACGTGGAACTCCGTGCAGACGTACCACGTCACGGATATACCTCTCTGCCAACTATGATGGTCCCAAAGTGACTCGGATCGGCAAGAAACGTGCCGTCTTCGTCAATCTGTCTACAATCACCCAGACTGCGTCATGTCCTCACTGGGTAACGAGAAAGCCCACCACCAAGTCTATGGTGATGCTCTCCCACTTCCACTCTGGCACTAGAAGTGGCTGCAACGGCCCTGCAGGCCTCTGATGCTTGGCCTTCACCTGCTGGCACACCAAACACTACTGTACAAATTTACCTATATCCCGCTTCATTCCCTTCCACCAAAAGTCGCATCTCAGATCATGATACATCTTTGTGTTCCTGGGATGTATGGTGAACCTGGAACTGTGTGCCTCAATTAGGAGCTCTCTCAACAGCTCCTCATCCCTGGGAACGCACAAACGTCCCCTCATGCGTAGTACCTCGTCGGTAAAGGAGATGTCTCCAGGGTCCCCTGACAGTACTTTGTCACGCAACAACTACAGTTATGGGTCTGCCATTTGTCCTGTGATGATGCGGTCTATTAGCTCTGGCCTCGTCTGCCGTGTCACAGTCACTGCCCCACAGTACCCCAGTAACTCTTGGGGTCGCCAACTGCCCATCTCCTCCATGAGTCTCCAACTCTGTGCCTGTAAACTGGCCAAGTGGGCAGGCACCTTCCGGCTCAAGGCGTTAGCCACCACATTAGCCTTCCCTGGATGGTAGGAAATGCTGCAGTCATAGTCCTTCAAGAGCTCTAACCAACATCTCTGTCTCATGTTGAGCTCCTTCTGATCAAACAAATACCTGAGGCTCTTATGATTTGTGAAAATCTCAAAAGTCTCACCGTACAGGTAGTGCCTCCAAGTCTTCAGCGCAAAGATGACAGTTGCTAACTCCAGGTCATGGGTAGGCAGCTATGCTCATGGGGCTTCAGTTGCCGCGAAGCGTAAGCGACAACGTGACCTCCTTGCATGAGCACACCCCCTAACCCCTGCAAAGAGGCGTCCGTGTACACAATGAACCCGCTACTGCTGTCCGGAATGGTAAGCACAGGAGTCGATGTCAGCCTCTCCTTTAGCTCCTGAAAATATGCCTCACAAGCATCTGTCCAAGAAAAGGGCACGTCCTTCCATGTCAACTGTGTCATAGGACGTGCAATCTGTGAGAAACCCCTGATAAACTGTTGGTAGTAGCCTACCAGTCCCAAGAAACTGTGGATCTCTATCACTGTACGTGGTCTCTCCCACCTGAGCACTGCCTCCACCTTGGTTGGATCCACAGCCAAGCAATCCCCTGATATCACATGACCTAGAAATGTCACCTCCATCAACCATAATTTGCACTTGCTGTATTTGGCATACAACCTACATCGTCTCAATGTGTCCAAAACCATCTGCAAGTGCTGTCCGTGCTGCACTTGATCCCGAGAGTAGATGAGCACATCATCAATAAATACCACCACGAACTGATCCAGGTATGGTCTGAACACCAGGTTCATCAAATCCATGAAGGCAGTGAGGGTGTTGGTCAGCCCAAATGGCATGACCAAAAACTCGTAGTGTCTGTACTGGGTGAGGAAAGCTGTCTTGGAGATGTCGATCTCCTTGATCCTCAACTGGTGGTAGCCAGACCTCAAGTCTATCTTGGAGAATACTGTGGCACCTCTCAACTGGTCAAACAAGTTGTCAATCCTCGGCAGCGGATACCTGTTCTTGATGGTAACCCTATTCAGCTATTTGTAGTCCACACAAAAGCGTAGGGTACCATCCTTCTTCTTCACAAATAATACTAGGGCTCCCCACGGAGACGCACTAGGCCTCACGAATCCCTTCTCCAAAAGGTCCTGCAACTGGGACTTGAGCTCTCGTAGCTCAAGTGGTGCCATCTTGTAAGGTGCTGTAGAAATGGGGCTGGTCCCCGATATCAGTGAGATCTCAAACTCGATCTCACGCTCAGGCGGTAGTCTTGGCAGCTCCTCTGGGAACACGTTGAGGTACTCTCTGACCACCGAGATACACTGAAAGTCTGCCACGGGGCTGGGCTCTGCCACTACACAAGCTAGGAAGCCCTCACACCCCTGGCCCAAAAGTCTCACCACCGAAAGTGCAGAAATGCACCTAAAGCCTCCGTCCATTGGCTGTCCATGAAACTCAAAAGAAGGCATCTCCAGTATGGAGAAGACGATCTTCCTCTCAAAATAGTCCACCAAGGCATGGTAAGTGGACAACCAGTCCGTCCCCAGAATCATGCCAAAGTCCTCCATCGGTATCACAATCAGATCAGTGGGGAGGCCGTGTCCCCCAACACTGACCTCACAGCCTGTGTAAACCTCCTCAGCTACAAACAGCTAACCACCTGGACCTCTGATCATGAATGGATCCTCTAACAACACACAGTCCTGCCCCAAACTGACAGCAAAACTAGCAGCAACAAACGAGTGGGTGGTGCCAGAATCAACAAGTGTGTAAACTAGTCTGCCGGAAATTGTAACCATGCCTGCCACCACCGAACTTGAAGCTCTGGCATCTCTGTGTGTTAGAGCGTTAATACACCCCTCAGCTCTAGGTGTGGACGAAGCAGCCACACTCTACGTCGGACAGGTAACCGCTGGCCAGTACCCTCCCCACGACTGCTGTCCTTCCCCACGTGCCTGGGAACCGCAGCCTCCTGCTCATCCTCCAGTGCTCGGTGCAGGGAGCATCTGCTGACCTCCAGCTCTAGATGAGCAGTCCCTCCTGATGTGGCCCGGCTGGCCACACTTGTAGCAAAGGGGAACTCGACTCCCGCCCTCGGTAGGTCCCTGCTGACGGCTGGGCGGGGTCCAGTGCTGGCAATTGGCCCCTGTCGGAGGCCCCCAAAGGCCACTGACAGCCCCGCAAAACATGACGGCTCTCCTGCGGGCGCCGCGTGCCTCCTCTCTCGCCGGTCCTGTAAGTAGTCTGGCTGGTAGGGCCTGTTCTGTCTGCTGTCAGTGTCACATGCAGTCAGGATGGTCTCCTCATATGTCATAACTGCCTCCACTACCCTCGAGAATGTAGGCAACTTCAGGGGTTTAACATACCCCTGAATAGCAGGTTGAAGCCCCTCAGTGAACCTCCACAGGCGCTCCTCCTCAGTAGCTACATCTGTAGCGGCGAAATGAGACAGCTCCAGAAAATGCGTGCGGTATGCGCTCATGGTCATCGTCCCCTGGCGGAGAGTATGGAACTCCTACCACGTCTGGGGGAAGTACTTCTCATAGAAGAGGGTGACAAACTGGTCCCAAGTTGGCTCGGCCCTCTCCTGACCTCTGATCACCCTCCACCACCTGTGTGCCGCGCTCTCTAGCTGGTACATGGCAAAGGCCACGTGGCACTCCGCAGGGGGGTGAAGGGTGTCAAACACCTTCTCGATCTGCTCCAGCCAGTCCTCCTCAGTCGGGTCCTCATCCCCCTTGAAGGAGGGGGGCTTCAGCTTCCGGAACTATCCGAAAAGCTCATAGTGGCGCTGAAGTAGGGAAGCTGGTACACCTCCAGGAAAGGAGGGCTCGTGCTCGTAAGTGTCAGAGGACGGTGGGGGTAGTGGAGGGCCACCCCCTCCCCCACGTCCAGTGCTATGTCTATCTCGCGGTCCCACAGAGGACTCCCCCTCCGCAGCCCCAGGGAGAGGCACCCGTGGAGGCGGGTGGAGCTCCTCTCGTACGATCTCTCATATCAGCTGGGCGAGGTCCTAGGCTTGAATGCCCAGAAGTAGTGGCTGATCCACTGAGACATCGGGCTCAACACGTCCGCCCCTCCGACCTCGACCTCGGCCGCCTCAATCACTCCATGTCGAGGCATCTCCTGCAAGGAGGCGCGAACATAGAATAGGAAGATGTCAATTCCAACAAACATTCAGCAAAAGAACCTCAGAACAGATATCAAAAGGTACGTTGTGGTGGTTACTCTAGTTACAGGCACGTGAATTGGATATTTTTCAGCTAGTTGGTTCACTTCTCGGGACGACCTTGCTCTGATACCATCTTGTTACGACCCAGTTCCCAAATCCCTACAGGACACGATACCGGACCGACTTGACTGATCCCAAGACCCAGTCGTCCAACGAGAAAGTAACCAAAAAGCAGCAAAATAAACCACATTCACCATGCTAAGTAGCTAACAGTAACAAAAGTACAATAGTAAAGAAGTAAAACTACTACAGTACACACCACCACAACAGTAGAAAAGTAAACGGGTACAGGAATATAATGTGCAGAATGAAAGAGTACATAATATAAAGGTACAAGAAGCTATACACTACTACCACGAGTACAAAAAGAGCTACAACTACTGGGCTCTACTAGGCCCAACACCCTCTACAGACGTAGGCTCTGGCTGCTCAACACCTGGACTTGAAAAGGGTTATGAGTACAAAACGTCAGCGAATGCTGAGTAGAGTGGCAACCAACTATTAAAGCAGTAAAGGTGGACAGGTAGCTGTTGCTTTTTAATTTCTTTCTTTTTTTAACTAATTATTCTTTCTTTCGCCACTTGATTTAATTATCAGGTCTCTTTCTTGACCTCGAATGTTCCTTGTGGGAACGATCTTGGTTGTAGTCTTTTTCGAAAAGTAAAAGTAGCACGTGGTGCTCTCCTGGCCAGGAGAGTCCCCCGTGGTAACGGACAGATGTAACGGTGACTACGGCACATGCGATAAACGCACGGATAGCTACCTCGCACTGGCACGCGGTCAGTCATTTCCGTTAGCGGGTGTGCCCAAAGCATAGCACGGAACCAGTATAGAGCATAGCCCTCTCAGTAATAGGGGTCTAACCCCTAAGAACCAAATAGGGGTCTCACCCCTCCACAGTCCGCGCACCCTCGCCTCACTACTCTGGCTTGCCCAGTGGTCCTAACAAGTCGGTGTAGGGTGGCTAGCTGAACCCTGAGCCCGTGGGGTGGCCAATCCTAACCTCGGGTCCCAACTGAAGGGCGGCTAGCTCCGCTCTACACTAAACAGAGGGACAGTTGCTCTCCTTGGTACTCCGTACTCAAGGGCCAGCTCACTTCCCCACTCACATTCCCAATTCCATTCCATTCATTTCCAGGAGCTCTACTCCTAATTCCCCGTAGGGTTCATGCACATATTTCTCAGGCCAAGCCATACCAGGTTTCATCATTTCTATTTCCATTCTCAGGTTATACACATGCAATTTGTAACTCTATTCCATATTCAGTTTATTCACAGATAGCTCATATTTCCAACATTCACCTTTCCATTTTCAAATTATATACATGCAGCTCATTTTACGTCATTTCGCGGGTACGATAGAAAGGTTACATTCAACAGTTAACTAACACAAATACTATATATTTCGCAGGCAACTGTTATTCATTTACAGGCAATTGTTATCATTCTATCTACTCATTCAAGACTGCAATTCATTTATTTAATACAGACAATCCAGCATTTCTAGTCTTACGATTCATGCCATATCCTAGGTTCTAATCATTCATTCCACACATGCAATTAGGTTATAAATAAATTAAGTGGGAGCCACTCTACCAGTAAATCCAGGAGTAATGGGGCTTGAATGGCAGGCTCACGTGCCTCAACAAGCCCCGAACCCGCAACGAAAACAAGTCCTTTCACAAGGATCAATCACAAGAGAATACTCAGAACAGTATAGAAAGTATTCCAACAAGTAGGGGAATTTATACGGAAAACATCGATATCTTAATTGCGGAAATCGAACCTCAAACTGACCCTAAACGAGTCAAAAATAGTGATTCTTACTCAAATCAGACGTCTGGAACAACTTCCAGACATCTTAAAAGAGTCCAAAGCCATACCTCAAGTTCTGCACTACTCCTCAGATGTCCAGGAACTCCACTGGATCATCTAGACCCAGTTCCAGACGTCCGACTACCTCTCCGGATGTCTGGAAACACTTCCGTCGTCTAGTGCCTCGCCCAGACGTTAGAAGTGCGTGGGAGGGCGTGCCCCGTGCCTTCTCGAAGCAACTCCTGCGTGAATCAACCAAAATCTTCATCAAAAAGGCAAGAAACAATGTCTCGGCGAAGGGGCCTGCATGGCCATATCCACAAAGGAGACGTACCTTCACGAAGCCTCCTCCTCAGACGTCTGGCACCACCTCCAGACGTCTACACCGTCGTCTGACGGTCACTCTAGACGTTTGATTCTGGGAAACTACCAGAACCAGAACCTGCTTCCGCCTTCTTGCGTTGCGTGTGGCCGCACCGCGCCCTCTCGCCTGCTGCTCCGGCTACAACAATGTCAGGGAGGACCTCCCCAATGCACTCCTCTGCCTTGCGTGCATGTCGCTCCGGCCGTGAGCTCACCAACGAGCTCCCACTTGAGCTCGCAAGCCTTCTCTCCTCTCCTTCTCACGCTGCTCCTCCTCTCCTCTCAGGTCGCTCCTCTCTATCGTTCTCACTCGGCTGCTCTCGCTATAGGGTGGAGGGAGGTGGCTGGGAAGTGGGGTGAAATGAGGGAGAGGATGGGGGTGTTATATAAGGTGTGGGTTTAGGGTTTTCATCGGGTAGGAGGAGAGAGAAGGAGAAGAAAACGAGGGACGTGTACTATCTATGCGCAGCACGCGTGCAAACGCGAGCTCGTACATGAAAATTTTGATTTTCAGACGTCTGGGTATGAGTCTAGATGTCTGACCCTCAGCCCAGACGTTTGACCTAAAGTGCGGACGTCTTAAAAATGCTTAACAACATGGGTCTTAATAGGGGTTGATTAAGTTCATCATTTCTCCCTACAAACGTGAGCTCGTACAGGAAAATTTTTATTTTTAGACGTCTGGGTATGAGTCCAGATGTTTTACAAGACGTCTGACCCTTAGTCCAGACGTCTGACCTAAAGTGTGGATGTCTTGAAAAGGCTTAACAACAGGGTCGTAACAGGGGTTGATTAGTTCATCATTTCTCCCTACAAATTACAATAATTTATTGTCATATTAAAGTAAGTATAAAAATTTAAGTAAATAAATAAATGTTACCTACATGTTTTGTTTGGTATGTCTCATGTATCCATGTTTACCCACCGTCGGTGGTGGCCTTGCTATGAAGAACCTCATACACACCAACCCGATCGAGCGTGGCACCATCATGTGAACGTGCCTGTAAATATATTTCAGAGATTTACAGGTAATAGTTGTAATTAAAACTTTAATTAAAAACATAAAAGTAACAAAATTATAAGGAATTACTTACATATTTAGCCTTAACTCTATCTATACTGGTTCGACCCAAACAGAGGGTCTGTGGTTGAGCTTTGGCCCTATTGCCTTTGTTTCTCTTCATCTGATCCTGTATATATAACATTTGTAATGGAAAAAAATTGAATAATTTATCTCCAAATGCTATTAAAAGTAATTGTAATTACCTCTGTCTCAGGCTTATTCTAATGCTCACAGCATTCTCTTCACAGATCTGCTGCTATTGTAGGAGGCATGTTCCTTAATGCCTCCTCATTAGACGACATTGAATTATATTACTAAATTATAGAAATAAATCATCAAAATAAATTAATTAAGTAAATAATAAAAAAAGAGAAATATTACAAATTTTACCTTTCTCTTCGTTATCATCCTCCAATCATGATGTCGTCTCGCAGCATAATGAAGAATGTACTTGATGACATTCATTTTATCACCACAATCAAAGATCACCTGTAATATTACAAATCGTATAAATGAATTAAATATTAATAAAGTAAACTTATATATATATAAATAAATAGTTATTTACCTCCATATTATGAATAAGCTACCTCTTGATCTCCTTGGAGACCGACCTCCAGTTAAAAGAATAAAGGGGGACGAGCTCCTTTACTATCCTAGATAGTCTACTGATGAAAGGAGGATAATCTTGATCTTCTCTAGCTTCGTTGATATGCACTATGATTCTCGTCTCTTCTAGAAGCGCATCAAGATGTGCATTTCTTGTCGGACCCCTTCCTTTTATCTTATTACCTGATAAGAAAAATTTAAATATTAAAAATTAAAACATTATCAACAAATTTTATTAAGATTCCATCGACAATTCATACCAGTGGAACTGGTCCCTTCCTCAGCCTGAGTATCCTACTGAGGTGGCCTCTATACCTCAACAAAATCCTTACCCTTCTCATCCTCATCCTCGCCACCGCTATCACCCTCGTCCTCAACCTCTTCGTCGTTAGGGTAGTGGGTGACAACCTCTGGCTCTGGCTCTTGCACTACATTAATAAGCACCCTCTTGCCCTTCTTTTGGTACTATCGGGCAAGATTACCAATCCGAACATATTTACATTGTTGGATAAATGCGGGATTAGGTACCATGACAACTGGGTGTGCGTGGGGAGTACTTAGAGGGATGTACTCAGGAACGGATGGGGGAGTCTGGGTGCGGGGTGGCTGGGTGAGGGGTGGCTAGGTGCTTGGGGGCTATATGGGTTGCATGCAGGGTAGCTGGGTCTCATCCCTACTAGTTAAGGTGCCCTGCTCATCCTTAACCCTATTAGCAAATTTCTTAAATTTCATCTGCATAGACATTAAAAAATTAGTATTTGTATAAATTTTAAGAAATAAATAAAAAAATAAATAATATGAAAAAAATTTGATAGGGTTTCTCCTATATTACGGATATTTTTCAAAATCTTGTAAAAAAGAAATAACACATTCTACATGGTATAAAATCACACATTCTACAGTAAAACATAAACATAAACATAATGAATGAAAAAAGCACTTTGAATATTATTCCAACATAAACATAAACATAAAAGTAACTGGTTGTTCTTTTTCCAAACCATTGTTTTGTTAGAGAAGTTAATTTGGGTTATATACCCTAAATGATGATTGTTAGCCATTTTCATATATCATTTTCCTATCCTTAATTATGAAAACTTACCATGAAAATTTACCATAAATCGATGAATTTATATAGATAGATTGAACTCTTGAAGCTAACAACACGAGCCCAAAAGAAATATCTTGTTGCCCACAAATATCTTTCACTTCTCCACGAATTTCTCCACTTTTCTAGTCTTCTCTTCCATGACCACAACACCATACTTTGATGGCTCATCCACTTGCATTGTTGCAAGCATGGAGATGAGAATTTTTTTTTTTTTTAAAGGGGCATGGAGATGGGAAAATATGACATAAGAAGGCATCAATGTTGCAAAGACAATTATACCTTACATATCAATATCCATTGCACCTGCACCAACTTTTGATAAGTGTTCTTTATAAGCATCTGCTTCTACGTCATTTTCGACATCTTTTTACGTGTCAAAATATTCAAGTGGAATTGTCCGTACGGGTATAATCCATCCATTTCTACTGTTGTCATGGACGTAGAAAACTTGAGATACTTGACATGCTAATGTAAACGGTTCTGAAGAATAAAGAATTCGACGATTGTTATTCAAACTTAAAAAATCGTGCTTCTTATTAAGTTTGAATCCAATGCCTTCTTTAAACACGTCAAACCAATTGCACTTAAAAAGGACAACTCTACGGCAGTATCTGAAGCTCATCTCAACGATTTCTTTGATATGTCTGCAGTAGCCATCACAACCAATATTTAAATTAGAACTGACAACAACACCAACATGTTGTGTGGCCTTCGTATCATCTATGGATTTTGTCCTGAATTTGAATCCATTTATAATGTAACCTGAATGGTAATATCCATAACTCAACGGTTGATCTGATATTATGTCGAAGTCCTCCAACCATCATGGGTCGTTCTTTTCTTTTATTTGCATAACATGTTCTTTAAACCACTTGAGAAAGTCGACCTCACGTGTTTCTGGATGTGAACACTCAAATTCATTATAAAATGCATCAACTTCTGGAATCTGCTTAAGAATGTACAAGTGAGCTAGATGTTGATCGATTCCAGAGATTGATTTGTACTCTGTGTAGAGGATAGACTTTTCTGGAATATCAAATATGGAAAGACAATCTTCATCGTTCTCATTGTACCCACCATCATAATTTCTCTGTAATTGATTAAATCAATTGTCTGTCTTATCCATATACATGGCATAGAAGTTAATGGACTCTTCTACAAGAAATCATTCCACAATAGATCCTTCAGGCTTAGCTTTATTTAACACATAATCTTTAAATTTCTTCAATAACCATTCAACTGAATACATCCATCTGTATTGCACAAGCCCAATAACTTTGGCTTCATTTGCAAGATGTAGAGTTAAATGAACCATGACTTCAAAGAACGCTAGAGGAAATATCTGCTCCATTTTACATAATGTGATAATTATTTGCTTATCCCAATACTGTAATAAATCAGAATGTATAGTTTTTAAACAAATAGCTTTGAAATATCGGCTCATCTCTGTAATTGAATCCATAATTAGATTAGGTAACACTCTACGAATAGCTAATGGAAACAAGACTTGCATGTAAACATAACTGCCGTGATTCTTTAACCCACTAATTTTATTTTAAGCCTCATTTACACATTGAGAAAGTTGTGAAGAATAGCCATCTGTCACCCATACTTCTTTCAAAAAGGTGAAAACTTTCTCTCGTTGATCATTGTTTAAGCTATAAATGGCTTCTGGAAAGTCATAACTGTCGTCTTCTTTTTCAATAACTTGTAACTCTAGACGAATGCCTAAAGTTATTATGTCTTTTCTCATTTTTACTGTATCCTTTGGACTATCAGTTAAGTTGAACATATCTAAAATGTTGTCCATGACATTCTTCTCAATATGCATCACATCAAGATTATGTCTAATAGTTAGATCTTTCCAATACAGGAGTTTCATGAAGAAAATGTTCTTCCTTTTAAAACCCGTATATTTCAAAGCTATTTTATCTTTCTTAAACAGATGACCTAATCATATGTTGCCAAGTTATTGTAATTTCTCCATTATTTGAAAACCTGACAACCTTATTGAATTTGTAGTTAGCTTATTCCTCGAAATCTTAGAAGAATACTGACAAGTTCTATCGTTGAACTTGTCCTTAAACATTGTTGTTCGCCATCTATGCTCAACTAGTAGGAATCTACGGGGTCCCAAATAATAGAATTTGTTGCTTTCAGGTAGTCGAAGATGCTGACTATCATCCATACATACTGGACAAGCAGACTTTCCCTTTGTACTCCATCCTGACAAATTTGCATATGCGGGGAAGTCATTAATAGTCCACAATAATGCAGCATGCATATCAAAGAATTTTTTTTTGTGTGCATCATATGTACGAATGCCGTTACACAACAGTTTCAGTTCATCTATTAATGGTTGAAGATAAACGTCAATTGCATTTCCTGGCTGCTTTAGACCGGGGATGAGAAGGATCAACATCATAAACAACGATCGCATACAAAGCCACGCAAGTAAGTTGTAAGTTACCATCACGATTAGCCAAATTGAATAGGATGTGTACATGTTCTTGAAAGGATTAAACTCATCGCTTGCAAGACCTAATCTATCATTCCTTGCATCCTTTGCAAATGCTAAATGAGTGTTGTCAAACATTTTCCACTCTTCTGAATCTACAGAATGACGAATGAGACCATCTCGTGACATATTATCTTTATGCCATGTCATCAAATTTGCAATTCTATTTGAAATAAAAAGGCGTTGAAGCCTAGGAATCTATGAAAAGTAACATAGAACCTTTTCCGGCTATTTTTTGGCCTTTATATTTAGTGGATTTCCCACTTTAAATCTCTCAACACCACATTATGGACAACTACCCAACTCTACATATTCATTTCTGTATAACACACAATCATTTAGACAAGCATCAATTTTCTTACAATTTAAACCAAGTCCATGAATCTATTTCTTTGCTTCATACCACATCTTTGGATAACCTTTCAAATCATTTAAAAGCTCTCCAATGAATTCAAGCACCTCGAACATCAATTTAGAGGTCACTCTATTCATAACCTTCATCCGAAATAACTTCAAAAGAAATGACAACTTAGAAATGGATGTGATACCGAGAGCAATAGGTTCGTCTACTGCCCTAATAGCATCATAAAATTGATTACAAGTTTCCCAACTAGTCGAATCTTCAACTCCTGCTCTCATCTCATCAAGCATTTCATTGATGTCATCAGCTTTAGTGTCAACAGTTGTCTCATCGAAATCTATCGAAGATCATCTATCTTCCTCTGTCTGATCCTCTCTAAGAGTAATCCTGTTAGTATAATGCTGCCACCAACTGTTGTAAATCGTGTGCTTGTATACAGTGTTCCTATCATGTGAATATTCATTCAAGCACCTCCTACATGGGAAAAATATCCTATCGAACTTATCTCCTCGTCTGAATGAGCCCAATCAAGGAACTCTCTCACTCCATTCTTGTATTGAGAGTAATCCAAATTCCTCAAACTAATCCAAGACTTATCTATGATAATCTACAAAAATGAAATAAAATCACCCAATAATTATAATTAATCTGATTTCATAATAGTGTTTGTATTTTGATTAAGATTTTCGCTTAATAGCACATCCTTAAAGATTTGATCACAACATTACTTATTACATGTAATTGGTGTCTGGAGAAATTTTGATAGTATCTCCTCACACTTCTCCAGTATACCCCTCAAGACTAACCTTAACTATATTCCCAATAAATCTCATTTAAGGGTGCATTAGGAACGTAGATAAGATCAGTTAGTATACCGTAGAAGAGCGAAAAGATACTACCAAAATTCCTCTAGACATTAGTTCCATGTAACAAGTAACCCTAAGTTGTGATCAAATCTTCAAGGACCCCCCTTTGTTCAGAACTTTTCTGAACAAAGGACGACGACTCTTATGGCATGTTATAAAGATAAAGCTTCGTGAATGTAAGTGAGGTATATAAACACTTTGCATTAATGTTGTATAACATGATCATAAGTGTCAACGTGCAAGTATTTTGATATGATTATCCTCTCACAAAGCCTATAACCTAGGGGTTAGAATACCTATTGTTTGACCTCAAGTGCATATAGATTTGTGCAAGTGTGTGTATCTATGAATTCATTAAAATAATAAAATTTACAATAAAAATAAATAATTATATACAAAATAAAAATAGATTCTTCCTCTCTTTCCCTCCTCTCCCTTCTCTCCTATCTCCCTGTCTTACCACTTCCTTTCTACTCTCTTTCTCTCTTCTCCCTACCCTTTCTCTCATCCTTCCCTTCCTTTATATTCTTCTCTATGCATTGCTCTCCCTCTTCTTCATCTCTTGTCTATTTATTTATCCTCTATTTCCTCTCTTCTCCCAATCGTTCCTCTCTTCCTTCCCTTCATTAATTCATATTTTTCTTTATTCATCTCTTTCCTTACTCTTCCTCTCCTACTCCATCTTCTTTCCTTTCCCTCTCTTCTCTCATTACTTCTTCCAACTTCTTAAATCCATAAAAATTTTCACATAAGAAATACAATAAGCATCAAGTGGGCACACCCCACATTCATAAAAATAAGCATTCAGAAATATCATCAAGTGGGCACACCCCACATTCATAAAAACATTCACACATCATAATGTCATCAAGTGGGTACACCCAACATTCTAAACCTAGCTAAGTGGGTACACCTCACATTCTAAACCTAAGTGGACACACCCCACCTTCTAAACCTAATTAAGTTGGCACACCCCACATTCATTCACAAATTAACTTAAATCGATATACCTCAACGCAGCGTGTGAATCAAAGAGAGGTGTCTGATGATCAACGTGAGATACCTAAATCAAATTATAAAATTTTATAAGCAAAAAATTAAAAGAAATTACACAAATTTAAACACATCTTACATTTAATTAATGTACTACATATTTTTAAATTAACTCAAAAATAAAAAATGTTGGGAGGGGGAGCTACTGCCAAGGGGATGGGGGGTTGGCTGAGAGGAGAAGGGGAGGGAGGGGAGGATGTTGGTTATGGCAGGCGGGGGGGGGGGGGGGGGGTTCGACTGGGAGGAGGAGGGGGTGTAGGGGTTGGCTGGAGGAGGAGGGGGTGGAGGTGGCAGGGGGAGGGGGGAGCTCGCGAGGAGGAGGAGGGGGTTGGCTGAGAGGAGGAGGGGATGGAGGTGGCAGGGGGAGGGGTGGTCGCTCGCTGGGAGGAGGAGGGGGAGTAGGGGTTTGCTCGCTGGGGAAAGGAGGAGGAGGATGTTGGAGGGATCGATTATGGCTGGGAGGAGGAGGTGGGAGGGGGTGATCGTGGCTGGGAGGAGGAGGACGGACAGGCAGATGTGAGGTGGAGGTGGGAGGACCACTCGCTCAGATAGGAGGAGGGTTGCAGGTTGTACGACGATGGAATTGGGAGGGCCTTGTGGAGGAGGAGGACGATGATGGGAGGGGGGTGGAGGAGGTTGGAGGAGGACGATTTCAACAGTCATGAGAGGAGAGTCATGCTTACCGAGGATGATGTGGATGTGTGGCCGGAGGTCGTCGTCAGGGTCGGGGAAGGTAAGTATTGAAAGGGGGTAGGGTTCTTGGGAGTTTGTGAAGTCAGGCTAAATATTGGACCTTATACGACGATTTTCTCCAAAACCGTCGTCTCAAGTTGAGTTAGGGTGCGAATTTTCATGCCCAAGGAAAATATTTGTTGGCGACGTACACGATGGTTTTCATAGAAAACTATCATATATGTCAATGCAGTCACAAATAAGACTGTGTTAGAACTATCGTCTATAGATGTTGCTATAGAAGACGGTTCTAATTCAAAACCATCATTAACAAAACCATCATCTACGTCGATGCGGGGACCTTCGCACACAAGAGGGGATATGGAGGGTTAATATACATGACGGTTTGAATTAGTACCATCATGTATATTATCAATAAGACAGTTTTATGATTGCCGTGTATATATTCTGCTATAGACGACGATTTTAATTAAAACGTCGTTAAATAGGCATTGCCAAAGCCCATTTTTCTAATAGTGATCAGTGAATGCTTCTCTCACATATTTAGGTTCTAGTTGGGATACAAAAACACCAAGTGCAAGGTTATTTAGGGATGATCTGGTTTGAACTCTTTTTGTGACTTCATCAAGCACCAACTCTTTAGGATGATCTTTGGTGTAGGTTAGATCTTTTGGAAGGTCACTAGTGACGGTGTCTTTAGGAATATTGAAGGATCATCTAGAGGTTGATCATCATCTTTGGTTGATTCTTTTTCTATTTGATCTGATTCATCAAAAGAAACATGCAGAGTCTCTTCAACAACCAAATTTTTCTTATTGAAGACTCTATAGGCTTTACTTCTAGTGGAGTATCCTAGAAAAGTTCCTTCCTCACTTTTTGCATCAAACTTATCCAAGTTTTCCTTTGTATTCAATATGAAACATTTGCAACCAAATACCTCGAAGTAAGAAATCTTAGGAGTCCTATCAAAGTAAACTTCAAAAGGTGTTTTCTCAAGAATAGGTCTAATAGAGGCCCTATTTTGAATATAGCAAGCAGTGTTTACAGCCTCAGCCCAAAAATACCGAGGTAGCTTTGACTCGCATAGCATGGTGCAGGCACACTCTTGCAGAGTTCTATCCTTTCTTTCTACAACACCATTTTGAGGAGCTGCTCTTGGAAAAGTAAATTCTTATTTTATTCCATAAGTAGAGTAGAAATCTTGGAATTTTTTATTTTCAAATTCTCTTCCATGATCACTCCTAATCCTAGTGATGAATAGGCTAGTTTCGGTTTGAACTCTTTTGGCTAATTTTCTAAATTCCTCGAAAGTAGAATCTTTAGACCTTGAGATAATGCCCAAGTGAATCGAGAGAAGATATCAATAATGACAAGTTAATATTTGCACCCATTTAGACTTTTGGACTTCGTTGGTTCAAAGAGATCTAAGTGGATCAACTCTAGTGGCTTGGAAGTGCTAAACATGTTTTTCGATTTGAAGGAAGTTTTAAGTTTTCCAAGTTTGCAAGATGTGCAGAGATTTTTCTTCCTAAAGGAAATCTTAGGCAAGCCTCGAACTAAATCATGTTTCACAAGCATGTTTATATTTCGCATGTGAAAAAGACCGAGTCAACAATGCTACAATATTGACTCATCATTCAATGAGACTAAGCAATTAAGATCATTGCATTTATCAAAGTCAATAGTGTAGATATCTTTTGATCTATCTCAGATCAAAAGGATTTCCTTCGATTTCTTATCCTTAATAAAAGCGACTTTATAATCTTTATCACATATCTGACTTACACTAAGTTGTGTTTTAAGTCATTAACAAGATGAACATTATCAAAAGATGTTTTGGAGTTACCAATTTGGCCAATACCAATAATATAGCCCTTGTGATTGTTGCCAAAAGTGACTGAACCAACTTCCTTGTAGTTTAGGTTGAGAAATAGGTCTTTTTCTCTTGTCATGTGCTTCGAACAATCGTTGTCCATAACCTATCTTCCTTTTTATTGGACCTGTCATGGGTTTACGTTTGTAAGGTCTTGTATTTCTTCTTATGGCTACAAGATGTCCATCTTTTTGTTGGAGGAAGGTCCATTTAGAAAACTTTATTTGTCCTTCATGAGAGTGTCCTACAAAATAGGATTCCAAATGTCTTTTTGGTACTACTTTCTTTTGGCTCTAGATTTGTTAGCAGGTACCTGTTTAGGCGTGGACCTATTCTTGACCTTAGGACTAGAGGAAATTTGTGTGTCAATTTGTGAAGTGGATGCTTCAAAATCGTTATTAGGAATATAGCCTAACCTAAATCTAGTAGTGGTTTGGGTTGGTGTGCTTAATAATTTTTCTAGGTTGGCTCTACCTTTAGTAAATTTTGCTAGATCATTTACAAGTGCAACAAACTTTTGTTTTAGTTTTCTTAAGTCTATTTGAAGTGAATCAACATGAGTTTTAAGAGTAGTGATATCTTGAGAAAGTTGTTGATTTATAGATTCGGCATTGTGGTTTAAATATGTTTCTTCATCTAGATCTTTTGTTAATTTCTTATTAGCTACTTTAAGTGCTTTAGCTAAATCATGTAGCCCATAAAAGGCTCCTAACGGGAACGGGGCAGCACGTCGTCTTCATCGCGGGATCCATTTCTGAACGGGAGACAAAAATTTGACTTTATCTCGCGAGGAGCATCCCGGGTGTGGGACAAGCTTCTCTTGAGCTTTGGAGAGGTAGAGAATAGAAGGAAGGGATGAGAATTTCATGTGGAGGGGGTCTCCTTTTATAGTTGCAAGGAGTAGGGGAAATTTGGTCATTACAACTCTTAAAACATTAATTCAGGACCTTTAGTGACGGATAAAACCATCACTAAAGGTCTGAACGTGGGCATAGTGGGCGGTGCACGTGCGCCCACTCGCTTGCCCGCGCTCTCAACGCACGCGTACGTCTAGGCAATCTCAGCCATTCGATCGCGAGATCAGATGGCTTAGATCTCGCTATGCCCGCCTCCTTAGCACGCACCCCATCGCGTGCGATGCCGCGTTACGTGTAGGCGTGAGTGGGTGCGTCATCTTGATTGAGCACACGCGGCAGTTGGATCGCGATCGTGCGGTCGATTGAAGGCGCGCCTCCGCTCCAATTTCAGTATGGCGAGGCTCGAACGTGCGCCTGCGCTTCGCGTTAGAGCGCTCGACCAACGCGATGGGGGCGCGTTTGTGTCGAGTGCCTAACTTCAGCGTGAGCGCGTTGTAGCCGTTGGATCTTCATCCAACGACGGGGAAGGGCGGATGCGAAAGCCTTCAGCAGGTGCGTGTGAATGATTGGGCGGCCGAGATGGCGCCACATGGTGCCATCTTGGTCGTCTATCTTCTCGATGAAGTAGATGGTGCCACAGGTGTCGAATTGACTCGATTTTTGCATTGTTAGGCTGTGATAGTTGATCCAAATCCATCCATGTGGTTGGATTTGTCATTTGAAGTGCGGATTCACACCATCTTGGCCCTTGATCTTTTAGGGTTCCCTGGTCTCTATCTGATGCTACAGATGTCTGATTAGGGCGATCTTGGATTCGTTGAACTCTAATCGTCGCCCTGATCACATCTGTATGGTTGGATCTTCAATCTAAGGCCCCGATAAAAAGTTTGCCCTGTCCAAGAACATAAAAGGAGACAATTAACCTCCATTTTATTCAAACTACTCTAAATGCAAGATGATGCATGTTATGCAATATTTATATCATGCAATGCAATCCTATGCTTAAGAACATCCATAAATAGACATCTTAAGTAGTGTAAACGTGTTTACATCAGAGTGCTTCTTCACTTGATGTGTCTTCACTTTCTTTTTTCGAGGTTGCATCGCTATCATCTTAGGTTACTTGCAGAGCCTTCTTCTTTGCTTCATGCCTGGGAGGTTTTCTAACTTTCCTCCTTTTGACTTCTTTCCTAAGTTGAGGGCATTCTTTTTTCATGTGCCCTTTCTTCTTGCAGTTGTAGCAAATAACTTGGTTTTGTTGTGGTTCTTCCTTTTTCTTCTTCCAGCTCTTCTTGTACTTTAAGAATCTTTTGAATTTTCTAGAGAGTAAGGCTATATCTTCCTTATCTTCATCTTCTGATTCTTCAGAGTTAGTATATGCTTTTAGAGCGAGGTCTTTCTTCTTCTTACCTTCTCGTTTATGTTCCTTCATGTGCTCAAACTGAACCTCATAAGCATTAAGCTACCTATAAGATCATCCAACTTTAGCACAAAAAGATCCTTGGATTCCTAAATAACTGTTGTCTTGGTTTCCTAATTGTTACGACCCGGTTCCTGAATCCCTACAGGACATGAGAATCGGACCGATTCAACTGATCCCAAGACATAGTTGTCCAACGAAAAAGTAACCAAAAGGTAGTAAAATAAACCACATTCACCATGCAAGTAACTAACAGTAACAAAAGTACAGCAGTAAAGAAAAGAACTACTACAGTACATACCACTACAACAGTAGAGAATTCAAAACATGTGTAGAAATATGAAGTTTACAAAAAAAGAGTACAAGGTGTAACAGAAATACTCACTACTACAGAAAATGGGTACAACAAAAGTACAACTACTAGGCTCTACTAGGTCCAGCACCCTCCGCAGCTATAGGCTCTGGCTGCTCAACACCTGGTCCTGAAAAAGGTGACAAATATGACACGTCAGCAAAACGCTGAGTAGAGTGGCAACCAGCTAGCTAAGAAAATAGTAAAGGTAAAAAGTAGCTGTTGTTTTAATTTCTTTCTTTATTTCTCTATTTACTCTTTCTTGATTTATTTCTCACGTCTTTCTCTTGATCTCGAATGTTCCTCATGGGAACGATCTTGAGTGCAGTCTTTTTCGAAAAGTAGAAGTAGCACATGGTGCTCTCCTAGCCGGGAGAGTCCCCCGTGGTGGTCCTACCCTCAGTCAACCATCCCAAGGTCGCTGACAGACGTAATGGTGACTACAGCACGTGCGATAAACGCACGGGTAGCTATCCCTCACTGGCATGCGGTCAGTCGTTTCCGTTAACGGGTGCGCCCAAAGCACAGCACGGAACCAGTATAGGGCAGAGCCCTCTCAGTAATAGGGGTCTAGCCCCTCCACAGTAACCAAACAGGGGTCTTGCCCATCCACAGTTCACGCACCCTTGCCTTACTACCCTGGTTTGCCCAGTGGGCCTAACAAGTCGGTGTAGGATGGCTAGCTGAATCCCGGGCCCCGTGGGGTGGCTAGCTCTCTCCCTACACTAGTAGCTCTCCCCGGTACTGTGTACGCAAGGGCCAAAAGTCAATACAAAGTGGCTAGACCTAACCTCAGGTCCCTGGGACGACTAGCTCAGCTCTGCACTAAACAGGGGGACAGTCGCTCTCCTTGGTACTCCGTACTCAAGGGCCAGCTTACTTCCCCATCCACTTTCCCAGTTCCATTCTATTTATTTTCCAGGAGCTTTACTCCTAATTCCTTGTAGGGTTCATGCTCATATTTCTCAGTCCAAGCTATATTAGGTTTCATCATTTCAGCTTTATTAGCATATAGCCCGCGTTTCCAAAATTTAATATCCATTTATGTACAAGCAGCTCGAATTTAGTTTCCAAACAACAGGAATTACATGTAGCAATTACTAGCAACAGTACTCTACATTTCACAGGCAGCTGTTATCCAATTACAGGCAATTATCATTATTCTATCTACTTATCCAAGATTGCAATTCAGGCATTCAAGACATTTGTTTCAGTGTTTCCATTCCTAGGATTCGTGTCACACCCTAGGATCTATCATTCAATCTAGTTTCCAGGTCCTAGGATTCATGCCACACCCTAGGATCTATCATTCAATCTAGTTTTCAGGTCCTAAGATTCATGCCATACCCTAGGATCTATCATTCAATCTAGTTTTCAGGTCTTACGATTCATGCCATACCCTATGTAACGACCCGGTTCCCGAGTCCCCACGAGACATGAGAACCGGACCGACTCGACTAATCCCAAGACCTAGTCGTCCAACGAGGAAGTAACTAAAAGAGCAGTAAAATAAACCACATTCAGCATGAATATAACTAATAGTAAGAAAGTACAGCAGTAAGGAAAGAAACTACTATAGTATATACCACCACAACAGTAGAACAACATTTATCATATAACATGAACTGCAGGTAAAGAAAAGTACAGCGGAAACAAGAACTACTCACTATAACGCAAACAAAGAGGTACAAAAGACAGTAGTAACTCTACTGGACCCTACTCGGCCCAGCGTCCTCTGCAGCCACTGACCCTGGCTGCTCAACACCTGGTCCTGAAAAAGGTAACGAGTGAAACACGTCAGCAAAACGCTGAGTAGAGTGGCAACTAAAACTAAAGACAACAGTAAAGTGTACAGTAGCTGCTATGTTCTATTACTTTCTTTATTCACATTTTTCAATTGTTTCACTATTTCATTTATTCCCCAGATCTTTTTCTTGATCTCGAATGTTCCTCGTGGGAACGATCTTGATTGTAGTCTTTTCCAAAAAGTAGAAGTAGCACGTGGTGCTCTCCTAGCTGGGAGAGTCCCCCGTGGTGATCCTACCCTCAGTCAACCACCCCAAGGTCACTGACAGACGTAACGGTGACTACGGCACGCGCGATAAACGCACAGGAAGCTAACCCGTACTGGCACGCGGTCAGTTGTTTCCGTTAACGGGTGCGCACAAAGCACAGCACGGAACCAGTCCAGGGCAGAGCCCTCTCAGTAACAGGGGTCCAACCCCTCTATAGTAACCAAACCGGGGCCTTGCCCCTCCACAGTCCGCGCACCCTCGCCTGACTACCCTAGTTTGCCCCAGCGGGCCTAACAAGTCGGTGTGGGAGGCTAGCAGAACCCCGGGGCCCGTGGGGTAGCTAGTACCTCCCTACACTAGTAGCTCTCCTCGGTACTACGTACGCGAGGGCCAGCAAGTCGGTACAGAGTGGCCAGTCCTAACCCCGGGTCCCTGGGGCGGCTGGCTCCGCTCTGCACTAAATAGGGGGGACAGTCGCTCTCCTTGGTACTCCGTACTCAAGGGCCAGCTCACTTCCCCAAAACTATTCCATTCACTTTCCAAGAGTTCTACTCCTACTTCCCCGTAGGGTTCCATCCTTTTTACTCAAACATCCAGGTTTCACTTTCCAGTTTCACTTTCTTACAATCCATGTTCTCAACCACGTTATCTATTCACAACAGGCAGCTGTTAATTCAAATTACAGGCAGCTTTATATCTCTTCCCATTTTCCAAGACTGCAGTATTATACATTCCACTAGTTTTCCCATCCTAGGATTCATGCCATATCCTAAGATCTATCATACAATCTAGTTTTCCAGTCCTAGGATTCATGCAACACCTAGGAGCTATCATTCCATCTATTTCTCATTCCTAGGATTCATGCAATGTCCTAGGTTCTATTTATGGTTCCATAATTTAACAGATTTTATTAATAACTTAAAGCCACTCTACCAAGTACAACGGGAGTAATGGGGGCGTGATCGGGAATCCCGCGTGCCTCCGCGACTCCCAAGACTGCAACTGAACGAGGTCCTATCACAAGGATCAAACACAAGGAGTGTCTCAAAACAGTGTATAGCTACTGTAGACGGGTAGAGGAATTAATTCTGAAAAGAACGCAACTCGAATCGCGGAAAACAGAGCTCGAACGGGCCCTAAACGGGTCGAAAAAGACGATACTGTGCAAAATCAGACGTCTGGAACTTCTTCCAGACATCTTAAAAAGTGGATCAAAGAATTACCTATTCAGCGTGGTTTCCCAGATGTCCAGAAGTCTGCGGGGACGTCTAGCCTAGATCCCAGACGTCCGATGGTCACCCAGGACGTCTGGAGGTCGCTCCAGCCGTCTGGTACAACAGCCAGACGTCTGATTCGCGTTGGATGGCGAATCACCAAGCCTGCGCACAGCCAACTCCCTCCCTCAGTATGGTTAGTCGACAGGAAGGAAGAAGAAAGCGGAATTCTCACCTTTCAGACGTCTGTATGAGCTTCCAGACGTCTCCCTCGCCGTCTGGCTATCAACCCAGACGTCTGATTCTGGAAATTTTTTCCAGAATCAGGGCGCCACTCGGCCTCCGCTCACGACGCCGCCCGCGTCGCACCTCGTGCGTCTGCTGCTCAGACCGTAGCAGGTCCCTCTCCGCGTCGTTTCGCGCCCCCTGCGCCCTCCGCCGGCCGGCCAAGCCGCTCCGGTGAGCTCGCCCTCACGGCAGAGCTCCGCCCTCGCACGCCACACCTCCTCCGCGCTCACTGTGGCCGCCGCTGCCGCCCTCGCGCTCGCTCGCTCTCGCGCACAGGAAGGAGAAGAGGAAGGGGACGGTGGAGACGACAGGAGGGGAGGCGTGGTCTTTTAAGGCCGCGTGAGGAGGAGGGAGAGAGTGCGCAGTAGGTCTGCAGCCGCAGAGAGAGAGGAATCGCGTGCGCGCAGACAAACCTCTCGTGCGAAAAAAATAACTATTTTCCAGACGTCTGGAAACGATCCCAGACGTCTGGTAAGACGTCTGGATGTGATCCCAGACGTCTGGTCCGACGTCTGGGCCACCTCCCAGACGTCATAAAATACTCTGGGGCACGCGTTCGTAACAAGATAACAAACTCAAAGGAAGTTTCGTCCCTGAAACTTGTGCCAACTAGGGTGCGGGGAAAAGATGTCCAAATAACCATAACAAACTCAAAGAGGACCGAAGCCGGTCCGAAAAGACATACCCGCGAAAAGCTCCGGGTACCGCTCTCGCATTGCCGCCTCAGGCTCCCAGGTAGCCTCCTCGTACCGCTGGCTCCTCCACAAAACCTTTACCAGGGGTACTTGCTTTCGTCTCAAACTGCGAACGGCTCGGTCTAGGATCTGCACTGGCCGCTCGGGGTAGGTCAGGTCGTCGCTCACCTCGACGCTCTCATGACTCAATACGTGACTGGAATCGGCTACGTACTTCCTGAGGTTGGACACGTGGAACACGTCGTGCACACCAGAAAGCTGCGGGGGAAGGGCAACTCTGTAAGCAACGGGTCCAACCCGCTCCAGGACCTCAAAGGGCCCTACGAACCTCGGTGCGAGCTTCCCTCTCACCCCAAACCGCTGTAGGCCCTTCATGGCCGAAACACGAAGGAAGACGTGGTCCCCAACCTCAAACTGCACCTCTCTGCGTCTCCAATCCGCGTAGCTCTTCTGTCTGCTCCTGACAGTGCAGAGTCGTCTGTGGATCTACTCAACTACCTCCTGACTCTGCCGGATCAACCTGGGGCCAACCTCCCACTTGGTCCCCACCTCAACCCAACTCAAGGGTGCCGTACACTTCCGTCCGTACAAAGCCTCGTAGGGAGCCATGCCGATGCTCGAGTGATAACTGTTGTTGTATGCAAACTCCGCCAGGGGCAGGTGCTCCTCCCAAGAGCCCCTCCAGTCCAGTACACAGGCACGCAAAAGGTCCTCAAGTGTCTGTATCGTGCGCTCAGACTGTCCGTCCGTCTGGGGGTGGTAAGCCGTGCTAAACCTCAATCTCGTCCCCAAGGCCTGCTGAAACTCAGCCCAAAACTAGGACATAAAGCGGGTATCCCGGTCGGATACGATCTCCTGTGGAACTCCGTGTAGTCGTACCACATCACGGATATACCTCTCTGCCAACTGTGCTGGTCCCAAAGTGACTCGGATCGGCAAGAAACGCACTGTCTTCGTCAGTCTATCCACTATTACCCAAACTGCGTCGTGTCCCCGCTGGGTAACAGGTAAGCCCACCACCAAGTCCATGGTGATGCTCTCCCACTTCCACTCTGGCACTGGAAGTGGCTGAAGCGGCCCTGCAGGCCTCTGATGCTCGGCTTTCACCTGCTGGCACACTAAGCACTATCGCACGAACTCACCCACATCCCGCTTCATCCCTCTCCACCAAACTCGCGTCTCAAGTCGTGGTACATTTTCATGTTCCCGGGATGTATGGTGAATCTGGAACCGTGTGCCTCAGTCAGGAGCTCTCTCAATAGCTCCTCGTCTCTGGGAACGCTCCACCGTCCCCTCAAACGTAGCACCTGGTCTGTGAAAGAGAAGTCACCTGGATCTCCTGACAGTACTCTGTCGCGCAAAGACCGCAAGTACGGATCGGCCATCTGTCCTGTGATGATGCGGTCCATCAACTCTGGCCTAGTCTGCCGTGTCACCGTCACTGCCCCACAGTACCCTCGTAACTCTAGAGGTCGCCAACTGCCCACCTCCTCCAAAAGGCTCCAACTCTGTAACTGTAGATTGGCCAAGCGTGCGGGTGCCTTACAGCTCAAGGCGTTAGCCACCACATTGGCCTTTCCCGGGTGGTAGGAGATGCTGCAGTCGTAGTCCTTCAGGAGCTCCAACCAACGTCTCTGTCTCATGTTGAGCTCCTTCTAATCAAAAAGGTATCTGAGGCTCTTGTGATCTGTAAAAAATCTCGAAGGTCTCACCGTACAAGTAGTGCCTCCAGGTCTTCAGCGCGAAGACAACAGCTGCCAACTCTAGGTCGTGGGTAGGGTAGGTATGCTCGTGGGGCTTCAGTTGCCGCGAAGCATAAGCGACAACGTGACCCCTCTGCATGAGCACACCTCCTAACCCCTGCAAGGAAGCGTCCGTGCACACAACGAACCCGCCACTACTGTCAGGAATGGTGAGAACGGGAGCCGAGGTCAACCTCTCCTTCAGCTCCAGAAAACACGCCTCTCAGGCATCTGTCCAAGCGAAAGGCACATCCTTCCGGGTCAACTGTGTCATAGGGCGCACAATCTGCGAAAATCCTCTGATGAACCATCTGTAGTAGCCAGCTAGTCCCAGGAAACTACGGATCTCAGTGACTGAACGCGGTCTCTCCCACCTGAGCACTACCTCGACCTTGGCTGGGTCCACCGCCAGGCCGTCTCCAGAGATCACATGACCCAAGAAGGTCACCTCCCTCAACCAGAACTCGCACTTGCTGTATTTGGCGTACAACCTGCATCGCCTCAGAGTGTCCAAAACCATCCGCAAGTGCTGTCCGTGCTGCGTCTGATCTCTAGAATAGATGAGTACATCATCTATGAAAACCACCATGAACTGGTCCAAGTACGGTCTAAACACCCGGTTCATCAGGTCCATGAAAGCAGCGGGGGCATTGGTCAGCCCAAACGGCATGACCAAAAACTCGTGGTGTCCGTACCGGGTGCGGAAAGCTGTCTTGGAGACGTCGGTCTCCCTGATCCTCAACTGGTGGTATCCAGACCTCAAGTCTATCTTGGAAAACACCGTGGCACCCCACAACTGGTCAAACAAATCGTCGATCCTCGGCAACGGATATCTATTCTTGATGGTGACCCTGTTCAGCTGTCGGTAGTCCACACAAAGACGTAGGGTCCCATCCTTCTTCTTCACAAACAGTATCGGGGCTCCCCAGGGAGACGCACTGGGCCTCACGAAACCTTTCTCCAGAAGGTCCTGCAGCTGAGACTTGAGCTCTCGCAGCTCAAGCGGTGCCATCTTGTATGGCACGGTGGAGATGGGGCTGGTCCCTGGTACTAGTGAGATCTCAAACTCGATCTCACGCTCGGGCGGTAGTCCTGGTAACTCGTCTGGAAACACGTCAGGGTACTCTCTGACCACCGGGATGCTCTGGAAGTCTGCCACAGGGCTGGGCTCTGCCACCACACAAGCTAGGAAGCCCTCACACCCCTGGCTCAAAAGTCTCGCCGCCCGAAGTGCCGATATGAACCTGAAACCTCCGTCCACTGGCTGTCCGTGAAACTCGAAAGAAGGTATCTCCGGAATGGAGAAGACAATCTTCCTCTCAAAACAGTCCACCAAGGCGTGGTAAGCGGACAGCCAATCCATCCCCAGAATCACTCCAAATTCCTCCATCTGGATCATAATCAGGTCAGCTGGCAGGCTATGTCCTCCGATGCTGACCTCGCAATCCGTGTACACCTCCTCAGCTACAAACAGTTGACCACTCGGACCTCTGATTACGAACGGATTCTCTAACAGTGTATAATCCTGGTCCAAAGTAACTGCGAAACTGGCTGCGACAAACGAGTGCGTAGCGTCGGAATCGAAAAGCGTGTAAATGAGTCTGCCAGAAACTGAAACAATACCTACTATCACCGATCCCGAAGCTCTGGCGTCCCAGTGTGTTAGGGCGTTGATACGCCCCTCAGCTCTAGGTGCAGACGAAGCAGCCACACTCTGCGTCGGACGGGTAGGTGCTGGCCGGTACCCTCCTTGCGACTGCTGTCCTCCTCCTCACGCCTGGGAACCACGGCCTCCTGTGCGCCCTCCAGTGCTCTGCGCGAGGAGTATCTGCTGACCTCCTGCCCTAGATGGGCAGTCCCTCCTGACGTGGCCTGGCTTGCCACACTGGTAGCAGAGGGGAACCCGACTCCCGCCCTCAGTGGGTCCCTGCTGTCGACTAGGCGGGGGTCCGGTGCTGGCGACTGGCCCCTGTCGAGGGCCCCCAAAGGCCACAGATGGCCCTGCAAATCGTGACGGCTCTCCTGCGGACGCCACGTGTCTCCTTTGAGTTCTCCTAACACACCTAGTGTGACAGCGGAAATCTCGTTCCACCACCAACTCCCCTGTTGTACGCTCGGAAGGGGGAGGAGGGGGTGGCGATGTGGATGGAAGCTAAAATTCTTCACGAACCACCTCTCGAATTAGTTGGACGAGGTCCAGAGACGGTATGCTCAGGAGAAGAGGAGGGGTAGTATGTACTCCAAGCCCGACACATTTGTCCCTCGAGCCCTGACCTCGGTCGCGCCCGCGGCCCACCCTCCTAGTTCCACGACGAGGCATCTCCTACAAGGAGATGCGAAACAACGAAATAGTCAGTACGGAACAGTACCTAACGAAAACGTCTAAGAGCTCATGTCAAGAGATATGTTGTGGTGGCTACTCTAGTTATAGACATGTGAATTGGTTATTTTCCAGTCAGTTGATTCACTTCTCGGGATGACCTTGCTCTGATACCATCTTGTAACGACCCGGTTCCCGAGTCCCTACGAGACACGAGAACCGGACCGACTCGACTAATCCCAAGACCTAGTCGTCCAACGAGGAAGTAACCAAAAGAGCAGTAAAATAAACCACATTCAGCATGAATATAACTAACAGTAAGAAAGTAAAGCAGTAAGGAAAGAAACTACTACAGTATATACCACCACAACAGTAGAACAACATTTATCATATAACATGAACTGCAGGTAAAGAAAAGTACAGCGGAAACAAGAACTACTCACTATAACGGAAACAAAGAGGTACAAAAGACAGTAGTAACTCTACTGGACCCTACTCGACCCAGCGTCCTCTGCAGCCGCTGACCCTGGCTGCTCAACACCTGGTCCTGAAAAAGGTAACGAGTGTAACACGTCAGCAAAATGCTGAGTAGAGTGGCAACTAAAACTAAAGACAACAGTAAAGTGTACAGTAGCTGTTATGTTCTATTACTTTCTTTATTCACATTTTTCAATTGTTTCACTATTTCATTTATTCCCCAGATCTTTTTCTTGATCTCGAATGTTCCTCGTGGGAACGATCTTGATTGCAGTCTTTTCCAAAAAGTAGAAGTAGCACGTGGTGCTCTCCTAGCCGGGAGAGTCCCCCGTGGTGATCCTACCCTCAGTCAACCACCCCAAGGTCACTGACAGACGTAACGGTGACTACGGCACGCGCGATAAACGCACAGGTAGCTAACCCATACTGGCACGCGGTCAGTTGTTTCCGTTAACGGTTGCGCCCAAAGCACAGCACGGAACCAGTCCAGGGCAGAGCCCTCTCAGTAACAGGGGTCCAACCCCTCTACAGTAACCAAACCGGGGCCTTGCCCCTCCACAGTCCGCGCACCCTCGCCTGACTACCCTGGTTTGCCCCAGCGGGCCTAACAAGTCGGTGTGGGAGGCTAGCAGAACCCCGGGGCCCGTGGGGTAGCTAGTACCTCCCTACACTAGTAGCTCTCCTCGGTACTACGTACGCGAGGGCCAACAAGTCGGTACAGAGTGGCCAGTCCTAACCCCGGGTCCCTGGGGCGGCTGGCTCCGCTCTGCACTAAATAGGGGGGACAGTCGCTCTCCTTGGTACTCCGTACTCAAGGGCCAGCTCACTTCCCCAAAACTATTCCATTCACTTTCCAGGAGTTCTACTCCTACTTCCCCGTAGGGTTCCATCCTTTTTACTCAAACATCCAGGTTTCACTTTCTAGTTTCACTTTCTTACAATCCATGTTCTCAACCACGTTATCTATTCACAACAGGCAGCTGTTAATTCAAATTACAGGAAGCTTTATATCTCTTCCCATTTTCCAAGACTGCAGTATTATACATTCCACTAGTTTTCCCATCCTAGGATTCATGCCATATCCTAAGATCTATCATACAATCTAGTTTTCCAGTCCTAGGATTCATGCAACACCTAGGAGCTATCATTCCATCTATTTCTCATTCCTAGGATTCATGCAATGTCCTAGGTTCTATTTATGGTTCCATAATTTAACAGATTTTATTAATAACTTAAAGCCACTCTACCAGGTACAACGGGAGTAATGGGGGCGTGATCGGGAATCCCGCGTGCCTCCGCGACTCCCAAGACTGCAACTGAACGAGGTCCTATCACAAGGATCAAACAAAAGGAGTGTCTCAAAATAGTGTATAGCTACTGTAGACGGGTAGAGGAATTAATTCTGAAAAGAACGCAACTCGAATCGCGGAAAATAGAGCCCGAACGGGCCTTAAACGGGTCGAAAAAGACGATACTGTGCAAAATCAGACGTCTGAAACTTCTTCCAAACGTCTTAAAAAGTGGATCAGAGAATTACCTGTTCAGCGTGGTTTCCCAGACGTCCAGAAGTCTGCGGGGACGTCTGGCCTAGATCCTAGACGTCCGATGGTCACCCAGGACGTCTGGAGGTCGCTCCAGCCGTCTGGTACAACAGCCAGACGTCTGATTCGCGTTGGATGGCGAATCACTGAACCTGCGCACAGCCAACTCCCTCCCTCAGTACGGTCAGTCGACAGGAAGGAAGAAGAAAGCGGAATACTCACCTTTCAGACGTCTGTATGAGCTTCCAGACGTCTCCCTCGCCGTCTGATTTTGGAAATTTTTTCCAGAATCCGGGCGCCACTCATCCTTCGCTCGCGACGCCGCCCGCGTCGCACCTCGCGCGTCTGCTGCTCAGACCACAGCAGGTCCCTCTCCGCGTCGTTCCGCGCCCCCTGCGCCCTCCGCCGGCCGGCCAAGTCGCTCCGGCGAGCTCGCCCTCACGGCAGAGCTCCGCCCTCGCACGCCGCACCTCCTCCACGCTCACTGCGGCCGCCGCTGCCGCCCTCGCGCTCGCTCGCTCTCGCGCACAGGAAGGAGAAGAGGAAGGGGACGGTGGAGACGACAGGAGGGGAGGCGTGGCCTTTTAAGGCCGCGCGAGGAGGAGGGAGAGAGTGCGCGGCAGGTCTGCAGCCGCAGAGAGAGAGGGAAAAAGAGAGAGAGAGGAATCGCGTGCGCGTAGACGAATCTCTCGTGCAAAAAAATAACTGTTTTCCAGACGTCTGGAAACGATCCCAGACGTCTGGTAAGACGTCTGGATGTGATCCCAGACGTCTGGTCCGACATCTGGGCCACCTCCCAGACGTCTTAAAATACGTCTGGGGCACGCGTTCGTAACACCCTAGGATCTATCATTTATTTCAGAGATGCATTAATGTTTGTAATTAACTAAAGGGAGCCACTCTACCCGCAAAATCGGGAGTAATGGGGGCGTGATCGGCAGGTCCACGTGCCTCCGCAACCCCTAAAGCTACAATAGAATGAGGTCCTAACACAAGGTTCAAGCACAAGGAACCACTCAGAACAAGATAAAAATATTTTAAACAAGTAGATGAACTAATTTTGGGAAGAACAGAATCTTTAACGTAGAAATCAGACATTAAACGTACCTTAAACGGGTCAAAAATGATAACTCTGACTCAAATCAGACGTCTGGAACACCTTCCAGATGTCTTAAATGTTGATCCAGGTCATACCTCACTTTGCGCTGCTCCTCAGACGTCCAAGGATATTGCTGAACCGTTTGGACCCAGTTCCAGACGTCCGACCACCTCTCTGGACGTCTGGAGACACTCTCCGCCGTTTGGTGCCTTTCCCAGACGTCTGGACTACGTGGGAGGGCGTATCACTGCGCCTTCCCGAAATGAAGCTTGCTCGTATGACGCAAACCTCCTCAATACGACACGTCTCAGAACCTCAGCGGAATGGCCTACATGGCCGTATCCGCAAAAGGAGGTATAGGAGGAAATACGTACCTCTCAGTCGTCTAGAGCTCCCTCCAGACGTCGCCCGCGTCGTCTGGACGTAGGTCCAAACGTCTGATTCTGGGAAAAATTCCCAGAATTAGAACCTCCTTGTCTTCTTCCTACTGCGCACGGCCGCGCCGCGCAGCCTCTCGTCTGCTGCTCGAGCTGCAGCAGCACCAGGGGAGATCTCCCCAGCACGACGCTCCTCCGCGTGCACACCGGCCGGCCTCAAGCTGCTCTGGCGGGCTCTCTCTCTCTCTTTCTCGCGTGCACTCCCTCTTCTTCCCTCTCGTTGCACCTCTCCTCTCCACACTGCACCCAGCAGCAGCTGCTGCCCTCGCTCTCGCGCTCACGCTGGAGGAAGGAGAAGATGGGTGGATGTGGTGAACGAGGGAGAGGGGAGAGGAGTATTTGTAGGAGTGGGGGAAGGCATTTGCAGGTCAACGAGGGGAGAGAGAAAAAGAAGAGGGTGGCGGGTTTCAGTCTGCGTGCGGCATGCGTGCAGACTCGCGATCGTACGCACGCAAAAATTTATTTCCAGACGTCTGGGAAGGCATCCAGATGTCTGACCAGACGTCTGGACCAACTCCCAGATGTCTTAAAGTGTTTTGATGCCTTGAGTCTTAACACCAATCACTAGTCAGAGATCAGAGAATTTTTCGACCAATGCCTCATTTGTGATCTTCTGATCCAGATTTCTTAAGGAGTTGACAATGTCTGTGAATATGGTGTACATCTCCTTCATGGTTTCTCTTTTCTTCATGCAAAAAAGCTCATGTTTTTGGGTAAGGAGGTTGACTCGAGTTTCCTTAACTTTTGAAATTCCTTCATGGGTAACTTCAAGAATGTTCCAGATTTCATGTGTTGCTTTGCATGTTGAGATGTGATTGAATTCATCCTTGGATAGACCACAGAAGATAGCATTCATGGCTTTAGAGTTGTGTGTGGCAATCTTCTTTTGGTTTGCAGTGATCTCAACACCTTCCTTCCTATCTAGTCATGTGTATTTTGACACTATCACGTCCTAGACTTCATAATCCATTGATTCTAAGAAGATCAGCATTCTAGTCTTCCAATATCCATAGTTGGTGCCGTTGAAGAGTGGTGGTCTGACAACAGATTGACCCTCAACATATACCTTAGAGGGCTTTGACATCCTAACTAGAGTAAACAAGGCTCTGATACCTAATGTGAGTGCATGCAGAGCCTAATGGATAAAGTATACACTAGAGGGGGTGAATAGCGTAATATCTATTTCTATGAGAGTTTAAAAAAACTCATTCACCACATATCAAAATTCAAATAAGCATAGACCAAAAAGATAACACCTAATTTAGAGTGGAAACTCTTCGCGTAAAAACCACTACCTAAGCCTCTCAACTTAAGATTTTCTCGACTAGTCGACGCTAGTCAAATCCACTAATGTACCACTTGAATGAGGGTGGCACAACCTCTTACAAAATGTCTTCTCTTACACCTGACTAAGAGAAGAACAATAGGACTTCCAAGACAACTTAGATTCCCAGATCGAGAACAATAAAATATAAAGTAAATAACAATAATTCTTATGAAACCTCAATAAAATTAGAACAAACCAAGCTCTCTTGAATCACAGAGGATCATGCTTTGGATTGCAATAGTTGTAGGCATAGAGGCGTGAAAGCACTAGAGAGAATATTTTGCATTTTTAAAGCTCTTGAGATGCATTTTGAAGAGGGGGATTGAAGGTCCAATTTATAAGTGTTTTTTGACCTATTTTAGAAATACTAAAAATACTACTTTGATCGATCAAAACATGGGATTGGTCGATCAAAAATTCTTTCGATTGATTAAATATAAGGATTAATTGATTCAGTGTTGATCAATTAAAAGAGGATTTTGATTGACTTTATAAATTCAAAGATAATTTGACCGTTAGAATAGTTTAATCGATTAAATAAAAGGGGTTGATCGATCAAAAGGAAATATGACCATTAGAAGTCTTTGATCGATTATACAAGGTTGATCAACAGCAGTAATGACTTAGGTTCAAAAAGATTATGACTTTTGCAAATTTTGAAAACTTAGTGTTTGTCATTTTATTGAGGTTTCTTACATAGTTCTGGACTTAATAAAGGTAAAAACAATCTTCAAGCCTTTTTCTTGAATGATATCACTTGAAGAGCTTGAAATACTTGATGAGGACACAACAAATTTTGATCTAACCAATAATGGTTAGTCCTCAATAAGACATAATTTGTTACATCAAAACAAGAGTATTAACATTCTCTCCCTTTTTTATGATAACAAGATTATAATTAAATATGCATAAGTATAAAGATTCATGCTTAAATTTTTTAGCCATCTCTCCTCCCAAATCTTGCCTCCTCCTCTCATCTTTTGATCTCTGATCATGCCGTGTTGTCGCTCTTCTGCTCTTCTCTCTTTTCCTTTCTTTCATTTTGTATTTTCATTTGCAAGTTATAATTGTAATATTTAGTTTATTTGTACTCTTTACTCTATTTCATTAAACAAAATCATGTTTAGTTATTTTCTTCGTTCCAATAGTCCCTTGCATGTTTATTTTATGTTTAGCAGTTGTTTAATTTAGTTAATTTTGAGTTTGTTCATGCTTACATAATTAGTTATTGGTTCTTTCTTGCTATTTTTATTGCTTCAAGTCTATATGTCTACATTTTCTCAAAATTTTTACATAAACTTTCTACCAAATTTTGTGCGTAGATTCAATGTAAAAAAAATTAAGAATTTTTCTACCAAATTTTGTGCGTAGATTTAGTGTAAAAAAAATTAAAATTTTATTTACATTCTAATCCTTACATGGTCACATATTAGTCCCTACATTTTCTTTAGTAATTTACTACATGCTTTCTAGTGCTTAGTATCATGTGTAAGTTTGTAAGTAGTCTATTTACATAGTTTGCACCTTTAATAATTTTCTTAGGATTTTTAGAACTTTGAAGAATTATTTATTTGTAATTTACATTTCAATCCTTATTTTGCAATTTAGTCCTTATCTTTAGGTTTAACTATCTTCTCCTATGCTAAAGATCCTAATGAAATTCAAAAGAATTCCAAAAATATCAAAATAGTTTAGGTTAGTAATTAACAAGTTAAATGAATTTTCCTCCTAAAGGATGACTCAAACTCCTACCATACTTGTTTTGAAATTGTTTTTTAGAGTTCAAATTATTTTAAATGATCGTAACTTCACACATAACAACAATTTAATCAATTGTGAATTTTCACAATCAATGCTCACACCTGGTTGGTTACCTAGGCAAGCTAATCGGTACATAGTATGAATAGATTTCTAGAATGAGAAAAAGATTGTTATTTCTCTTAAAATTGTATTAACAAGGATCAATGTCACTTGTTAAGATAGCTAGTTGGGATCGAGTAAAGGCCGTAATAAACAATACTTACCCAAGTGATGGAAATTAAAAGAGGAGAGATAAGAACCATATGGAGGAATTATCTAACCAAAAGCCATGTATGGGTGTGCATATATAGTAGTTACCTACTCATTCCACTTGTTTTCTCTGTTCTCCTTCCCAATCTTTCATCTCACTCCGTAGTTTCCTTTGTGTATGGCTTTCATCTCCCATCTAGGTAGCAATGGAGAACTAGCTAAGATATAAGTTAATCGTCACTTCTTTCTTCAAAGCAAGTACATTTTCTCTAATCTTTAAATAACTTTATATTGCCATAATTTATTTATGTTGCACACAAATGTTGACTGATTCCATGTTTTATTAAAACTAATTGAGAAAAAGTCTCGGGGTGTTTTGTAAAACACCACTCAATCTCCTAATATGAGATTATTAGGAGGTTGTATTGTGACACTACCCAACCATTGCCACCTACAGAATTGGTCTATTTAAAGTGTCATTATGCTTTGGGTGGACAATATACCACATAAATTCTCCAAGTTCATTCACTTCATTCTTTTGCTCTATCCAAAGCTATAATAATAGAGCTCAAACTTCATTCTAGCTATTGGAGTTGTGTGAATACTCTTTTGACATCTAACATATTGTACTAGATCAGGTAGACTACCTTCTTGGCACTTTGGCGTTACACTCTATGAAACTTCAATTACTGGGTTGGCAAATCTACATGACCGAAATATAAGCATAGCCCCTGTCTTAGGTATAAGGACATGTACCTCTTTCTTTTTGGGTAGCATTCCAAAGAGAACTTCTATGATCTCAATCACAATAATCAACTCGTTGATCATGCTCACATTATGATTTTAGAATCTCTATTCCCTACGAAACTCTTTCCATATTAATATAATCAAGTGGCAGTCTCTTGTGAATATCCTAGATGATTTCCATCTCTTCCAAGATTAGGAACTATAATCATGACTGTTAGTTAATGATGACGATCATATGCAAATCTAAATCTAGTATCCTCTATCTTTAAACATTAGGGCTAATTGATCCATTATGCTCATTTCTTTGATCTAGCATTTATGCAAATAATGCTAAAAACATAACCGAAATCAAATAACACTCACACACACATACATACATACATACATACATACATACATATATATATATATATCAGAGAGATGATGTCATCGCAAGATGTCATCACATGGAGCAGCTTCAATGAGAATAGTGAAGATGAAAAAACAAACAAATGTGGAAATATGAACCACAAACAAAACAATCAAGATTTCAGTTACATGAATAGATTTGTTTCCAAAAATAAAATACACAAATTAAAACCACTTACATTTCATTCAAAACCATTTGAGTAATTGTAAAGTGGTTTCATCAATCACAAACACAATCCAATGGATGAGATTCGGTGTTCATATGGGTGTTTACTCTAGATACATTCCCTATATATATATATATATATATATATATATATATATATATATATATATATATATATACATATACATATATACATATACATATACATATACATACATATATATATATATGTACACACACACATACTCAATATTTGTTTTTTCAAACAAATAAGGGGGACACATATAATTTATTACCAACTACATAATCATATGGCTTGCTAAAGGTATATAATTCCAACACAAAGCTAGCATCAATTGGGATAGTATTGTTTAGTGCACTAGACTCATAGATTTGCAACTTACTTGGTGGTGACAACCTCTTATGGAGTCCCTATATATATATATATACATATGTATATACATATATATGTATATATGCATATACATATATATATACATATATATGTATATATATATGTACACACACACATACTCAATATTTGTTTTTTCAAACAAATAAGGGGGACACATATAATTTATTACCAACTACATAATCATATGGCTTGCTAAAGGTATATAATTCCAACACAAAGCTAGCATCAATTTGGATAGTATTGTTTAGTGCACTAGACTCATAGATTCGCAGCTTACTTGGTGGTGACAACCTCTTATGGAGGTGCTAGAGCTTGGGATATTAGGGCTAATGGAGCGACAATACTAGCTAGCTGATGAACACATATTTATTTATCTAAACAATGCTTAAATAATGTTAGTTTCATGGTAGTAAGGGAATAATTGCATTTATATAGCTCATATTCTACATAACTGCATTCAGGTCAAATCACATGTCTTGCAAGTTATTTTTGTGTTGATGAACCTATTTTTGGTTTAGTATAGTAATTCATGTTTATTAGGTAGGTTGAGTTAGGATAGTAGAGAGAAATGGAAGTCAGAACCAAGATGGAGCAAGAAATTGGCCAGAAATGGTCAGAAATGAAGTTCATGACCTTAAAAACCCTAATTCCTTGCAAAATCGTAACCGTAGCCCCCACCATCTAAAAGTCCATGCCCAACAAGTGTTTTTACCAAGAAATTCCTCTTGCAATATTATTTGGACTCAGATCAATTAAAAGAAATCAAGTTCCAATCAATTAATTGATTGATTTTAGCCTTAGATTTCTCCCTGTGAATGTGACTCCATTTCCACCCCTTAGTGTTCAAATTGGATGCCCACCTTAAAACCCTAGAGCCTCCATGAAATTGAAGCCCCATATAACTTGTTTGGACGTACACCTTTGAGTCCAATGAATCCACTTCAAAAAATCATGTTCCTACTTTCCATAATCTAAAATCCTAATCCTAAAAGGAGTCCTAATCCTACTTTCCATATTCTAAACCCTAACTTCTCCACCAAGTGTTACGAACCAATCCCAGATTCCTACAGGACTCAAGATCGGCTCGCCTCGACTAATCCCAAGACCCAATCATCCAACGTGAAATAACTAAAAAGTAGAAAATATACTACAACCACATATGCAATGTAACTAAGTAGAAATAATAAAAGGCAGTAATGGAAAATAGAATGAGAAGTCTCAAAACATTACATGCGACAAGCGGAAGAGTACTACAACATACATAGCCATCGTAATTACAACTGAGGGAAATATAACATGAACAGAAATAGCTTATACATACTAAAGTACTCACTACTACAAAAGGCTCTGGAACAGAAAAGATGAAAAACACTACAGCTGGGCTCAGCTGGGCCCAGCACCCTCGGCAGCCGGTGGCGTTGGCTGCTCAACTCGCTGACCTAAACATGGTTATATAATCTGTGGTTAGCTAATGCTAAGTAGAGTGGTGGTTAAGCCATTTATATGCAATTTAAACTGAAAGAAACAAGCAAATAACTGTTTATTCATTTCTATTTATTTCAATCCATTATTTCTGATTCGGTTATTCTAATAAGTCTCCACAACATTGCTTAATCCTCTTGTTCCCTAAGGGAACGATTTTGATTGTAGTTTATTCCGCGATGTAGGATGTATACGTGGTACTCTCCTGACCAGGAGAGCCCTTGTGGTAGTCTTACACCCGGTCTACCACCTTGAGGTCACAGTCGCGACGTAGCGACAACCACAGCAAGCGTGATAAGTGCACGGGTAGCTACCACGCACTGGCACGCGGTCAGTTGTTTCCGCTAGCAGGTATGCCCAAACATATAGCACAGAATAGAACAGGGCCTTGCCCTCTCAGAACAGGGGTCGCGTCCCTCAACAGTCTACGCACCCTCACCTGACTATCCCAATTTTCCCAGAGGGCTAACAAGAGTCGGTATAGGGTGGCCAATCCTAACCCTGGGCCCCATGGGGCAGTTGGCTCCCCCCTACACTAAAGTAGCAAGAGTCGATGTAGGGGGCCACTCCTAACCCTGGGTCTCAACCTAAGGGTGGCTAGCTCCCCCTACACTAAAGTGACGGTAGCTCTCCTCAGCACTGTGTACACGAGGGCCAGCTCACTTTCCATGCAAAAAGGACAGTTGCTCTCGATGGTACCATGTACTCGAGGGCCAGCTCACCTCCCTCCTACATACGATATTCGTTTCATACACGTGAGTTCCTTTTTAGTTTTCCATAGGATTCGTACATAGACTTTTTCATTTACACATATGATTCATTAAATGCATAACAGGAAGCTCAAGATTTCATAATCGATTATTCAGTACACTGCAGATATTTTCATTCATGTCATGGTTCATTAAATGTGGTACAGGTAACTCATGGTTTACTACTTTTGACAATTTAATCATTTAATACATGCGCATTCATCTCTTTCATCCCTAGTGTTCATTTCACAAGCTAGGGTTCAATCGAATATTTTTAAAGTAGCATGCATTCATCTCTTTTAGCCCTAAGGTCCATTTCACAACCTAGGGTTCAATCGAATATTTCTAAAGCATGCAATTTAATTATTAATTCTAGAATTAGAGGGAGAACCACTCTACCAAGATACATGGGTGGAATGGAGGCTTGAATCGCAGATCCCATCACCTCCACGGACCCCGTATACTCAATTGGCTGGAGACCTATACAATTGAATAAACACATCAAACAGGTTCAAAATAATATACGAGTGACATTAACACATAGAGAAACTCAAACGGAAACCAATGATACTTCGTTTGCATAAAATCGACTCCATTTGGGCCTAAATGGGCCAAAAACGTGCATACTGATTAAACTTAGACGTCTGAGACTAGACTCAGACATCTTAAACGACCTCAGAATCTCACCTTGCTTCCTTACGGCTTCCTCAGACATCCGAACCCCTCTGCAACCATCTGAGGGAGATCCCAGATGTCTGGCACTCCCTCCGATCATCTGGGAGTGTAGTTAGACGTCTGGCACTATCTCCAGACATCCTAGAACACCTTGAAGGGTGCACCACGTGCCTTTCCTACGTCCTGTACCTGTGCATGCACGTGGGTTTTTTTAAAAATGTGACACGTAAACATAAGTACATGCATGCAGGCGTGTACGCAGGACATACCTCGGCACTCTGCGTGCTGTCAGATGTCCGACGCTAGCTCCGGATGTCCTGAGGATCCTCCAGATGTCTGTATATGGTCCCAGACGTTTGATACTACAGAAAATGGTTCCGTAGTACCCTCCTACGAGCTTTATCCTCACGCTCTCCTTCACCTGCAAAGGCCGCAACAGCTCCTCCCGCAGCTGTAGGAGGTTTCACTTCCTCTCCCGAGCTCCTCCTGCCACACCTCCCTCACCCATGCTCTCCCTCTCCCTCACCCACACTCTCCCTCTCCTTCACGTTCTCACTCTTCCTCTCTCCTGTGCTCCTCTGTCTCAAGCTCCCCTCCTTCCTCCCTACTTGGGGCTACAAGGGGACGGAGAAGAGTGGTTGCCGGCAGGGTGGTGGAGGACGAGGGTGGAGGTGGTGACAGTGTGGAGAGGTGGCGGTTAAATAAGGAGTGGTTAGGGTTTGTGAGGGGAGGTGTGTATGCGTGGGGGTGTGTTGGGTGGGAAGAGAGAGAGAGAAATTGTGAGATTTCCCCCTATGAAATCTTTCTCTTCCCACAAGGCCCTCATACCTAAACCCAGGGGGTTTAAAATTGCGCTCACACCCCTATCTTTCCAGAAAACTATGAATGTGCGCTCACACCCCTATCTTTCCAGAAAACTATGAATGACCCTTGGGAAGGGTCATTTCACCAAGCCACCATATGGACATCCCCTCTCCTTATTTAATCCCCCATGGGCGTACCCTTTGCATCCATAGTCCCCCTTAGGCCAACCTTACACAATCCCCTTGCCTCCATTGCCTACAAGTCCACCATGAACCCTAAACCTACATCTAATGCCCACCAACTTCCTTCCACCACCCAAGGCCATCCACCACCATCTTCCCAAACCCTTGGACATCCACCCTCCTCTTTATTGCCGTCTCCATCCTCCATGCCAACAAGATGAGGAACATCTATTTGTGAGGAGGAACAACTTCATGGAGGCAGACTTGCAAGAAGATTTTGCAAGAAGATTTGTGAAACATGAAGCACCACGAGGAGATTTTGTAGAGTCTCACCATCATCACCATGTGGAAGAGCCACCAACTTCATCTCAAAGGGATTAAGTGTTTTATCTACTCTTCTTCCTATTCTATTTGTGTAGAACTCATGATTTGCAATTACATGATGATATCTATTTCTTTTGAGATGTGTGTTATTTGCGTATCTGTGTGGGGCTAATTTCATTTTGCATGTGAATTAGGGGGTAGAATTGACATGCTGTAATCATAAATGGGTTTTATTGCTCTTGTATGTTTGTTAGAAAACCAAGTTGTTTCATGCATGCATAAATTTGTATAGGGTAGTTGATGAAGCGTCGGTTTCCGTTGTTAATTCGTTGTAGTAAAGCCGGTTGTTACCAACGTTTCATAAAAAATTTTTTTACTCGGAAAAATAAAAGAGTTCCCGAGGTCGAACTCAGGGAGCAAGTTGTATTCTAGAGATATACAAGTTTTATTACAAAAATAAAGAGAGAGAGAGAGAGAGAGATGAAAATTTGGCTTCTTCTTCTTTTCTTCTTTCTTCCTCTTTGTCTTTGGTTCTTCCTGTTCTCCTTCTTCTTCTTCTTCTTCTTCTTCTTCTTCTGCTTTCTTCAGATCTTCCCTGTTTCCTTTCTTTCTTTTTTTTTTTCGTCAGATCGTCTTCTTCTTTTCTTGCTTCTTGCTTCTCTTCATTCCTTCTTCTTCTTTGTCTTCACCTGCCTTGACCTCTCTTTTTCTTCTTTGGCGATGGCCGTTGCTCTTCCTTCTTCTTCAGCGGGTCTTCTTCTTCTTTGGCTGCTGACCTTCCGTCGTCTGCCCCGGTGCTGAGACGACTTAACAATGCCTTCGCTACAGTGCAGCAGCTCCTTCTTCTTCAGCGGGTCTGCTTCTTCTTCTTTGGCCTGCACACTTCAGAGCTCATTCGTCAAGAGGCAAAAACCTATGCTACCCCCCCTCCCCCGCGTATCTCTCTCTCTGAAATCACTCTTCGGAAGCTCTCCCAGAGCGCTATCGGGTAATCGGGTTCGGGTCAGGCCCGGGTCCAGGCCCACCGGCGTGCGTGGTGGGCGAGGAGTGCAGGTCAGTCTAATCGGGTCGGGCCAGGTCCGCGGAGCGTGGTCACGGACGAGGCCGAGTCGGGTCGGGTCGGGTGAGAGGGACCTCACCCCGTGGTAACTGAGGCAAACAGATGGTGGCAGTTTTTCAATTTATGTGGGTGCGTGGCTTCAGAAGGTTCCGAGGTGGGACTATCCGCGCACCCGTTTCTCTCACGCCTGCAGCAGGGATGGTGCTCCCAATTGCATCGGCTGTTGAGGCGTACAGCTCCAATCGAGGGCCAGGGTGTGTGCGTGAGACTCTTCCGCGCTGGCCGTGGCTATTCAATCTGGGATATCTCGGCTTGGAGCAACCTCGAGCAGGCTTCGAGCTTCCTCGCCAATGGCGGTCAAGGCCTGAAACCTGAAACCAATGGCACGGCCTCTCGGCCAAATCAGACAGGCGGGGGACCTTCGCCGTGGCACGGCGAAGGTGGTCAGGGGGTCTGCAGGGGGCGAGATGGGGCTGTCGGGTCGTCCTAGGTCACACTGTGAGCGAGGGAGTGGGTGTGTTCGGTGGGTCTGCAGAGGGTGTTTGGTGGGAAGTGGAGGGGCGGAAGAGGATCAGGGTGAGGAGGCGGAGGTTCTGCGGTGGTCGGCGAGCCGTGTGGGTCGCTGAGGTGATGGGAGCGGCTCGCCGGAGGGTGGTCGGAGGCGGAGAGGACGAGGGTGAACAGGGTCGGTAGAGGGCTTAATTGACTAAATCGAAAGCGGGGAAAGAAAGAGGAGGAGAAGGGGAGTAAGTCTAACTTAACTGCAGGGACGAAGGGGGAGGAACAGGGCGACAGTCGTATCGACTGTCGCCGGAGAAGATGATGCTCAGAGAGAGGGGCGGCGGCGAGCAGAGGGCTGGAGAGGCGCCAGCTGGGTGCGGCGTGGCGCGGGAAGAACAGGGGAGGAAGTCTCCGCTGCTGGTATTGCGGCAGAGCGACGAGGTGGAGGGGGAGGAAGTCGCCGGAGCTGGTGAGCGTCTGCCGGAGGAAGAAGAGAGGAAAATTGGGGGTTTTCTCCGTCAGATCCAGGCTGCCTTCGTCGGTGGAGCGGCGGGGGGTATTTATAGGGTTGAAGCAGGGAAGAAGGCGGAGGGAGACGACGTGTCTCCCTCGCCGGAGCATGGTCGGAATTCGAACCCATACCGTCCGTGCGTTCGCACGGCCGGTATGGGGGGCTACAGTGACCATGGGGGTGCTCCTGCGACGGCTGACTACGCAGGGCACCCCCGGTACACTTGCCAGGTCCCCCACCTCACCCTGCGCGGCGCCATGCTCCGCGCAAGGTCGCCGGAGCATGGTGCTGGCAGGGTTTTGCAGGAGGGACCTGTTTGCAAAGAACGAAGAAGAGTTAGGGGCCAAAATGCGAGGGTTCAAAAGTTGAGGGCCAAAGAGTAAATATATGAGGACCAAAGTGTGAAGTCGGTCAAGGAGGTTTCTTCTTAGGCTCAAGTTTTTATACATGACTAATTAGGACCTAAGGAATCTGATGGTGAATTTTATTTTCATATTAAACCTTGTTTGACCGGTCAATTTGCGCAAAAACCCAAATTAAGTTATTAATTGGGCATGGTTCTCAATGTAGGTCAAAATGGGTTCTAAAGGCCAAATTGATGGTTCTAAACCCCAGAGATTATTTTTCTATGAATTTTAGAGGGTTTATTCTATTTTTACTTTGCCTCGAACCTTGTGAATTGAAGTGGGTTGTTTTAGGGTTACAGATTATCATTTGGTTCCTTGGAAGTGCTGTAGCCCTTGCTAGATCATCTCATCCCACTTTTATTCTTATTAAGCTGTTTTGACCTATGTTTGGGCCCTGAATTACCCTGTATGCAGATTATACTGGTAAAATTGCACTTTTACCCCTTATGACTTATTTTCTTCTCAAACTCAGAATTCTCTGAGTTAAGCTTTTCCTTGAGATATGTAGGAGCTTTTATCCTTTGTATTGGGTCAAAATGAGCTAGTTATGGCTCATGATGAGGTTCTCATCATACCCCCATGCCTAGCTTTTGCTAGTCCCTTAGCAAAAAAAACTTAAGGTTTCAACCCTTGTTCTAGACCATGAAGTTTTCAATGGTTTTAGATAAGTGCTTTTTTATTTGAGCATAGATTAGGTTAGAATGCTGACCATAGGCCTAAAAGATACTCTAGTACCAATCAAGATCCAAATCTGTCTAGCCTTAGCCTCAGTCTTTTAGCAAAGGTTTTTAAGGCCCACAAGAACTAACCTAAGGTTTATTGGACTTCGTGGTTAAAGCACCCGTGCTTGAAATGATTTTAGCCCTGGCTCAGTTCGCAGTGCGTTTTGTAAGAGAGAGAGATAGAAAGTTTTTTCTGTTTGGAGAGTTTTCTCTCTCTTTTTTTTTTTTAGTTCTAGTCTAGGATTGGCTTCTCAACACGGTCTGTATCAGATTCCTTACTCCCATCATCAATCCTCAAGGGTTCCTGGCGATCGATGCTTCGAGATAGCACCGCCCATGGCAACCCCCGGAACCCTGGCTATTGAGATTTCGAGATAATCCCATCCATGGTATTCCGTGGCCGAATCCAGACCCTGGCAATTGACATTTCGAGATAATGCCATCCATGGAATCTGAACCAGCAGAGTGCTTACATGCCCCCCGTAGGATATGTAAATATCCTAAGAGACAAGCACCGAGGAGATGATATTTTGTTACGCATCTTCGAGGGGATTTCCCGCCTCTCCGCGCTGGGAACTCGTCCAAATCAACTTGTGTTGATCGGCCATTCCTATTCTAGGTGTTCTTTTCAGATTTTTGCGACGCTTCTGCGTGATTCTGATTTTTATGCTTACTGAACCAGGCTGTGTGTGAGATTAGGGTGCTTAGGTTACTGAGTCCCGTAAACCAAAAATTAGTTAACGAGGCCGAATACTCCCTAAGCCTTAGACCTAATACTTCAGCTTTTCATTTTCCTCAACCTCTTGAGGAGTGTCCAGATCTTAATGAGTACTAAGAGTCTATTCAAGAATGCCTAAGGTTTGCATTCTTACTAATCTCATTGTGCACTTTTCAGTTATTTTCTTGAATGAGGTCTAGAACTTAGGTTAATTCCTTAGTTCCTTACTAATGACTATCAACTTTTCTTATAATTTTGTGCTCCTTTTTCATTTTGTTTCTTCTCTTCTTCACAAAATTTTCCTTCTCCTCTTTTCCTCTTATTCTTTTTCGAAATTTTTTTTTTTTTTTTTTTTTTTTTTTTTTTTTTTTTTTTAGTAATTTTTATGGTATTTTTGGCATATGTGAATTTTTTGTTTGAAACCTTTTCTTACAAGTTTTTGCACTTTCCTACCCCCCCATGCCTAAGATTTGCAATGTCCTCATTGTAACCTAGGGGGTGTTAGTTCAGGGTGAACTTCGAGTGCTGAAAGGTGCCAGAACAAGTTTCAGGTTTTCAAAGAGAATGACGGGCTGCCTCCCGTTAAGCGCTGAGTTTTACGCCATCGGCTGGGCGCAATAAGCTCAAGGGGAACGGAGGATATAAGATGCCTCAGCCAAATCAGTAGAAGTTACATCAATGAACGGCTTGAGTCTTTGACCATTCACGATGAAAGGTTCAGAATCGTGGCTGAGTGGACTGATTTCGATTGCTCCATTTCCAAAAACCTGTCGGACCAAATATGGTCCGACCCACTTAGATCTCAGTTTTCCTGGGAAGAGTTTGAGTCGGGCATCAAAGAGTAGGACCTTTTGACCAGGATGGAAGATCTTTCTTGAGATGTGTTTGTCGTGGAAGGCTTTAACCCGCTCCTTGTAGATTTGCGAGTTCTCGTACGCGTCTGTGCGTAATTCATCGATCTCGCTGATTTGGAGTTTTCTGTGGGTCCCAGCCTTGGAAAGATCTAGATTACAGTTCCGTACTGCCCAATAGGCTTTATGCTCCAGTTCGACGGGAAGGTGGCATGCCTTTCCGTACACCAATCTAAAGGGAGACATGCCCAATTGGGTCTTGTGGGCGGTCCTATAGGCCCACAATGCTTCCGGAAGTCGGGACGACCAGTCCTTCCTGTCAGGTCGAACAGTGACCTGTAGGATTTTCTTGATCTCCCGATTTGACAGCTCAGCTAGACCATTAGTTTGGGGGTGGTAAGGAGTAGAGATTCGGTGAGACACCCCGTATTTGGTCATCAGTGACCTAAACTGAGCATTTGTGAAATGGGTCCCCCCATCAGAGATTATTGCACGAGGAATCCCGAACCTTGAGAAAATGTGTTGATGAATGAATTTGAGAACGATTTTGTGATCACAGGTTCGGGTCGGTATGGCTTCGATCCATTTGGACACGTAGTCCACAGCCAACAGAATGTATTCGAAACCATCCGAAACAGGAAAGGGGCCCATAAAATCAATCCCCCAAACATCAAAGATTTCGCATACTAGCATCGGTTGCATAGGCATCATGTCGCGATGGCTCATGTTGCCCAAAGTCTGGCAACGACTGCATGCCTTGCAATGACTGTATGCGTCTTTGAACAGTGTGGGCCAGTAAAAGCCGCACTGGAGGACTTTTGATGCGGTTTTATGCCCGGCAAAATGGCCACCGCATGCCTGGTCATGGCAGAAAGAGAGGATATTGTTGACTTCCCCTTCCGGGATACATCTCCGGATGATCTGATCGGCACCTATGCGGAAGAGGTACGGGTCTTCCCAAATGTAATACTTGGCATCGGAGCGTAATTTGTCTTTCTTGGCCTTCGGCCAATCGGACGGGGTCTGATGAGATGCCAAGTAATTTACAATATTAGCAAACCATGGAAGGCTAGTACCAATAGTCAGCAGGTGCTCATCGGGAAAATGCTCAGTGATGGGTCCGGAAGGGTCTATCATTTCAGAAGGAAGACGGGACAAGTGATCAGCTACCACGTTTTGTTTTCCCGCTTTATCGCGAATCTCGAGGTCAAATTCTTGCAACAGCAAGATCCATCGGATCAATCGAGGTTTCGCGTCCTTCTTTGCAAGGAGATGCCTCACAGCCGTGTGATCCGAGTATATGATGACATGGGAACCCAGAAGGTATGATCTGAATTTCTCTAGGGCAAATACTACAGCTAGCAGCTCTTTCTCAGTAACTGTATAGTTACGCTGAGCCTCATCGAGTGTTTTGCTGGCGTAGTAAATGACCACAGGTTTCTTGTCATTTTTCTGCCCCAAAACCGCTCCTACAGCGAAGTCGGATGCATCACACATGATCTCAAAGGGTTGAGACCAATCAGGGGACTGTAGGATCGGGGCTTGGGTGACTCGGTCACGCAGGATTTCAAATGCTTGAGTGCATTCCCTGGAGATTTCGAAGGGAACATCCTTGGAGAGAAGAGTGGTCAGGGGGCGTGCGATTTTTGAAAAATCAGGGATAAATCGTCGATAAAAACCGACATGCCCTAAAAAGGATCGGATGTCCCTGATCGAGCTAGGCATAGGAAGGCGAGAAATCAGATTAACCTTAGCTCGATCCACTTGGATACCTTTCTCCGAAATTGAGTGTCCCAGGACAATTCCCTCAGGCACCATGAAATGGCTCTTTTCCCAGGAAAGAACCAAATTCACGTCGATGCACCGCCTGAGTATCTGGACCAAGTGCTGGAGGCAATCGTCGAATGATGCTCCGAAAACTGAAAAGTCATCCATGAAGACTTCCAGATAATCACCTACCATATCTGAGAATATGGCAAGCATGCATCGCTGAAAAGTAGCGGGTGCATTGCAAAGACCGAAAGGCATCCTTCGGAAAGCGTATGTTCCGAAGGGGCAGGTGAATGTGGTCTTTTCTTGGTCCTCAGGATGGATTGCCACCTGGTTATAACCGGAGTACCCGTCAAGAAAGCAGAAGAACCTCTTTCCCGCTAGTTTTTCGAGAATTTGATCAATGAAGGGTAGTGGGAAATGATCCTTCTTCGTGGAGGAATTGAGTCGACGGTAATCTATACAGACTCTCCACGAGTTGGCTAATCGGGTAGGAATGATTTCTCCGGTCTCAGTCGTTATAGTGGTGAGTCCTGCCTTTTTAGGCACGACCTGAATCGGGCTCACCCAACGACTATCGGAGATCGGGTAGATGATCCCGGCATCTAACCACTTGATGATCTCCTTTTTCACGACCTCCTGCAGATTGGGGTTTAAGCGTCTCTGCATTTCACGAGAAGGTCGTGTGCCCTCTTCTGAATAGATATGATGAGTACAATAAGAGGGACTTATTCCAGTCAAATCATCGAGGGTCCATCCGATGGCTCTGCGATGTTGCTGGAGGACAACAATCAGACGGTATTCCTGTTCAGGATTGAGGTTGGAATTGATGATCACAGGAAGGGTCTGATTAGAACCCAAAAAGATGTATTTCAAATGAGCAGGAAGGGGTTTCAGTTCAAGGATGGGGTTTTCAGCAGCAGCGGGTGGTTCAGTATAGATGTGAGGTTCAAGGGTGGGAGTTACTGGGTTGTTCACATCCGGATTGGACTCCTCTGTTTGCGGGTCAAGATCCTTCTGTGGTTGATGAGGCATACTCAAGTCATTCTGGAGGTGTGATTCATCAACCAAAGTCTTGATGTCACAAATTTGTTCGATGACGCCGCAATTAATTCCTTGTTGGGCCTTAAATATATCAATTTTCAGTGTTTGATCTCCAAACTTAAGCTCTATTTGGCCCTCCTCACAGCTGATGTTGGCTCTAGCAGTAGCCAAGAAAGGTCTCCCTAGAATGATTGGTGTATCCCTAGGGTTCTCAGGTGCATCCATGTCTAAGACTATAAAGTCCACTGGAAAATAGAAATCCCGCACTCTCACGATAACATCCTCGAGAATCCCTTTTGGTGACTTTATAGATCGATCTGCTAATTGTAATGTCACCTCAGTTGGTTTCAGCTCAGATTCTTCCAGATGGTCAAGTAAGGATGTGGGTATCAGATTTATAGATGCACCTAAGTCTAACAATGCTCTGTCAAATTGGGTACCACCTATCTTACAGGAGATCAGGGGAGTTCCAGGATCTTTTGCCTTGGGTGGGAGTCTACTAAGGATTACAGAGCTGGCTTGCTCTGACAGAACAATTGGGCTCCCTCCCTTGGTTCGCGGCTTACGCTGGGGTGTACATATATTCTTTAGAAATCGTGCGTAAGCTGGTACGTGGTGGATTGCATCCATCAAGGGGATGTTTATGTGGACCTGCTCAAAGAGCTTGACCAGGTCCTCCTCAGGGGCCACGGGTTTGGTGGTCTTCTTTCCCTTGGTCAGGGCCTCGGGAAACGGGATCTTGGTTGGTTCCTCTAGGATAGGTCCTGGTTGTGGGTCTGGAACAGCGGTACCTTGGATAACTATCCTAGGGTCATGATTATCAGGCTGGGAGTGGTTTGGATAACGCGGGTCCTGAGTTGTCTTACCACTACGTGTTGTTACAGAATTTAATCCGGCCTGATTTTGGTTTGGATTTGGTAGGAGGGGTGGCTGCTGCTGAAATCCCGTACGAGAAGTAGAGGCTTCCATCTCGTCTGGAGATGGGGCAGTAGGGGCCTGATAAATCCATTGAGCGTGGCCTAAATTTGGATTCATAACGCGCTTCTGGGTTGGCACGTTATTTGGGTTAGGAAGGGGTTGGGAAGGGAGTGTGCCTGGCTGGCGAGAATTTGCCAACTGGGCCAGCTGAGTTTTGACTTCAGTAAGCTCGTCCTTGTGCTGTTTTTGAATGGCCGCATTCGATTTTTGAATGTCAGCCAGAGTCTGAAGGATTAAGGACATTTGATCTTGATTTGGCCCTGATGGATAAGTAGGGTTGGGCCGAGGCTGAGGTGGCTGGTAGTGATGAGAGGGCTGTGGGCGGGACTGAAAAGGTGGTCTTTGGGTTTGAGAATTTCCCGCCCACTGAAAATTTGGATGGTTTCGCCATCCAGGGTTGTAAGTGTTGGAGAATGGGTCGTTCTGGATGGCGTTGAGGTTCTCGCAGGTCTGAGGAACCTCCTGAGAATCAGGGAAAGGGGGAATGGAGTTCCCCCGGCTGGTGAAGAAAGGATCAGATGATCTTCCAGTCCAAGAATCAGATGGGGATGGACATGGATCCATCCCAGGGGAGGATCGGTGTAGGATGTTTTGCACAGTCTCCTGTGTGGAAGGAGGTTGTGCAAAGGAGTTACGCGCAGAGGTGGCTCGCTGCAAGTGCTGAGTCAGCTCATCCACCTTCTTTTCAATGATTGAGACCTTGTCCAATCGACTGGCCATTAATTCCAGGTCGACTGATGCGGACAGGCCCTGCGTCTCATGTGCTCCCTTAAGATTCGTCGCTGCGCGGGTATTCGTCCTGTCGAATAATCCCATGGAGTCATTGTTGATGGAGTTCTCGCACATGTTTTCGAGAATCTCCCATACGGTGTCTTCATGTTGACCCATGATGTTTCCTCCGCAGGTTGCATTGACGAAAAGGCGGATGTCCTCACGGAGTCCCTGGTAAAAAGATTGGACTTGTTCCCATTTAGGAACTCCGTGATGGGGGCACTTCCTCATGAGATCCTGAAAACGATCCCATGCCTCATGGAGAGGTTCTCCTGATTGTTGAGTGAAGTGTGTAATCTGATGGCGCAAGGCGTTGGTCCGACCAACGGGAAAGAACTTTTTCAAAAACTCGGATTGAAGTTCTTCCCAAGTGTTGATCGGCCGGGTCTGAGTTTGATACCAATGGGCGGCCTTGTCCATAAGAGAAAAGGAGAACATCTTCATGAGAAGAATATCCCGATTTTGCGCATCTGATCCAAAAGTGTGGGCCAGATGCTTAAGCTGTTTGATGTGCTGGAAGGGATCTTCAGAATTAAGCCCATGGAATTTAGGTATAGCGTGAATCATGTTGGGCTTTAGTTCGGAATCAGGTCCTCCAATCGGGATTCTAACTCGAGGCTCAATTGCCACCGCAGCAGGATTGTAGTGGTCCCGCATCATAGGACGCTGTGGTGGGTGCACGAAGTTTTGGAAGAGGTCATTGAGTCGCTGGAGCTGGTGTTCCAGATTATTTTCTTCCTCAACTGGCTGAGCCATGACGGGGGAAGAAGAAGAACTTGGTTCTGAATCAGAAGAGAGAATAATGTGAGGGTGTTGCTGCACAAACACGGGCGTCGAGGCTTGGCCTTGACGAGAGTGAATTTCTAAAGGAGGTCTTAAGGGTGGTCTTAGAGACCTCCTTCCGTACATGCACAGTTGGGAGAGGTAAGTTTAGAAGGTGATGGACCCAATCAAGACACCCAAAAATGTGTTGGGTGACTATAGAGGTGCGGGGCAGATGGACCCCTTGATCAGAAAGATCGTCCACCTGAGAATTACCTGGGCAGCCAGAGAGGGAGAGTCCCGCGAAGACCCCTACACGGTAGAGCGTCCCCACGGGTTACAGGGTTTCCCCCACCCGACCTCTCTTGTCACTGCGGTTCCAGGTAGACCAGAATGGGGATCTTGACCTCTTAAGTCTACCAATTTTAAGATCAGGGTGCTTAAGGTTTCACTTGAACTTTAGTCTTTTTAAGTGCAAAGAGTGACCTAATTTAAGGTTGGTTAACCCAAGGGGTCAACTTTACCTATTGTTTTCTTTAAGAGCTTTTAGGTCCTGTCTTTTAGGGTTCAAGTGTTTAGAGAGCCAATTGTTTTAGATTTTCTTTGAATAGGTATTTTCAGACAAGGGCTTGGGCACACTTCATTTGGTTTTCTCAATTCTTGCTTAAGGAGTGTGTCTCTAAATCCCTAGTGTTGGATCCTAGGTTGGCTCTACTTGGTCCAGTTAATTCTTTGTTGGGTAATTAGGGCTCAAGCAAGAATGTGTTAGCCCTTAAATACCCTTAATAGTGTGCAGAAATAATGAGTTGAAAACATGCAACTTTTATGGTTACTAAATATGGAAGACAGGTTAGCCCTATATTGCTTGTTCTTTACTTTTCTTTCTCTTTAGAGTGTAGGGGTTAATAGTGAGAGAAAAGATTTACCTGTCTTCGGAGTGGTTGTCGTGTGGTTGCTTGTCTTCTTGAGTTCCTGTAGCTGCACAAAAGAGAGGAGATTATCAGAAATTAAAAGATACAGGAATGTTTACCTCTAGAATAGCCGTTGCTCCCCGGCAACGGCGCCAAAATGATGAAGCGTCGGTTTCCGTTGTTAATTCGTTGTAGTAAAGCCGGTTGTTACCAACGTTTCATAAAAAATTTTTTTACTCGGAAAAATAAAAGAGTTCCCGAGGTCGAACTCAGGGAGCAAGTTGTATTCTAGAGATATACAAGTTTTATTACAAAAATAAAGAGAGAGAGAGAGAGAGAGATGAAAATTTGGCTTCTTCTTCTTTTCTTCTTTCTTCCTCTTTGTCTTTGGTTCTTCCTGTTCTCCTTCTTCTTCTTCTTCTTCTTCTTCTTCTTCTGCTTTCTTCAGATCTTCCCTGTTTCCTTTCTTTCTTTTTTTTTTTCGTCAGATCGTCTTCTTCTTTTCTTGCTTCTTGCTTCTCTTCATTCCTTCTTCTTCTTTGTCTTCACCTGCCTTGACCTCTCTTTTTCTTCTTTGGCGATGGCCGTTGCTCTTCCTTCTTCTTCAGCGGGTCTTCTTCTTCTTTGGCTGCTGACCTTCCGTCGTCTGCCCCGGTGCTGAGACGACTTAACAATGCCTTCGCTACAGTGCAGCAGCTCCTTCTTCTTCAGCGGGTCTGCTTCTTCTTCTTTGGCCTGCACACTTCAGAGCTCATTCGTCAAGAGGCAAAAACCTATGCTACCCCCCTCCCCCGCGTATCTCTCTCTCTGAAATCACTCTTCGGAAGCTCTCCCAGAGCGCTATCGGGTAATCGGGTTCGGGTCAGGCCCGGGTCCAGGCCCACCGGCGTGCGTGGTGGGCGAGGAGTGCAGGTCAGTCTAATCGGGTCGGGCCAGGTCCGCGGAGCGTGGTCACGGACGAGGCCGAGTCGGGTCGGGTCGGGTGAGAGGGACCTCACCCCGTGGTAACTGAGGCAAACAGATGGTGGCAGTTTTTCAATTTATGTGGGTGCGTGGCTTCAGAAGGTTCCGAGGTGGGACTATCCGCGCACCCGTTTCTCTCACGCCTGCAGCAGGGATGGTGCTCCCAATTGCATCGGCTGTTGAGGCGTACAGCTCCAATCGAGGGCCAGGGTGTGTGCGTGAGACTCTTCCGCGCTGGCCGTGGCTATTCAATCTGGGATATCTCGGCTTGGAGCAACCTCGAGCAGGCTTCGAGCTTCCTCGCCAATGGCGGTCAAGGCCTGAAACCTGAAACCAATGGCACGGCCTCTCGGCCAAATCAGACAGGCGGGGGACCTTCGCCGTGGCACGGCGAAGGTGGTCAGGGGGTCTGCAGGGGGCGAGATGGGGCTGTCGGGTCGTCCTAGGTCACACTGTGAGCGAGGGAGTGGGTGTGTTCGGTGGGTCTGCAGAGGGTGTTTGGTGGGAAGTGGAGGGGCGGAAGAGGATCAGGGTGAGGAGGCGGAGGTTCTGCGGTGGTCGGCGAGCCGTGTGGGTCGCTGAGGTGATGGGAGCGGCTCGCCGGAGGGTGGTCGGAGGCGGAGAGGACGAGGGTGAACAGGGTCGGTAGAGGGCTTAATTGACTAAATCGAAAGCGGGGAAAGAAAGAGGAGGAGAAGGGGAGTAAGTCTAACTTAACTGCAGGGACGAAGGGGGAGGAACAGGGCGACAGTCGTATCGACTGTCGCCGGAGAAGATGATGCTCAGAGAGAGGGGCGGCGGCGAGCAGAGGGCTGGAGAGGCGCCAGCTGGGTGCGGCGTGGCGCGGGAAGAACAGGGGAGGAAGTCTCCGCTGCTGGTATTGCGGCATAGCGACGAGGTGGAGGGGGAGGAAGTCGCCGGAGCTGGTGAGCGTCTGCCGGAGGAAGAAGAGAGGAAAATTGGGGGTTTTCTCCGTCAGATCCAGGCTGCCTTCGTCGGTGGAGCGGCGGGGGGTATTTATAGGGTTGAAGCAGGGAAGAAGGCGGAGGGAGACGACGTGTCTCCCTCGCCGGAGCATGGTCGGAATTCGAACCCATACCGTCCGTGCGTTCGCACGGCCGGTATGGGGGGCTACAGTGACCATGGGGGTGCTCCTGCGACGGCTGACGACGCAGGGCACCCCCGGTACACTTGCCAGGTCCCCCACCTCACCCTGCGCGGCGCCATGCTCCGCGCAAGGTCGCCGGAGCATGGTGCTGGCAGGGTTTTGCAGGAGGGACCTGTTTGCAAAGAACGAAGAAGAGTTAGGGGCCAAAATGCGAGGGTTCAAAAGTTGAGGGCCAAAGAGTAAATATATGAGGACCAAAGTGTGAAGTCGGTCAAGGAGGTTTCTTCTTAGGCTCAAGTTTTTATACATGACTAATTAGGACCTAAGGAATCTGATGGTGAATTTTATTTTCATATTAAACCTTGTTTGACCGGTCAATTTGCACAAAAACCCAAATTAAGTTATTAATTGGGCATGGTTCTCAATGTAGGTCAAAATGGGTTCTAAAGGCCAAATTGATGGTTCTAAACCCCAGAGATTATTTTTCTATGAATTTTAGAGGGTTTATTCTATTTTTACTTTGCCTCGAACCTTGTGAATTGAAGTGGGTTGTTTTAGGGTTACAGATTATCATTTGGTTCCTTGGAAGTGCTGTAGCCCTTGCTAGATCATCTCATCCCACTTTTATTCTTATTAAGCTGTTTTGACCTATGTTTGGGCCCTGAATTACCCTGTATGCAGATTATACTGGTAAAATTGCACTTTTACCCCTTATGACTTGTTTTCTTCTCAAACTCAGAATTCTCTGAGTTAAGCTTTTCCTTGAGATATGTAGGAGCTTTTATCCTTTGTATTGGGTCAAAATGAGCTAGTTATGGCTCATGATGAGGTTCTCATCAGTAGTTCAAGCCTAGTATTTTGCATCCAAGTTGGGTTATAGCCTTAATGAGTTTACATGGGATGAGACAAGCCTAGGGGAGAGGAATCATCAGTAATTAACTAGTCTAATTATCTTTTCCTAGTTGATTCTACTACCCAAAGCCCCTTGCGAAGTTTCGCATTGATTGAGTTCTATTTTGCATACTTATGTTTTTCTGCATTTGAATAGATTCTGAAATCCGTCTTTCAAAATTTCTACGGTAGATTCTAGGTGTCTAAAAATCATGAAATTTTGTCTAGAGTTAGGTCTTGAAGTAGAGAAGAACTATACCAAATTTCATGCCTAAGTCATTGTATAAAAAAAGCTAAAATCCGTGCACTGATTTGGAGTCATATTGAAAATAGAACCTGAAAATTATGACTTGTCAGATTTTTATCGAATTATTTTCAACTCCTATTTGCATGAAATCAATGCATAAATCTTCCTTACTGTGTCTAGTGTCTGGAATAAATTCACCATATTTTTCTAGGGTCTTTAGGTTTAGGTTACTATCTACACAATCAAAGTGGGGTCAAATTCTGACCCAGTTGCCTTAGAAATTCACAAAAAAATAAGAAAATATCTTAAAAATACTAAAACAATTCCTCAATTTGTATAACTCATGATAAACCACAATCACACTATTTCCCTAAGGATTCGACCTGACTCGCACTATTTGCAAATAATTAAATCGATTATTAAATTCAGGTGTGCTATTTTCTAATTTGAGCTCAACTAACACCACTAGCCCCTTAAGCTTCTTCTTTGAAGTAGCCTCAATATGACACATATGTGAACACAAATTTGGCTGAAGAATTAATTAGAGAGATTGGCTAAGAGGCTAATGATTCATGTTTGGCTAGTACTAGTACCCTAGACTTAGTTTGGCAACAGGTAGACCTAGATTAATTGAGGGACTTGGGAGGTTTGTGTAGTACACTTGCAGTGTAGTGGAGTTACATATGAGTTGTATACCCAATACAGCCTAGCACTACCTAGAGAGGATGGAACCAAATAGTGTAGGGACTTTGAGATAACACATTTAGAGAATAAATAAACCATCAAGGATCAATAATTTGGAAAAACAATAAAACCCAAGATAAGAATGATAAACCCTGAATAAGAATCATAAGGAGTAAATAAAGGAATTACTTTGGTTAATACTTATAAGGATTAGGATAGTTGCATCATGAGCTCAAAGTGACACCTTGTGGTATAAATAGGAAACAAGTGATGTAGAAACCTTAATAAGGAACTACGGTACTTTGTAACGGTATAACACTTGAGGGGTTTAATTGGTTAAATAAATGATCGGTTAATTAATGCCTTTTATTAACTTCTTATTGGGCATTTGCTCATTCCTAGCTTTTCCCTTACTATACTTAAGTGTACTATGACAAACAAGTGTGGTTAGGGGTACTAAAGAGTGATTATGTAACCATTAAGTAAGTTGCGTTCTTACTTTTGTGCTTAATTTATTTATGTTTCTTATGCATTTTATTTGTAATACATATCAATATAACCTAGATTGAGATAGTATCAAAGTTTAGGAAACCAGGGTAAGGTTTTTGCCTTCTAAGGTTTAGGGTCATGGAAATGTAACCATTACTAATCAATGTGACTTAAAATTTGCTTATAATGGTTAGTATGGATTGATTAACAAGATTATGGACATTAATTTTATTTATAATCATTTAGTTGTGCTATTTGATTGCAATTAATTTAATATATTCAAAGAAGTTCAAGGTTTTAAGCTATATCCACAACATTTTTTTATAAGCTTGAATAAGAATCATAGAATTCCACAAGCACACAAAACATTCACATTAGCATAGTAACTAGAGTTGGTCCTTTATGCTCCTAATAAGGACATCATAACAATAAGAAGCCCATATTACGGTCTAAGTCATATCAGAAAATTTTGGCCAAATGGATCCTAGTATAGTAGACATTGATATATAATGGTTGTTCATGGTAACTTAGATTTCCAAATAGACGAAGAATAGAAGGAAATTATTTTTATTTTCTTTCCATTAACTTAGAATAGATAGCATTTTACTTTTGCTTTCCTATAGATTAGATTCATTATACATTTACATCGATATTTGCATTACTTGCTTGTATGTTTCAATTGCAGGTACATTTCATTTATATGTCAAATTGCAATCGTTTTATCAGTTTATTAATTATATATTTTGCATCTACTAATATCTCCTTTAGTAAGAGAACTATTAATCACAGAGTTTAGGGGGCTTCAGAGGCATGATGTGGTGCAGGATGCTATCATCCTTAGGGCTACTCAGTCAACCGCTTTAGTTGCTAATAAGGTTCAAGAGATCCTACTCCAACCGAGTTGTTTGATGTTCTACTTAATTAATTTTGTCCTTACCTTGTTCTATTTCGTTATTTGATCAGCGTGCCCATTCAACCCACATTTGTACTTTGACTAGTAAAAGGTCAAGCAATAATATACACAGGACAGTCATCTGTTGGAATTTGAGATAAACGTTAATCATATACCATTCAATTTTGCTAATACGTTTCTACATTTTTATGTATAATATGTTATGTAGAGGCGACGGATGATTTGATGTCGAATGCCATTTTGATTTTCATTTTCAAAGAGGGGGGAAGTTGAATGGTGAAATTAAGAAGAAGATATCATGAATTTTAGCTGTATATAATTCTATATAAATACTTCTTTGCATCATTATTAATTAACTAATTAACTATGATTAAATTAGCATTATCATGTATAGGAGACCTGGAAGAATGTGGTAATCAAGGTGCCTTCAGATATCATTCTTGACTAGTGGCAGGAAGCACGTGATCAGCATAAGTATATTCTCTATTACGTATTTAATTTCCTATTCTTCACAATGGGCTCATTTTGCAACTAATGTTTATTCTCATTAATGTAGGAAATATCAGGTAAGAACAAGGTGATAGGGTAAAGGCACAAGGTCTCACCTGTTATATGAGTAGGTAGGAAGAGCATGCATGCATTAGATGAAACATGATTTGGTATGTCCTTCTGCTAATCGGTACTGGTTTTCTTTGATTGAAACAAGTAAAGAGAGTTATACAAGTACCATAAAAAAACTTAATGCGTAGCAATACACGAGCTAACTCGATATGAATTAAAATCTTCAATAGGTAAAATAATTAGCATTAAATTTGTATTGCAATATACATTCTAGGAGCCACATTAGGAAAGTGCTTGATTATAGGGCCATGATTTAGAACTCTCGTGGACCAAATGGTTGTTCTTATTTTGCCCAATCTTGGTGTGGATCCGATCTACCATATATGTAGGCTGTTGATAACTTTTTATTTTGTATGCAATAAAAGATTAAAACTGACAAATATATATAGCAATACAAACTTAAATACAATTAGCAATGCATGATGTGATCAATCATGACTCCTACCAAGAGTGCTAGTGACTGTTGAACACTAATGACAGTGTAAAAGGCATGGAGACAGATATATCCAACAAAGAATTCTGGTCGTCTTCGATAGGACAAAATAGGTGCCACTATTAATTAGTAGTGAGTACCGGAAGAAGGGAGATATATATCACTGGCTAGATGAGTTGTGGAGTCTGGTGCGAGGATGGAGGACTAAACGTAGTTGATCCAGCAACAACATCAAATCAAGCAGGAATAGAGTCAATGGTTTATAAAGTATATTCTAATCACCAGCAAATTAAGATCATTCACTAATGGCCTTTAAAACCTGCAATAGCCTTTTCCATTGATAGCCAAATGTTTTGTAATGCCGACTTCACGATTATTTGCGTAATTTTTCTATGTTAAGTGAATATTTGATGAATTTCAATGCTTATTTGTACATTTTCCCATGTTAATATATACAAAATAGCATATATAACTAATATATATGCATAATAGAACATTATATATACATATATGTCCACAGCTGATCAATATTATGCATATGTGAATAATGGCATACACAAAAAAATTTGTAAAGTTTACATATTAAAAAAATGCTAATCCAATTAATCCCAAATTATTCTCCTGCATATGTTGTGGTAACTTAATCGGTGAGATCCACTAATACCAACCGTCAATTTTCCAACCTTGTAAAGAGTTATTATCAAATTGAACGCTAATCTAAAATAGCCATTATGTAGCTGTTTGCCAAGGGAATGCCACTTCCAAGAGTAAGTCCTCCAAGCACACCTGAACAAAGGGTCGGAGGATTTTGAGTTCCTCCATCAAAAATATTAATTTTTAGCATGTGTCATTATGTGAGAGGAGAAAAGTCAAATGTATCAAAAACTTTACTATTAAAAAAATTATAATAAAAAAAAAAGTAAAGAAATGTAAATTATAATGTATTTTGTAATGTATGGTGGTTATAGTCAACGTATTTTGATTTTTCATTAATTGAAAATGAAAATATACTCATGGAAAATAGGTTTTCAATTAAAAACTAGAAAGTACTTTTTAACCTATGGATTTTAAGTTTAGGGTTTAGAATAAAATTCAATTTTGAGAGAAAAATCACTTATCATATGTGAAACATCACTTTGGTGTAAAATTGATTGAAAATTAAAATATACAAATGTATTTTCATTTTCAATTAGTGTATTTTGATTTTTTATTGGTAAAAAATAAAAACACACCAGTTAAAAATTAAAATACATTGGTGTATTTCATTAAGTGATGGTAAATCTATGTTTCAGTACTCTCACGTAAAAAAAATCTCAAATCTTAATTTAAAAATGAATATTCTTTTTATCTATTTATCATAAGTAAGTCTTCCGTAAATACTATACTTATCATATATTATAAATAGATAGATAAATAAATAGATTTGATGACTTCAATACTCTTGCTTAAAATATGTTTTTTCACCTCCTTCCTCCCCCTTCAAGTCAAAGACATCATCAACCACCACCAATGAGTCTCCTCTCCCTCCTAGTGCTCGTCCTACTCGTCATCACAACCTCCTCCATGAGCACTTCCTATGAAAGGTCCCTCCACCCCTACATCGACATCCTCCACCCTGACCTCTTCCTCTCTAGGATTACAGGGTGGCAACCGGAGGTAGCGGTGAGATCATCGTTGATGTCGTGAATGGTGAGGTCGCTGGAGAGGGGATAGAGGAGGTGGTCGAAGGGAGGGGGGTTGAAAATAAAAAAAAGTAAATTTTGAGAACTAAAAAATAAATTTGAAAGATTAAAAAATAAATTTTTATTATATTTTAATCTAAAATTGTTAAATTTAACAATTATAACTAACGAAGTAGTAAATATAAAAATAATGTAAATTTTTAAATGACATAACCATCAATACAGTGAAATGAATGATATTTAAATAATTTTAAAAATTTTTAATAACATTTACACAAAAATCTCAAAAAGAAAGGAACAATGAGTCTTGGAGTTGAGAGATAGAGAGAGAGAGAGAGATAGGATCTCGGAAAGAAAGAGAAAGATGAGAGCTCAAACGAAAAATAGAAAAAATATATAAATAAACACGAAGGTGAACAGTGTCAAAAACAACGGCCGTTCATAGTGTACATAGATAAGGATTTTAACTTTAAATCCCTCAATCTCCATCGTCTTGAGTCTGTTATGGGTAAAAAGGTCGTGGAATTCTGTATGAGTATAATGCATGCCAAGGGTAGAAATAGTGGAGAGGAAAATCTATATATACTAGTAACTGAAATGGAGTTCTCTTTGATGACATGTTCTTCACTCCTGACCTCCCCCATCTCACCACTCCCCTCTCCCCTCAATCTAGAATCATAATACAGACAAAGGTTAATATGCGATTAAAAGTTGGAACATTTTATATTTCTTGGTTGATCGTTTGAATGTGTACCTTCAAATCTTTTCCCAATGTAAAACTCTTTTCCTGTTAGAAAACAACTTCCCCAGTTCCATGTTGGATTTTAGAAAGCTTTTCGAGGATTTTCGACAACAAGAAATGAAGAGGATATCTCCAAGTGCGAATGCTGTGATTTTCCTTAACTGCCCACAAATTACATAAAGGAACGTAGTTTTCATTTAAAAGAGGAGAGCAGTCTCTGTCATCCATCGAGTTGGTTGATTTGTCCAAAAGTCTTCAATGAATAGAAATCCACATAAAAAATTGGTTAGTACGGTGCGGTCGTAAGTTTATAAAATTACTTTCAAATGAAGTTGCCTGCTATCCAGGAAAAGGATTGATTGCGTGAAAGTCGTTATTGAAACTTTTGTTATGACAAGCTTTATTAATTTGGTTGAAGGGGAAAAGGAAAAGATATCTCTAAGAAAGAGCCGATTTAGAGAGAGGTTTAAGTATCACAACGCGCGTGTAAGAAGGAAAATCTACAAGAAATTATAAAATATATGTCAAGGGAAGCTCATTATTTTTGCTCTCCAAAAATTACAAATTCTTGAGAAAAACACAACTTTTAAAGTCTCTCTCCCTTGGTCGTTCTCGAGTAAGAGCGTGTCTTTGTTTAACTTACTCGAGTAAGCTCTTTCTTTCCGATCAAACGTCAGAAATTTATGGGCGGATAACCAGATTGGGACCTCCGGTATAGAGAAGCTTCAACCAGTAAGATCGGGCCTTCCAAAATGGATTTGATCAACCGATTACGAAAAAAAAAATCAATTACAATATTTATAAATTACAATATTCCGGACGTCGTGTGACGTGCAACTTCGAACAAGAAAAGCTATTAACTAAACAATAGGACAAGTCCAAAGATAAACGGATAACTGATGGAAATTGAAACACATGATTTTATGCTTCCATAAAAATTCGGAAGAATCACATCAAGTGGGTCGAAATGGAGGACGGATGTTACTTTGGCAATCATGAATACATTAGAAATTGCTTTATCAGACATTTCCAGGGTGTTCCTGAAACTTTCCATTGACGCGGATGGAACCAATAGTTATTCCTCAAGTGCAGGACAAATCACACCCATTAGGAATGAAATGCTGGAAACTATACCAACAGAGGAGAAAATTAACTTCTTTGAAACGTCGACATTGCTGAAATTATCTCGATGTCCAAGAAACGTCAAGAGTCCTTGCCTGGATAGGATGCGCTAAATAGTGATTATTTCCTAGCAAACGTCAAAACAGATCAAAAGATTACATATTTTCAACGTAGAAATTTTTGGTTTTTCTTTAGGGCAGCGGTTGGTTGTGGGATTAGAATAGGAATAGATATTATTTGGTGGGTAAAGAAAGGAATAAGGGTGCAGGTGTACGGGTTCCAAAAATTTTTTTTTTTCCACATATATTTTCTCTTTTAATTATATCAAAATCCACTAATACTCTCTTTTCATACACATAACTCAAAAAATGCTATCTAATAATTACAATCCATCACATCAAAATCCATTAACTCTCTCTTCTCTCACAAAACCAACATATCAATAATTAACAATATCACCGATCATTATAATCTGACCAATTATTATAATTCCACCAATCAAACACCTTCTATATTTATTCTACTCCTATTATATCCCAATATAACACTATTCTCCGGTCAAATGTAGCCTCACTCTCTTTACAGTAGAGACGAGGGGGGATCCGGTAGGAACGTACGATTGGTGGAATGGGTGGCATCCTGGTCAAACGGCGGGGCTTTTTTTTTTTGTACCGGGAGACTATCACAACGTTTAAATGTCTAGGAAAAGAGAGTAGTCTTCGGAAAAGATAGTTTTCTACCCATTTAAACGTACGATTTTGGTAAACATGAAAAAGAAAACGTTTTTTCATTAGGGCCTACTCTGACATTTACGTGTCAAGATAGAGGAGCTACCTCGATGTTTAGAAGTTGAAGTTGTCCCCTTCGTTATTTCCATTGTCATGCCATGCTAATTAACAATATCGCAACATTTAATAACCATCTACATTGGGGAGCAATGATGTAAATCCCTTACATTTTCAATTTGATGTGGAGCTTCAAGGTGGTTCAATTTTTTATGATGCGGAACCCTTGCTTCTCTAAGAATCGGCATATGAGGCACACTCTCCACTTGTGGCTAGGGGAGCTCGAGGTGGCCTTTCAATGGAGGGTTTAGGATGGATTACCCAAAGTCGCATCAAGTCTCTTTACAAAACACTCTCATTATGAATTGCCTTTTTTGGAATTGTCGGGGCATTCTAAATGCCCCAACCTTGAATCACCTTAAAGACATTATTCATGCCCACAAGGTCAAGCTCATTTTCCTAATGGAGCCTTTTGCGAACCCCTTTGCTATAGATTGTGTCAGGGACTCTTATTGCTTTTTCCTTTGCCCTTGTTTCTACTGACTCACCCAAGATCTGGTGCTTGTGGAAAGATCCCATCACCATCTCCTTTATTTCTTTTATATCCCAGGCTATTACAGTGAAATGCTCTTAAGCTGGTACATCCATGAAACTGACTGCTATGTATGCGTCCATGGATGCTAAGGTGAGACTTTGCATCCATGTATGCGTCCTTTGGAATTATCTGTCCATTACTTCCCAGCTATCTCCCTCCTCCTAGATCCTTGGGGGTGACTTTAATTGTATTGTTCGTGCCTCTAAAAAAAGTGGTGGTGTTCATTTTGTTGATTCCCAGGCTACTCCTTTTAGGTCTTCTATCCATAATCTTAGCCTTATTGAGATGCCTCTTATTGGTGCCCAACTTTCCTGGTGTAATGGGAGGCGTGGGGACCAACAGATATACCAAAAATGGATCGGATTCTCCTAAATCCTGAAGCCCTTACCAACGTTGATTCTGGAGCCTATCTTTCTAGGCGATCCTCAGACCACGCTCCTATGACTCTAATCTCTAATGCTATCACTCCTCATCAACCTCACCCTTTTCATTTCTAGAATATGTTGTCAAGAGACTCTACGTTTCGAAATCCTGTGGAAAATACTTGGGTCCATGCCCATACTGACCCTTCCCATGACACTATCACTACCTTCTATTCCAAACTTGCCAATCTTAAAAGGACCTTGAGACTGTGGAATAAGATGACTTTTGGGAATATTCATGTGATTGTTAAAAGTCTTGAGGCCCGCTATGATGAGCTTGATGGGAAATTAGCATCCCTTTGGGATGACAATGTTGCGACTAAGCTCACTGATGTGAATAATCAATTGTAAGATGCCCAAGCCAAGTATCATGACATTCTTATGCAAAAGGCGAAAATTGATTGGCTTAGAAGTGGTGAATCTAATTCTAAGTTTTTCTATTCAGTCATCAAGAGATGCTTTGGAAAACGTAGTAGGGTTAAGCTTACAGATGTTGGTGGTAATGGCTCCTAGCAAGAGGTCTCTGCTAAGCGATTATTTTCTATGATAACCTTCTTAGTTCTAAGCAGCATCAATGTTTCTCTCCTTTTCTTGAAGCCATTCTGACTATTCTTGGGCCGAGGGACTCTTCTTCTCTTCTTACTCCTCCCACTCAGGATGAAATCTTCAAAGCCTTATCTCAGATGCCTACTAATCGGGCTATGGGTCCAGATGGCTTCAATGTTGAGTTCTTCACATCCTTTTGGGATCTCATTAAGGAGGACCTCTCCTCTGCTATTGCCTACTTCTTTACCTCTCATAAAGGTCCCCGATCATTCAATAATACGTTTATATCTATGATTCCCAAGAAGCTGGATGTTGCTAAACTCTCCAATTTTCAGCCTATTAGCCTTTGCAATGTCTCTTATAAGATTGCTTCTTCAATTCTCACCAGTAGATTGTCTAATGTTATTCCTAAGCTGATTTCTGAGGAGCAGGCTGGTTTTGTTAAAGATCATTCTATTCTTGATCATGTTGCTACCACATTTGAACTTACTCAATGCATTGATCGGAGAGTTTTCAGATCTAATCTTATTATCCAATTAGATCCTCAAAAGGCTTATGATAGAGTTGAATGGGAGATCCTCTACCGCATTTTCTAAAAAATTTGGTTTTTCCCCTTCTGCAATTTCATTGATCTCCGCTTTTGTCGAGCATTAGGGTTCCTCTATCCTTATTGATGGAGTCTCCTCCAATTTCTTCAAACCCTCCCGTGGGCTCAGGCAAGGCGACCCTCTATCTCCCTATCTTTTTGACATATTTATGGAGCCTTTTATCAGAGGGCTAAAGAAGCTCGCTTTTCATGAGAAGATTCTTCCTTTCTCTATTAAACGTGGTATTAAACTGCCGCTTACCCTCCTCTATGCAGACGATGTGGTCCTTTTTCTCAACATGGGCCTCCATACCATCTTTAACCTATCCAAATTCCTCCAAGACTTCCAAGATTCCTCGGGACAAAAATTTAACCTGTCTAAGAGCTTCTACTATGCTGGAAAACACTTTCCACATGATAGAATGTCTCATATCCTTCAAATTTTGGGTTTTCAGCAAGGATCCTTCCATTTTACGTACTTGGGTTGTCCTACTTTTGCTGGGCGTATGAAGACATCCTACTTCTATCCCATTATTGAGAAAATCCAATCCAAGTTGGCTGGTTAGAAAGCTAGTCTCCTTTCTTCTACATCTCACTTGTTGTTAATCAAGCACATTCTTTCCTCCATTCCCATCTACATCTTATCTGTGCTTGAAGTCCTTAAATCCATTATCAACAAATTGGACTCCATCTTTGCCAACTTCTTTTGGGGCTCCACATAGTCTGAAAGGAAACCTCATTGGATTTCTTAGAAGAATATATCCAAACCTTTAGCTAATGGGGGCCTTGAAGTTCATAACCCGGAGCAATTTATTGCTGCCCTCATAATGAAAAGGATATGGAATATTCATTTCCTTGATTCCCCCTACTCCTATCTCATGAGGAAACTCTATGGTAATTTCCCCTTTGGTTCCTCTCCTATCTCTGCCAAGGTTAAATGTATGTGGGACGCGTATGCTGCTACGAAGCATTTCATTAGATGGGAGATTCATGAGGGTGCTGTGGACTTTTGGGATAATATCTGGATTGGTAATTCGGCACTTATAGCTTATCTTCCTGACCATGTTTCTACTCCTTCGGTTCAAGTTAGGGAGATCCTTTCTTCTAGCTAAACCTATCCTTTCCTTTCCTATATCCCTCATGATTTGCGCATTCAGGCTCTTCACACTCACTTGGATGATAGCTAGGATTCCCCTATTTGCACTTTAACTACTATTAGCTACTTTACTGTGGCCTTTACTTATACATCCCACTTCTGATCCATGCATGTTGATCCTGTGGCCAAGGAGTTATTTGGTTTAATATTTGGTGGTTCCGGAATAAAATTAGACATGATGATCTCTCCTGGAACAAATTGGATATTTTGCTTGCTAACAATTAGGTCAAATTTGATTTGTCCACGTGGTTTCGCCAACCTAGATCCATTGTCTATGCTGTTACCTGGGTTCGACCGCTTGATGGTATCAAAGTCTACATTTCTGTAGTCCCTAATGGCTCTTTTTTTAAGGTTGGATGGGTTGCTCATAACCCCAATGGTGACTTCGTGATTGGTGCACCGTGGAAAGCTGCCAACATCTCCAGAGCAGGGATTATCATTAAAGCTATTTCCCAAGAATTTAGCATTCTGCCTTCGGACTCTACTGTGCACATCGAATCTGATTCATCTATGCTTCATTATTGGTGGAACGGGAAGGTCTCAATCAATTGGTTTGTCAGGAAGGAGTTCTTGCAGATTCAGAACCTCAAGCCTTAGATAAAATCTATCAATTTTATTTGCGAGGAGGTGAATATGCTATCATTCTACTTGGCTCACATGGATACCGTCTTCTGGAGCATACACCATGCTTCTAATCTTCCGTGGCACATTTAGGGCATCATTACTTTGGACAAGCTTCAATTTCCTTATGTTACTTTTTAAGTCTGGGGCCTGTTGGTCTGGTTTCTTGTTGGTTTGGTTCTTTTGATGTAAAGGCCACGAGTCATGGTCAGTTTGGCCTTTTCCTGTAAGGGTATGTCTTGGTTCGGTCCCCTTGCCCACCTCTTTTTTGCCTCCAGAGATTGGAGGATGAATAAGAGTTACTCTTAGCTTGATTAAAAAAAAAAAGACCATCAACATTGGGGAAGACAGATGGGGATGTTTAGTGCTAGAGGTTGAGTTTGTTTCGATTAGAATCAAATGTTCCAAATTAAACATTCTGATGTCCAAAGCAAAGTCAACATTTACTTAATGTTGAGATTGCTCTATGTATTATCAACGTTTGAATTTGCTAAACATAAAGAAAAGTCCGATTTATTGCCTCACAGCTTAAATGCCACTTGTATTTCTCTCATCCTACCTTAGAGGAAAGAATGCAATTTAGGCTAGAAATTATAGGCCTATTGTCAGCCTTTTCGACATCCTCATATTGAAACTAATTTTACAAAGAATTATCTTCCCCATCATAGTGCCTTCTTGAAGGAAAGCCTAATGATTAATAATGTCATGGTAGTTGACTTCATCCCATGAATACTAAAAAGTCTAAGCACAAATTATGATTCTAAACATGGATTTAAAAGCCTTTGATCGAATAAAGTGGAAGTTTGTTTAAACCTCTTAACGATCACATTTCCTACCAAAATGTATATCTCATTAACTCATGTATTACTTCCTTTATTTTTACCTACCCATGTCAATGATGTTTCCTCCACCATGGTATTCCCCATGTTAGGCCTTCACCATGGATGCTCATTATCCCTCTTCTTCTTCAATCTGACTTTCGAGTTTTAATGTTGGTTCCTAAAATCTTTACTTTCAGGATACATTATATTGTTTAAAGTTACAAAAGAAGCACTGGCATTGTTACATCTTATGTTTGTTTATGAGTTGATACCAATTGGAAGATATGTATATTATCCAACTTTTAGGCTTCTATTGCATTTTCTGTATAGAATTTGAACTTGGACAAGTTAAAGCTATTCTTCATCCAAAAACCTATATCGACACTAAGTATATAATCAAAGAAACCTTGAAAATTCAAATGGAGTTCTCCAATGACATCAATTTGGGATTTCATTTCTTGATGCTAGGAGTTAGTGCTATATTAATTCTTAAACCATAAAGAAACATCATAGGAAAATTAAATGGCTAGAAATAATGTGTACTATCTCATAACAATGTAAATATATAATACATCTATAGCATTATTGCCAAGTAAAACTTGCATTCTCATTGATTAATTACTTTCCTAGAGATTTTTGTTATCGATTCCAACCAAATTTAAGATAGTATTATATTAAAACTTGGGACATTGTAGTTCTTTGTATGTGTGTATAAGGAAAACTTCCATTGTCAATAAGTCTATATATATGAGGTAGTTTTAGCAATTGGTCACTACTAATTCTAAAATGACATCATAGATCATTCAATCTAATTCTTTCAAATGAAAAGATAAATGGCAAGTACCTATTAGGAATATGATGCCATGGAAGGCTCTCTATAAGCATAGAGACCTTATGGGTAAATGGTCCTTCTGAATAATTTTATGATGATGAAAAAATATGTTTGTAGCTTGATTTATGGTTAGAGAGCCAATCCCTTCTAGTCAAACTAATAATAACTCTCAAGGATCTGAAATTTGTCTCCTAACTTAGGGTTGTTGATGAGAGATGGAATTCTAAGATCCTAATGGAAATTTTAGTCTTTGATCTCACCGTTGAAATTCTTAATGTTTCAACTCAGATATGCATCTTTGATGCTTTGACCTTATTTAAAGGGACTATCCATATGGTGAAGATAGTCTATCACTCACAAATGATGAAAGGTAGATCATTCTAAATTCCTAACTAACAATTTTGGAGGAACTCATACTTATCTCCAAATACAAAACTTTTCATGTAAAAATAACATTTTGACCATAATATTGTTGGTAGTAATGATAGTTTATGTAGTAAAGACAAAGAAATGATGAATCATCTATTTATTGGTAGTCATTTTGCTTAAACAATTTAGTTTGAACTAGGCATGTGAATTGATACCCTTTCCATACCCTTCCCTTCCTTTCTTTCTAAAAAGGTATCAAAAGTATTGTATGGCAATAGAATTTTCAATCAAATTTACTTCCATATATAGCAAATTTGGATTTTAAGATGCAACCAAAAGCTTAAAACATTATACCACAATCCTTAGCATGCTTTTAAGTGATGACTTCACTCCTTCCTAGTTCTTCCTCCCCTTATAAAACAATTAGATTCTTAACATATTCAATTTGTACACACTCTAAGATTGATAACAAGTTTTAGATAACCCTTCAAGTTGATGAATAAATGGAAGTGCCATTGCCAATGTCTTCATTCTATCCAATTCTACTTTTTAAAGTCAAACACTAACATATTGAAGGCACTAGGGGAGGGGAACTAAAATTGGTATAAAGAAAATAATTAAATTAAATGTCCATGGAATCATCAAATGTACAGATCCATGACATAAGAGATTTAGAGTAGAAAGTCTTCTTAATGGGAAAAGCAACTATTTAGGTCTACTAACCATTCACGAATTTTACCCCAAGTCCACCTTGGTATTACTAACACAACCTACTTTAAGGGTTAAAGGGCTTTAGTTTATCATTTGGTTTACCCTTCGGCTCAACATGATAAGTGATGACTCTCTAATTAATAGTGTTAACTCAAGTATTTAGAGTCAATTCCGAGGGCCTCAGCACTTAAATATGATAATTTAGTGGGTTTGAGGGCATGCATGCATTTAGTATAGTCTTTATATTAACATTGTTTGAAACTAACATTTAATGGCCAAGCTGTGAAGGTGCATATTGGAACAGGTCTCTGATGAAAAATCAAGCCGCATAGATGGATTTAGGACAAAAATCGAAGTGCAACAGCTCTGAAATCCTCCCAATCCAACCTCTATAGCCCTCGCAATAAGTTAGGAAAGTTCTAGATATTGATTTGATGATCAACAACCCACATCATGCCATGTGTCATTCGCTTAGTGCCCGTTCACGCTCTTCATCATGCAGGCGCACACGATCGTAGCCACCTGATCTTCATCCAACACTTCTTGTGAAGTTGTGTTAGCACATGATCTCAGCCTCACAATCGAAGATGAATGGCTTAGATTCACCCATCCCCGACCATAGCACAACAGTTGAGTGCTTGCCTCGCAAGCGAGGGATGTAGGATCGAGTCGCAATCTGCACCCCTTCACTCACGAGTGCATGCTAAAATACGATCGTTCGATCAGTTGCCAATGCCCACAATTCTTCTATGTCACCTCCATCGTGATGCATGTGATCCGACTGTCCATCTCCACGCAGATCTTAGCCGATGGCGCGCGATCTGTGGATGAAGAGTGCACCATGTGGCTAGGTTGGTTTCCTGTGATTGCATCAGCGCAATTGGGTGTGTGCTTAAGGGCGTGACTTAGACCACTCCTCAACCATAAGATATGAGCGTCGATGGCTGTGATTGAACCATGTCGCCACCACGTGCGTGAGCGCATGCCAATGCATGTGTGGCAGTGTAGGCACCGGTTCAGGCACTTGGATTGGTTCAGTGTGCTTAGAGGCACGGTTTAGGGGCGGTTTAGGCCAGTTCAAGGTCCATTTTCACCTATAAAAGGGTCCTATGACCCCCCATTGCAATCCATCTCTTCCACAAGCAATCCACCACCTTCCTAGGGCCCAAAGCTAGTCCTCAGAGCCACCGAACCACTGAAGAAGCCTCTTCCACTGCCATGGCTGCATTGACATGCTTCTCTTAGTGATAGTTCCAGTTCTTCTATAGTTTATATTTTGCACTCTTTCAAGCATGCTTCTAGTTTCTTTTGCTTATGTTTGTAAGACAATTTTGAGCATTCATAGAAGTAATTTTTACTAGTATCTTTATGTCATCATCTTGCCTATTTATGTTTCTACTCGCTACTATCATGATGTGTAGTTAGTTACCCTATTATATGTCAAATTTTCTACTCTCTCTCTCTACATTTCATGCAAGCAAATGAAATAAATCATCATGTGGCAATAAACTAAGCGACTAAAAGATTTGATTTCTCGCCTCCCTGTGTTCGACACTCGAACTCATCATCTTATTCTCTTTTAAAATTGGTGTCATAATTGCCTACTACAACGAACATCTTTAGCGCATTTTTCGACGTCAGTTTTTGGCATAGTTGCTAGGGAGGCAACGGATCTTATTTGTCGCTTTCGTACTTGCATTGGCAGTATTCACAAGAGCTAACTATCTTCTCTCTCTCTACTGATTTGGTTGTAGGAACCCAACGCATAGGCAACAAAAGGAGTGCACTCCAAGTCGGTAGATTGGGAGTAAAGTGCTGTGAAGAATTTGGTTAGTATCATCCTACCTAGTGTAGTCCCATCTTTCTTTTTCCTTAAAATATAAAAAAATTGCATTTAGGTTCATGCTTGAATCTTAGGTTAGATTGTTTGCTTATTTTCTAAGAAAGTCTCAAAAAAAAAAATCTCAAAAAAAAAATGGCGTGGTGAATTGTTACTTGATCAACATCTTGAACCAACCACCTAACAAAAAAATATACACTCTAATATCCTTTAAAAAATCTTTTTGAGTGTTTCTCTCTTTAAGTGGTGTTTGCAAAGATGACCATGTCATATATTAGGCCGCAACACTCACCAAAAATTAAAATCAATTCACCTAGTAGACTTGCATAAACTCTAAGGGTGAATACATTAGGGTTGTTTATTTCTAGGGCCACAACATTTTTAAACGAAATTGACTATCATCTGTTGTGTGCAAAATATTATGTGCCCACTACAAACATTGTTTGAATACATTAAGAAATATCAACCCTAAAAATTACTAAAGCAAGGATGAATCATTGAAAGACATCACGTCCTGAATAACCTTGCTTGAAAATCATGTTTTGTTGAGTGCAGACACAAGCATAAATCGGATTAATTAAGAGGCAGAAACCCCTAACAATGCCTCATCACATACCTTGGGCATAAACACTATCGTAGCCTTAATCTTCAAAACCATTAGACGTTGGCCCTAAGGTTCATTTGAGTAGTCTCAAGATACAAACCTGCACTATAGAACCAATCAGTGAAGTTTTTTTTCTAGAAGCAACTAAGTTGGGAGGTCTGATTGTCGAATGACTTAAGCTGAGCAAGGGTTTGGCATAATTAGTAGTACTCGGGACATGCTCCCCTTGCTCCGCCTGGCCCAACTTATTTGTCTTTTGGATTAAACACAACACCAATTTGTGCTATGGTGAGAGTTGTACCTTAGAGGCTTAGGTCATCTAGGTCAACACCATAGGGCTTAGTTTTGTTTGCTTGGATGTACACACACGATTCCTCTTCTATCTCCTTTGCATCTCTCCCTATTCTTCTCTAGTGTATGCATGGAAGGCGCTCACTTAATCCTAAATTGGTTGCAGTAGAGAAAAAGTCAAGAAGGAGACTAAATTATTCTATGGCTAGAATTGAGAAAATGGTCAGAATTGAGAATATGGAGGACCAACCTCAACCTGTTGCTATTGCCCTTGTCCAAGTTTACGACTAACCACCAACTCTAGCAACAATGGATCCAAACCATAATGTAGACCATACACCAATTATAGAGCCCTCAAGGGCAACCACCTCCAAACCCACCAAGACCCTCCCGGAGGGCCAACCAAGGCTGCTCCATGATTTTTATGACTCGTCTACCTTTATTGTTGAACCTTATCTTAGGCTCCCCAAAGGGGGAGATGATTTTGAGTTAAAACCTAATGTCCTTAGCTTGATTCAGAGCCACTTTTGTGGGAATGCAAATGAAGACCCCTTCCAACACCAGGAGGATCTAGACCGAATAGCCCAGATTGTGAGACCTAGGAACTTCTGCTTTGATATTGTTTTGATGAAGATGTTCCCGTTCTCCCTAAAAGACAAAGCTTCCCATTGTCTTAGAACACCAATGTTATGACTCGATCCCGGATCCCTACAGGACTTGAGACTGGCCCGCCTCGACCAATCCCAAGACCCAATTGTCCAACGAGAAATAGCCAAAAGTAGGAAATAAATCATAACCACACATGCAATGTAACTAAGCAGAAATAAATCAAAAGGTAGTAAAAGAAACAGAGTGAAAAGATCTATCAAAGTTACAGGCCATTATAACTACGACAGAGAAAAGTATAACTGAAAGTACTGAAATAGCATTACATATAACAAAAAATACTCACTATTACAACAGAAGCTAGAGGAAACAGTAAGAACGCAGCTAAGGCTGGGCTCGACTGGGCCCAGCTCCCTTTGCAGCCGGTGGTGCTGGCTGCTCAACTCCCTGACCTAAACAAGGTTATAAAATTTTCAGAGTCAGCGAACGCTGAGTAGAGTGGTAATTTAGCCATTTACATGTAATTAAGACAAGCAACTAATTTATGCAATTAAGCAACTATCCATTTTCATTTAGTTCAACCAAGTACTTCTAATTTGTTATTCCTTTATTTACTTAAAACATTTCTTGATCTGGCCTGTTCCTCATGGGAATGATCTTGATTACAGTCTTTTTATGATGTAGGAGGTACACGTGGTGCTCTCCTGGCTGGGAGAATCCCTCGTGGTGGTCCTACACCTAGTCAACCACCTCGAGGTCACGGTCGCGACGTAGTGGTGACTACGGCACGCCTGATAAACGCACGGGTAGCTATCCTGCACTGGCACGCGGTCAGTCGTTTCTGCTAGCGGGTATGCCTAAATGTACAGCACGGAACAGTACAGGGCCTTACCCTCTCAGAATAGAACAGAACAGGGATATTGCCCCTCCACAGTTTGCGTACCCTCGCCCAACTATCCTGGTTTGCCCAGTGGGCCTAACAAGAGTCAATGTTGAGCGACTAGTCCTAACCTTGGGCCCCCTGGGGTGGCTAGCTCCCTCCCTACACTAAGTAGCTCACCCCGGTATCACGTACACGAGGGCCAAACAGAGTCAGTGTTGTTGGTGCTAGAGCACCGCGATCGTTTATTTTGATGATAACAAAACACGTGTCATTTAACATTTGCACTGAAGTCTTAGATTTCAGGTTAATTGTAAATGGAGACATGGTTAGACGAAGTTTGAGCTCGCATCCATGGCGGATTGGAGGAGCTTGACGGAGAATAGAGGAGCTTCGCGAGGAGCGATGGTTTGAAGAAGGAAGGAGATGAAGAATATGATAGATTTCCTTTCCTTGTAATCCTTGTATTTTTGTTTCTTTTGTTGCTCCTTATTTTGTTACTTAGATTCATGTTAAAGAGCCTCAAAGTACCCTAACAGTGTCCCAGGAATACTTGCACAACCCTAGGATAATTAGGTTTTATGTAAAGAACTTAGAAAACCAAACTAGGGTTCAAACATCCTTTTCAGACATCTAATATGAAAATCAGACATCTGATAAATACTTTTAAGACGTCTGACTGTTGACTTAGATGTCCGATTATATTTAGGTTGGACTTAGTTTTGTCTGATGAAATCAGACGTCCAGACCTTAGTCCAGACATCTTAGAAGACGTCTGATGATTTTGCCAGATGTCTAATTAGTGGACCGTTGGCTGCCTTAGTAAACACTGAAGGAAATGACCGTTAGCCTCGTATCAGACGTCTGTGAGGACCCCAAACGTCTGATACATGACCATTTTGCCTCGACTGACCCAAAATCTCTTCTCAGAGATTTTATAGCCGTTGCACTCCCTTGGGAATCCATTTCCGCAGAAAAGTAGGTTTTCAAACGTCCAGACATCATTCCAGACATCCTGTATGTCGTCTGATGACAATTCACTAGAACCCTATTTAGATCTGATTCAAGTCAGGAAGGAAACCCGCCTATAATCAAATGTCTGACTTTATTCCCAGACGTCTTAAACTGGTTTTCTAGACGTCCGATGCCAAGATCAGACATCTGATAACCCTGTCAGTGTAATGATTAATCCTGATTTCGGCCTGATTCTCTTGGAGGTTGTACCCAACGGCTATGGAAGCCTTCCAAGGCCTTCCGAAGCCTTCCTAGGACCTCTATAAATAGAGGAGAACCTTTGCCACTCAAACACACACCAAGACACACTAAGCAAACCACTTTCCACATCTTTTGTGTCCAAGAGAAGAAGTTGAAGCTCTATCTCTCCAAGCTTAAGTTCTACACCTAGAGAGCTTGATTCTTGTTGCGCAACCACTTTCCCTCCACGATTATGAGAGTGACGAAGCGCTACCACGTGGTTCACGCATCCGCATCGTCGACGCACTTCCAGCAAAGGGAAGCATCCTAACTCCTATAGAAGCTTAGTTTAAGAATATCTTTGTTGGCTCTATAGGACTATTTGTCTTTTACTTTGTTATTTGGTTGGGTATTCACTTTGCAAATTCCCGTCTCCTTCGTGGGACAAAATCCTTCTCATAAAGAGAAAGGGTTTGAGATACGCTACCCTCGCACTTGTAGCGTGGTTGCAATTGAGGTTGTACTACCCTCATTTTAAGTAGTACATTAGTGGATTTGATCAACTTGGTTGATCAGAAAATCCTTACTTGAGAGGGTTAGGTGGTGGTTTTCACCCGGGTTGGGTTTCCACCTAAAAATCATTGTGTACATTGTGTGATTGTCTATTTTGTGAGATTGTTACATTTTATTTCCGCATTTTATATGTCACGCTAATCTCACCCATCCGAGTAGGGATTTATAGGTGTAGAGTGTCTAGGCCTGACCCCAGGGCTCAACCCAACGGGAGGCTAGTACCCCTCTACACAAAAAGGGACAGTGGCTCTCCTTGGTACTGTGTACACAAGGGCCAACTCACTTCCCGACTACAGGAGCTCTCCTCCTAATTCCCCGTAGGGTTCATGCTGATATTCCTTTCATTTCATATCCAGTCTTTTTGATTTCTCTATTTACATTACCGGTCTTGTTCTTAAAACAGGAAGTTCATGATTTTCTACTGACAAGACATCATACTAGGTAACCAGTACATTTGCTAGCATTTAAACTTCTTACAGGCATCTCAAGTAAACAGTATAGCTCGAACCACCAATTTTTGCCCTAGGTTTCATTCTCATCCTAGGGTTCTACATGTTTCTCAAGTATACAGTATAACTCAACCATCTATTTCTACCCTAGGGTTCATTCTCATCCTAGGGTTCATTCAAGTTAGTCTGAGCATGCAGTTTATTTATTTAAATCATAATATTTATGTAAACCACTCTATTGACAAATACGGGAGGAATGGGGGTTTGGATCGCAGATCCCATCGCCTCCGCAGCTCCGGCAAACTCGACTGGCTGGAGACATATACAATTGACCAACCACATCAAATGAGTCCAAAATCGTATACAAGTGACACTAACTCGTAGAGAAACTCAAGCAAAAAATAACGATACTTCGTTTGCGGAAAGCCGATTCCATTTGGGCCCGAAATGGGCCAAAAACACTCACACTGTCCAAAATCAGACATCTGGGTCTAATCCCAGACATCTTAAAAGACATCAACACTTACCCTGGGTTCCCTGCGACTACCTCGGACATCCGGACACCTCCGTGATCGTCTGAGGTGAGTTCTAGACATCAAACTCTTCTTCCGATCGTCTGGAGGTACGGTCAGACGTCTGGCGATGTGTCTAGACATCCAAAAGCACCTCGAAGGGTGCAGCTCACGCCTTTCCAATGACCTACCCCTGCATACGTACACAAACCTCAGAAAAACTTGGACAAGATCCCTGCAGTGAGGCCTGCATGGCCATAACTGTACAAAAGCACGTACCTTTGCACAGAGCGTGCTTTCAGACGTCCGGCTTCAGCTCCATACGTCCTCCTACTACTCCAGACATCTGGGATGTGCTCCAGATGTCTAATAGTGGAAAATTTCTAGTACGCAAAACCTCTGCGAACCTTCTTCTCCGCACGGAACCCCTCCACGCCACCCGTAGTTGCTACGCCTGCAGCTTCAGGAGGCCACGAGCCACCTCCGTGAGCTCCTCCTCCTCGAGCACAAGCTCCTCCGAGGTCCTCCCACTCTCTCGCGACTCCCCTTCCAAGCTCCTCCTCTTGAGCTCTCCTCTCTTCCTCCTCCACATTCCGTCTCTCTCTCTCAGCTTCCTCTCCTCTTGCCATGCTGGAAGGAAGGGAGGAAGGAAGGATAGAGGTGGTGGCTGGTGGAGATGAATGGAGTGGCATGGGAGAGGGGTGACAGAATCCGTTTTCGCATGTTTTGAAATTCGTCGGAAATCGTAGTATAGTTGCACAAAAACGTTCGTCAAAAATAAGTTTGTAAAAATTACGAGACTTGAGTCTCGGTCGTTCGTCTCTGGGAGGCGTTTGTTTTACTTTTGAAATCGATCTTTTTTCCGCTCTACTTTGTTTAAAACTACACGTTGATTTATGATTATTACGTATTGAAGTACGACATGCTTAGTTGCATGTATATCAGGAATTAAAAGCAGGCAACATTAATCACATAAAAGATATTGCAATGAGTTCATGGTGATTCTCAACACATAGACATATATATATAGAAAAGCATTTTTCATTCATTCAGTGGAAGAGTTGTTTGCACAGGAAATTTAGAGGAAAGCTTGTACATGAATGCTTGAAATGGAGAATGGGGGGATTTCATACAAGAAGCAATGGGGGGATTTCACATACATCATTGGGGGAGAAGTTAAGACTATGCTATTAAGCAGTAATAAAAGCAGTACAAATCATGGAGAGCATAAACTAATTCTAGCAGAATAGAGGGCATTCAGGGGTGGTCCCCGCTGGCCTTGGAGTGGTCGGGAGAAGAATGAGGGGTGGCTAATGTAGCTTAGGCCGACCATTGGAGAGAGGGAGGATTGATCCAGCATCCCAGCATGATGTCCTCCATGATGGTGGTGAGCTCGTGGAGGTGGAGTAGCTAACCTAAGTGAAGGTGGGCATGTATGGAGCTAATGAGGTGAGTGGTGCCAATGAAGCCAAGGGATGTGAATGGGTGCAAATGGCCACCCCTTAGGTCTTTTTATAGACCTAAGGGAAGCTCTCTAGAGAATTATGGAATTCTCTAGAGAGGCCTTTGGTGGGAGCTCATGGGCGAGTGAGAGAGAGACGATGGATGGTGGTTTTTAGATCCACCAAATGTAGATCTAAAAATTGAATGTCTCTTGTAACGAACGCGTGCCCCAGACGTCTTGAGGTGGCCCAGACGTCGGACCAGACGTCTGGGATCGTTTCCATACGTCTGGAAATCCATTATCTTCCACACGCGTGGGTCGTCTACGCGCCTGAGTGCGCAGACCCGCATATTCGTTTGTTCCCTGCGGCTGCAGACGCCCTGCCGCGTCCTCTCTCCTCCTCGCACGGCCTTAAAAGGCCACGCCTCCCCTCACTTCCGTCACCACCGTCTCCTCCCTCTTCTCCTTCAGCCAGTGAGCGTGAGCGCGAGCTCGAGGGCGGCAGCGGCGGCCGCAGTGAGCGCGGAGGAGGTGCTGCGTGCGAGGGCAGAGCTCTGCTGTGAGGGCGAGCTCGCCGGGGCTGCTAGGGCCTGCCGGCGGAGGGCGCAGGGGGCGCGGAGCGACGCGGAGGGGGTACTGCTACGGTCTGAGCAGCAGGCGCGCGAGGTGCGATGCGGGCGGCGTCGTGAGCGGAGGCCGAGTGGCGCCCTGATTCTGGAAAAATTTCTAGAATCAGACGTCTGGGTTGATAGCCAGATTGCGAGGGCGACGTCTGGAAGACCATCCAGACGTCTGAAAGGTGAGTTTTCCGTCTCCTTCTTCCTTCCTGTCGACTGACCGTACTGAGTGAGGGAGATGGGTGTGCGCAGGCTCGGTGATTCGCCATCCATCGCGAATCAGACGTCTGGCAGTAGTACCAGACGGCGGAAGCGACCTCCAGACGTCCGGGGTGACCATCGGACGTCTGGGAGCTAGGCCAGACATCCCTGCAGACTTCTGGATGTCTGGGAAACCACGCTAAACAAGGTAATTCTCTGATCCACTTTTAAAGATGTCTGGGAGAAGTTCCAGACGTCTAATTTTGCACAGTGTCGTCGTTTTTGACCCGTTTAGGGCCCGTTCGGGTTCCGTTTTCTGCGATTCGAGTTGCGTTCTTTTCAGAATTAATTCCTCTACCCATCTACAGTAGCTATGCACTGTTTTGAGATACTCCTTGTGTTTGATCCTTGTGATAGGACCCCGTTCTGTTGCAGTCTCGGGGGTCGCGGAGGCACGCGGGATTCCCCACCACGCCCCCATTTCTCCCGTTGTACCTGGTAGAGTGGCTTTAAGTTATTAATAAAATCTGTTAAATTATGGAACCATAAATAGAACCTAGGACATTGCATGAATCCTAGGAATGAGAAATAGATGGAATGATAGCTCCTAGGTGTTGCATGAATCCTAGGGCTAGAAAACTAGATTGTATGATAGATCCTAGGATATGGCATGAATCCTAGGATGGGAAAACTAGTGGAATGTATAATACTGCAGTCTTGGAAAACGGAAAGAGATATAAAGCTGCCTGTAATTTGAATTAATAGCTGCCTGTTGTGAATAAATAACGTGGTTGAGAACATGGATTGTAAGAATGTGAAACTGGAAAGTGAAACCTGGATGTTTGAGTAAAAAGGATGGAACCCTACGGGGAAGTAGGAGTAGAACTCCTGGAAATTGAATGGAATAGTATTGGGGAAGTGAGCTGGCCCTTGAGTACGGAGTACCAAGGAGAGCGACTGTCCCCCTGTTTAGTGCAGAGCGGAGCCAGCCGCCCCAGGGACCCGGGGTTAGGACTGGCCACTCTGTACCGACTTGCTGACCCTCGCGTACATAGTACCGAGGAGAGCTACTAGTGTAGGGAGGTACTAGCTACCCCACGGGCCCCGGGGTTCTGCTAGCCTCCCACACCGACTTGTTAGGCCCGCTGAGGCAAACCAGGGTAGTGAGGCGAGGGTACGCGGACTGTGGAGGGGTAAGGCCCCGGTTTGGTTACTGTGGAGAGGTTGGACCCCTGTTACTAAGAGGGCTCTGCCCTGGATTGGTTCCGTGCTGTGCTTTGGGCGCACCCGTTAACGGAAACGACTGACCGCGTGCCAGTACGGGTTAGCTACCTGTGCATTTATCGCGCGTGCCGTAGTCACCGTTACGTCTGTCAGTGACCTTGGGGTGGTTGACTGAGGGTAGGATCACCACGGGGGACTCTCCCGGCCAGGAGAGCACCACGTGCTACTTCTACTTTTTGGAAAAGACTGCAATCATGATCATTCCCACGAGGAACATTCGAGATCAAGAAAAAGATCTGAGGAATAAATGAAATAGTGAGACATTTGAAAGATGTGAGTAAAGAAAGTAATCGAACATAATAGCTACTGTACACTCTACTGTTGCTTTTAGTTTTAGTTGCCACTCTACTCAGCGTTTTGCTGACGTGTTATACTCGTTACCTTTTTCAGGACCAGGTGTTGAGCAGCAAGGGTCAGCGGCTGCAAAGGACGCTGGGCCGAGTAGGGTCCAGTAGAGTTACCACTGTCTCTTGTACCTCTTTTTGTTACGTTGTCGTGAGTAGTTCTTGTTTCCACTGTACTTTCTTTACCTGCAGTTCAAATTATATTATGAATGTTGTTCTATTGTTATGGTGGTACATACTGTGGTAGTTTCTTTCCTTACTGCTGTACTTTCTTACTGTTAGTTATATTCATTCTAAATGTGATTTATTTTACTGCTCTTTTGGTTACTTCCTCGTTGGACGACTAAGTCTTGGGATTAGTTGAGTCGGTCCGGTTCTCGTGTCTCGTAGGGACTCGGGAACCGGGTCGTTACAAGATGGTATCAGAGCAAGGTCGTCCCGAGAAGTGAATCAATTGACTGGAAAATAACCAATTCACATGTTTATAACTAGAGTAGCAGTTCTTAGACGTTTCCGTTCGGTATCGTTCCGTAGTGACGTGTTCCATTTTGTTTCGCGTCTCCTTACAGGAGATGCCTCATCGCGAGACTAGTGAGGCTGGCCGCGGGCGCGGTCGAGGACGAGGTCGGCGAGGTGGACATGCTGTTGTTGACGTCTCGATGGACCAGCCACCACTCCCGGGCATCCAGGCCCAGGACCTCGCCAGACTGATACGGGACATTGTACGAGAGGAGCTCCACCCACCGCCCTGAGCACCTCCTCCTGGGGCTGCAGAGGGGGAGTCCTCTGTGGGACCACGCGACGGACACGGCGCTGGACACGAGGGAGGGGATGGGCCGCTGCCGCCCCCACCTTCCTCCGACACTTCTGTACACGAGGCACCTTCGCCTGGAGGTGCACCAGTACCTCCCCTACAGCACCACTTCGAGCTTTTCGGACAGTTCCAGAAGCTGAAGCCCCCCCTCCTTCAAGGGGGATGAGGACCCGACCGAGGCAGAGGACTGGCTTGAGCAGCTGGAGAAGATCTTCGACACCCTTTGCCCCCCGGTGGAGTGCTGCGTGGCCTTTGCCACGTAACAGCTGGAGAGTGCGGCACACCGGTGGTGGAGGGCGGTCCGGGGACAGGAGAGGGACGAGCCGACGTGGGACCAGTTCGTCACCCTCTTCTGCGAGCAGTACTTTCCCCAAACGTGGCAGGACCAGAGGAGGCGGGAGTTCCACACTCTCCGCCAAGGGACGATGACTGTGAGCGCGTACCGCACGCGTTTCTTGGAGCTGTCTCGCTTTGCAGCAACAACGGTAGCCACTGAGGAGGAGCGCCTTTGGAGGTTCACCGAGGGGCTCCAGCCTGCGATCTGGGGGTATGTCAAACCCCTGAAGCTGCCTACATTTTCGAGGGTGGTAGAGGTAGCTATGACTTACGAGGAGACCAACCTGTCCGCACGAGACACCGATGGCGGGCGGAAGAGGCCCTTCCAGCCAGACTTTTCACAGGGCCGGCGAGAACGGAGACACATGGCGTCCGCAGGAGAGCCATCATGTTGTGTAGGGCCATCAGTGGCCTTTGGGGGCCCTCGACAGGGGCCAGTCGCCAGCACCGGACCCCCGCCTAGCTGACAGCAGGGACCCATTGAGGGCGGGAGTCGGGTTCCCCTCTGCTACCAGTGTGGCCAGCCGGGCCACGTTAGGAGGGACTGCCCATCTAGGGCAGGGGGTCAGCAGATACTCCCCGCGCAGAGCACTGGAGGGCGCGCAGGAGGCCGCGGTTCCCAGGCGCGAGGAGGAGGATAGCAGTCGCGAGGAGGGTACCGGCCAGCACCTACCCGTCCGACGCAGAGTGTGGCTGCTTCGTCCGCACCTAGAGCTGAGGGGCGTGTCAACGCCCTCACACACAGGGATGCCAGAGCTTCGGGATCGGTGGTAGCAGGTATGGTTTCAGTTTCTGGCAGACTCGTTTACACGCTTTTCGATTCCGGCACTACGCACTCGTTTGTCGCAGCCAGTTTCGCAGTTAGTTTGGACCAGGATTATACACTGTTAGAGAATCCGTTTGTAATCAGAGGTCCGAGTGGCCAACTGTTTGTAGCTAAGGAGGTGTACACGGATTGCGAGGTCAGCGTCGGAGGACATAGCCTGCCAACTGACCTGATTATGATCCAGATGGAGGACTTTGGAGTGATTCTAGGGATGGATTGGCTGTCCGCTTACCACGCCTTGGTGGGCTGTTTTGAGAGGAAGATTGTCTTCTCCATTCCAGAGTTGCCTTCTTTCGAGTTTCACGGACAGACAGTGGACGGAGGTTTCAGGTGCATTTCGGCACTTCGAGCGGCGAGACTTTTGAGCCAGGGGTGTGAGGGCTTCCTAGCTTGTGTGGTGGCAGAGCCCAGCCCTGTGGCAGACTTCCAGAGCATCCCGGTGGTCAGAGAGTACCCCGACGTGTTTCCAGACGAGTTACCAGGACTACCACCGAGCGTGAGATTGAGTTTGAGATATCACTAGTACCATGGACCAGCCCCATCTCCACCACGCCATACAGAATGGCACCGCTTGAGCTGCGAGAGCTCAAGTCCCAGTTGCAGGACCTTTTGGAGAAAGGCTTCGTGAGGCCCAGTGCGTCCCCCTGGGGAGCCCCGGTACTGTTTGTGAAGAAGAAGGATGGGACCCTATGCCTTTGTGTGGACTATCGACAGCTGAACAGGGTCACCATCAAGAACAGATATCCGCTGCCGAGGATCGACGATTTGTTTGACCAGTTGCGGGGTGCCACGGTGTTTTCCAAGATAGACTTGAGGTCTGGATACCACCAGTTGAGGAACTGGGAGACCGACGTCTCCAAGACAGCTTTCTACACCCGATACGGACACTACGAGTTTTTGGTCATGCTGTTTGGGCTAACCAATGCCCCCGCTACTTTCATGGACCTGATAAACCGGGTGTTTAGAACGTACTTGGACCAGTTCGTGGTGGTTTTCATAGATGATGTACTCATCTATTCTAGAGATTGGACGCAGCACGGACAGCACTTGCGGATGGTTCTAGACACTCTGAGACGATGCCGGCTGTACGCCAAATACAGCAAGTGCGAGTTCTGGTTGAGGGAGGTGACCTTCCTAGGTCATGTGATCTCTGGAGACGGCTTGGCGGTGGACCCAGCCAAGGTCGAGGCAGTGCTCAGGTGGGAGAGACCGCGTTCAGTCACTGAGATTCGCAGTTTTCTGGGACTGGCAGGCTACTACAGACGATTCATCAGAGGATTTTCGCAGATTACGCGTCCTAGGACACAGTTGATCCGGAAGGACGTGCGTTTCGCTTGGACAGACGCCTGTGAGGCGTGTTTTCTGGAGCTGAAGGAGAGGTTGACCTCGGCTCCCGTGCTCACCATCCCTGACAGTAGTGGCAGGTTCGTTGTGTACACGGATGCCTCCTTGCAGGGGTTAGGAGGTGTACTCATGCAGAGGGGTCACGTTGTCGCTTACGCTTCACGGCAACTGAAGCCCCATGAGCATACCTACCCTACCCACGACCTAGAGTTGGCAGCTGTTGTCTTCGCGCTAAAGACCTGGAGGCATTACTTGTACGGTGAGACCTTCGAGATTTTTACTGATCACAAGAGCCTCAGATACCTTTTTGATTAAAAGGAGCTCAACATGAGACAGAGACGTTGGTTGGAGCTCCTGAAGGACTACGACTGCAGCTTCTCCTACCACCCGGGAAAGGCCAATGTGGTGGCTGACGCCTTGAGCCGTAAGGCGCCCGCACGCTTGGGCAGTCTACAGTTACAGAGTTGGAGCCTTTTGGAGGAGGTGGGCAGTTGGCGACCTCTAGAGTTACGAGGGTACTGTGGGGCAGTGATGGTGACACGGCAGACCAGGCCAGAGCTGATAGACCGCATCATCACAGGGCAGATGGCCGATCCGTACTTGCAGTCTTTGCGCGATAGAGTACTGTCAGGAGACCCTGGGGACTTCTCTTTCACAGACCAGGTGCTACGCTTGAGGGGACGGTTGTACGTTCTCAGAGACGAGGAGCTATTGAGAGAGCTCTTGACTGAGGCACACGGTTCCAGATTCACCATACATCCCGGAAACACAAAAATGTGCCACGACTTGAGACAAAGTTTTGGTGGAGAGGGATGAAGCGGGATGTGGGTGAGTTCGTGCAGTAGTGTTTAGTGTGCCAGCAGGTGAAAGCCGAACACCAGAGGCCTGTAGGGCCGCTTCAGCCGCTTGCAGTGCCAGAGTGGAAGTGGGAGAGCATCACCATGGACTTGGTGGTGGGCTTACCTGTTACCTAGTGGGGACACGACGCAGTCTGGGTAATAGTGGATAGACTGACGAAGACGGCGCGTTTCTTGCCGATCCGAGTTACTTTGGGACCAGCACAGTTGGCAAAGAGGTATATCCGTGACGTGGTACGACTACACGGAGTTCCGCGAGAGATCGTATCCGACCGGGATACCTGCTTTACGTCCCAGTTTTGGGCTGAGTTTCAGCAGGCCTTGGGGACGAGGTTGAGGTTTAGCACGGCTTACCACCCCCAGACGGACGGACAGTCTGAGCGCACGATACAGACAATTGAGGACCTTTTGTGTGCCTGTGTACTGGACTGGAGGGGCTCTTGGGAGGAGCACCTGCCCCTGGCAGAGTTTGCATACAACAACAGTTATCACTCGAGCATCGGCATGGCTCCCTACAAGGCTCTGTACGGACGGAAGTGTACGGCACCCTTGAGTTGGGTTGAGGTGGGGACCAAGTGGGAGGTTGGCCCCAGGTTGATCCGGCAGAGTCAGGAGGTAGTTGAGCAGATCCACAGACGACTCCGCACTGTCAGGAGCAGACAGAAGAGCTACGCGGATCGGAGACGTAGAGAGGTGCAGTTTGAGGTTGGGGACCACGTTTTCCTTCGTGTTTCGCCCATGAAGGGCTTACAGTAGTTTGGGGTGAGAGGGAAGCTCGCGCCGAGGTTTGTGGGGCCCTTTGAGGTCCTGGAGTGGGTTGGACCCGTTGCTTACAGACTTGCCCTTCCCCCGCAGCTTTCTGGTGTGCACGACGTGTTCCACGTGTCCAACCTCAGGAAGTATGTAGCCGACTCCAGTCACGTACTGAGTCACGAGAGCGTCGAGGTGGGCGACGACCTGACCTACCCCAAGCGGCCAGTACAGATCCTAGACCGAGCCGTCCGCAGTTTGAGACGAAAGCAAGTACCCCTGGTAAAGGTTTTGTGGAGGAGCCAGCGGTACGAGGAGGCTACCTGGGAGCCTGAGGCGGCAATGCGGGAGCGGTACCCGGAGCTTTTTGCGGGTACGTCTTTTCGGACCGGCTTCGGTCCTCTTTGAGTTTGTTATTGTTAATTGGACATCTTTTCCCGCACCCTAGTTGGCGCAAGTTTCAGGGATGAAACTTCCTTTGAGTTTGTTATATTGTAACGAACGCGTGCCCCAGACGTCATTTAAGACGTCTGGGAGGTGGCCCAGACGTCAGACCAGACGTCTGGGATCGTTTCCAAATGTCTGGAAATCCGTTATCTTCCATACGCGCGGGTCGTCTGTGCGCCTGAGCGCGCAGACCCGCATATTCGTTTATTCCCTGCAGCTGCAGACGCCCTGCCGCGTCCTCTCTCCTCCTCGCACGGCCTTAAAAGGCCACGCCTCCCCTCACTTCCGTCACCACCATCTCCTCCCTCTTCTGCTTCAGCCAGTGAGCATGAGCGCGAGCGCGAGGGCGGCAGCGGCGGCCGCACTGAGCGCGGAGGAGGTGCTGCGTGCTAGAACGGAGCTCTGCCGTGAGGGCGAGCTCGCCGGGGCTGCTAGGGCCGGCCGGCGGAGGGCGCAGGGGGCGCGGAGCAACGCGGAGGGGGTACTGCTGCGGTCTGAGCAGCAAGCGCGCGAGGTGCGACGCGGGCGGCGTCGCGAGCGGAGGCCGAGTGGCGCCCTGATTCTGGAAAAATTTCCAGAATCAGACGTCTGGGTTGATAGCCAGACGGCGAGGGCGACGTCTGGAAGACCATCCAGACGTCTGAAAGGTGAGTTTTCCGTCTCCTTCTTCCTTCCTGTCGACTGACCATACTAAGTGAGGGAGATGGGTGTGCGCAGGCTCGGTGATTCGCCATCCATCGCGAATCAGACGTCTGGCAGTAGTACCAGACGGCTGAAGCGACCTCCAGACGTCCGAGGTGACCATCGGACATCTGGGAGCTAGGCCAGACGTCCCCGCAAACTTCTGGATGTCTGGGAAACCACGCTGAACAAGGTAATTCTCTGATCCACTTTTTAAGACGTCTGGAGGAAGTTCTAGATGTCTGATTTTGCACAGTGTTGTCGTTTTTGACCCGTTTAGGGCCCGTTCGGGTTCCGTTTTCCGCGATTCGAGTTGCGTTCTTTTCAGAATTAATTCCTCTACCCTTCTATAGTATACACTGTTTTGAGACACTCCTTGTGTTTGATCCTTGTGATAGGACCCCGTTCTGTTGTAGTCTCGGGGGTCGCGGAGGCACGCGGGATTCCCCACCACGCCCCCATTTCTCCCGTTGTACCTGGTAGAGTGGCTTTAAGTTATTAATAAAATCTGTTAAATTATGGACCATGAATAGAACCTAGGACATTGCATGAATCCTAGGAATGAGAAATAGATGGAATGATAGCTCCTAGGTGTTGCATGAATCCTAGGGCTGGAAAACTAGATTGTATGATAGATCCTAGGATATGGCATGAATCCTAGGATGGGAAAACTAGTGGATGTATAATACTGCAGTCTTGGAAAATGTAAAGAGATATAAAGCTGCCTATAATTTGAATTAACAGCTGCCTGTTGTGAATAAATAACGTGGTTGAGAACATGGATTGTAAGAATGTGAAACTAGAAAGTGAAACCTGGATGTTTGAGTAAAAAGGATGGAACCCTACGGGGAAATAGGAGTAGAACTCCTGGAAAGTGAATGGAATAGTATTGGGGAAGTGAGCTGGCCCTTGAGTACGGAGTACCAAGGAGAGCGACTGTCCCCCTGTTTAGTGCAGAGCGGAGCCAGCCGCCCCAGGGACCTGGGGTTAGGACTGGCCACTCTGTACCGACTTGCTGGCCCTCGCGTACGTAGTACCGAAGAGAGCTACTAGTGTAGGGAGGTACTAGCTACCCTACGGGCCTCGGGGTTCTGCTAGCCTCCCACACCGACTTGTTAGGCCCGCTGGGGCAAACCAGGGTAGTCAGGCGAGGGTGCGCGGACTGTGGAGGGGCAAGGCCCCGGTTTGGTTACTGTGGAGGGGTTGGACCCCTGTTACTGAGAGGGCTCTTCCCTGGACTGGTTCCGTGATGTGCTTTGGGCGCACCGGTTAACGGAAATGACTGACCGCGTGCCAGTACGGGTTTGCTACCTGTGCGTTTATCGCGCGTGCCGTAGTCACCGTTACGTCTGTCAGTGACCTTGGGGTGGTTGACTGAGGGTAGGATCACCACGGGGGACTCTCCCGGCCAGGAGAGCACCACGTGCTACTTCTACTTTTTGGAAAAGACTGCAATCAAGATCGTTCCCACGAGGAACATTCGAGATCAAGAAAATGATCTGAGGAATAAATGAAATAGTGAGACATTTGAAAGATGTGAATAAAGAAAGTAATCGAACATAACAACTACTGTACACTCTACTGTTGCTTTTAGTTTTAGTTGCCACTCTACTCAGCGTTTTGCTGACGTGTTACACTCGTTACCTTTTTCAGGACCAGGTGTTGAGTAGCCAGGGTCAGCGGCTGCAGAGGATGCTGGGCTGAGTAGGGTCCAGTAGAGTTACCACTGTCTCTTGTACCCCTTTTTGTTACGTTGTAGTGAGTAGTTCTTGTTTCCGCTGTACTTTCTTTACCTGCAGTTCAAATTATATTATGAATGTTGTTGTACTGTTGTGGTGGTACATACTGTGGTAGTTTCTTTCCTTACTGCTGTACTTTCTTACTGTTAGTTATATTCATGCTGAATGTGGTATATTTTACTGCTCTTTTGGTTACTTCCTCGTTGGACGACTAAGTCTTGGGATTAGTTGAGTCGGTCCGGTTCTCGTGTCTCGTAGGGACTCGGGAATCGGGTCGTTATAGCTCTTGGTTGCTAATTTTGGCAACCAAGGCAACCACACATGATAGAGAGTTCTAGAGAACTCTAGGCTAGGTATTTTCGTGTGCATGGTGTGTGTGGGTGTGTGTGGGTTGAAACTTAGGTGGCTAGGTTGATTAGGTTAGGTTCTAGTGCGTTTAGGTCAACGTATGTCTCAAATTAGGGTTATAAACTCTAATTCACTAAGGTAAAGTGCAATTAAACTTAATACAAGTTTAATTTGGTGTGTGGAAACTTAATTGAGAGTAAAACAACTCAATTAATTTAGGTCTAGGTCAATTGGACTCTCACTGAGTCCAATTGGACAGTGTGTGCTGAGATTAAGGCTCAATTGGACTCAATGAGTCCAATTGAATAGGCTAATGGAATTGACTAAGATCCAAGTCAATTAGGTTTAGTGAGGACCTAATTAGGTCCTTAGGGAGGTCTATAGGTGATGTACTAGGGTTAGGGCACCTTAATTTAGGTTCCTATGGGGTTGGAATTAGGTTTAGGGACCTAGAGATCCAAGATCAAGGCTTAAATCTCAAAACAGGAACTGAAGAGCAATATCGTACGTCTAATAATAGTGTCAGATGTCTTATACTCAAAAATCAGAAGTCTAGACTTGTTGTCTGGACGTCCAATCAGAGTCAGGAGGGATTTTGGGTTCTGTTTTGGGTATTCTGTAGAAATTGGACGTCTGACAAAGTGTCTGGACGTCCAATAACACTGCAGAAGTGGGTTTGAGGTGTGTGGGAGGTGGCTAAGGGTCCTGGACGTCCTATAACTTATCTGGACGTCCAGATAAGGGTTGGAACTAAGGTTTTAGGGCTTCCTAGGGTGTTGTGACCTAATCTAAAGGTGGTTAAGGCTTGGGGAAGTCTCTAGGCTATTCTAGGGCTAGGATTGACCTAAGCTCTTCACATTTGACTGCTTTATTCCTACTTAATAGGATAGCAAACCTTTAACTCCCTTACATTATTATTCCTACATATAATCTAAGCCTTCTGCTCCAGCTCTACTGCAACTTCCATTATTCTTGATCCAGCTTCAGATCTAGCTCCTAATCAGCTTATTCCCTGCAATGGACATAATGCACTTAATCAACACATTATAACATTATTTTATGCATAGCTAAAAGAAAGCAGTAAAGATGCAGATAATGCGTATGCATGCATGAATAACCCTAACTTATGCTAAGTCCTAGCTTAATCTAGGTCAATTAAGACCTATGATTGCTTTGCAATCAAGGGGGGCTTTAAATAGATAGAGGGTTAGGGTTTGGGGTGAGGAGAGGGGGTCCTGCGCATGTCTGTGCTCGAGGAAAAAGAATAGCAGGTCCGGTTCTTCCACTTTCAGACTCCTGTCCCTCCATCCAGGCATCTGGACAGACATCTGATGGCTCATCCAGACGTCTTAAACAACCCAAAAGGGCCACGGGTCATTTCAACAAAGGAGACCCATCTCTACTTGGGAGGAACTTTGGCATGCCTTCCTGAAGAAATTTTCCCTACAGGAAAAACCAATGCCCTCAGGGGAGCAATTACTATACTTACTCAACAGAGTGGGGAGCAATTTCATAAGGCATGGGAATGATTTAACAAATTATTTAGGAAATACCCACACCACGAGGTTTTGAGGTGGCAATTAGCCCAGTTCTTCTACCATGGTCTGGACAACATCCTTAGGAATTTCATAGATGCCTCATGCTGAGGCAACTTTCTAAACAAAGATGAGGAAACTGCATTCGAACTCTTTAAGTCAATGAGTCAGAACTCGCTCAATAATGCCTCCGTGACTACATTCAATAGGTCTAGTCAACCTCATGGTGGAATTTACGTGGTGCAAACTAATTCGGGTATAGTTGACATGGACATTATAGCCATGAAGCTGGATTCGATTGAGTTGGTGGATAAAAAGATAGATGATCTTCTGAACCAATCTCGAGCCCCTATGCAAACCTTCTCCCTAATCAAGGGAGCTCACAATGTTAACCTGGTTCAGTTTATGAACCAAATGCACCTATAACAACCCCTGACTATGCTCCAGGGGGGACCTTTGCTCCCTCATACCTTGATTATTCCTTCTCCTCCCTTTGGTACCTCCTACTTTTGAAGATGCCAATGCCATCCAGGGCTACTCTAAGCCTGATCCTTTCTCAAACACATACAACCTTGGATGGCGCAACCACCCAAACTTTGCCTGGTTGTTGATGAGCTCCTACCGTGTTTTAAAAGTTGTTTTGCATCATAGTATAGCCAATAAAAGCATGTTTACATTTAAATTTATAACTCGAATTAAAGAAGAAAATCTGAGGTCATCTTTGGGAGCAAGCTTAATGCACGATTACCACTATTTCTTTATTTACACATGATCTTGATGAACTTGAATTAGAGATCAGTTTTTAAAAGCAAACGAATTCAATTTCTACACTTGGTTCTACATATAATGATATTAAATACTACTTAAGTGTAGGTGATAAATAATTACCTATTGCTCAATAAAATGGAATAATCAAGTCCTAATGCAATTAAGCACTAAATAATCATTAATAGAAATGTTCGAGCAAGTTAAAAGTTTCTTTAAATCAGAGTATAAGCCAAATCACTAACTACGGCAAATCAGTCTTAAACTGTTGCTATCAGGCCCCTATAATATTGCATTTAGGTCCTTGTAAACCTTTTTTTTCTCACGGATGGATTCATGCCTTCTTCTTCCTCCTCTTCTCTCCTTGGGTTGGTAGCAGGGTGCATGAAGCTTCTCAAGCTTCACCGAAGGGAGGTCGGTCAGGCGTTTGATGGGCAGAGTTGCCAGCTGGAGATGTCGTATAGGTGCATTGGAGCTCCCGAAAGCTCCTCGTGGGGCTTCGTGAGTGTGAGAAGGTCGGTGGTCGGCAATGGAGGTCGGCGAAGATGACGGTGGTTGCTGGGGGTGTCTTGGTGTGAGAGGTGGCAAACCTCCAAACCAAGGGGTCGAAAAGCTTTGGCGTGAGTCGCTAAAGATGACCATGCCCTTTGATTTGGTAGACAAGGTCGGTCGAGGCTGGTTAGAGGTGACGAAGGAAATGACAGGTGTGCGTGTCCAGTGGGAGTTTAGAGTGGATGAAACCCTCAATAGGTTGAGGGTTTTTGTCGATCGTGGTCGTGTGAAGGTGGCGAGGTGGTCAACTAGCGGTGAGGTGGCATGGAACGATGAGGCATGGTCGCCGGATGATTACACAGCAAAAATACACCAATAAAAATGCCATCTTGTGTTATTCCCTAGCATTGCCATTGCATATTAGGTAGCCATAGTTGCATTTGTAAAAATTAACACATGCATGCATTTAATTAAGAGGGGAGGAAAGTGAATAATTGGCCTTGTAATTAACGTCTTCAACAAGGGTTGCATCACAATTTCACCATCTTCATTTTTTTATTTTGCTTTGAAATCTTCTTCCCCGCGTGGCTGCAGGGCATGGCTTCTTCTTCTTCGTGCCATTCTCTGCCACAGCATGCTCTACCAGTCACATGCTTAGTCATGTGCAGCCCAGGGCATGGCTGTGCATGCTTTTCTCTCCTTTATAAAGACCAGCTATCTTCATTGCAGGGGAGCCTGGTCCATAACACACACCGCAACCCCTTCCTCTAGGCCATCTCCTCCCCTCTCCCCTCCATACGTAGCACCTCTTCCTACTGAAGAGATACGCTGCGGGCAGGAGCAGCTCACAGTGGTCCACGACCACCACTGTGAGTCCCACCATCGCCCAGCTCATCCAAGAGCAGGTGGGCGTGGTGGATTCACTTTTTGTTTCGACATTCAAGCCCTTCACGCCATTGCTGTAGACTCGAGCTCTGAACTCAACAGCAGCAACAGCACGGCACCGGCAACTCCACGCAGCGCGCAAGCCCCTGCACGCACGCCAGCAGCCGGTGCCTTCTCCTTCCACGTGCGCAGGCTCGCTCCACAGCGCCCGCGCATGCAGAACAGGCCGCAACTGGTTGTCCGCGCCGCGCCAGCACTGTAGCTACTGTTCACATGTTTCTGCGGAACACTGTAGCAACAGTGCGGTGACCGGAAAGTTTCTCACTTATCCGGTCACCGCGTGCTCTCTCTCAGCGCCGCGACTGCCCCCAGCCCATAGCGCGCCCCTGCTCCTGCGTACGCTTGCACCCGCAGCGTCTGCTCCCACGCCTGCTTCTTCACCCGCTCCCGTTCCAGCGTGCAGTGCGATGCGCTGCACTACGCAGTGCACTGCGATGCAGACTCTCTTGGCCGCGTGTGTCCTCCAGCCCCCGCACGCAGCTACGTGCACCTGCGCCCGAGCGCACCCGTGCCATCAGATGTCGGCTGCATGCTCCATATGCCTTAACTCTCCAGCACCCTCTCTCACAGCCACTCTCTCGCTCTCTCCCGCAGACACACACATACACACACCATACTGGCACACACTCACATGTACACACACACAATCACTTGTACACACCTATATATATACTTATTTATATGTCTATATATATATATTTATATACATATATATAGATATATATATATACATATTAGTACCTATACAACCATATATAAGTATATATACATACATACATAAATATACATATATATATACATCTATATATTTATATATATATATATTTATACACACATATATACATACATATATACATATATATCTATAGATATAAATACATATATACATATATATATATATATCTATCTATCTACATATATCTATATACATAGATACTTATACTAATATATCTATACATATATATACATATATTACTATATATATATATATCCATATCTATATAGTTAGACATATATACATATATCAAGTTATAAATATATATATACATGCATCTATCTATATATTTACATATCTATATATATATACATACATATATATATATAACTACATATACACCTATATAATTATAACCCTACCTATATATATACATATAAACATATACTTACATTTATATCACCTACCACGTGTTATATTGCGGGAATATCTGCACCAGTTGCTGATATTCCCTGATACTCGCATACAGAAAGCATCTCCGCACACACACTTCCACCCATCCATCCTACACTCCACGCGGCACTTTGTCCTGTTGGTTGCATCTTCCTAGACGTCGATCAACTCAACATCGTGCTACACACCATTTCCACCTCCACCCCCACCCCTATATATAATATATATATAACTATATATATGTAGACTATATTTATCTTGTTCTATTTTTCTTTTGTTTCCTGCTACTAAAAAGATAAAAAAGATAGTAAAAGAGAAAAGATAATCCTTGTCTTCCAGGTACTCGGTCTTGCAAATAGTAAGACCCATTTTTTGGAACCCTAATTTGGCTCAAAGCCAAGAACAATTTGGCTCTAAGCCAAGGACCTGATTTTGAGGGTGTACCTCAAGGACAAAATTATCAGAAAAAAATCTTAAATAGAAAAACACCAAAAACATAATAAATGCATGGAAGAGATTCATTGCAGGGAAGGCGTAGAAACTTATTCACCTCTAATCCTCCCTGAGTTCGACCCTGGGCCTAAAAGTGATCAAGATAAAACCAAGTAGGCTAGGTTAAAAAAATTTTTGTAGAAAGATGGTTAGGCTCGATTTAGGTTAACCACTATACTCATTTCAACGATTAATTCACTATATTTACACAACCTATCCAGGTCCCGACCATACTTTTTCTGGCACCGTTGCTGGGGAGGTACGCATTCAGGTAAGTTTCTACTCCATTCCTTTAGTTTTCTCTTCTCACACCCTTCTCTTCATGGGTATTTTTGTTTGCTGGTGTGCAGGTGAACCAGTTGCAAGGAGGAGGCAAGTAGAGGAAGTCGGAGACGTAGGCAGATCCAAGGTGGGAACGAGAGCAAGAAGTCACCACCACCCCATTGGAGCTTCGCCCACATTGCAGAAAAGGTAGGTCTCTCTCTTAGCAACTTAGGTAAACTTGTCACCTTAAAAAAAAAAAAAAATTCTTGGGATCTCTTGGGGCAAGTGGATTAAAAATCACTTGCTTGATTATTTTCCATCACTCCCACCACCTCGAGATTTCCCACCAAACTTTGCATAGCGAAGATCTAAGACTCTTGATTTTTGAATCTTTCGCCGTGTGAAGTATTCTTTGAGGCAAGACTAAACAGATTGATTGCCATCCCTACTTGCCTCATTCATCCACAATTCGGGATTACATTTTTGGTAGGGAGACTTGGAATTGAGTTGATTCCAACCCTACCACGACCTTTCACGTGCCTAAGATTTGATCCCAATCATTTCAACCCCAACACTTTGATTTTCTTTATCTTGTGATTGAGCCTTGTGTGTGGAAAATCATTTTGGTGATTGGGAGCACTTGAATTGAAGTGCTTTGGCTCCCTTTCACATTAACTTAAAATTGACTCGTGCATCCACACATAGAAATTTCCATTTAGGGAAGCCCATTGCACGTTTAGCATGCATTAGCCAATTGACTTTGAAGAAGGGTTTGTTGGGCATAGAAAAAAAAAACTTGTATTTTCTCAAAAGCCCAGAGATTGGTTGAATTGGTAATTCAGTGAAATCCTAAAATCCATACTACTTAAGGCTGAAACTCTAAAAACCATTCACCAATTAAAACTTCAATTCGGGGAGATTTCCCCATTGCATGCTTGGTTTATACACTTTATAAAATCAACCACTTAGGCATTACCCGTAAATAACACCCTTCGCATTCCAGAAGCACTTGATCCTAAGCCTCTAATTAAAACTGGTAGCAACTTGACCCTTATTAAGGATTGGAGGTCTAACTACCTGCGTGTAGCGCCTACGTGCTGGTGAGGGTTCCCGCATGCTATCGAGTGTCTAAGATTGGAGCAAACGGCCTTTCAATCTAGTCCGGTGGTTCTACGGTGCTCACATTTGGTTCCGTAGGTCTTGATAGTAGGTAACTTAGATCTTTAGGTCTAAGGGCACAATGTAGAGGTTAGGGCTTTGATTGTCTTGATTTGTCATCAAGTATACCTTTGCGGTGTCATTTCTCTCATCTCCTTTTCCCTTCTTATCCCCCCAATTCCTTCTGCAGTAGTGCATGTTTGGGAGGAGGTCACAAAATCATGAATTGTTTGAATTGTTTGATAATTTTAGAACAGAAGTCAAATCGTCATCCTCCTCCACAAACATGGCTGCACGCCCACCCCCAAATCCCGAGGGAGGAAACCGCCCTCAAAACCCACCAGGTGGTGGAGACATGGATCCCATAACCTGCCTCCAAGCCCAAATGGAAATGTATAATGACCAAATTGAAGCCATTAGGGAAACATTACAGGAAATGCAGAACCCTCCCAAACGGGAGGAGCCTAGGTCTCTTAGCTCCTATCAAAATCCCACTGCTACAGAGAACATAGGACAAATTCAGGTCCACATGGGCAGGGACGATTTTGAACTGAAGCTTAATATAATTGGCCTGATAAACTTCCACTTCCATGGTCTTGCAAGTGAAGATCCTTTTCTCCATTTGGAAGACCTAACCCGATTGGCTGAAACAGTTAAACCTAGAAACATCGGGTTACCTATTGTCCTCATGAAAATGTTCCCATTTTCACTGCGGGATAAAGCGTCGCAATGGTTATGCACCCTTGGAAGAACCATCCATTCTTGGGAAGAGATGCGAACAACATTTCTCAAGAAGTTCTTCCCAATCGGGCGAACCAATGCGCTTCACCGTGCCATCACTTCCTTTACGCAACAAAACGGCGAACGGTTTCATGAGGCATGGGAGAGATATAATGACCTCCTCAGGAAGTGTCTGCACCACGGTCTGCCTAAGTGGCATATAGCCCAGATTTTCTATTATGGGCTAAATGAGACTTTGAAGCAGATTGCAGATGCTTCCTGTGGAGGGAATTTCATGAATAAAGACGAGAATGGAGCATTCGAATTATTTGAAAACATGAGCGAAAACTCGATGAATAATGCCTCCATTGTCACCTTTAATTGTACCAGCCTGCCCCGTAATGTCCACGAAGTTGACATGGGACCCTCCCATTCATCCACAGATCTTAACCTTATCACATAGAAATTGGATGAAGTCTCCGTCGTGCACAAGAAGCTGGACGAGCTTCTGGCCAACCCTGCCCGTTCTATGGCAAGCACCCCCACCTCACCACTTCGTCACAATCCTAATTCTTCCAACACCAGGCTTATCCCTAGAAACCCCGTGAGATCTTCCTTACCGAGTGTCGTGCCAAGAGATTCGGTAAGTCATGTGGATCTGGCTTCTGCAAGCCAGTATTTTGACACGGAGGACTAAGCCTCCGTGTGCTCAGATGTGTATTTACATGCGGACTCGTCTTCTGGCTTAGAAGACGCTTGCGCCCTGGGGAACAACTCGTTCTCTGCCACTTATAACTCAGGGTGGCAAAATCATCCGAACTTCGCATGGTCCAGCAACTCGCAGCGCCAAAACCCCACGGGTGGACCAATGTGACCGTCCGCACCCGTCAACCCAAGGGCCCAGTCTAATCCTGTGGCGAATCCGCCATCAGGTCCTTGCATACCGCAAATAGAACACGCATCAAGTCCTCTTGAGAAATTGATGCGAATGATGACGGAAATGTCAAAGCACCACGAAGAGAACATGACCTCTCTTCAGCACCAATTGGCGCAGCAGAATGCTGAGATCAGTCAACTACGCATGGCAACTCGATCTCAGGGCACTTTTCCAGCCCAACCTGTTCCCAACCGGCGAAATTTCGTACCCCGTGGTCCTCAACCACAGGTAGGACCTTCTCAGGGGTAGGTTCATCAGATTCTGCAGGCTCTGAGCATTCCACCGGGATTTCAGGCTAATCCCCCTGCAGCACCTCACTCTTATGTCCCTATTGCGAACCCTCCTCCGCCTTATGATCCCGCTGGACCCACAACGTCCAATGTGATCACTACGAGGAGCGGTAAGCAGACCGTCGATCCGCCTCGACCTGATCTTGGCCCATCTTCTTCGTCGCCCTCTCATTCGGGATGCGCACTACATTCGCGAGAGGACGATACAACCAAATTAGTGCCAGAATCGATCCCATTCCCTGAGGCTCTACTGAGGGAGCCAATATGCAAGAAAAAGGATACACATGCCTTTGATAACCTGCGTAATTTATTTAGGGATGTTTAAATCAAGGTACCCCTGTTAGAGGCTATCGACCACATACCTACTGTCGCCCGATTTTTCAAAGACTACACTACACCCAGGAGAAAGTCAAAGAAAATAAAGAATTCGGTGGTTCTCTCGCCTCATGCGAGTTGTGCTATACTGTCAAATCTACCACCGAAGAAGAAAGATCTAGGCACACTGCTTATTTCTTGTAGCATCCAAGGCTGCAATTTCAACCTTGCTTTGCTTGATCTAGGATATTCCATCAATCTTATACCAACCATCATGCTCAAGAAATATGCCTTAGGAAATCTGAAACCCACCCCTGTCACGTTACAGTTGGCAGATCATTCTGTCAAAATTCCAAAGGGTGTGGTAGAATACGTGGTGGTTAGGGTCAACAGTCTCTATTTTCCTGTTGACTTTCTTGTTTTGGATATGGAAGTTCCTAGCTCACTTTCTGATTGTCCGATCATCCTTGGTCGACCCTTCTTGGCCACAACCTGTGCTCATATCGACTGCGAGTTGGGCTGTATTGAAATTGCCGTTGGATCTGAGAAGCTCAAGCTTAACATCTTCAAGGCAGCCAAGAACTTTGATTGCGATTGCATCGAGGGTGACACGTCTGACTAGGACATGGCCGTCAGCGCATATATCGGACTAATTGGGACCTATTCTGACTACTGCGGATTGCCTTTAGACACTGACGATTGCCTAACCGATACATATTGTGACGTTCCCCCATCCCTCCCTATTCCCATACCTCTTCCTGACCAGACTTCTGACGAGGTTTTCTCCGCTTCCCATACCTCGTGGTCTGAGTCATATTTGGGCTACTCATCGTCGATCCACACTCTTGAAGATCGGATTGCCCTTTCTTTCCTGCCAAATCAGGAGGATTTGCAATTCCACACTGGGACCTTGAGCCCACATACTACTCACTGGGGCTATCCCTTTTTGGATCTATCTAACCAAGATGCTCCTCTTCTTGGCCAATCTGAGGGCCAACTTCTTCCTCCTGACTTGTTTTCTTCTGATCCGCTTGGGACACTCTCGTCCCAAGAAATGCCAGATCTTTCACCATCCACTGTCGAGCTGAAAGAGCTGCCTAATACGCTTAAGTATGTTTTCTTGGGACCAAATGAAATGCTCCCCATAATCATCAGTTCAAAATTGACCAGGGAGCAAGAGTGCAAACTAACGAAGATCCTTATGGAATACAGGGCAGCCATTGGATGGTCTTTATCAGACTTAACTGGCATTAGCCCCTCCTACTGCACTCACCGTATATATACGGAGGAGGAGGCTCGACCTTCCCGTGAGATGCAACGATGTCTAAACCCTAACATGCAGGAGGTCGTTAAGAAGGAAATTATTAAGTGGTTGGATGCGGGTATAATCTACCTGATCAGCGATAACCCCTGGGTGAGTCCGATTCATGTCGTGCCCAAAAAGGCGGGACTCACCATCTGTGTCAATGATAGGGGCGAATCCATCCCTACATGCACTCCTACATCTTGGAGAGTGTGTGTAGATTATAGGAAACTCAATGCTGCAACTAAGAAAGATCACTTTCCGCTACCTTTCATTGACCAAATCCTGGAGCGGTTAGCGGGAAATAAATTTTTCCGTTTCCTGGATGGATTCTCAGGATATAACCAGGTGGCAATTGACCCCTAGGACCAAGAGAAAACCACCTTTACCTGCCCCTCTAGCACCTTTGCATTTAGAAGGATGCTGTTTGGACTTTGTAATGCGCTAGCAACTTTCCAGAGATGTATGTTGGCAATATTCCATGACATGGTGGGTGACTTTCTCGAGGTCTTCATGGATGATTTTTCGATCTTCGGACCCTCTTTTGATGACTGTCTTGCCAACCTGACCCGTATCCTTAGGAGATGTATTGATGTGAACCTCGTGCTTTCCTGGGAAAAAAGTCATTTTATGGTACACGAGGGAATTGTTTTCGGGCATATCATCTCCGATAGGGGTATCGAGGTTGACAAAGCTAAGCTTGATGTAATTACTGATTTACCTATGCTTGGCTCTGTCAAACAAATCCGCTCCTTCCTAGGACACGTCGGTTTCTATAGGAGATTCATCAGAGACTTCTCCAAGATTTCTCGACCTTTAACTCATCTCCTATCGACCGATGTACCCTTCGATATGGGCCCCGACTACATACGAGCATTCACGCAGCTGCGTGATGCTGTCACCAAGGCCCCCGTTCTCCAGCCACCTGATTGGTCCCTCGACTTTGAACTCATGTGTGACGCTTCCGACCTTGCAGTCGGAGACATCCTGGGACAAAGACACGATAGATACCCCTTCGTGGTGTACTACGCCAGTAAGACGTTGGACGAGGCCCAGCGTAATTATACTACCACTAAGAAAGAACTACTGGTGGTCGTCATTGGGCTGGAGAAATTTCGCTCTTACCTTCTGGGCTCACACGTTATTGTTTTCATTGATCACGCGACCATTCGCCATCTCATGCACAAGAAGGATGCCAAGCCCAGACTGATTCATTGGATCCTTCTGCTCCAAGAATTTGACATCGAGATCCGCGATAAGGCTGGAGCCCAAAATGTTGTGGCTAATCATCTTTCTAGACTGGACCCTGACCATATTGGACTTACTCTGCCGATTAATGAGATTTTTCCCGATGAGCACCTATTGGCAATTAATGTGGAAAGTGGACCTTGGTATGCCAACATTGCCAATTACCTTGCTTCTGGTTCCCTTCCATGTGGCTGGCCTAAAACCAGCGCGAGCGTCTCATGGAAGAAGCAAAGTATTATTTCTGGGATAATCCACTTCTTTTTCGAATAGGTGCTGATCAGATCATCCGTCGCTGTATTCCTGACAGCGAATTCCCTAATGTGCCATCCTTCTGCTATGATCAGGCCTGCGGAGGCCATTTCTCTGGGAGGAAAACATCAGCCAAGGTATTGCAGGTTTCTTTTGGCCCTCCCGTCACCAGGATGCACACAATTATGCCAAACATTGCACTAGGTGCCAGTTGTTAGGGTCAATGTCACGTCGTGACATGATGCCCTTGCAACCCATCCTAGCTACTGAAAATTTCAACATTTGGGGAATTGATTTCATGGGTCCCTTTCCTCCCTCCAACGGCTTCGAATACATCATCGTGACTGTTGATTATGTTTCAAAATGGATCGAGGCTATTCCCACGTGCCGTGCTGACCATGTTATATCCACTTAATTTGTCAAAGACTACATTTTTGCGTGCTTTGGGATCCCTAGAGCCATTATCTCGGATGGAGGAAGCCATTTTACCCATGCTTCTTTTCGGGCACTTCTAAGGAAATATGGAGTCCATCATCATATCGCATCTCCGTATCATCCTCAGACAAACGGCCAGGCAGAGGTGTCGAACCGACAAATCAAGCAAATTCTCCAGAAAATGGTTCGGCCTGACCGTAAGGATTGGTCTGACAAGCTAACTGACACACTTTGGGCGTATCAGACTGCCTTCAAGGCTCCCCTTGGTATGTCTCCTTATAGAATCATTTACGGGAAGCCTTGCCATTTGCCTGTGGAGCTAGAGCACCGTGCTTTTTGGGTGGTTCGCCAATGTAACCTCGACCTAGACTTGTGTGGTCGAGAGAGGAAACTCCAACTCCAAGAGCTGGAAGAGCTTCGTCCTGAAGCCTATGATTCTGCCTTAACTTTCAAGCAACGTACTAAGGCTTTTCACGACAGCCGTATTCGGCGGAAGGAATTTGAGCCATCTCAGCAAGTTTGGCTCTACAATGCCAGGCTCAAATTCTTTCCTGGGAAATTGAAGTCCAAATGGATTGGTCCTTTCCTGGTCTCGAGACCATTTCCCAACGGGGCCATTGAAATTGAAGATCCCAAATCTGGGCATAAATTTATGGTCAATGGGCAGCGTTTGAAACCTTATCTTACTCATGAGCATGCCCCCGTGGGAGAAACTGTTGCCCTGCTGGAGGGTAACTAATATCTTGCCTCATCCAGAGTCCAGCTAGGGACGTTAAATTCAGCGCTCGTTGGGAGGCACCCCAACAACACTCTGCCACTGCCACGTACACTTCACTTCGCACCTTTTCACTTCACCACCCACCATCCACCCACCCTACCACCCTGCTCTATACCGTGCACCTCAGCTCTTGTTACCCGATCTTTGGTCCTTCCTCTACCCTACCCTGCATGCATATGAGGACATAGCATCGTTTGGCATGGGGGGTGGATAGGCATCTATAGGATCTGGGTATTATATGGTATCATGCAGCTTCCATCCATCTATAAATATGTACATAGCATAAAAAAAAAGGGTGTTTAGTAATGATCTAAAGGCTGAAACAAAATATAATAAGTGTTTATGGATATTCAATCACTGTTTTGAAGACTTTCCAGGCCACAGAAGCTTGATTCGCTCAGGCTCGGCTTAATTCACTTGAGCATTGACAAGACAGATCAGAATCTCTCTTAACTAAGGACATATTCTTGTACCTGAGACACCAATACAGGATTCGTTGGTTTGCTTTTACTCGAGAGCCTAAGTAATCTTGGTTCACACTACACATATCAAAAAAGACCGGGTGAACATAAGATCCAACCCTAGTGTTCATTAGGGAAGGTGGAGTCCTTACCTGTGCGTGAGGTAGACTTTTTATCCCAGGCTTTAGTCTTGTGTTTAGGAGTGACTCTTTCCACCAAAAAGGAAATCTCCCACCAAAAGAAAAGTGTGCTCCTCCAAATAAAGTTGTACGAGATATACTAACACGTGTTTCAAAAGAAAAACACTATAAGTCAGTATATCTCACAAATGTTTGTAAAGTCTTCTCCCTACAAAAGTTTTCAGGGCAAGTTACAAATACCTTATTTCTACCAGATATTCCTTGAGCCATAAATATAATAAAATGGGAGTTGAGTTTCCCGTCATCTTTTTAAGGGTCAATCTGAAGACATGAGCTGAAACTGGGACCAACCTGCACTTAAAGATTCATGAAACCCTAGGCTTGAGTCTTAATGTTCATCTGGTCAGTCTTGATCCTTCACTATACACAAATCATAATCTCTTGAGCTCTCGAGTATGGCAAAAACCTTCTGAGTCCTGGAAATCGTACTTAAGGTTTAAATATCAAGAGTCCAGGTTAGTCGAGAGATGGTCTATGTCACGTAAGACTTAAAGTATTGGTAGTCTTCGCTACAATTGGTTCTCACAATATCCAACAAATAAACACACCTATGTCGCCTCAGAAGAAAATCTTCAGCATAAGATCATTTCTAAATACAGAACAAAATGTTTTGCTAAGGACTAGCAAAAGATAGGCATGGGGGTATGATTACACAACAAAAATACACCAATAAAAATGCCATCTTGTGTTATTCCCTAGCATTGCCATTGCATATTAGGTAGCCACATTGCATTTGTAAAAATTGACACATGCATGCATTTAATTAAGAGGGGAGGAAAGTGAATAATTGGCCTCATAATTAACGTCTTCAACAAGGGTTGCATCGCAATTTCACCATCTTCATTTTTTTATTTTGCTTTGAAATCTTCTTCCCCGCGCGGTTGCAGGGCATGGCTTCTTCTTCGCGCCATTCTCTGCCACAGCATGCTCTGCTAACTGCATGCTTAGTCATGTGCAGCCCAGGGCATGGCTGTGCATGCTTTTCTCTCCCTTAAAAGGACCAGCCATCTTCATTGCAGGGGAGCCTGGTCCATAACACACACCGCAGCCCCTTCCTCCAGGCCATCTCCTACCCTTTCCCCTCTGTTTGTCGCGCTCGATCGTGTTTTAATAGTTATTACGTCGTAGTATAGGTGATCAAGCATCGTCAACAAATAAAGAGTTTTTATTACTCGAAAATCGGAGTATCTGAGGTCGAACACAGGGAGCAATCGGAATTTACTACTAATCTCAAAAGTAATTGAACACTCTAATTTACTCAAAACTTTAATTCAAATATGAATGTATGCGGTTAAACATAATTATGACAAAAGAAATGAAATTGGACATCTGATTTTGTGATCAGACGTCTTAAAAGTGTTATTCTTCTCTTCTGATATTTCTTTCTCTGCAGCCTCTCTTTTGCCTTGCTTCTTTCTCTTCTTCTCAGCAGTCTCTCTTTCTTCCTTCTTCTTTTCTCTTCTTCTTCTCAGCAGTCTCTTTTTCTTCTTCTTCTCTTCTTCTCTTCTTCTCCCTCGCGGCTAAGTCTTTCTTCCTCAACGTTCAGCCTGCCTACACAAAGAGCAAAACCTACCCCTTTCCCTCTACCCGAACGTCTCTCTCTCTCTCTGGAATTCACTCAAGGGACGCTCTCCTAGAGCCACGGGTAATCGGGTCGGACTTCGCACCCGGGACTAGGTGCACCTGCAGGTGGGTGATGCGCGAGGAGTGCTCAGGATGGGTCGGGTCGGATCCCGCCAGATCCGCGTGGTGAAACCGCAGACGAGGCGAGCGTGGGTCAGGTGAGGGACCTCACCCCTGTGCGTTCGGAGGCGAATAGCAGATAACACAAAAATAATTTAAAGCATACCTGTGCTTCGCGTTTCGCCGATGTGGGACTATCAAGCCTGCCCCAATCTCGCGCGCGCCCGCAGAAGATTCTTCATACAGTTGCCAAGGCTGCGGGCTTCGCAGCACTACTTGCTGGACCAGATGGCTCCACAGTGCTTGCCCCAATGCGCAGCACCTGAAGCCTGGAGCTGCTCCAAAGCTGCTTCACATCACCGTCAATGGCGGTAGCAGCTGGCATACTGTCATGCACGAATACGGCCTATTGGCCTAATCAAATCACCTGCAAACCTTCGTCGTGGCACGGCGAAGGTGGTAAGCCATGCAGCAGGCTGCAGGATGGCCTAGGCATGCGTGCCTAGGTCAACCTATGGCCTGATGTGTGGGTGTGTTCGGGGGACTATGGTGGAGGCGTAGAAGGATGGTGGATGGGAGGAGAGTGTTCCTCGTGGTGAGGCGGAGCCTCTGAGTTGGTCGGCGAGCTGTGTGGAGGGGCGGAATGGTGGGAGCAGCTCGCCGGAGGTCGGTCGGAGGCGAGGAAGATGGAGGTGGTCAGCGATGGTCGAGGGTCAATTAAATGAAATAAAAGGGGGAAAAGAGAGAGGGGAAGATGGAGAAAAATTCTAACCTACTTACAGGGACGAAGGGGGACGGAGAGGTGGACAGTTGTACCTACTGTCACCGGAGAAGACGTTGCCCAGCGGAGGAGGACGGCGGCAACGACGGGGTTGAAGTGGCGTGCGTGGGTATTGCGTGACGCGGAGGAGAATAAGGAAGATGTCTCTGCCACTGGTTTTGTGGCAGAGCGAAGAGGGAGGGGAGGGGGGCTTGCCGAAGCTCGCTGGGTTCTTGGCCGGAGAAGAAGAGACGAATTGGAGGTGGACGTCCGACCAAGTCAAGCTGAAATTGAGCGGCCGGAGGTGTGGGTTCTTTTATAGGCACTGGGCCGGGTGTTCAGAGCGTGGAGGGCACGCCTTTGCCTTTGATGGCTCGCCGGAGAAGGAAAGAGGTTAGATACCCAAATCCCTCGTGCGTTCGCACGAGAGATTGGGTTCACACCAGAGATTGTGATTGGCCTTAGATGGAAGGGAATTCCTCAGAGAATCTCCCTTCCATTTCTGGGAGGGGATCTCTGAGGAATCAGAGAGTAATCCCTCTCTAAACCTCGCCGGAGGTTGGTTCTGCCCTAACAATGGTGGCAAGACCTGATTGCAAAGGTGGCGATGAAATTAGGGGGCTCTCTGCAGGGATTTTCAAAAGATAGGGACCAAATTGTGATTTGGGTGTACTAAATTGCAAAGTAGGTCAAGATGACCTCCCCTTAGGTCCAAATTTTGGTACAAACCTAATTTGGAACTAAGGAATCCAATGGTGAAGTTGGATTTTAGGTTTGACCTCGTTTGACTGGACATTTTTTGCAAAAACCCAAATTAGGTTACTTGAAGAGCTAGGACCCTAATCTAGGTCAAACTGGGTTCCAACAGCCAAATTAAGTGTTCTAAACCCTAGAGGATATTTTTCCATGATTTTTAGAGGATTTACTTGATTTTTATCCTGATCGGAACCTTGTTAATTTAAGTGGGTCTGTTTTAGGGTTGCCAAATGTCATTTAATTTCTAGATTGACATGAACCCATTTCTGATTAACTCAACCCACTTTTTATCTTATTTAGACCATTTGAACTATATTTTGCCTCTGAGAAATCCCGTTTATGTACTGCAATGGTAAAATTGCAGTTTTAACTTTTAATTCATGGTTTCTTCTCAGAGCACTTATTCCTTCATTTAGGCCTTCGTCTGGGTTATGTAGGAGCTTTTATCTTCTTTATTGGGTCAAAATGAGCTAGTTATGGATCATGATGAGGCTCTCATCATACCCCCATGCCTAGCTTTTGCTAGTCCCTTAGCAAAATTTCAAGGTTTTAACTTCCGTTCTAGACCCTGAGTGTAAGTGCTTTTCTTTTTTTCTTTTGTAATTAGGTAGGAATGCCGACAATAGGCCTCGAGGTATTCAAGTACCAACCAAAATTCGGACCGGTTCCGCTTTAGCCTCAGTCCTCCGCAAAGGTTTTTAAGGCCCACAGAAACTAACCTAGGGTTTGTTGGATTCCACGGTTAAAACACCCGTGATTGAGACATTTTTTTAGCCTAAGTTCAGTTTGCAGTGCATTTTTTGTAAGAGAGAGATAGAAGATTTATTTGTTTGGAGAGCTTTTTCTCTCTCTTTTCTTTTTATTTCTAGCTTCGGATTAGCTTCTCAACATGGTCTGTATCGGATTCCTCGTCCCCATCATCAATCCTCAAGGGTTCCTGGCTATCAATGCTTCGAGATAGCACCTCCCATGGCAACCCCCAGAACCCTAGCTTTCGAGATTTCGAGATAATCCCGCCCATGGCATTCCGTGGCCGAATTCAGACCCTGGCGATCGACATTTCATGATAATGCCACCCATGGTATCTGAACCAGCAGAGTGCTTACATGCCCCCAGTAGGATATTTAAATATCCTAAGAGACAAGCACCGAGGAGACGATATGTTGTTACGCATCTTCGAGGGGAATTTCCCGCCTCTCCGTGCTGGGAACTCGTCCAAATCAACTTGTGTTGATTGGCCGCTCCTAATCTAGGTGACTTTTTCAGAACATTAAACGCTTTTGCGTGATTTGGATGTTTATGCGCATTGAACCAGACTGTGTGTGAATTTGGGGTGCTTAGGTTATCGAATCCCGCAAATCGGAGGTCAGTTAACGAGGCCGAATACTTCCTAAGCTTTAGACCTAATACTTAAGCTTCGCATTTTCCCCAACCTCTTGAGGATTATCTAGATTTTAACGGATACGTGAATTTTTAAGCTAACGAATCTAGCCCAAGAGGCCTAAGACCAGCGTTCCCGCTAATCTCTTGTTATGTCTTCTTAGCACTTTTTCTTTTATTTCTTTTCTTGATCTGGTCTAGAACTTCAGTTAATTCCTTAATCTTTTACTAATGACTATTTCTTTTTCTTTTTCATTTTTGCTCCTTTTTGTCATTTTTGCTCTTTTTCTCCTCATGAATATGTGGCTCACAAAATTTCCTCCCTCCCCCATTTTTTTGTTCTTTTCATAATTTTTCAATTTTTTGTGTTTTTGACATATGTGAATTTTTTTGTGAGAATCCTTCTGATTTTTTCTTGGTTCTGTATGTATACACTTTATCACCCCTCCATGCCTAAGTTTTGCAATGTCATTGTAAACAGAGGGTGTGAAATAGTGTTGAGGTCAGGGACTTAGAACAGGATACATTGGGTGGGTGAATGGTTTGAAAATGAATTATGCGGATGATTTTAGGCTCTGATACGTGTACCAGCGGTGGGATCAACTGTCTAAGGCTGAATTCAAGGTGCAATAGACGTGGAATACAGACGAGTCTCTATTTTTGGGATGACGGGTTGCCTCCCGTTAAGCGCTAAATTTAATGCCTTCAGCCGAGCGGAAAATGGGGTGGAGAGGGAGTGGTCAAATCAGTGGAGTTTTGGAAAACAAGCACCTTGATTAAGAGCCTGGTTGGTCCAACCAGGTGCTTGTTAAGATCAGTGGGCTGATGATGCAGCCCAAACCCAATAAGTCTGGTGGGTTGATAGATGTAGATCAGCAAATGCGGAACCCACCATATGCAGTGAAGTTCAAATGAATATGGAAGTGAAAACTCGGGTTTAGGCTGATTCGAATCAGCTTGGTCAAAGTAGGGTTCCGAAAAATAATCAATGTAAGGTGTGGAATCCCTACAGGGGTGATCATAGAATGTTGGCTCCTGATTTTTGGTCTGATCAATGCCCGATACCTAATATAGATATGGAGTTGAATCATCTGCAAACGGCTCAGTGAGAGGTGAATCGGAATAGAAATTGAGTCCGGTTGCGGGTCAAGGTGGGGAACGGGTTTTGATAGGTTCAGTATATGTGGAGCAGGTGGCTTCAAAGAAAATTGGCTTGTTATAATCAGGAAGCAGATTTTCTCCGATATTCTGGTCAGATTCGAGATCGTCGGAGAGTTTGCGAAAATCAAAGTTTGAATGAGATTCCAGATCATGAGTTCCACCATAGAATAAATCATATGTTGTAGATTCAGCAACCTGACTGGGGTTTAGCCTAAATGTTAATTCTGAGCTTAAAAGGGTATCCTTATCTGGTAGAGGCTCAGATTCTAAGCTAATAGGGTAGAACCAATTGAAACCCCGCTCGTCCAACTCCTTGGTTTCTGTGTCGTAGATTGGCATGCCTTCCGAAAAATCGATTCGTTCCTCTGAGGAGGTTGGCGAGGGATATTCATCAAATCGAGGCCCAAAATCATATTCTTCATTGAAAGATTGATCTTCTTCATCTGGGGCCTTGAAATCCTCAAAATAGGTTTTAGATCTAGGTTCTAAGCTTAGGATGTGGGTTGAATTACTAGAATCTAGGTCTGAATAACCTTCGAGGGTCACCTTATCAGAATAAGGGACGGAATTTACACCCTCGAGAGGTTCAGTTCTACTCTCATACTTGCAGGAGTTTTAGGATTCTAAAATGGGTTCAACATTGTATTTTCCTGCATTTGGAGCTTCCCAACCTTCTTCAATATCAGGCACATTGTATTCTATCTGGGTTGGGAATCCACAACCAGTTTGTGCCTCAAACCCGAGATCAGATTTATCCTCGATGTTGTCCCAAGATAAATCATCCTCTGTTGGTGGTATATACGGGTATTTCTGGTCAATAACTTGTTTTACTAATCTCATTATCTCTTCCCATTTTTCAAGACTATCTTGGTGTTGCTTCCAAAGTCGAGGATTTGTCATACATTGAAGGTATTCAATATTGTGCAGTTTTTCTATCTTAATGTATGCAGTAATGAGCAAGTCACGGGTTGATCCTTTGTTGGCTTCTGCTAATAGTACTTGGGCACACGTTATGACAAAGGTTGTGGTTGTTGGGACATCAACCTGAATGTTTCCTACTGTTTTTGAGGTTTCTTCATTTTCATAGAATTTCATGGCATCCTCAATCATTTTATCTCTCATGGATCTCTGATATTCAGGTTTCTCGAATGGTAGTCCTAGGTGGTTTGGCTGCATATTTGGATCAAGTGGTGGAATCAAGATGTAGAATCAGAGTTGGAATCAAGATCAAGTTATGAAGCGATCAGATTTGAATAACGAGTCCCACTGAAAATGTGTATGTGTGCTCTAAAGATAAAAGATGAGGGACTGGAGATGTTTTTGACCCAATCAAGACACCCAAAGATGTTTGGATGACTATGGAGGTTCGAGGCAGATGGTCCCCTGGATCAGAAGATCATCCACCTGAGAATTACCTGGGCAGCTAGAGAGGGAGAGTCCCGCAAAGACCCCTACACTGTAGAGCATCCTTACGAGTTACAGGGTTTCCCCCACTCGACCTCTCTTGTCACTGAGATTCCAGGTAGACCAGAATGGGGACCTTGACCTCTTAAGTCTACCACTTTTATTTCAAAGGTGCTTTAGGGTTCTCACTTGAACTTTAGATGTGTTGATGTTGTGACCTAATTTAGAGGTTGGTTGACCCAAGGGGTCAACTTCACCTGACCTGTCCTATAGATGGCAGAATAATTCTAGGTTTGGAGACTAGAGATCACCCTGATTTGACTCCCAGGTTCTTAGGTCCAAAAATTTTAAGATTCAAGTGATTTTAGAGCTTCTTCTTTTTTTCTTAGGGTTTGTCTTGTTAAGATCTCTTCAATCAAGGTCTTGGGTGACACACTGATGCGGGAAGGTTTATTTCCTTTTATGCAGGCATGTGTGACTAACACTCCAAGATCCTACTGTAGAAACCCTAATTTGGTTCTATTTCCAAGCCTCTTTTTCTTTTTCACAGAAATTCTCTTTGGACTTTAAAAGCAAGAAATGTGTTGTCCACAGAGATTAAGCGTTATTTTTATTAGGCACATGAATTTGTGGGATGGAATGTAAAAAAAAATTGCTCCAACTTCAAGAAGAATTAAAAATTTTTCGCAAAATTAGGAAATGTTTGCCTTAAAGATGGTGATTACTATATAAAGAAGGCAATTGATTCCTAAATTGATTTTCTTCCTTTTGTCTTTTCAGGATTAGGGGATAGTTTAAGGAAGAAAAGAAATTACCTGCCCTGGAGTGGTTGACTTGTGGGAGGGATTTTCTCGTGAAATACCTGCAAGCTCAAAACAAAGCAAAGTAGGGCAAGTTAGTGTTCAATATGATAAAAAGAATGTAGAGACTAGTGGTAAATTGCGCGTTGCTCCCCGGCAACGGTGCCAAAATGTTTGTCGCTCTCGATCGTGTTTTAACAGTTATTACGTCGTAGTATAGGTGATCAAGCGTCGTCAACAAATAAAGAGTTTTTATTACTCGAAAACCGGAGTATCCAAGGTCGAACACAGGGAGCAATCGGAATTTACTACTAATCTCAAAAGTAATTGAACACTCTAATTTACTCAAAACTTTAATTCAAATATGAATGTATGCGGTTAAACGTAATTATGACAAAAGAAATGAAATTGGACGTCTGATCTTGTGATCAGATGTCTTAAAAGTGTTATTCTTCTCTTCTGATATTTCTTTCTCTGCAGCCTCTCTTTTGCCTTGCTTCTTTCTCTTCTTCTCAGCAGTCTCTCCTTCTTCCTTCTTCTTTTCTCTTCTTCTTCTCAACAGTCTCTTTTTCTTCTTCTCTTCTTCTCTTCTTCTCCCTCGCGGCTAAGTCTTTCTTCCTCAACGTTCAGCCTGCCTACACAGAGAGCAAAACCTACCCCTTTCCCTCTACCCAAACGTCTCTCTCTCTCTCTGGAATTCACTCAAGGGACGCTTTCTCAGAGCCACGGGTAATCGGGTCGAACTTCGCACCCGGGACCAGGCGCACCTGAAGGTGGGTGATGCGCGAGGAGTGCTCAGGATGGGTCGGGTCGAATCCTGCCAAATCCGCATGGTGAAACCGCGGACGAGGCGAGCGTGGGTCAGGTGAGGGACCTCACCCCTGTACATTCGGAGGCGAATAGCAGATAACACAAAAACAATTTAAAGCATACCTGTGCTTCGCGTTTCGCCGATGTGGGACTATCAAGCCTGCCCCAATCTCACGCGCACCCGCAGAAGATTCTTCGTGCAATTGCCAAGGATGCAGGCTTTGCAACGCTACTTGCTGGACCAGATTGCTCCACAGTGCTTGCCCCAATGCGCAGCACCTGAAGCCTGGAGCTGCTCCAAAGCTACTTCGCGTCACCGTCAATGGAGGCAGCAGCTGGCATACTGTCATGCACGAATACGGCCTATTGGCCTAATCAAATCACCTGCAGACCTTTGTCGTGGCACGGCGAAGGTGGTGAGCCATGCAGCAGGCCGCAGGATGGCCTAGGTGTGCGTGCCTAGGTCAACCTATGGCTGGATGTGTGGGTGTGTTTGGGGGACTGTGGTGGAGGCGTAGAGGGATGGTGGATGGGCGGAGAGTGTTCCTCGTGGTGAGGCGGAGCCTCTGAGTTGGTCGGCGAGCCGTGTGGAGGGGCGGAATGGTGGGAGCGGCTCGTCGGAGGTCGGTCGGAGGCGAGGAAGATGGAGGTGGTCAGTGATGGTCGAGGGTCAATTAAATGAAATAAAAGGAGGAAAAGATAGAGGGGAAGATGGAGAACAATTCTAACCTACTTACAGGGACGAAGGGGGACGGAGAGGTGGAGAGCTGTACCTGCTATCGCCGGAGAAGATGTTGCCCAGTGGAGGAGGACGGCGACGACGACGGGGCTGAGGCGGCGTGCGCGGGTATTGCGCGACGCAGAGGAGAATCAGGAAGATGTCTCTGCCACTGGTTTTGTGGTAGAGTGAAGAGGGAGGGGAGGGGGGCTCGCCGGAGCTCGTTGGGTTCTTGGCCGGAGAAGAAGAGACGAATTGGAGGTGGATGTCCGGCCAAGTCAAGCTGAAATTGAGCGGCCGAAGGTGTGGGTTCTTTTATAGGCACTAGGTCGGTTGTTCAGAGCGTGGAGGGCACGCCTTTACCTTTGATGGCTCGTCGGAGATGGAAAGAGGTTAGATACCCAAATCCCTCGTTCATTCGCACGAGAGATTGGGTTCACACCCGAGATTGTGATTGGCCTTAGATGGAAGGGAATTCCTCAGAGAATCTCCCTTCCATTTCTGGGAGGGGATCTCTGAGGAATCAGAGAGTAATCCCTCTCTAAACCTCGCCGGAGGTTGGTTCTACCCTAACAATGGTAGCAGGACCTGATTGCAAAGGTGGCGATGAAATTAGGGGGCTCTCTGCAAGGATTTTCGAAAGATAGAGACCAAATTGTGATTTGGGTGTACTAAATTGCAAAGTAGGTCAAGATGACCTCCCCTTAGGTCCAAATTTTGGTACAAACCTAATTTGGACCTAAGGAATCCAATGGTGAAGTTGGATTTTAGGTTTGACCTCGTTTGACTGGACATTTTGCGTAAAAACCCAAATTAGGTTACTTGAAGAGCTAGGACCCTAATCTAGGTCAAACTGGGTTCCAAAGGCCAAATTAAGTGTTATAAACCATAAAGGATATTTTTCCATGATTTTTAGAGGGTTTACTTGATTTTTATCCTGACGGGAACCTTGTTAATTTAAGCAGGTCTGTTTTAGGGTTACCAAATGTCATTTAATTCCTAGATTGCACATGAACCGATTTCTGATTGACTCAACCCACTCTTTATCTTATTTAGACCATTTGACCTATATTTTGCCTCTGAGAAATCCCGTTTATGTACTGTAATGGTAAAATTGCAGTTTTAACCTTTAATTCATGTTTTCTTCTCAGAGCACTTATTCCTTCATTTAGGCCTTCGTCTAGGTTATGTAGGAGCTTTTATCTTCTTTATTGGGTCAAAATGAGCTAGTTATAGCTCATGATGAGGCTGTCATCACCCTCCATACGTAGCACCTCTTCCTACTGAAGAGATACGTTGCGGGCAGGAGCAGCTCACAGTAGTCCACGACCACCACTGTGAGTCCCACCATCGCCCAGCTCATCCAAGAGTAGGTGGGCATGGTGGATTCCACTCTCTGTTTCGACGTTCAAGCCCTTCACGCCATTGCCGCAGACTCGAGCTCTGAAGCTCAACAGCAGCACGGCACCGGCAGCTCCACATAGTGCGCAAGCCCACGCGCACGCCAGCAGCTAGTGCCTTCTCCTTTCGCGCACGCAGGCTTGCTCCACAGCGCTCGCGCATGCAGAACCGGCCGCAACCGGTTGTCCGTGCTGCAAGAGCACTGTAGCTACTGTTCAAGCATTTTTACGGAACACTATAACTACAATGCGGTGACCGAAAAGTTTCTCACTTATCCGGTCACCGCGCGCTCTCTCTCCGCGCTGTGACCACCCCCAGCCCGTAGCGTGCGCCTGCTCCCACGTATGCTCGTGCCCGCAGCATCTATGCCCACGCCCGCTTCTTCGCCTGCTCCCGTTCCAGCACGCAGCGCAGTGCGCTGTGCTACGCAATGCACTGCGCTGCAGACTCTCTCACCCGCGCGCGTCCTCCAGCACCCGCATGCAGCTACGCACGTCTGCGCCCGAGCGCACCCGCGCCATCAGACGTCGGCTGCGTGCTCCAGACGCGTTAACTCTCTAGCGCCCTCTCTCACAGCCACTCTCTCGCTCTCTCCCGCAGACACACACATACACACACCACACTGGTACACACTCACGTGTACACACACACAATCACTTGTACACACCTATATATATACTTATATATATATCTATATATATATATTTATATACATATATATAGATATATTTACATTTTAGTACCTATACAACCATATATAAGTATATCTACATACATACATAAATGTACATATATATATATACATCAATATATTTATATATATATTTATACACACATATATACATACATATATACATATATATCTATAGATATAAATACATATATACATATATATATATACATATATATATATCTATCTACATATATCTATACATATATATACATATCTATATTTCTATATACATATATTACTATATATATATATCCATATCTATATAGTTAGACATATATACATATATATCGAGTTATAAATATCTATATATATATACATACATCTATCTATATATTTACATATCTATATATATATACATATATATATATATAACTACATATACACCTATATAATTATAACCCTACCTATATATATACATATAAATATATACTTACATTTATATCACCTACCATGCATTATATCACGGGAATATCTGCACCAGTTGATGATATTCCCCGATACCCGCATACAGAAAGCGTCTCCACACACACACTTCCACCCATCCATCCTACACTCCACGCAGCACTTCGTCCTATTGGTTGCATCTTCCTAGACGTCGATCAACTCGACATCGTGCTACACACCATTTCCACCTCCACCCCCACCCCTATATATAATATATATATAACTATATATATGTAGACTATATTTATCTTGTTCTATTTTTCTTTTGTTTCCTGCTACTAAAAAGATAAAAAAGATAGTAAAAGAGAAAAGATAATCCTTGTCTTCCAGGTACTCGGTCTTGCAAATAGTAAGACCCATTTTTTGGAACCCTAATTTGGCTCAAAGCCAAGAACAATTTGGCTCTAAGCCAAGGACCTGATTTTGAGGGTGTACCTCAAGGACAAAATTATCAGAAAAAAATCTTAAATAGAAAAACACCAAAAACATAATAAATGCATGGAAGAGATTCATTGCAGGGAAGGCGTAGAAACTTATTCACCTCTAATCCCGCCTCCCTGAGTTCGACCCTGGGCCTAAAAGTGATCAAGATAAAACCAAGTAGGCTAGGTTAAAAAAATTTTTGTAGAAAGATGGTTAGGCTCGATTTAGGTTAACCACTATACTCATTTCAACGATTAATTCACTATATTAACACAACCTATCTGCATCCCGATCACCAGAGACACGCCGGAGCATGGTCGGCGTGGTCACCATTTGTGAGGAGGAAGATGGAGAGGGTGGAGTTCTTTAGGTCTAAACCTAGGTCTAAAAGGCCTAACCTAAACTAGAAGAAGAGAGGGAGAAGAAAGGTTACCTAGGAGGAGGAGAGGAGGTCGGCGTGCCCGCCAGACTTGGAGAAGGAGGAGATGGCATGGAATTTTGGAGCGAAGAAGAGGATGAACCGCCAGAGACACGCCGGAGCGTGGTCGGCGTGGTCACCATTTGTGAGGAAGAAGATGGGAGGGTGGAGTTCTTTGGGTCTAAACCTAGGTCTAAAAGGCCTAACCTAAACAAGAAGAAGAGAGGGAGAAGAAAGGTTACCTAGGAGGAGGAGAGGAGGTCGGCGTGCCTGCCAGACTTGGAGAAGGAGGAGATGGCATGGAATTTTGGAGCGAAGAAGAGGATGAACCGCCTCCTTTGATGGGGAGAATGGCGACGACGAGGGGAGATGAAGCCCTCAATCAATTTCAGCAGAGGAGTGGCAGAGGAAGGAGGTTGGGAAGCTCGAAGGTCAACATTAATGGCGGAGCTCGAGGAGGAAGAAGGAGGGAAGCTATGCTCGCCAAAACTCGACGAAATGAATTGACGCGGGGTGGAGAATATTTGTAGCTTCTTGTCACGAGAAGAGAAGGCCGGAGGTTGCACGAACAACCTCACCAGAGTTGCATGGCCAGCCGGGTCGAAGGTGGAAGGTGGAGAAGTGATGCGCAACACATCAACAATAATAAGAACGCACTATTATCAAGTTTTTGCCCTGGCAACGGTGCCAAAAATATGATCGTCAACTTCTGGTTTGTACAAAAAGGGTCGTTGCTGTAGTATATGTCATAAATACAAATTGTTGTCGCTCCAATTTTATTTATATACTTAATTTTTGCTAGTTTATTCCAATTTGTTCACTGAGAGGCAGTTATTGATATACATCACTCTCTAAGTCCAATAATATTCTTTAATTCCAAAAAGATTGATTTTATATACAATAATGAATGAATGAATCAAAGAATCAAATAATGAAACAATTATATACAAAAGAATGAATTACAATGCTTGAAAACATTTATCTACAAACAAGCATCAAAAACTATAATTAAATACTCTATATTATTTATTTACAACTTATAATAATAATCCTTAGATATATGTACAATAATGAGTAATAATATATACTATACTAATTTACGTTAACATACTAGCATTTACAGTAACATATAATGTACCTACAGTAACGAATATAAGTATCACTATAACCTTAGAAAATTATATACATAAGCTAAGGTAAAAGTAGGTCTTTACTAACGTTTATTCTATCTATAGTGATGGATACATATGTCACTAAAGCGCTGTCATATTTATATACAAAATAGAGCTCAAACAATGCTACCTACACTTACATATATATGTATTTATGTATGTACTATATATATACTAACGAATATAAGTATCACTATAACCTTAGAAAAATTATATACATAAGCTAAGGTAAAAGTAGGTCTTTACTAACGTTTATTCTATCTATAGTGATGGATACATATGTCACTAAAGCTCTGTCATATTTATATACAAAATAGAGCTCAAACAATGCTACCTACACTTACATATATATGTATTTATGTATGTACTATATATATACTATATACTATATTACTTATATATATAAGTATATACAGGTGCGCATACACACACACTAACACAACACACACTCATGCAGAATACACTAAGGTACACACAGAACAATTAGCTACAACTCACTTAGTCATTTCCTTCTTTGTTAATCACCCTAATTAATCCTCCTTAATGGCAAAATTATGTTAATTAATTGGCGAGCGACCTTTTCGAGGGATACATAGCACCCTCTCAGGTGGGACCAGACCTTTACTAAGAGCCGCCCTAATTTCTTAATTAGGCACATTAATCGCGGATTTATGCTCCTTGTTGGGCCCAATTAGGCCTATACATAGTGCACAGCTCCCAGCCCATGCACCGCACACTCATGTATCATGCCAAACCAAATTCGTGCTCAAAGGATGGAAGGGAAAGGGTGCGTTGTCGAGTGCCCAGTACCCATGACGACTAAGCATTGCCATGCAGAAAAGCAATTTATATCACTAAGGGCGCTACAGTGTAATCGATATGGCACTATTCGTAGCACCTCACAAGTGCTGCAATCAGTGCGTTTGTTCTGATTTTATGATTTTGGCCCTCGATTTGAGGGCCATAATTAATTGTAAATTAGAAATAAATTATGGGGTTTTAAAGTACATACATAGGGCTACTTAATTATATAATTCATTTACAAAAATAATTATATTTACTATATAAATAAATTAGCCAAAGTTTACACTTTGTACACATTGATATTTGGGTTAATTTCTTAATTAATGTTTAAATTGGTTAATTAATGGTCTAATTGACCCTATATAGAGTTGGTATAAATATTAAAGTATTTATTATAGATTTTTATTATATTTTAGAGGTATTATTTTAATTTATATACATTTAAATATCTATTTTCAGGCTATTATACAAATAAATTATGTATAAATAGTATCATACAGTATAAAGATAGTTAAATTAGTTTACATTACTTAAAATAGTATAATACAAATGTATATTATAAATTAGTTCAATTATAACTTAATTTACTAATTTATTCTAATTTAATTTAGTAACTTAATAACTTAATAAATTAATTATTATATGTATAAAATTAATTTAAGTTACAGGTATATTAATGTACGTTATACATAGATATATACATATGTATAGTATTAGTAGTAAATAATGTTATTTATAGGAGTTTATTAATTTACATAGCTTTTAGTACATATAAGTTAATATAATTAATAGTTAAATATATAAATAGGTTATATACAATTTAAGTTATCTTAAATATTTAATTTACATTGTAGAATATGCCCATAAGTTATGTATACAGTTTATATACATTAAACACTATATACATATCTTTAACTTAGTAAATAGCTTATATATACATGTATTTACAAAATATACATAATGTTTTTGTGTATTTTTGAAGTTTTTCTACTTTGTATGGTTTTTATGAGTTTTATAGAGGTAAGAGGTGAGAGAGAGAGAGAGAGATGAGAGAAATAGAGTGTTTTTGTAATTTTTTTAGGTTGGGGTCTTTAATTAAGTTCTAAGATATACTGAACCGTCGACTGGTATGTTCTATCAAGTTAGGGATTCAGATGACCTTGAAACTTGGTATACACTTAAAAATATAGCGAATCCTACTCACTGCACATTTATTTTATTTTTTTGGATTTTTTATAGTATTTTTATTTATTTACAAAGGGAGTATAATTCTAGGCCTAAAAGAGTTTTTCTATTAGAACCTAAGGCACTAGAGAGCTTTGTAGTGGCTGGAAAAGTAATTGAAACATTCTAAAACACTCAGCACACTATAAAAGAGGTATATGGTCATTTAATCCCAATTTCTTTATCAAATTTCATTCAATTTATAAGTTGGACAGTTATGCACATGTTTAACTAGCAAAAGACTTTAAATAAGGAATTACAAGCCAATCCAATTAGATTTAAGTGTTAATTAAAATACATGAATACTTGTACATGTAAACTATAGCATTACATATCATGTTAGCTATGTAGCATATCCAAAACCCAACTACTGCCCTACTAATTGCAGGCTATAAACAACAACAGCAGCAGCTGCAGTAGCAGAAACAGCACAGCAACAACACAGTAGCAATAGCTGCTAGCTTGATCAGGGATCAAAGAAGATGCTCCAGACATCTAGAACTTAGTTCGGATGACTTAAAACCATATAGAGTGGTTGCTGCAGTGACCAATCCCATTTCCAACAGCTCTGAAATGGGAATTTCAGTAGCTGCTGAATTGACCAAATCTAATCCCTTATCTTTGTCATAGACAACAAAGATCATGGGATTAGATTGGAAATTAATCCAACTGAAATGTCGTTGCTATGCAGCATTTTCATATGTGAAATTTGGGATTCAAAACACACAATCAACACTTCAAAAAGAAAATCTGATAGGACATTGAATTCATTTCAAAATCAGTTGGAAACATTGAATCCTCACTAAAAACCTTTCAACCTTGATCCCCATGTCAAATCAAAGAGAAAACACTGATTTAACTTCCACTTTATGCTATGGACAACATGAAAGAGAAATTAAATCAGCCCATTAAATCCACTTGACTTGAATCCCAAGTGTTTAAAAGCCTTAAGGAATATTGAGAATCCCTTAGGTGAGAAATCAAAATTTCAAAAACACCAATCCACACAAAAATACATGAAAGAGCCGCAAATCAACAAGGTTCATTCTCCTTGGCTCTCCCACACATTGAAAATTACAAAAAAAACAAATCAAGCCAAATTTAGACATGGTTCATCTGAGGGAAGATTTTTCATTAGAATCATCTCAGACTCATGGCCATGGAATGAATTAAATGAAAACATATCAATCTGTTTAATCAAAAAATCCATTCAAAACTCAATTTGATCAAAATCTTGCAATCTTGCTTTGAAATCCAAATTAAAATCAGATCAAGCGAATCGATTCTTTTCAAATTAGATCAGGGGTCTTTATGAACAATATGACATGAGTGAAGAGACCCCTAGGTGGTTTTTGAGGGAAAATCTTCATCTCAAAGCTTTAAAGCATTAGGATGAGGATTTGACTCTAATGAGTGGGTGGATTGCGAAATAAAAATCGAGGGAAATCACAATGCGAAATGGAAATGTGAAAAGGGAGATCAGTGATTAGCGAGTGAGATGAAATCATCTCCTTTGATCTAAAGTGATCAGAGGAGGTGGAGGTGATTTCTAAATTAATCTACTCCTAACTAAACTGCAATCACACATCAGATCAAACAATTCTACATCTAATTTCTACTCCTAAATTATGCTAAGTATCACTACAACTAATCTAAAAAGCAGTAAATCCTAATCTAATAAGAGGAATGGGACCTTTGGATCCAGAGCCGGCGGCTAAGGAGGAGGAATGGAGGGGGATCTCCAGTGAGAGAAGAGCTCTCTAGTGAAGCTCCAGGGTCGTCTCTTGGTGTTATGTGATCCAGCTTGACGAGGATGAATTGGAGGTGAAGAACCACACCCATGTCACTGATGTGGTGAGTGATGGGGTTAGGGGAGCTGGAAAGGACGAAGGGATTGGCCTCAAGGAAGTAGGGGAGGAGGTCGACAGTGCACATGCGATCAGGGGATGTGCTTAAGTAGAGTGATCAGTGATTACACTCATTGCATTGGTGAGATTAGTTGTTTAGGGCATGGGCAGCGAGGATGAGAGGAGAGGGCACGCGAAGTTTTCAAATCAAATCCTAGTTGCTAGATGGGATCTAGAGGTAGAGGTGACCACACACGATGATTCGCGCGAAGGTTCTAAAGCAGGAGAGCCACCAGATCAAAGGACCAAGAGATGGACGACCCTGATTGGCTGTGTTCTTCGCATGAATAGTGTTCCGTGAAGAGTTGCAAGTGATATGAGTCTATTGGTGATTTTGCGTAAAGAACCCAAAACGAAGGGGTAGAGAACTATCAAGTAGGCCCATAAGTGGTCAAGAATCAATTCAGAACAGTCCTTATGGCCTTACAAAAGGGTCATGCAGGTTACAAATAGGTCCTTTGAGGAATTTCTAAGGTTGAAATGTTATGTATGAAGGACCTAAATGAGAATCTATAAATGCGAGGTCCTAATGATGTCCAAATGCAATCAAATTTTTATGGAAGATTAATTGAACATTTAAGAAGTTAATTACACTTTTGATTTGAACTTTTGAACTCATTTGTATGTTCAATTTGCAATTGGATCACCATTTTACATTATTTAATAGAATATCTCATTAAATGGCCTAATTATACATTTTTAGCATAGATTTGGTGTTTTAGGTCTTTTTCTCTATTTCCCACACTTAATCCTTTTCATGTGTTAATTTGATAGTGTTTAACCTAGTTTCTAACTTAACTTGGGAATTTTAGCTATGATGAGCCATAACTCATCAAGAAGGTGCTTACAGGGACTATTTTGCAAGAAAATTGAAAGTTAAGGGGGCATTTGTAAGAAATAAGGAATTTAGTGCCAAATTGCAAAGTTGACCAAGATAAAGTCCAAATGAACCCAAATTTTTATGGTAGCCTAATTTGGATATGAGAAATTTAATGGTGACTTCAATTTTGGATTTTGATGTCATTTTGATGGTCAATTTACATTTAGACCCTAATTATACCAAATACCCGTCTATGATTTTATTTTAGGTCAAAATAGGTTTCGATCATTAAATTGACTATGCCATACCTTATAGAATATTTTTAATTGATTTTTAGAAGGTTTAGATTACATTTATTTCCATCGGAACTATTTTAATTGAAGTGGGGTTGAAATTAGGATTTTTTATTAGAATTAAACATTCAATTTGAATGTTAATCATGATTACTTAATACCAACCTACTTTTAAGATGTTTAAGCTCAATTAACCTTTAATTAAGCATAATTTACCCTCCAGCTATTCTGCATCTATAACTATCAGTGAAAATTGCAGAATTAACCCTAATTTTTATCAATTTCTTTTTCTTCTGCCCTGATTGAGTTATACCCTTCAATGTACTAATTAGGTGAATTTAACTTTAGAACTTAGCTAAATTAGGTTAGTTATAGAGAATGATGGTGATGCCATCATAACCCCATTCCTACCATTTGCTAGTGCCTTAGCAAATTCTAGAGTTCAGCTTAAGAAGTTTAGCGTAAGGGTATGTTTGTTATTTAGCTAAAAATTATTCATCTCTCCTCTTTCTCCAACTTTATTACTCTTTTTTTTTCTTTTCTTGGGTTTAAAAGAAAAGTGGGCCTTTGGTTGTGTTTTCAGAATAATGCAGGTATGGGATTTTGTTAAAGATAAGACGTTAAAATGAGTTTTGTGGATCCTAAGGTTAGCATAATCAAGACCTACATATCAACTTAAGAACTCAACTAATATACCATTTTTTTGGTTCTTACAAACCTCAAAACCTATTTTTGCAGTTAGAGATTCCTTGACCTAAGAACTCGTACCCGACTTGCGTGACCCTGAAAATCCAAGTGTCAGTGCATTATTATTAGTCAACTTTATTTGCTTTAGAATGTCTTTAAAAGACTTATTTAATATGACAGAATGAATGCATTTCTTTTTCCTCCCCCATACCTAGACTCAGATCAGCCCTAATACAATTGTGTCGGGATCATCATTCTCGTCACCAAATCCTCGATGGGTGCTATGGCTCCAACACTCATGAGAGCACCGTCCATGACACACCCCAGAAGCTCACAACCCCAAACAAAAAGCATTATAAGGGGCGTCCTAGTAGGCTTAGGCTCATGCCCTAATGCATCGGGATAGCATCGTTCGCGACACCTGAGCAGCAAAATGCACTCTATATGCTCTGTATAAAGATATGTGATTAAGATTCAGAGTAATCACCGAGGCGGTGACATATTTTCATCATGTCATCAAAGGAAAATTTTCCTTCTTCGACGTTGGGAACTCAAACCAATCAACTACCTTGGACTTTCACCAAGACTAAAGTGTGGGAAATTATTTTTATATATATCCTTTTCTTTCTGCTTTTTTTAGATGGTTCACTTTTGTGTGTGTATCGATTTTGACACTTGATTTCCAAAAGTCATTCAAGTTTTTGAACACGAACCGAGCCAAGTACTATGCAGGTTGCTAAACAGATTTCAAAACTTAGAACCGTCAAGGGTCAAAAAGAAGTTCTTTAAGAGATAAACTGATCTAATATAAATTTTAGACCTAAAAAGTCTAACAAAAGATCCTCAGACTCAATCCTAAGTCTATTAAAAATGAAATCCCTTGTGTACCATTTTAGAAATAATGTACAACCTTAGTCCCTTTTTTTCTTAAAATCTATTTTTCTCTCTTTCTTTACTAAAAGAATCTAAATGTATTTTTTTTGTGAGAACCATTCAAACATGAATTTCAGATAATTGCACTTTAATACCCCCCCATGCCTAAGTTTTGCAATGCCCTCATTCCAAACAGGATGGGTGTACATTCAGCTTAGTTCATAATTTTAGAATAGGTTTAAAAGGGTGGGCAGGTGGTTTGGAAATGACTATTCTTAAATTAAGAACTCTAAAGTGCAGTAGGAATGATTTGCTCAAAGAAGATAAGAAAGGTCTCCAATTTTTCAGATGACAGGTTGCCTCCCGTTAAGTGCTGAATTTAATGCCTTCAGTCGAGCGGAAGATGTCAAGCGACGGAGTAATCAAATGGGAAGAATTTTGTAAAACAAGCACCTTAATAATTAGCTTGGTTGGTCCAACCATGTGCTTGTTTAGATCAACTGGCTGATTGTGCAAGCCAAAGCCAATGAGTCTGGTGGGTTGGAAAATGTGGATCAAAAGATGTGAAGCCCTCTAGGTGTAGTTCGACTCAGAAAGATTTAGAAATAAAAAGTGATAATTTGGCTGCACAGGCTCAGCTAGTTCAGCGTAGGGATCCTCAAAAGATAATTGTTGACTGGCTAAAACGGGGTTTTAAAATCACTTCATTGTAATATAGCCAAAATAGCTCGAAAATAGATATAATTTATATCTCGAAGAATCATCAGAAAATCCGAGGTCGAACATAGGGAGCAACTATTGCAATTAATCTCACATATCACAATAAAATCATAAATATAAGCAATTTATAATGGAAATTCCATGCAAGAATGATATTTATAAGAGAATTAGTAGCAATGTGCAAAAGGAATGGGGTAAAATGGTGATTTAAATCACCAATTACCCCTTTACAATTATACCAAATAAATGCATAGTATCAACCAATGTCAAGTAAGCAATAAGTCTACAGTGTTGTCTTTCAGAGGTATCAGATGTCGGGCGCTCAAGGCAGACGACTTAAACGTCGTTGCTACAATGCTCTGTAGAGAGCCCTTTCTTCTTCAGCTCTTCCTCTTCCTTCTTCAGCCCTTCCTCTTCATTCTCTTTTCTTATATTCTTTTTCTTCTTTTCTTCTCATGCACAAGGGGCTTCTCAAATCTCACAGCAGCTAAGTGTTGGGCTCTTTGAAGAGAAAAACCCCCCTTCCTCCTCTATTTCTCCTTTTTCTCAGGTAACTGGGTAGGTAATCAGGTAATCGGATATCCGATTGACCAGGGCTGCTAGCGTGAGTGGTGGCTGAGGAGTGCGCTAGGCAGGTATACAGATCCAGGTGTGCGCTAAGTGCATGAGGGAACCCGACCCTCGTGTTCTTGGGTGAAGGGGTAGGATCACAAGAATAATTTATTTGCCTACTGAAGCTCTCCCACTTCCGATGTGGGACTAAATCCCATGGCTATTTTGTGTGCGAGGAGCTGCTGAAGACGCGTTCAATTGAAGCAGCAAGAGTGCTTTTGCTCCCAATTGGAAGCTTGGACATGTTCCTAGAGGTATTTCACACTGCTTGGAGGTAGCGTCTAGTGCTGATGTAATGAGAACACAACGTCAAGCTTTCTTGAAGAAGCTCTATCAATGACGACGACCGGTGGTGGACCTAAAACACGCAAACGGCCTAACGGCCTAATGGCCAAGTTAACAAGAAAGAGTCTGAATGGACCAAAATGAAAACTAGTTCGAAATGATATCTGATTGAGCCCAAATTTTGGTACAAACCTAATTTGCACTCAAGGAATCTGATGGTAAAGTCGGATTTTGGTTTTGATCGAGTTTGACTAGGTTATTTATGTAGAAACCCAAATTAGGGCAACTGTCTGTCTGAGACTGTTTTAGGTCAAAATGGATTTCAATGGTCAAATCAAAGATGCCAAACCTTATAGAATATTTTTATATGATTTTTAGAAGGTTTAGGTGAATTTTATTTTGACTAGAACCTCAGTTAATCAAGCAAGTCTGAAATTAGGGTTTCTGATGTCCATTAATTCTTGAAATGTGCAAAAACCCATCCCTATCTGCATGAACCCTCTTGTTAGTCATTAATGACCATTTGGCCTTTAATTAACCCCTGGAATTCATCGTGGTTATTCTGTACTTATGAGATGTAGTTAAAATTACAGAAGTAACCCTTATTTCTTATCTTCTCAAAATAGAACATTATGCATATATGACCCTCTGTTTGTTATATAGGAGCTTTTATCAACTTTATCAGACCAAATTGGGCTAGTTATAGCTCATGATGGTATTCCCATAATACCCCCATGCCTAGCTTTTTCTAGTCCCTTAGCAAAGAATTCTATGGACCAAACCATTTATCTAGGTTAAATGTAACCGTCAGGATGCCCTACTAAGCTGCAACTCTAGAAATCAGATCAAAATACCAACAATAGGCCTAGAGGTACTCAAGTACTAGCTAAGATCCAGACCTGACCAGCCTCAGTCTCAGTCTACCGCAATGGTTTCTAAGGCCCGCAAAAACCACTCAAAGGTTAGTTGAACCCAACGGTTAAAGCACCCGTGTGTAAATTTAACTGGTCCAGGTTTAATTTGCCAGTGCAATTTTTTGTAAGAGAAAGGGATAGAAGTAGATTTTTCATTTGGAGAGTTTTCTCTCTCTTTTCTTTTAAGGTTTCCCTAGATCTAGCCTCGAATTCACCCTAAACACGGTCTATATCAGATTCCTTGTCCCCACCATCAATCCACGAAGAGTCCCTGGCAATTGATGCTTCGAGATAGCACCGCCTATGGCAACCCTAAGAACCCTGGCTTTTGACACTTCAGGATAGTGCCACCCATGGCATTCTGTAGCTAAATTCATGCCTTGGCAATTGACATTTCAGGATAATGCCGCGCATGGCACCTAAGCCAGCACTTACATGCCCCCGGTAGGATATTTAGATATCATAGGAGATAAGCACCGAGGAGACGATATGTTATTACGCATTTTCGAGGTGAATTTTTCACCTCTCCGTGTCGGGAACTTGTCCAATCAACTTGTGTTGTCAAGCCGTTCCTAAGCTAGGTCTTTGAGATGATTTTTCATAATAGAACACTTTTAGCAGATTTTTCTTTATTAAGCGCACTGAACCAAACTAAGTGTGTGATTTTTGGGTGCTTAGGTTACCAAGTCCCATAAACCAAAGGCAGGAAATGGGGTTGAATAATCCCTAAGCCTTAGACCTAATACATCAGCCTTGCACTTTCGTCAACCTCTTGAGGATTAATCCAGATCTTAACAAATACTTGAGGGCTTAGACCCTAGAATAGATCCAAAAGGCCTAAGGTTGGTATCCACCACTAATTCCCTAAATTTTAGCCTTCTAAGTATTAATTCATCATTCGATCCAACCTAGAAGTTAGGTAAGTTCCATATTTACTTTTAAGGGACTTTTTCCTTTTTGTTTTTGTTTTTCTCCTTTCTTTCTTTTTTCTTTTCTTCCCTCCTTTTTCTTCATTTAACTCAAATGGGTCTTCCTTTCTCTCAACCTCCTTTTCTTTTTTTATGTGAAACCCTTTTGTGATTTGATTTTCATAGCATTTTGCACTTTAATACCCGCCCCAAGCCTACGATTTGTAATGCCCTCAGTGTAAATTATGTGGGTTCGAGTTCAGCTTAGATCATACATTAGAACAGGGACAAAGTGGTGGGTGGATGGGTTGGGATGAGTGTTGCGTATGATTTCAAGCTCTGGTATGAATACCAGAGGTGGAGTTGACTGTTCTAATGGACAAACCCTAAAGTGCAATATGAATTCAGCAAAGAGTTATGTCAAAAAGGATTTTAGGTTTTCCAAAAAAAATGACAGGTTGCCTCCTATTAAGCGCTAAGTTTTACGCCATCAGCTGGGAGCAATGAGCTTAGGGTTATGTCATTGGTTGCATGAGTGATCTGATGGATGAGAATCGGATGGCCATAGATAAGTATCAAGGTATGATGAAGAGTCATTTCAGAAGGTCTCTCGTAAGGATCAAATTGGTTCTTTTCTAGATGATCTTCCTTGAAATCTTGTGGAGGAATCATTCGAAAGGTGTAGCGGTCATGGGATTTTGAAATAAGATTGTCGTGGGTCAAAGGCTCAACAAAGATGGATCTAGTAAGTGTATCCCAGATGTGTGGTTCCTCTCGTGCTATGTGGCCTAACTGATCGATATCCAATGAGTCATTTTGATTCTTTTCTACTAAATGTAAGATTATCTATGATTCAAAGATTGGGTCTTCCAATGAATCTTCACTATGATTTTCATCCCAATCAAAAGTGGATGTTTGGAGAGTGCCTTTTGGATTATCTACCTTGAATTCTGTAAAGGAGTCATACTCTAGGTGGAGGTCACTTTCAATATCTGCCAAGCTCGATTCCTAGAGATCCTCAGAACAACAAAATGTCTCCACATCCATGGAATAAGAATCTGAACCTGATGTGCCATCATTTTCCCCAAACATCCTTGGTATGTTTTCAAGATCAATGGTGAAGGCCTCCACTACTCTTATGTCATTCGAATTATGCTTGGACAAATCATGATCATCCATTATGTGAAAAATTTCCAGTCTTGGTTCTAGGTTCTCTACTAATGATACGATCATGAGGTCTTGAATAAAACCTAGTTGTTCTTTGGAGCATTTTCCTTTTCCTTTAGTTGCCTTGAAAATATTAATCTTAGTTCGTTCATCTCTAGAGGCAAGTATCATGTGCCCTGATTCACAATTGCTTATGGCTCCTATAATAGCCAAGAATGGTACGTGCGAAACTCGATTGTGTTTTAACAGTTAATTACATCGTAGTATAGGTGATCAAGTGTCGTCAACAAATAAAAGTTTTATTACTCGAAAATCGGAGTATCCGAGGTCGAACATAGGGAGCAATTGGAATTTACTACTAATCTCAAGAATGTAATTGAACATTTTAATTACTCAAAACTTTAATTCAAATGTAAATACATGAGTTTGAAAAGTAATTGAGGTAAAAAGAAAGAATTGGACGTCCGATCATGGGATCAGACATCTTGAAAGTGTGTTTTCCCTTCTTTGATTCTTCTTCTGATTTTCTTCTTCTTTGTGCTTGTTCTTTCTCTTCTGCAATGCTTCTTGCTTTTCTTCTGCCTTGCTTCTTTCTATTTACTTCTGTCTTCTACGGGTCTTCTTACTTGTCTCTACTTCAGTTCCTCTTCTTCTTCTGCTTGTCTTCTATTTCTTTTCTTCTTCAGTTCTTCTTCTCTTTTTCCTTCACCTCTTCCTTCTCTTTTCAATGGCTTCCTTCCTTCTTCCTCATTTTTGCCTCTGTTTGCCTTCTTCTTCCTTCTCTTCTTCCCTTGCTAGCAGCGGCTAAGTGTTTGCTTCATTCCTTCCTTCTTCCTTCCCTGCACAACCACAGCAAAGCAGAAAACCTAACCTTCTACCCACACCCGCGTGTCTCTCTCTCTGTAAACCACTCACAGGACGCTCTCCCAGGAGCCGGGTAAACGGGTCGGATCGCGCGCCCGTGACCAGGCGCACCGACGTGATGGTGGTGCGCGAGGTGTGCTCAGGGTCAGGTCATGCCAGATCGTTCTAGATCCATGAGGTGAAACCACGGACGAGGTGCAGTGACAAAGGTGAGGGACCTCACCCCAAGTGCGTTCGGAGGCACTAAACCAATATCACAAAAATAATATAAACCATGGCAGTGCTTTGTAAGTTACCGATGTGGGACTAAAACTCCCGGCCTTCTCTCGCGCGCTCCCGCAGAAGTCTATCATTCAATTTCCACATCTTCTGACTTCGTTGCGTTGCTCGCTGGACCCCTTGGCTTCGCAAGGCCTGCCCAAGTCAGCTGCTCCTAGAATCTTGCAATCCTGAAGCCTGGAGCAAGTGTGGAGCTTCTCCAAGTTGTCGTTAATGGCGGCAGGGGCGGGGAATCTGTCAGACACGAAAAGAGCCTCGCGGCCTAATCAAATCACCGGGGGACCTTCACCGTGTCACGGCGAAGGTGAAACGCTAGGTGGCAGGCCGCGGGGTGGCCTAGGCATGCGTGCCTAGGTCGTTCTGTGGCCGGATGGATGGGTGAGTTCGGGGGACTGTTGGGTAGGCTTATAGGGACTGTGGATGGGCGGAGATTACTCAATGAGGTGAGGCGGAGGTTATGTGATGGTCGGCGAGGCATGTGGGGCTGCGGAGCGACGAGAGTGCCTCGCCGGAGGGTGGCCGGAGATGAGGAAGGTGATGGTGAATAGCGGCGGTTGAGGGGTTTTTGATGAAATAAAATGAGGGGAATGAAAGAGGGAATAGAGAAGAAGAGTTTTAACCTAATTAAAGGGACGAAGGGGACGAGGAGGCGGACAACAGTACCTGCTGTTGCCGGAGAAGAAGACGCCCAGTGGAGGAAACGGCGGCGATGACGGGGCTAGGGCAGCGCGCGCGGGTGTTGCGCGACGCGGAGGAGGATGAGGAAGACGGCTCTGCCACTGGTTTTGTGGCAGAGCGAAGAGGAAGGGGAGGGTGGCTCGTCGGAGCTCGCTGGACACCTTGGTCGGAGAAGAAGGAGATGAATTTGAGGTTGAATCCCAGCCGAGTCAAGCTGAGGAGGTGCGACCAAAGTTAGGGTTTAATTTATAGGTGTATGGCCGTGCTTCTGGTGCGTGGAGGACACACCTTCTGTCACCGACATCTTGCCGTAGATGGAAGGTGATTAGATACCCAAATATCTCATGCGTTCGCACGACAGATTGGGTGCAAATCTGGGATTGTGGTCGGGCTCAGATGGAAGGGGATTCCTCAGAGAATCTCCCTTCCAATTCTGGGAGGGGATATCTGAGGGATCAGAGAGTATTCCCTCTCTAATCCTCGTCGGAGCAGGATCTCTCCCCAATAATGGTGAAGGGACCTGATTGTAAGATTGACGAGGAAGCTAGGGGGTTCAATGTGATGGTTTTCAAAAGATAGGGACCAAAATGTGATTGGGTGTACTAAATTGCAAAGTAGGTCAAGATGACCTCCCCTTACGTCCAAATTTTGGTAAAACCTAATTTGGACCTAAGAAATCCAATGGTGAAGTTGGATTTTAGGTTTGACCACGTTTTACTGGATATTTTGCGTAAAAACCCAAATTAGGTCAATTGATGAGCTAGGACCCTATTCTAGGTCAAACTAGGTTCCAAAGGCCAATTTGAATGTTCTAAACCATAGATGATATTTTTCCATGAATTTTAGAGGGTTTACTTGATTTTTATCCTTACCAGAACCTTGTTGAATTAAGTAGGTTTGTTTTAAGGTTACCAAATGTCATTTAATTCCTAGATTGCACATGAACTCATTTCTGATTGCATCAACCCACTTTTTATCTCATTTAGACCATTTGACCTATGATCTGTCTCTGAGAAATTCCTTTTATGTACTGCAATGGTAAAATTGCAGCTTTAACCTTTATTTCATGTTTTCTTCTCAGAACACTTATTCCTCCAATTAAGCCCTCTTCTAAGTCATGTAGGAGCTTTTATTCTCTTTATTATGTTAAAATGGGCTAGTTATGGCTCATGATGAGGCTCTCATCATCTTGTATTTGCTGTGGCATCTCCATGTCAAGAACTAGGAAATTAGCTTGGTAGCTGAAGTCCTTGACTCTAACTACCACATCATCTACCAACCCAATCAGGGTGATTACGGTTCGGTCAGCTAGTTGCAAAGTAACATTAGCGGGTTTTAGCTGTCCAATCCATAGTTTCTCAAATAGGGCGATTGGGATTAGGTTGAATGAAGGCCAAGATCCAGCACAACCTGCTTGAAATTTGTAACACCAATCTTGCAAGCGATTAACGGGGTGCCTGGATCGGATTTCTTAGGAGGTAGACTATTTTGGATTTTTGCACTCACACTTTCAGATAGTACTACCTTCCCTTGTGATGGTTCTTCCACCTCTTTTTTAGATAAGTCAGGTGAGGTAGGATTGAGAGTGAGGGTATCAAGAATGGAATGGTGACTTGTGCATTCCTCAAAGGTCTTGTTACATTAGATTCTGACAGTCCTCTAGTGTGGAGGTGGGATAAGATTTGAGATAAGGGAATGGATTGGTTGTCTTTGGGGATGGGTTTCTATTTCCACCTCTTAGTCTTGCCCTTATCCTTGGTGTGTTAATCAAAGGTATGGTGAGATTTGGAAGATGAGTTGATATACGACTTTTTGCTTTGCGTTATAGTATTTAAGTGGTGGAAAAATCGACTAATAAAAAATAATGAAAATAACCACTCGCAAAAGAGCAGGTTGTGTCCACAGGGAGGCAATTATGCAATCAATACTTAATTGTTTAATGTTATTTCGGACGGTGCGAAATCCCTATTCAAATCTAACTTAAAATGTGAAGGAAAGTAGATTTGCAATAACTTAAAAAAGATAAGGGTATATGTGCAGTTCTCCCTCACAGAAATCCTTAATAAATTTATGATGAATTTATGCAATTTTCATGTGATGTGTACTAAAGACAATTAGTACTTAAGTTAAGCCCAAAAATCAATCTTTAAACTAGTTAATATCAATGTCATGCAATTATAAAGAATTATGAGTGTTCAAATGTAATTCTGCCATAATATAATAATAATAAATAATATCAAATTAGGTGGAAATGGCATTGAATGTAAATTTTAATTGGTGGGAAAACAAGGCTTTTTTCCTCTCTCCTCCTTGCGAGAGAGAGAGAGCACCGCGGGGTTGTTGCGAGGCTCAAGAGGACGGCGAGGTCGAGAGCTCTCCAATGGTGGCAGCGGCGGCGACGGAGGTGGCCAGAGCTTCGGCCTGTTGAACAGAAGGCTGAGGTGCTGCTACAGTGCCGCCCGTGGCGCGATGGTGTGCGCGCGCTGGTGCGCACTCATGCAGGCGATGAGGCAAAGGCTGGAGCGTGCGGCCGCGCCTGCAAGGTGGTGCGGGAGGGCTGGTGGCGCGGATGCAGGGTGGAGAGGCAGGCGCACAGGCGGAAGGTGATGTGGTGCGGTGTCTGCAGCAGGGCGGTGGGGCGCGCTGGAGAGCAGTGGGGCAGGTGGGCGTTGCTGTAGAGTGGAGAGGCACGACTTGGTGAGCGCGGGCAAGCGCTTGGAGATGCACTGAAGGGAGCGAGCGGTAGGGCGTGCAGGAGCTATGAGCAGGGGGCGGCTTGCAAGCAGTGCGGGCGCCTGCTGTGCGGTGAGGGCAGTTGGTGAGCGCTTGCAGCAGGGGAGAGGCGCACAGTTGGGTGGATGCACCTGCTGTGGCATGGGCGCGGTGAAGGCAGATGGCGCTGAAGGCAGACGAGTGGTAGGGCATGCTAGTGTGCGCCTGCGGTGGTTGAAGGGAGATGCTGTGAGCAGGAGGTGTGAGGTTTTTCCCCGTAAGGGGGAAGAAGGCCACAGTGCACGCTTCTTCTCTTCCTGGATCCACAATGTTCGCTAGGTAGTTTCCTCGCCAGGAGGAAGATGAAGATCAATCCCCAGTGCACCTCCTCTCTTTTTAATTCCTCTCTCTCCCCACATGCGTGAGTTAAGGGATTTTCGAATCCCATAACTATTTCTGGACTCATCAATTGAAGGAGGGCGGCGAAAGATTAACCCCATGTGCGGCAGGGGAGGGGGGGAAGAGTTGCGGCTGCTAGGGAAATTTATCCCCCCACCCTTGTCCTTTCTGCATTTTATTAACTGCACAAAAAAACAACAAAATCATTAAGTTATAGAATGTTATAAACTTAAATCATGAGGTGTACAAATATGCTACAACTTAATTGCCATTATTAACACACCTAAACTGTACAATTAAAGATACTTAGGCTTAATATTAGTCCATTTTAATGGACTCATCAAATACCCCCATGCCTAAGATTTGTTAGTCCTTAGCAAAAATGAAAAATAATAGAAATAATTAGAAGATTGCTTCTTTTCTTACTTCAAAACTTTAGGAATCCAGACAAATGTGAAGTGCTGATAGCCTAGGTAACAGATCCAAGTGAAAGAGCCGATTCGTATTGGGAGTTCGTACATAACCTTTGGCAAAAATTTCTGTCGAGATAGGCAACTAGTTCCCTCGAGGATAAAGCAGACGATAATCTGTAATTTGACCCTGGCATTTGGCTTAGGTAGGAGATATCAAGTTGAATGGATTTGTATTTGGTGGCACACACTCAACTGGTGCTACATATAGTCTAGTACTGCAGACTCTATCTCTCTAGACTATTAGATAAGTCAACTCTGAGAGAGGCTACACAACTGTGCTCTCTTAATGTTCCTGGGCACTCTCTCTTTACTTTCTTTCTGAGATCATGAATCTCACTAGATTTAGAAATTATACTCATTATTTGGTGGCCTCACATGGCATTCACACTTCAATTAAAGTCCTAATAACTCTATAACTGAGTTAGAGTTCTCAACCAATTTTCAGGCGATCAGAAATACTAGAAGGTAGGTATGGGTCATATTTGGTGGAATGTGATAGGTGTTTTGTTGCCTTAGAAACAGTGTTACATCATAAACTTCAACTTTTTTTTTTGTAATATAACTATTTCTTCTTTTTCTTCTTTCTATTTCTTCTTTTTCTACTTTTTTTTTTCTTCTTGTTTTTGTTTCCTTTTCAATCAATCACAACACAATACGAACTTTTATTTATGAGACATTATTAGGGATGATGATGGTCAAGAGGAAGTTGTGTGGCTTATTTGGTGGAAGTGCCTATTCTTGGCACCGGAAAGGAATGGATAGGACAGACATATTTCTGACCTTTGACACTATTACCTTCCTTCAGCTGAGGACTCTATAAAGGACGGTTGTAACCATCCACCATAGTTATAGCTTTATTAAGACTCAATCTCTGTATATCTACCTTATTTGGTGACTCTCAGGAATTCACTCAAAGTACGCAGACAGGAACAGAGAGTGAAAACTACGCCTAACTCTGAAGTATCATCATCTAATTATCCAAAACATAAGAGTCCTTGCACTAGACTTAACGCACCAGTAATCTCTCTACTTCTTCTCACAAATATGAGGTGGATTTATTAGAAGATAGTATGCCTGATTCTCTATGAACTGTCCAAGGGTTCAGTAGACTACAAATGCTTATTGGTTTTCCCCAAGGATCCATTACTAAGTCTACGTGCACATGAAATAAATGTACTAGATTATAAACTTAAGAAATAATTCCGGAAGAAAAACCTCCAATAACAAAGGTATTTTGCTAGGGACTAACCCAATCAGCTCATAAATTTTTTTTTTAATATATATAAATATGTATGCAAATATTTATAAATGCTATAAACACTTTAAACATTCTCAGGTTATATCCCCCCATGCCTAAGACTGACAATGTCCTCATTGGAAAAATATAGACATAAAAGAATATCACCTGAGGAGGAGAGTGGGAGGAGCTAAGGCTCCTCAAGCCGTAGTGCATCCAAAACCTGGCCATCTGAAAGAGTAATATACAGTTTAAGTCGCTGACCATTTACATTAAAGTTTGCACCTGAAATAGGGTTCCTGATCTCTACAGCTCCATGAGGGAAGGTATTGATAACAACGTATGGCCCATCCCAATGAGACTTGAGCTTTCCAGGAAATAATTTAAACCTAGAATTGAAAAGCCAGACCCACTGGTTGGGCTCAAAAGTCTTTCTAATGATGTGCTTGTCATGAAAGACTTTTGTACGATGCTTGTAAGCCTGAGAAGTTTCATAAGCTTCATTACGAAGCTCCTCAAGCTCACTTAATGCTAACATACATGCTTTTCCAGCCTTATCCAGATTTAAGTTAACATTTTTAATAGCCCAATAAGCTTTATGTTGGATTTCAACGGGAAGGTGGCACGCTTTTCCGTAGATAAGATGGAAAGGAGACATGCCCAAGAGAGTCTTATATGCAGTTCTGTAGGCCCAAAGAGTGTCATTTAGTTTTTTAAACCAATCCTTCTGATGTAAACACAATTACACTACTTAAAAGGTCTATTTTTGCATGTTCTTAAGCATAGGATTGCATTTCATGATATAAATATTGCATTACATGCATCATCTTGCATTTAGAATAGTTTGAATAAAATGGAGGTTAATTGTCTCCTTTTATGTGCTTGGACAGGGCAAATATTTTATCAGGGCCTCGGATCAAAGATCCAACCGTATGGATGTGATCAGGGCGACGATTGGAGTTCAACGACTCCAAGATCGCCCTAATTAGGCATCCGTAGCATCAAATAAGTGACCCGGGAACCCTAGAAGATCAAGGACCAGGATGGTGTAAATCTGCACTTCAGATGATAAATCCGACCGCACGGATGAATTCGGATCGACGATCGTAGCTCAACAACACAAAAATCAAGTCAATCCGACATCCGTGGCACCATCTACAACTTCCAGAAGATGGACGGCCAAGATGGCGTCACGTGGCGCCATCTCAGCCGCCCAAACGGCCGCTTGCATTTTGTGAAGGCCCCCGCCCGATCGCTCTCCGCCGTCAGATGGAGATCCAACGGCTGTGGTCGCTCGCGCTTAAAAGCGTCCGCGCGACCATTTTGTCCGCGTAGCGCAGCGGCGACGCAGCTGCGGGCGAAGCAGAGGTCGTGGGTTCGAGCAGCGGTGAGGGGGTGAAAGGCGCGGGCGAGCGGGCGCGGATGAGCGTCAGTTGAAGATCCAACGGCTGTGCGCACTCAATCAGGACGACGCACGATTGGACGCTGGGCGTAACGCGCGATCGCACGCGGGTAGGCGCGCTACGCAGCGGGCGCGGACGCGATTTAAGCCGTCCGATCTCGAGATCGGACGGCTGAGACTTCGTGGACGTGCGTAGGCGTTACGCGCGCGGGCAGCCGAGCGGGCGCGCATGGGCGCGTAGGCTACGCCCACGTTGGGGGCTTTAGCGACGGTTTTATCCGTCACTAAAGACTCCTCATTTATTGTTTTGAAGTTGTAATGTCCATTTTGCCCCCACTCCTTGCAACTATAAAAGGAGACCCCCTCCATACGAAATTTTCATCCCTTCTTTCTCCTCTCTACCCCTCCAAAGCTCAAGAGAAGCTTGTCCCACACCCGGGATGCTTCTCACGAGATAAAGTCCAATTTTTCGTTCCCCTTCGGAAGTGGATCCCGCGACGACGACGGCGTGCTGCTTCGTTCCCGTTCTTCTACTTCGTCCTCCTTCGTCCCGCTTCGTTCTCCTTCGTCCAAGCGTCGTCCCGTCCGGCTTGTCCTCCAAGCAACCGTCGAGGAGGATTTCTCTCGCCATATTCTTTTTACCGCTTTCTAGTATAGATTTACTACTTTCTAGATTAATCTACTCGTCCTCCAAGCAATCGTCGAGGAGGACATTTCTCTCTCCATTCTTTTAATGCTTTCTAGAGTAAATTTATCGCTTTCTAGAGTAATTGTTTTATGCTTTCTAGTTGTAATGAACAATCTCTTCAATACAAAAATTCCTTGTTTATTCTACATCTCATTTTAATTTCTCTGTGTAATATTCTCTTTCTCTCTTACTCTCTCTCTTCTATTTATTGTAAATAATTAGATGATTCTAAATTGAATTATTTTGTAACAAATAAAAAGAAACGTGTAGTTTTTAAATCAAACGTCTGCCTCCCTGTGTTCGACCCGGAATTTTAATTTCGGTATAAATTTTATTTGTTGAACATGAATTCTTCGCTTTCGAACTACAACGACAGGTTTTCCAAAACCAAACACGTTAGCGTAGGTTCGTAATCGTTAAACATTTTGGCGCCGTTGCCGGGGAGGCAACGATCTTTGATTTCTCTTCGCGTTTTGTAACTTACAAATCATTTACCTCACTTTTCTCCTTTCTTATTGTAATTGCAGGTACTCTTTCGAGGCAGGCAAAAGCGGTATATTGGAGTAAAGTGCTGTAGAAGGTTTTGTGAGTTATTCCCCACCTCCCACCCATTAGATTTCATTTCATCACATAATAACTCAAACATCAATCAACCTAGGTGTTTTTATAAACTCTAAGGTTAGATTGTTTGTCGTTTGACACCCATACTCACCCCAACCCCCACATTAAAAAGAAAAAAAAAAATCTCACAGAGGTACACAACCTCATCTGATTTTCAAACTCAACCAGTAATCCAATCTTAGGAGCCGATACATACATCCAAACACATAATTGAGTAGAAATCAGATTAGGTAATCATTTGTGTGCCAAATTAAGTGGTGCAACAGGCCAATTGTTTGAGTTGATTGGGCCGCACCACTTTAAATAAAATCAACTCATCAAGTAGCTGCCAATTAGGTTCAACTCTTAGGGATTTACCAGGCACTCCACATTCTTTTTAAACTTTAAAGGAAAACATCTTCACCTGTGCTTGTAAAACTTGGTGTGCCAACGAAACTTGATTGAAAACACCTAAAGTTGAATCCTAAAAGCTACTAAGCAAGATTTGAATCTTAAAATTCACCACATCAAAAACAATCTTGCTTGAAAACCACTGGTTGTGCACTCACACACAAATCAATCAATCATTAAGGGCACAACCCATTTAAAGGTCCCATCACATTCCAAAGCACATTCAAACCTAGCCCTAAATAAAACAAAGTAGACGTTGGCCTTAAGGATTGAACTCGCTCTTTAGAACCCAGAACGAGATTATTTTCGATTAGTCTGTTTCTACTGTTCAATCTGATGTCTAGCTAGGGGAGTAGAGTCAAACGATCGCGGTTGGGGGGTACACTAGGAACCGGAGGCGCAAGCCGAAGGAAGAACCTTCTCCCCAGTCCCTCCTTCTAATTGGTTGGATTGAACAGACGGAAGTAGATCAAATCGTTCCTTTATCTCAAGACGGGTTTTGAGAGTCTGTAGGTCTTTAGGCTAACATATTTAAGGACAGGTTTGATTGTTTGTATTGCAGGGCACCTTTCTTCCTCCCGTGTATCATGAATCCTTCCACATATTTCACGCATTCCTGCTCTTTCCCTCCTGTTGTAAATTATCCTCAACATGACGATTATCCCAACTCGTATTGTAATCGACCATCAGTTAGTTGGGATAATTTGGATTGGGGATACAATTCCGGACCCCGTGTTTAGGGTATAACCCTGAACACTTTGATTCTGATTTCTATCCTTCTCAGAGTTACATCGATTATAGATCGTCCTCCTTTCATGAACAACCTAATACGATCTACAATCAAGAAGGATACACTGATCCTTACCCATCCTCTGATTTCACTGCCTTTAGGTCATCACCATCTTTTGAACAATCTGAAATGACCTATTATCAGGATGGGTATAACGAATCTCAATTCGTTAATTCCTCTACATTGATGTCAAACTCGCCCAACCCTGAACCAACTCATTTGGTTTAGGTTAATCAGGTTCAAGATAAGGTTCTGGCTAACTTGAGGAATATCATTCAATCTTTAGAAGTTCAGCCAATACCTTGCATTGAGAGATTGGAGCCCCTGATTGAAATGATTGATGATTTAAACAAGTCTTTGTTGGATTGGCTCTAGGATGTTAAGGATAAGATCCTGGGTGAGTTTCTACTTGGGAAATTAGCGAAATTGAGGATGAGATTCGTGGTTGCTTTGATTCAATCTTGGAATAATTCCCAGGATGAACTCTCTTCAGGAAAGCCAATGACAGAACCCGCTCAAGCACCTGTTGGGGGGGACACGTGTTACGAGGCTGACCAGATTGAATTAAAATAACCAATTAAGGATGATTTGATTTCTTCACCTGAGATCCCTAAGCCGGGTTACGAGGAAACATATGTCTCCTTGGAACAGAAAGTGACAACTGATTTTGGGACATGCATTGATACGGATCCTGATGGTGAAGATTCAAGTTGCGAAGTCTCACGCGAGTTTTCTGAACACGATTTCTGTGAGACAATTGGGCCTGAGGAATCTGATAGATCATTTAATAGCCCAATAACTGAGGAAACTGATCTTCTTAGGGCACACATTACGGATCCAGAATCACATTTTATGGAGGAATCAATTCAATGCCTTGATTATCAGTTACACCTTGTTGAGCTTATTGATGATTCTAATTCTGAGATAATTAGACCCAAGTCAATTTTGATTCTGCCACATCATTTAGACTTGGAGATTTCAGACGGGGTGATGAATATACAAGAGGTCCTGGAATTTGATACACTTAATGAGGAGGATAGGAGCGGGGAAGTTCTGATTTGGGAAGTTAATTTTGGAGGAAATGGAAGATTGAGTCGAAGGGTTCCTTTTAAGCTGAAACCATCAAATCATAACCCTTACGACATTTGTTTCGAGGATGTTCAACTCAAGCACACATTCAACGATTATCCTTTTGAGCTTCAATTTTCTGTAACCCGACTTTTTGGTCTTGGGTTGCATCCTCAGAATCGCAGGCCCTATCCCGCTTACATTCTGATTTTAGGTTTTGGGTAATTTTTATCCAGAACCTAAGATATTCTCGATTATGGGGTGTGGCTCTGCACCACAATCTGGTCCACATCTATGGACTTCTGCTGACAGGTCAGAGGATTCTTCTGTTCATTCTAATTCTGACCTGCACATGTGAATTCTTCATTTCTTTTCTTTGTATAGTGTGCCTAGCTGAAGGCACTAAACTCAGCACTTATACAGTTCTTTTTCGTTTTCATCTTGGAGCGGACCTGATATTCACGCAATTCAGGTGCTTTCTACACTTTTCCACTCTGTTTTATGTCTTTTCAATACAATGAGGACATTGCATTAGATAGGCATGGGGGGGTGGATATTCATCTCTGAATTCATTCGTCAACTCCGTAGATTTGTTTATTTTCTTTTATAAAAAAAAAATAAATAAAAATTTCAGAATTAGGAAAGAGAATTTGGGTTTAAGAAAATTTTCAATCTTAGGAAATACTACATTAGGATCTGAACACAAAGACCCCTCAGGTCTTTGGACTTAATTAGCCTGTGTATCCACTAAAATGTAGATTTGTCTTTGAGTCCTCGCCATCTTAATTCTATTATAATTGGAATAAATAAGTTTGGGTGATAAGTACACGACTTATCAACCCGCCCTCTGATTTGAGGGAATTTCGAGTCTTAAGCATCTACACACTTTCTTTGCACTGACTCGTTGTTCGACGATTTTTACGGAAATTGGATAGCTAATGAACCTTCTAGGGTGATATGGCTGGCAAGTTATCGTGGGTAACAACCCATAGGTAGGTTGTCCAGAGCCCAGTCACTGGACCTTTCTCTTTTTGCTGCCTTTAGGTAAATCTTAGACCAGGGAAGCCACCTACTTAAAAAAAAAAAGAAAAAAAAAATCAAAAAGGAGAAAAGAACAAAAAGAAATAAGCCACACTTCGCCGCACGAGTATGGCTGACAAGTTGTCGGTGGTAACAGCTCATCGACTGGTTGTCCAGAACCCAGCTCAGAAAATGCACTAAAAATTCCCAAAACACTTAGGAAGAAGCGGAGAAGTAGAATAAACCGGGGAGATATACACTGGATTCACCCTTGTGTTGACCTCGTTAAAAAAATAAAAGTAGGGAGAAAGCTACCGGTTGTAAAGATACACATTTAGGCAGAATTCTTTTTGAGGTCACCTAGAGGCGTAGAAATCCGAAGTCCGTTCTAATTGTCGGTGAACGAGTCTATCACAATCACAATAAGATGCTTAAAACTTAGGGTTCTCATCAAATCTTGGGTGAGTTGAATGGTCGTAGAAAGCCACTCTTAAACCCTAAAATTTGAAAATCCAAAAAAATTAGAAAAGAGTAAAAAGAGAAAAAGAAATTTCTTTTTTTTTGAATAAGGCGAGGGCTTGAGGCGGTCTGCATTTTGGCTGATACCCGGGCACTGTTGTGTCTTTGAAAGTTCAGTTCCTAAGTAGAAAATTTCTTAATGATTGAAAGTGACTCAGGTCCAAATAATCCAACCTAATTCTTTTATAAATAGCATATAGTTTTTGCTAGGGACTAGCAAAAGATAGGCATGGGGGTATGATGTAAACACAATTACACTACTTAAAAGGTCTATTTTTGCATGTTCTTAAGCATAGGATTGCATTTCATGATATAAATATTGCATTACATGCATCATCTTGCATTTAGAATAGTTTGAATAAAATGGAGGTTAATTGTCTCCTTTTATGTGCTTGGACAGGGCAAATATTTTATCAGGGCCTCAGATCAAAGATCCAACCGTATGGATGTGATCAGGGCGACGATTGGAGTTCAACGACTCCAAGATCGCCCTAATCAGGCATCCGTAGCATCAGATAAGTGACCCGGGAACCCTAGAAGATCAAGGGCCAGGATGGTGTAAATCTGCACTTCAGATGATAAATCCGACCACACGGATGAATTCGGATCGATGATCGCAGCTCAACGACACAAAAATCAAGTCAATCCGACATCCGTGGCACCATCTACAACTTCTAGAAGATGGACGGCCAAGATGGCACCACATGGCGCCATCTCAGCGGCCCAAACGGCCGCTTGCATTTTGTGAAGGCCCCCGCCCGATCGCTCTCCGCCGTCAGATGGAGATCCAACGGCTGTGGTCGCTCTCGCTTAAAAGCGTCCGCGCGACCATTTTGTCCGCGTAGCGCAGCGGCGACGCAGCTGCGGGCGAAGCAGAGGTCGCGGGTTCGAGCCGCGGTGAGGGGGTGAAAGGCGCGGGCGAGCGGGCGCGGACGAGCGTCAGATGAAGATCCAACGGTTGTGCGCGCTCAATCAGGACGACGCGCGATTGGATGCCGGGCGTAACGCGCGATCGCACGCGGGCGGGCGCGCTACGCAGCGGGCGTGGACGCGATTTAAGCCGTCCGATCTCGCGATCGGACGGCTGAGACTTCGCGGACGTGCGTAGGCGTTACGCGCGCGGGCAGCCGAGCGGGCGCGCGTGGGCGCGGAGGCTACGCCCACGTTGGGGGCTTTATTGACGGTTTTATCCGTCACTAAAGACCCCTCATTTATTGTTTTGAAGTTGTAATGTCCATTTTGCCCCCACTCCTTGCAACTATAAAAGGAGACCCCCTCCATATGAAATTTTCATCCCTTCTTTCTCCTCTCTACCCCTCCAAAGCTCAAGAGAAGCTTGTCCCACACCCGGGATGCTTCTCGCGAGATAAAGTCCAATTTTCGTTCCCCTTCGGAAGTGGATCCTGCGACGACGACGGCGTGCTGCTTCATTCTCGTTCTTCTGCTTCATCCTCCTTCGTCCCGCTTCGTTCTCCTTCGTCCAAGCGTCGTCCCGTCCGGCTCGTCCTCCAAGCAACCGTCGAGGAGGATTTCTCTCTCCCTATTCTTTTTACCACTTTCTAGTATAGATTTACTGCTTTCTAGATTAATCTACTCGTCCTCCAAGCAATCGTCGAGGAGGACATTTCTCTCTCCATTCTTTTAATGCTTTCTAGAGTAAATTTACTGCTTTCTAGAGTAATTGTTTTATGCTTTCTAGTTGTAATGAACAATCTCTTCAATACAAAAATTCCTTGTTTATTCTACATCTCATTTTGATTTCTCTGTGTAATATTCTCTTTCTCTCTTACTCTCTCTCTCTCTTCTATTTATTGTAAATAATTAGATGATTCTAAATTGAATTATTTTGTAACAAATAAAAAGAAACGCATAGTTTTTAAATAAACGTCTGCCTCCCTGTGTTTGACCTGGAATTTTAATTTCGGTATAAATTTTATTTGTTGAACACGAATTCTTCGCTTTCGAACTACAACGACAGGTTTTCCAAAACCAAACACGTTAGCGTAGGTTCGTAATCGTTCAACACTTTCCGATCAAGCCTGACAGTTTTTTCTAAAATTCGCTTAATCTCCCTATTAGACACTTCAACTTGCCCACTCGTTTGGGGATGATAAGGTGTGGCTATCATGTGGTTGACTCCCAAATTTTGGAGTAGTCTAGTGAAGTGTACATTCTTAAAGTGAGGTCCTCCATCACTTATGATCGTCCTTGGGCATCCATACTGAGAAATGATATTAGCCTTAACAAAGCCCAAGACCACAGAATGGTCATTGGTTCGCGTGGGGATGGCTTATATCCATTTTGATACATAATCAACAGCCACAAGGATGTATTCATATTCGAAGGACACAGGAAAGAGACCCATGAAGTCAATGCCCCAAATATCAAAGATTTCAACAGGGAGGATAGGTTGTTGGGGCATCTTATCCCTTTTTCCAATGGTTCCCGTCTACTGGCAACGTAGACATGCACCCACATACGTATGTGCATCTCAGAATAATGTGGGCCACCAAAAACCAGACTGAAGAACCTTATGAGCAGTCTTCTTCCCACTAAAATGTCCCCCACAATGGAGGTCATGGCAAAAACTCAGAACACTTCTTTGTTCCTCATCAGGGATGCAACGGTGAAACAGCTGGTCAGGGCCTATTCTAAAAAGCTTGAGTTCCTCCCAGTGATAAAATTTAGCATTGGCGATAAACCTGTCTCGCTTCTGCTTGTCCCAAGTACTAGGGGTGATGCCTGTAACCATATAGTTCACTATGTTAGCAAACCAAGGAGTTTTAGTTTCCACAGCCATTAGAGACTCATCAGGGAAAGTCTCTTGAATACCGCCAATGGGGTTTGATGCCTCAATAGGGATCCTAGACAAATGGTCTGCTAGCACATTCTCAACTCCTTTCTTGTCTTTAATTTCCAGGTCAAATTCTTAGAGTAGCAGAATCCAACAAATTAGGCGAGGTTTGGTGTCCTTTTTAGCCAGAAGATGCTTAAGGGCTGAATGATCAATGAACACCACAACCTTGGATCCCAAGAGATAAGACCAAAACTTTTCCAAAGCAAATACTACAGCAAGTAATTCCTTTTCAATGACCATGTAGTTTTGCTAAGGATCCGTAAGGGTCTTGCTGGCATAATTCAGCACATGAGGTTTGCCATCAACCCTTTGACCTAAGACCGCTTCCACTGCAAAATCAGAAGCATCGCACATAAGCTCAAACGGGAGGGTCCAATCTGGTGCTTGGAGAATCAGCGCGGTAATGAGGGCTTTCTTCAAAGCTTGGAAAGCCTTGCCACATCTCTCATCAAAATTGAAGGAGACATCCTTCGCTAACAGGTCGCAGAGTGGCTTAGAGATTTTACTGAAGTCTCTAATGAAGCGCCTATAAAATCCAGCATGGCCAAGGAAAGATCTAACCTAACGAACATTGGCGGGCAATGGAAGCTTAGAGATGGAATCGATTTTTGCGATGTCCACCTCTAATCCTCTCTCGGAAACTACATGCCCTAACACAATGCCCTGCTGGACCATAAAGTGGCTTTTCTCCCAGCTAAGCACCAGTTTTGCCTCTTCGCAACGGATTAAGACTTTATCAAGGTGCACAAGGCATAGGTCAAATGACGAGCCATAAATGGAGAAGTCATCCATGAAAATTTCAACGAACTTGTCGATCATATCAGAAAAGATAGCCATCATACAATGTTGGAAAGTGGCAGAAGCGTTACATAACTTGAATGGCATTCGGCGGAATGAAAAAGTGCCATAAGGACTCGTGAAGGTGGTACGCTCCTGATCATCAGGAAAAATGGCTATCTGATTGTACCCAGAGTACCCATCAAGAAAACAAAAGTACTTGTTCCCCGCCAATCGTTCCAAAATTTGATCGATAAATGGTAAGGGGAAATGGCCTTTCTGGGTAGCCGTGTTTAAACGGCGGTAATCAATGCAGACCCTCCAACCAGTTGAGGGTCTAGTGGTCACCAGGTCTCCTTGGTCATTCTCTTCCACAGTGATTCCTGCCCTTTTCGGAACTATGTGAATAGGACTGACCCATTTACTATCTGAAATGGGATAGATAATCCCTGCATCCAGCCATTTCAGAATCTCCTTTTTAACGACCTCCCGCATATTTGGATTGAGCCTTCTCTGCATGTCTCGGAAAGGCTTCACGGACTCGTCCGTGTATATATGATGCATGCAAAGAGAGGGATCAACACCCTTAATATCAGCAATTGTCCAGGCAATTGCTTCCTTGTGCCTTTGTAAACACTCAAGTAGAGCTCCCTCCTACAATTCCGATAATGCAGACGAGATAATAACGGGGAGCATGCTATTAGGGCCAAGGAAAGCATATTTCAATGTGCTCGGGAGGGGTTTCAACTCCAATTCAGGAGCCTTTTGGATTGAGGGATTTAGTTGAGATGTCCCCACCTCAGGCAGCGGATCTACCTTCACAGTCCAGGGTGGAGATAGAGACTTAGTGTGTATCCCCAACAACTCTTCTAGTTTAGGCATTTTCCTTTCAGTTTCTTTAATAATCGAGGGATGGTCCTGAGATATGACCTTCTGAAGGGGATATCTACATAAGAGTGTTGGAGTAGTCTCTTCAATTATTTCATCAACGACATTAATCTGAGAACAATCTTCAAATCCAGGTTGCTTGTAAGTATCAAAAACATTCAACCGAATCTTCTTATTCCCAAAGCCCATTTTAAGTGCCCCGGATCTACAATTTATAGAGGCATTGGCTGTGGCCAAAAAGGGGCATCCCAGAATAATGGATGGCTTTGTAGGCTTATTAGATGGGTCAGTATCAAGTACCAGAAAATCAACGGGGAAGAAGAAATCCTCCACTCTCCCAAGGACATCTTCCAACAATCCCTGCGGTGTCTTAAGTGATCTGTCTGCAACCTGGAGGATTACTGGACTAGGCTTCAGCTTTCCTCCTCCCAAAAGGTCATAGACAAAGCTCGGTAAAATGTTTACCCCTGCACCCAGATCGAGTAGAGCCTCATCAATGTGTTGGTTACCTATAACCACTGAAATATATGGGGCCCTTGGGTCTTTCATTTTGGGGGGTGTTCCATGCTGAAGAACCGAGCTAACGTGGTCAGGCAGAATGACCTTGGTTTGGACCTGTTTCCTAGATTGGCACTTCTGGGTGCACAAGTCCTTCAGAAACTTGGCATAGGATGGAATTTGTTTAATCGCTTCCAACAGAGGCAAGTTAATCTAGACTTGCCTAAAAGTATCCATAATCTCTTCCGTCCTATCCTTGGCTCCAGACGAGCCAACAGAAGGTTCCCCAAGAGCAGATAGGCGCTCTAGATAGGGCACCCTCGGCTTCTAGGTAAAGGGGTGGTGGAAGGACGACATCCTCATTGTGGGTGATTTTTTGTGAGGGAGAGTGGTGTGGCTCTTCCTTGGGTGAGATGGAATTCGGGTTAGGTGTGGAAGAGGAATTCTGAGATGTAACAGTAGGAGTGTTATCAAGCTTGTCAATCTTTTTTCCACTCCTCAACACGGTCACTGCTTGGGCATGCTCCCTGAATACAACCCCCTTGCCCTTAGGGTTCTCCTCAGAAGAGCTAGGCAGCTTCCCCGGATCGCGTTGCCTAACTGCCTTAGTAAGATGGCCAATTTGGGATTGCATATCAGTAATCATCTTATTCTGAGATTGGATAACCATATTCTGATGCTCTTGCATTGCTTTCATCATGGCCTTCAGTTCATCCATCTCAGAGGGCTTATTCGGAGGAGGGTTGTCATAAGAAGGGTGGTATGTGGGCTGGGGAGGTAAGGGTCTTGTATTCCCTGAGTTAGAAGCATCAGCTTGTTTCCAAGAGAAGTTTGGATGATTTTCGCCACCCTAGATTATAAGTGTTGGAGTAAGGGTTATTGCGAGGGGGGCAGAAACCTTAGGCCACGTTCAAGTCGGCCTGAATCATCTCAGGGAATTGGGTTGCCTAATGGCACTCTGCAGTGGCGTGCGTTGTGCTTTGGCAAATAGAGCATTCTCTTGAAGCTTGAAAAATAGAGGCTGCTTGCAGGTTCATGCCGAGGTTTGCTAAAATCCTATCAAAGTTTTTATTCAATAGTTGAATCTAATAAGCCAAATCCTAAGAAGCCCCAGCTTCATGGGCCTCTATCCTCCTTTGCAAGATTGATGGTTTTCTTTCTTGATAGGCAGAGGACAGATGTATGGAGTTGTCGCTTAAAGTTTCAAATAATGCCCAAGCTTCATCCTCAGTTCTGGTCATGAAGGTTCCTGCACAGGCTGCATCAATGGTTTGCCTATGCCTTTCAGATAATCCCTTATAGAACCTTTCGACCAATTGCCATCTTGGCACTTGATGGTGGGGGCATAACCTGAGAAGGTCATTAAAGCGCTCTCAAGTCTCATGAAATTGCTTCCCTTCCTGTTGAGTAAAACCCATAATCTCTCTTCTGTAATGGTTGGTTTTACTCATAGGAAAATACTTTTTTAAAAATTCTCCCTTAAGGGTGGCCCAATCATTTACCCTTGCATCGAGGGTATGATACCAGTGCTTAGCCTTATCCTTTAGGAAGAAAGGAAATAGAGTCCTCATCAGGGTTTCATCAGTAAAGCCCTGGAGCTTCACTGTGGAACAAACCTCAGTGAATTCCTCCAAATGCCGGTAGGGGTCCTCCCTAGTAGTACCATAAAAAGAGGGCAATAAAGATATGGTACTGCTCTTGATCTCATACGGATTATCCCCTGCCGGTTGTCTTAGTGCTTGTGCAGGTTGGTTGGTAGGAATAAAATAGTCCCTTAGGGTCCTTTGTTGATTTGCACCTTGCTCAGCCATTTCTTCTCTTTCTTCTCCTAGGTGAGCTCTCTTAAGAATTCTCTCTGGCTCAGGATCAAACACTAGACTACCCTCAGGAGAGCATCTACCAAGCATACAAAACACAATTCAGAATTTTTTTTTTATTGAGTAAGTCAAACCTCCACTCCAAAGATAAGTCAACAGATCAAGACTTATCCCTCCGTTCCCATGTAAGTGCTATAAGAGGGGTGTGGACTTGAAATCTTAACCTTCTTTATTGTGGATGTTGAATTAGTTAAAATAAATGGCCAAACAACTTTTTCATTGCAATTACGTGCCTTAATTCAACCTTCGAGTTCCCTAGGACCTATACTTTGCTTGGATGATACTCCCTGGTGATCAAGGGAGAAGTTACTCTAAGGACGAACAAAGGGATGAAAGTAGGGCAAACCCTTCCTTTGAGGTGATGCGTATGTGGTGCCCCTTAACTACCCTTTTGTTCCTTTAAGGGGTGTCCCCCTCCGTAGAGTATCAAAACACTTGATCAAAAGATAGTATCACCACTACCACAAAGCACAATAGGAGGGTCTGCACCAATAAAGAGATCGGTGCCTATAGCCTTAAGGGATCAAGCCTTAGTGCGGTGCCTAATGTGCGTGCTCAGTGTCAAAAGTGTGCAACACATCGCAAATCTTTGTAATTTCTTTTGAAATCGCAGACAAGTCCCTTAGAATCAGATCAAAATGTGAATTATTTTTAGGGTTGAATCTGATTATTAGTTCCGCTTTTAGTTATGTGACCACTAAATTAGTAAATTCAAACAATTTGGTGGTCTTCAATTTAAATTGGAATGCAAATGCGTGAACAGAAGCTGGATGCAAAAGTTAAAAAGATATACCTGTCTCTAGCAATCTTCATGCTACTATGCTGCTCAATCACCCCTAAATGAACCCACCTAAGGGCATGCAACTTCTAAATAGTAGCTCGATATTTTCTTTATTGGTTTTTAAAAGCAAGCAAGCAGAAAATATAATCACGCATGCACCAAAAATATTGTAAGCCCTGGTAGCTAAAGAATGCGGGGACAAACCCCCAAAAATTTAGCCCCAAATTACTACAAGGGTGAAAAGACAGAATTAAATTGTGACGATGGAGAATCCTTTGCAAAATAGGATCTTGGTCTCCATCGTCTTTTCCTCGTGTGGCTTAACTCGTGGTTGCTGTTGCTACTCTGTTGCGCCTTGTCGCCTCGGTGGATTCCTCGCACAATAATCAAAATGATTAGATAATTTCGCAACTCAAAAGATTTAAAAACAATAAAGTAAATCTATTGCGTCCGTTGCCTCCCCAGCAACAGTGCTAATTTTGATATACGACTTTTCGCTTTGCGTTATAGTATTTAAGTGGTGGAAAAATCGACTAATCAGAAACAATGAAAATAACCACTTGCAGAAGAGCGGGTCATGTCCACAGGGAGGCAATTATGCAATCAATACTTAATTGTTTAATGTTATTTCGGACAATGTGAAATCCCTATTCAAATATAACTTAAAATGTGAAGGAAAGTAGATTTGCAATAACTTAAAAAGATAAGGGTATATGTGCAGTTCTCCCTCACAGAAATCCTCAATAAATTTATGATGAATTTATGCAATTTTCACATGATGTGTACTAAAGACAATTAGTACTTAAGTTAAGCCCAAAAATCAATCTTTAAACTAGTTAATATCAATGTCATGCAATTATAAAGAACTATGAGTGTTCAAACGTAATTTTGCCATAATATAATAATAATAAATAAAATCAAATTAGGTGGAAATGGCATTGAATGTAAATTTTAATTGGTGGGAAAACAAGGCTTTTTTCCTCTCTCCTCCTTGCGAGAGAGAGAGAGCACCGCGGGGTTGTTGCGAGGCTCAGGAGTACGGCGAGGTCGAGAGCTCTCTGGTGGTGGCAGCGGCGGCGACGGAGGTGGCCGGAGAAGGTGGCTGGAGCTCCGACCTGTTGAACAAGAAGGCTGAGGTGCTGCTGCAGTGCCGCCTTTGGCGAGGTGGCGTGCGCGCGCTGGTGCGCGCCCGTGCAGGCGATGAGGCAGAGGCTGGAGCATGCGGGCGCGCTTGCAAGGTGGTAGGGGAGTGTTGGTGGCGCAGATGCAAGGTGGAAAGGCAGGCGCGCGGGCGGAAGGTGATGCGGTGCGGCGTCTGCAGCAGGACGGTGGGGCGCGTTGGCGAGCAGTCGGGCACGCGGGCGTTGCTGCAGAGTGGAGAGGGGCGGCTTGGTGTGTGCGGGCAGGTGCTTGCAGATGCGCTGAAGGGCGTGAGCGGTAGGGCGTGTAGGCGTTGTGAGCAGGGGGCGGCCTACAGGCGATGCGGGCGCCTGCTGTGTGGTGCGGACAGTTGGTGAGCGCCTACAGCAGGGGAGAGGCGCGCGGTTGGGTGGATGCGCCTGCTGTGGCGTGGGCACGGTGAAGGCAGATGGCGCAGAAGGCAGACAAGCGATAGGGCGTGCTGGTGTGCGCCTGCAGTGGCTGAAGGGAGATGTTGTGAGCAAGAGGCGTGAGGTTTTTCCCTGCAAGGGGGAAGAAGGCCACAGTGCATGCTTCTTCTCTTCCTGGATCCACAGTGTTCGCTAGGTAGTTTCCCCGCCAGGAGGAAGATGAAGATCAATCCCCAGTGCACCTCCTCTCTTTTTAATTCCTCTCTCTCCCCGCGTGCGTGAGTTAAGGGATTTTCAAATCCCTTAACTATTTCTAGCCTCATCAGTTGAAGGAGGGCGGCGAAAGATTAGCCCCATGTGCGGCGGGGGAGGGGGGGAAGAGTTGCGGCTGTTGGGGAAATTTATCCCCCCACCCTTGTTCTTTCTGCATTTTATTACCTGCACATAAAAACAACAAAATCATTAATTTATAGAATGTTATAAACTTATACCATGAGGTGTACAGATATTCTACAACTTAATTGCCACTATTAACACACCTAAACTGTACAATTAAAGATACTTAGGCTTAATATTAGTCCATTTTAATGGACTCATCATGAGCCTTGGACCCTGGTCCTGTGATCTTTTTTTGTGTCCACAACATTGATCATGGCACAGTCATGATGCGGGGGTGGAGGGGAGAAAGTCATCCCATATTGCTGAGTAGTAGGATAGGTCATGGTATGATTCGGATCTGCTGAGGTGGATGAGGTAAACATGAAGGTATGAGTGGATGGGCCTAGCTGAGTGTAGCTTGTTTGACCTTGGATTTGATTCACTATGTATTTTTGAGTTGACATGTTGTTTGGATTTGGTAGAGGTTGGGAGGGCAGTGCGCCAGGCTGGCGAGCATTTACTAGCTGGGCCAATTGATTGTGAACCTCTGTGATTTCTTCTTTGTGTTATTTTTGTATGTCAACTAGAGTTTGGAAAATCAGGGACATTTGGTCCTCTCTAGGTGGCCTGGATTGGAAATTTTGATTGGGCCTTGGTTGAGCAGGTTGATAAGGTCGTGGGTTTTGTGGTCGGGGTTGAAATTGAGGTCTTGGGTTTGGGTTATTTCCTGACCACGCAAAATTGGGGTGATTGCGCCATCCAAGGTTATAAGTGTTTGAAAATGGATTATTTTGGATGGCGTGGAGATCCTCGTAGGTCTGAGGAACTCCAAAAAAATCAGAGTAAGAGGGTTCAGAGTACCCCAACTAGAGTAAGTCGGTCCCGAGTTTCCTCTAAGACGATAATTAGACGAGGGTGGATAGGCATCCATCCCCTTAGAAGAGTAGATGTTGTGTACACCCTCCCTTCCTAAGGGCGGGTGCATGTATGTTTTTGCTGTGTTGAGGTGGTGTTTTGCCAGTGTCGAGTCAAGTCGTCCACCTTCTTCACAATGGTTGAGACCTTATCCAAGAGATTGGCTATTGACTCCAGATCGATGGATGTGGAAAGGCCTCAGGTTTCGTGTACCCTCTGATTATTTGTTACTGCGCGGGTGGTCGTCCGGTCGTACACACCTAATAACTCATTGTTCAGGGAGTTCTCGTACATGTTCTCAAGAATTTCCCAAATCATGTCTTCATGTTGACCCATGATGCTGCTACCACAGGTTGCATTGACAAAGAGTTTGATATCTTCACAGAACCTATGGTAAAAAGGCTGGACTTGTTCCCATTTTGGAACTCCGTGATGGGGACACTTACGCATGAGATCCAGAAAATAATCCCATGCCTCATGCAGAGGTTCTCCCGCTCCTTGCGAGAAATGCGTGATCTACTGCTGCATAGCATTTGTCTGACCAATAGGAAAGAATTTTTGTAGGAAGGCAGTCTGAAGTTCTTCCCACGTGGTGATCGGATAAGTGAGTTTAAAACCAATGAGCGGCTTTATCCAAAAGAGAGAAGGAGAACATTCTCATGAGTAAGCTATCTTGATTCTGCATGTTTGGCTCGAAGGTCTGGGCCAAAAGCTTTAGATGCTTAATGTGCTGGAAGGTATCCTCAGAGTTCAAGCCATGGAATTTTTGGATTGTATGAAGCATACTTGGCTTGAGCTCCACCTCAGGTCCTTCTACAGGGATTTGCACTCGAGGCTCGATTTCCATCGTAGCGGGATTGTAGTGATCTCGCATTTGAGGATGCTGTGGTGGGTTGATGTGGGCATTGAGTTGATCTCTGAGGTTATGGAATTGATGTTGAAGGTCAGGTTCTTCTCCGTGGGGTTCCATGGCTGTGGCTGGAGATATAAGCTCAGAAATGGAAGAGTCGGAGATGTCAAATTGATCGGGAAGTTGCACACACAAAGGGGTCGAGGGTTGGCCTTGATGGGAGTGAAAAACTAATGGAGGCCTCAAGGGTGGTCTCAAGGACCTCCTCTCGAACATACACTAGAGGATGAGATAAGGGATAGAAAATGTGATGGACCCAATCGAGACATCTAAATATTTTTGAATGACTATGGAGGTTCGAGGCGGATGATACTTCTTGATCAGAAAATCACTCACCTGAGAAGTAATTGGGTAGCCAGGAAGGGAGAGTCCCGCAAAGACCCCTACACAGTAGAGCATCCTGATGGGTTATAGGGTTTCCCCCAACTGACCTTCCTTGTCACCACAGATCCAAATAGACCAGAATGAGTGACTTGACCTCTTAAGTCTACCAAATTTTAAATCTGCATTGAGGTGCTTAGGATTCCACTTGAACTTTAAGATGTATTTATGAGTGGTGACCTAATTTGAAGATTGGTTGACCCTACAAGGTGGGTCAACTTCACTTGATTAGTCCTGAGATTATTAGGTCCCAATTTTAGGATTCAAATGGATATTTAGAGCTTAAGTTTAGGGTCTACTTGATTAGGTAAATTCAATCAAGGATTAAGCACACACAATGCGGGAAAGTATATTCTTTTTTAGGCAAATGTGTTCCTAAACCTTGGAATGGAAACCCTAATTTGGCTTTATTTGGTCCAACAATTTTGTCCAATTTTGGTTCCTAGGGCTCAATCAAGAAGGTGAGTAGCCCTAAATACCTTAAATCCCTAATAGGTGCACAAATTAGGATTAGGATTTTCTAGAATAAATTGAATCAGGCAACTTGAGATGATTAATTCTATGTATGAAACGCAAGTTAATCCTAATTGATTTCTTTTTTTTTTTAGCTTTTCTCAGAATTAGGGGTTTAAGAAAAAGGGGATGAAATTACCTACCCCTCGAGTGTTTGATGTGCGACTGATCTTCTCGAATGAATCCTGCATAGACAACAACAAAAAAGATAGAACAAGTTAATACCAGATCAGAAATTGCAATCAGAGAGATCAAATTGCACATTGCTCCCCAGCAACGGCGCCAAAATGTTGACGGGCTAAAACGGGGTTTTAAAATCACTTCGTTGTAATATAGCCGAAATAGCTCGAAAACAGATACAATTTATATCTCGAAGAATCATCAGAAAATCCGAGGTCAAACACAGGGAGCAAGTATTGCAATTAATCTCAAAGGTCACAATAAAATCACAAATATAAGCAATTTATAATGAGAATTCCATGCAAGAATGATATTTATAAGAGAATCAGTAGCAATATGCAAAAAGAATAGGGTAAAATGGTGATTTAAATCACCAATTACCCCTTTACAATTATACCAAATAAATGAACAGTATCAACCAATTAATTCCACGCAATGTCAAGTAAGCAATAAGTCTACAGTGCTTTCTGTCAAAGGTATCAAATGTCGAGCGCTCAAGGCAAACGACTTAAACGTCGTTGCTACAGTGCTCTGTAGAGAGCCCTTTCTTCTTTAGCTCTTCCTCTTCCTTATTCAGCCCTTCCGCTTCCTTCTCTTTTCTTCTATTCCTTTTCTTCTTTTCTTCTCACACACAAGGGTCTTCTCAAATCTCACAGCACCTAAGTGTTGGGTTCTTTGAAGAGAAAAACCCCCCTTCCTCCTCTATTTCTCCTTTTTCTCAGGTAACCGGGTAGGTAATCGAATATCCGATTGACCAAGGCTACCGACGTGAGTGGTGGCTGAGGAGTGCGCTAGGTAGGTATACGGATCCAGGTGTGCGTTGAGTGCATGAGGGGACCTGACCCCCGTGTTCTTGGGTGAAGGGGTAGGATCACAAGAACAATTTATTTTCCTGCTAAAGCTATCCCACTTCCGATGTGGGACTAAATCCCATGGCTATTTTGCGTGGGAGGAGTTGCTGCAGATGCGTTCTATTGAAGCAGCAGGAGCACCTGTTGCTCCCAATTGGAAGCTTGGACATTTTCCTGGAGGTATTCCACGCTGCCTAGAGGTAACATCTGCGGTTGATGTAATGAGAACATAGAGTCGAGCTTTCTTGAAGAAGCTCTATCAATGGCATCGACCGGTGGTGGACTTGAAACACGCAAATGGCCTAATGGCCAAGTCAAAAAAGCTTAGTAGAAGCACAAAGATGCGACGAAGGCGGTGGTGGCGGTGGCATGCCATGAATGTGGTCGGAGGTGGCCGGTGGAGACAAAAAATGAAGGCGAAAAGGGTTGTGTTTGGCGGAGCAATCAGCATAGCAATCCCCTCAATTTCTTCAGCAGGTTTGCTCGCATGGGCACGGCAATGCTGTAGGGACTAGTGGCAGCCGATTTGGAATGTAGCAGCCGTGCGAGCTCACCGGAGGTACATCGGCGAGGTGGAATGCGAAGGCGGATCAGGTGCAGTAGTGGTCGAAATGGTGTTGTGGTGGCACGATGATGATGAGCTGATGCTAGGGAGTCGAACGAACTAGTTGGACGAAGAGGAGCGGAGGGGCGTCGAGTTTGGTATGGCCAGCGCCAGAGGAGATGAATGCTCCGGTGAGAGGGAACGGCGATGATGGAGGGTTAGGAAGCACCTTGCTAATATGGCGAGGTGCGGAAAGATGAGGGGAGTTGGAACCGACCACCTATGGTATGTGGCGGCCGACGAAGAGGCCGAAGGTAGGAGGGTCGCTGGAGTCAAGCTTGGAGTGAGTTAGAGGTAGGAAAAGAAGAGGGATTTTGGCTCAAAAGCTTGGTAAGGAGGTGAGGTTGCCCATGAGGGTCTTTTACAGGCCTTCAAACAAGCTTCGAAGCTTGGAAACAAGCTTGAAAGGTTTGCTATTCAAGAAGAAGGATTCTTGAAATCCTTGGATTTGCACAGGCGCTTGAGATAGATTTGAAGCTTGGGAATAGGTTTAATCGATCAGGAAACTCCTCAGGACCATCCCTTCCAAATTTGGAAGGGATTGGTCAATCAATCAAGGTAGAATCAGAGATTGAAGCTCGGATCTGATGGGTTCACACCTACCATGGTGGAAGGGACCAAAATGTGAAGAAGACAATGAATTTATGGGGGCCTTTGTAAGGATTTTCGAAAGTTAGGGGTGTATGTGAGAAAGAAAGAGTTTGAATGGACCAAAATGCAAACTAGGTTGAAATGATCTCTGATTGAGCCCAAATTTTGGTACAAACTTAATTTGAACTCAAGGAATCTGATTGTGAAGTTGGATTTTGGTTTTGACCAAGTTTGACTGGGTAGTTTACGTAGAAACCCAAATTAGGGCAACTGTCTGTCTGAGACTCTATTTTAGGTCAAAAAGCGTTTCAATGGTCAAATCAAAGATACCAAACCTTATAGAATATTTTGATATGATTTGTAGAAGGTTTAGGTGAATTTTATCCTGACCATAACCTTAGTTAATCAAGCGGGTCTGAAATTAGGGTTTTGGATGTCCATTAATTCTTGAAATGTGTGAAAACCCGTTCCTATTTGCATAAACCCTCTTGTTAGTCATTAATGACCATTTGGCCTTTAATTAACCCATGGAATTCCCTATGGTTATTCTGTACTTATGAGATGCAGTTAAAATTATAGAAATAACCCTTGTTTCATATCTTCTCAAAACAAAACATTATGCATATATGACTCTTTGATGATTATGTGGGAGCTTTTATCAACTTTATCAGAATAAATTAGCCTAGTTAGAGATCATGATGGTGTTCCCATCAATAATGGATTAGTGAAAAATATAGGAACCCTATTAATGAGATCAAAAATGATTTGTAATTGATTCTCAATTTGATCGATGTCCCATTCATCGTCAAATCGAGGAGGAAAATCATTCCCCACCGGATTAGAATGAAGTGATTCAGGATATGAATGGGTTCCGGTGGAGTTATGTGGGAGGGGCCAATTGCTGAGAAGCTTAAGAAACCCTTCCTGAGATGTCTCCTAATCAAGTGGTGCAACTGCTTTGAATTTCCAATCAATGGCCTAAGAATCAAAGTCAAAGAATAGGTCATAGATATTGAGGTCATACATTGGGCTATAATCTTCTGGAAGCAAGGATTCTCCTGAATCAAAATAGGATTCAAAATTAGCATCAGCATAGGAGAATCCAGAAGAATACTAGTGATAAGATTTTTCTAAACCTGAGTCAGAATTATGATCACCTTCTTGTGAAAAATCAAAATCAACTGACACTACAACAAATTGGGGTTTTGGTCATGGTTAAAAACCGTGACCAAACGACTTATAACCGTCACCAATTAGCGACAGCAAAAGTTGCATTGTGGAAGGGTCTTTGGTGACGGTTCCACCCAAAATCGTCACTGAAGCTGCAGGGTTTTGGTGACGATTTTAGGTAGAACCGTCACCGAAGCCCGCCGTTAGCTAGGTTCTACAGCTTTGGTCACGGGGCTTTGGTGACGATTTTAGGTGGAACCGTCACCGAAGCATAGGGATTTGGTGACGGTTCCACCCAAAACCATCATCGAAGCCCACAGTTAGCTAGGTTCTACAGCTTTGTTCACGGGGCTTTGGTGACGATTTTAGGTGGAACCATCACCGAAGCGCAAGGCTTTGGTGATGATTCCACCCAAAACCATCACTGAAGCCCACCGTTAGCTACATTCTACAGCTTTGGTCATGGTTATAAACTGTGACCAAAGACTTTTAGTCACAAATGTAGAACCGTGACCGAAGAGAGAGCTTTGGTCACAGTTAATAACCATGACCAGAGGTTGGCATGGAAGAAAGAGGGTTCCTTTGGTCACGGTTCCCTAACCATCACCAAAGGGTCATCGTGACCAAAGGTTACCTTTGGTCACGGCTAACCAACTGTCAGCAAAGGTTCTCTTTGATTACGGATTATAAACAGTGACCAAAGGTCTCTTAAAATAAAAATATTAATGTGCACAAATCTGTCCTGAATCTATGTGATATTCCCAAATCTCTTTGGTTACGGATTACCAAAGAAGCTCTATGTGAAGCTAGATAATTTGATAAAAAACTTTTGGTGGGGTAAAGGGAACATGGCCCAAAATCATGGAGACTATCGTCAAGCAGTTGCTAAGGAGTTGGTTTTGATAGCAATCGAAGGTAGTGGCGAGCAACAAGCCTTGCTCAATGGCAAGGCATTCTGCCTGGGCAGCGTCATCGGCTAGAGACAAAGATGATCTGGCTACAAACAAGTGCTTGTCAGGAAGGGTGGCCTCAGCTACAAGAACAATTAGTCCATCTTTGAAGGCCATGTCAACTTGAATAATAATTTCAGGTTCTTGTGAATTATTATCTATCGGTAGGACATTGGGAGAATTGCAGCCCATCATCTTGCTGATTAGAGGGGGAGTAGGAGAAGCAAGAAACTTGGCTCGATTCAATGTCCAAACCAAATTTTGTGGAGTTCTCCCAAATTTAGCATCACATCTGGCTCTCCATATTTGATAGATGATGTAGCAACCCAAGCAGCTGGAGATATTGAAGAGAATGTCATGTTTCAGTATGCTCTTAATCATTTGATTAAGCTGCAAATTGATTTCAGTGACATAGATACCTATACCAAACTAAATAGCTCTAGCTAAAGGGCAATGAAGGAATAGGTGGTCTAAGGATTCTTTAGAGACCAGACATAGGGGGCAAGAGCCTTCACCTCCCATCCTACTTGCTATGAGTTGCCCCACAGGAAGAGCACACTTGAGAATTCGGCAGATGAACAAAAGAACTCGTGGTGCCAGCATTGTCCTCTGCCATAGTGCACTGAAGGGGAAGTCATCAGTCTGCACACATGTCTATACAAATCTGTAGATAGGTAGATTTAACTATGAATTTACCCTTTGAATGGGGCATCCAAACCAACATGTCAGGGAGATCAATATTGGGTCTAAGGTTGGTAATTTGAGCTGCATCATGTGGGGAGAACCAATCACACAGTGCCTCCTGATTCCATTTGCCATCATGGTTTATCAATTCATGTACATAGACAGTAGTGGGGAAGGAACCATGTGGAGGCTGTAGTAGTTGGTTACCTATCCAATGGTCTTCCCAGATCATCGTGTCCTAACCATATCCTACTGCCAACCTCACATAAGCTTCCATGGGTTTTTTACATGACGTAATGGCTTTCCCCTTATGGATACATAGATGCAAAGTTGTGAGAGAAGGGGAGAAACCCAACCAATGGATGGCCATAGAAATGGCAAAAAATATGGAAAGATTTTATAACTGGAAGGAAGATCAAAAGTTAACTCTTAACAATCATATGCAGCTGGATGATGCTGGATAGAAATTCCAATTAAATCAATGGGAGAATTGCATTTAAGTAGATGCTGTAAAGGGATCTTCTGCCTATTTTACTACCGCAATCTACTGTGACAAAGATGGAAGAATAGGTGCCACGTCATCCTATGAGATCAAAGCCTCTGATAGTGTAGAGGCAGAATCTTGGGCAGTATACTATGGTTTCAAATTAGCCAATAATTTGAGATTACTGGATGTAGCAATGTTATCTAATGTTGCTATCCTAGTTAATCAGATTAATGCCTAGATGTAGCCTTTCTGGAAATCAAGGTACTTCATTCAAAGATGCAAGTCGATGCTAAATTTAATTCAAGGATTTTCCTTATTTAAAGTTCCTAGACTGATGGTGATTAAAGCTTGCTCCTTTGCAAAGTTCTCTGTAAGGAGTAATATATGTGGTCTCTGGGAGTCTTCTAACATTCCATGTAATTTGCAAGGCTACTAATGACATAAGGTCTTCTGCCAAAAAGATAAAAGTCTTTTGTTTTTTCTTTTTATTAATATCCAACCTCTTCTGACTAAAAATATGTCACATGGAGTTCCTGTCCAAATGTGACATGACATGGACAAGCATTCAAATAAGAATAGACATGTAAGCAAGCAATTAATGCACATTAACACCCCATTAGAGTTTTTTTTTAGGACGCCATCAAGCATAATTGTTAGGTAATTATTGTATGAACACAGTTGTTGAAAGTAGAACCCTTCTTTTACAAAGAAGAAGAAGCAACAGCTATATTAAAGATAAAGTGAGTTTTTATAATAGCAATCAACTATTAGTTGTAATAGCAACTTGCAATATTTTCAGGTTGTAAAGATTAAGTGCTTCTTTTTCAAGTTGACCAAGGGATTAAGCAGATTAAGTACACGGACCACCTCTGGGATTAGAGGAAGTATCTGCTTTAATCATGCAAGTAGTTAGATGATAAAAATATGCTCCAATGGCATTTGAAAAATGCATAAAAGTACATTAAAGTATAGGTCACCAGATAGTGGGTACCTGCGGATTGGATGTCAACACTAAATTGCAAATGCAACTGTAAACTACCATCGACTCCTCAAAATCTTCTTTCAACAGCAAGACCTTTAGGAAGACGGGCAGCACCTGTGGACAAGAAATCAGAATTATGTACACAAATATTGTCCCAGGTGAGAACTTATAGATAGACAAAATACATCCTGTTATTCCACCTGATTTAGAGGAATAAACTCAGGATGCACCATGATCATCCTTGCAACAGCACCAACAACATTATCTATTACAACATTATCAGGTTCAGAATCTCCAAACAGTGGATAAAGCCCATGTAATACATCGCCATAGTATCTAAAAATTAAAATGATGTGACAGGTCAAAAAAACAAAAATCTTCTGGTAGCACCTGTTATTCAGAGAAAGGACTGCAACAAGACATCTGTGGGGGCAAAGTGGATTGGATGTATTTGCAAAATTGGCTTCTTTTTTAGTAACTCAGTTGCATCTTCTGCATCGCTTATCTGATTCTCATCATGTGCCCATTTTTTAGTATCTTCTAGGCTTTTGGGTACTCCATTTGTAATGATCCACCTAATTGTACCAACCTATTTTAAGTCAAGTTCGTCCTATGGCCTATCTCCTTTGGCTCCTTCATATTTATCTCCTTTAGTGCCTCCATATAAGACTATCTTGGTGGAAATCCAAAGGAGGGATGAGGTTTGTTTCATAAGGTATCAGGGGGGCAAGCTTCCATGTGGTGGTGGTAAGAATGGTGTTATAAACTATTGCAAGTGATGGTAACAAACAGGTAGAGGCATTAGGGTATTCCATTGGAAATGATGGGTGTCTTTTTGAAAAGAAAATAATAGGTAGTTACTAAAAATGGAATAAAGAACTCTTTTACATGGTTCAATGCCATGCTCAAAAGTAAAAGAAAATACCTGTCTGAACACAAAAAAGATGATGGACCTAAGGGTGAAAACCATGTAATTTGTTTCAAAAGAATGAGATTATTATATGGCTACCCTACCTTAATGTAAGATTATTCTAGTTTTCCAAATTTACTGGTATCTGCTTTATTCTTGGTAGAATTTTATTTCTGTAACATGTTGCGAATAGTGTTTGCCATACATTTGTTGGGCATTGATTTGCCTTGCAACAGCATAAATGAAGCCTTTTTTGCCATTAAGTGTGGTTGGCTACATAGATACTTTGTCTCAGATCTATTCTGAATTAATTTGCTCTGTTGGTGTTTAAGTTGCAGGCCTATGTATGTAGTCTTGAACATCTTTCTACTGAAACAGGTATTGCAGAGATGCAAAGGCAAAACTGCTATGGCCTGTATCAAGTGGAAGATTACATCCCCTCATGAGCCACACCTATTTCACCTGTATTGTTCATCCAAACCTGCCAAACTCATACTAAACTCATATATTAGATACCATGTAACCAGTCAAGCAAATTTCATTGATATCCATTTCAATGTATCTCCATTCAGATAATCAACCAAAATCCATACAAAAGCAAAAATATAAAAGCATGGTGTTTCCAACAATGTTATGAGAGAGCATTCCGATCTACTATCATCCTCGGTAGCATTCCTCATCGTTTAAAAAAAAAAAAAAATGTTATGAGAGAGCAAGGTAAAAATATGTAATACAACCTTAATAGCCAACCACTTCAACAAAAGTGGCTATTTAACAGAGAAAGTTCAAGAACAAACCTCCTCTGCAGTTAAAAGAACTACATCACTCAGCTGTAGAAACAGTGCAAGTGCCCTTTGCTCATTGGGATCTCCTCTGGAAAGGCTCCTTATTCGTGGCGTAGGATCAAAAAATACCGCTGTTCCAGCATTCATGGCACAATCCAAAGTTGAAATTATTACTGCTGGATATAATTCATCAAAAGCATAACCCATAGTCATCTGGAATATAAAAGCTTACATATCACCTGGGGGCCAACGTTGACCCCAAGTCCATATCTACCCATTAGTTGTAAGGACTATGGAGTGAGTACAACCAGCAACCACCTGAAAGGGGAGACATTTCAATCATACAATGGTTTTTGAACTATATTCATTGTCTATAAAAGAGGCCTTTCTCTTCCTTAATCTGTGATCACATCCATTGCTTGCCAGAGTAATATGAGGGACCTCAACATTGTTTCTCAGACAAATCTGAAAGCAGGATATATTACAGCCATGCCTCTTCTAGCGCCAAAATGGAAGTGAGGGAGACCAGAAGGTCCCCAAGGCTTCTTTTGGTGATACAACTTCTTTGATTGTTTGCATTCAAGGGACAAACGAAAAATCTTAAGTTCTCACACATGTTATAGCTTGTATGCCTCAATTTTTATCCAGGAATCTGTTAAGCAATAGCAGAATGATGAATTAAATGGTTCTCAACCGAAATAGCTTAGTTGTAGAACATCTCCAGGGCTATTAATGTTTTCAGGTTCAACATTCAAAGTAATAAAAAGAATAATGTTTTGGTTCTTGGTTAACTGTAAAACTAACCTAAGTTTTACAAGTTGCAGTGATACATGAATTATTTGAGACCAAGAGAGAAAACTCTGATCAAATTAAACCTTGCATCATAAATCCTGCTCTTCTTGGAGTGATGGACAAGCCTGTGTGCTCACGTAAATTCAAGAACATGCCAACTGGATAGAGTTCATGTAGAGACAAGATAGTGTTGCATGTAGAGTCATAGACATTAAGATGTGGTTAATATTAATAGATAGGGCTTCTCCACTAAAGCCAACTGGTTAGAGTTGGATGCTCTTGCATGGCATGGGGGTCACAACAATCTAAGGTCAAGATTAAACTTCATGTTGCCCATCAATGTCTCCAAATATTGGATCATACAAACAAGCAGTAAAGGAGAAATGAAAACAATGGATAGGGTATATAATTTTTAATATATTAGTAATAATTTTTTAATTTTTTTAACAAAGGACAGGGTATATAATCAGTGCAATGCGAGTCCAAACCTTTTCATCCCCAAGATGTATCAGATATCCAGCCAAGGCAACTCGAGCAGGTACCTAAATGCATAAAGAAAAATGTCATATAACCACATGAGCAGGTTTATAGTTAAGCATTTCTTTATCAAACAGATCAAGCATGAATATTACTTTAGAACTACTTGAGAGTGAACTAATGCATAACATGACTAATCAACATACACAACTACTGGAAAACATGATCACAAAGGCAATGGAAAGTACTGAGCCTAGGGAGTTGGCTCCCTCATCATGCAGATAAGCAAGCCCTTGACCCATCCCAAGAATTATGTTGAATCTTTGTTTCCAGTTAGGGATCCATGTTGTTCACCTATTAGGTAACCGCTACAAAAAGAACAACACCACAAATCAGAGTTAAACAAAAAAAGGGTGAATGAAGGAAAAAATGGTAGGTAGATCTGATACCTGAGCTCTTTATATCATTATTATGGTACCTGTCTCAAAGATTCACCACAAATGCAAACATACTGATATCATTATTTCCCAAATTCATATGCTACAAATGCAAACATACTCATATCATTATTTTCCACATTCATATATCACAAGTGCAAATATATATTCTACCATTCATATATATATTCCATCATTCACCACATGCATGATACTCATTCATAAATAAAACACATGTATATATCACTTGTTTTAAAATGTATACATAAACTAGATGTGAAAATATAAAAAATCCAAGAAACTATGTAGTGGCTTCTATGCCACCTGTTCTAGAACCTCCTCAGTCATCATCAGGTGGATGAGGTGGGAAGTGAAAAGAAGCATGATCTACACTACCTCGTCCCAATGCACTTAAGATTTCCTGAAACTAAGCCTGCATCTGTGCTTGCATCTTCTCCTATTCTTGTTGCGCTTCCTATCTCTGTCGTTCTAGTATATCGTTTATCTTGTCCAATTTCGACGTAACATTGTGTAGTTTCTCTTGAAAGGTCTCCACTTGTGTCTGTAATTGTTGCAACCTCTTTGAACCCCCCCATCCCTTTCTTCCATACCAACTAGTAACAATCTCACTCGCACCGACACTATGAACTGTCCTAAATGCTTGCTCTGCTGTCATAGGCTGTAATGGGCCAATCTCTGATTGCTCATCAATATCATCACTAGAAGGATGCATCAACTCCATCATGCAACCCTACACATAGTTGAGTTTATGGTAAGTTTTCCTAAATGTTTATCACTAAGTTATTTATTACTTGTTTGAACGAGCTTACATGTCTCTCTTGATATAATTGATCAATCAAACATGGGGGCCATCAGCATTAGACTTGCTATGACTCCTCCCATAGATCGAAACACGATCAAGTTGTACACCGTTATGGGTATCTGACTGCATATTTGAGATGTGGTTATGAATTAAGTTATCCCAAATTTAAGCTTCTCTTATTTAAGTCTCGTAACTTGTAAGTTTTATAATAGATATTGTAATCAATAATCTTTCTATCGTCAATTAAGATGATGAAAATGTACTTACATAAGTATCCCTCAAGGTATCTATGCTCATCCGTCTCAAGCAATGGGTTGCAGTTGGAGCTTTCACCCTATTAGCTTTATTTTTCTTAACTTGCTCCTATAACAGTAAATTATGGAAATTGGTACTTAATCATTTTGCTATTAAAATAGAAGTTATTAATATAAAATATTAATTACCTTCTTGTTTTCCTGATCCCAATATTCGCAGCACTCCACCCAATGACCAGCTTGTACTCTTGATGGCACGTCTCTCAGTGCATCCTCATAATTCTTACCAATAAAGAACTATTTATATATACAGAAAAGTTATCAACACCTAAAAGTAAATAGTTGTGTTGTTGTGTTATTATGAATTCTATATCTATGCTTATGTCTTACTTGGCTTTTAGGCTCTTCTCTCCAACTATGAAGTGCCCTCCCTACTGCTTAGAGAATATATGTAGTCGTCATTGGATTTGTTCCCCAATCAGACGTCACCTGCATTTTATATTATAATGAATAAATAGATAAAGGATTTTAAGTAAAACAAATGAATGACATAACAAAACTATCATATTAATACCCCTAGTTCATGAATGAACTCATCCTTATGTTGCTGAGGGACCTACCTTCAATCATAATAGCATGGGGGTATCAAGAGTCTCACAAGTGTAGGGATCCTACTATTAAAGGGTGAGTAACATGAACATCTTCCGTTACATTTTACATCAACCGTTATTCGAGTCCCTTTAGTTAATTTTCTTAATTCCAAATTCATTGTCTTACCCCTTGGCTTTGATTTTATACCTTCAATAAACAAATAGTCAAAATAAAATTGTTATAAAGAATTAATATCAAAGAAAGTTAATGTGAGAATTTATATACCATTAGACCCTACTTGACTCTGCTCCTGAGATTGGCTACATGATTGACTCTGTGGTTGACTATTTTGCTGAGATTGGCCATTTAACTGGATCTAAGAAGGGTCTACGAACTGAGATGGTGCCTGTTGTTGGGATTGACTCTGGGGAGGGTGTAGGCATTGAGATGGTGCCTGCTGCTGGGATTGACTCTGAGGAGGGTGTAGGGGCTGAGCTAGTGTTCGCTATTGGGACTGGCTCTGTGGAGGGTGTAGGGGCTGAGCTGGTGTCCACTTCTAGGACTGGCTTTGGGGAGGGTGTAGGGGTTGAGCTGGTGTTCACTGCTGGGACTGGCTCTGGGGAGGGTGTAGGGGTTGAGTTGGTGTTCACTACTAGGACTGGCTCTGGGGAGGGTGTCGGGGCTGAGCTGGTGTCCGCTGCTGGGACTGGCTTTGGGGAGGGTGTAGGGGCTGAGCTGGTGTCCGCTGTTGGGACTGGCTTTGGGGAGGGTGTAGGGGTTGAGCTGGTGTCCGCTGCTGGGACTGGCTCCGGGGAGGGTGTAGGAGCTGAGCTGGTGTCTACTGCTGGGACTGGCTCTGGGGAGGGTGTAGGTCCTGAGCTGGTGTCGGCTACTAGGACTTGCTCTGGGGAGGGTGTAGGGGCTGAGCTAGTGTCAACTGCTGGGACTGGCTCTGGGGAGGGTGCATTGGCTGAGCTGGTGTCGGTTGCTGGGTTTGGCTCTGGGAAAGGTGTAAGGGCAGAGCTGGTGTCTGCTGCTGGGACTGGCTCAGGGGAGGGTTTAAGGGATGAGGGTGTGTGTGCCTAGGTGGAAGTTGAGAGTGAGGCTATGTATTTTGTTGAGGTCTATACTGAGGCCTAAATTTTGTAAGAGTATGAGGTGGGATCATAGCATGTCGAGTATGAGATCAAAGTCGAGTATGAGGTAGTGGCGAAGTTTGAAGCTTGGGCATGGGGGAAGGCAACTGGAGTTGATTGTCATGCTGTGAGTGGGGTTGAGGATCATGTTGGGGCTCAAGCTGGGTGTCGATGCCACCCTCATGTCCTTCGACCTGGTCATCTGGCTCAAATGAAGAGTCATCACTACACATATCAAGAAGACGCCTTTTGTATGCCATCAACTTCTTAGGTGCCATCTACAGATGAAAAATAAATTATTAATTAAAAAAATACAATAGAGAATTTGCTACTGAATGTGACCAACTTATTTACTCCAACTTGTTGCCACTTTGTAGAAAATTTCACTTTGATTATTCCAATAGAATAATTTCAGTTTGATTATACTTCATGCCACTATGTATGGAAAGCACAAACTTGAAAATAGAAAGCTTACTCTTATATGATTCATTCAAAAAAAAATCATAACTTTGGTTACGTGAAATAAGAGAGGAGCTACAAATTATAAAAGGATGATGTCATACTTTTTATAGAGTCAATTGTAACAAAAAAAGTATGCCAAAGTAAGTAAAAGATCAACCCAGTATAATAAGAAAACCTACAATGGAGAAAATATATGAAAAAATTTTTAAGAATGAAATAGTTAAACTCTACAAAAAAGCTTAATTGAAAACGTTTACCTCAAATATCAATATCCATTGCACCATGACCTATTCCTCCATCTTGTAACACATCTTGGTATGCTTCAGAATCAAAGTCAGGATCCTTATCATGTTGCATATCATAATAATCACGCGGCATTGTTCTTATTGGTACCATCCAGTCATTTCTACTATTATCAAGCACGTAAAAAACTTATTCAACTTGACAAGCTAGTTTAAACGATTCAAATGTTTGAAGAATTGTACAATCCTTGTTCAAACTTATGAAACCAGTTTCTTTGTCAACTTTAACACCATATTTGCTATTAAAAATATCAAACCAGTCACACTTAAATTAGATGACTCGGCGATCATGACTATGGCTGACTTCCACAATCTCTTTGATTTTCTCATAGTAGCCATCACAGCCAGTTTATATGCCATCACATTTCACAATAATGCCTGAATGTTGTGTAACCTTCACATCATTAACTGATTGCACTCTAAATCTGAACATATTTATTATATACCTAGAGTGATAATGTGCATGATTTAAAGGTATGTTTATCATTACATCAAAATCTTCTATCAATTTTGGATCATTGTTTTGTTTCATTTCTTGCACACGAGTTCTGAACTAGTCAATGAAGTCTTCTTCACATCTAGAAATGTGTGAAGATTGTCGAAATTCATCGTAAAAATCCAGAATTTGCTTTAATATATATATATGAGCTAATCGTCGATCATATTCAGACATTGGTTTAAATTCCGTTCATATGATTGGCCTTCCTTGGATATCAAATATAGAAAAACAATCTTCCACATTTTCACCATTTTGTCTATCATCATTCCTTTCCAATCGATTGAATCGATTATCTGGACCATTCATATACATCGCACAAAAGTTGATGCATTCTTCTACAAGATACCTTTCGACAATTGAACCTTCTAGCTTAGCCTTATTGAAGACGGAGTCTTTCAATTTTTTCAAGAAGCGTTCAACTGGATACATCCACCTATATTGAATTGGTCCAGCAATCCTTGCCTTATTCACTAAATGGAGTCTAAGATGTATCATGACATCGAAAAATGCAAGAGGGAAAATCTACTACATCTTGCATAGTGTGATAATAATTTGCTTATCCCAATAGTCTAAGAGTTAAGAATCCAATGTCTTTGAACATATAACCTTGAAGAATCGGCTTATCTCTGTCATAGAGTCAACCACTGGTTGAGGAAGCACTCCACGGATTGTTAATGGAAACAAGATTCGCATGTAAACATGACAATCATGACTCTTTAACCCACTTACCTTCTTCAATGCTTCATTTACACTTGTAGAAAGTTGTGACGAGAATCCATCTGGAACCTTGATATTTTTTAGAAAAGATAATATCTTCAGTCGCCGCTCATCTTTTAAAGTATATAATGCCTGAGGAAAGTCATAATTGCCATCATCTTTATGATTTATGTGCAACTCAGGATGAATGCCCAACATCTTCAAATCATTATGGGTCTTCAACGTGTCTTTTGGACTATCCGTTAAGTTTAGCATATCTAAAATATTATCCATAATATTCTTCTCGATATGCATCACATCAAGATTGTGACGAACTGTGAGATCTTGCCAATAAGGGAGCTCCATGAAGAATATGCTTTTCTTTTTAAATCTAGAATTACGTAAGTCTTTAAGATCTTTCTGAAACAGACAACCCAATCGGATATTATCAATCTATTGTAACTTCTTCATTATCTTGTATCCCGATAACCTGATTGTATCTATTCTTAGATTTTTTTTTTATTTTTGGATGAATAGCGACATGGTTTACTATCAAATTTATCTTTAAACCTAGATTATCGCCATCTATATTCAATTGGTAGGAATCTACGATACCCTAAATAACACAATTTAATGCTTTTAGGTAAACGCAAGTAATGAGTATCATCCATACATACAGGACATGCCAACTTGCCTTTAGTGCTCCAACCAAATAAATTTGCATAAGCTAGGAAATCATTAATAGTTCATAACAGTGCTGCATACATCTTAAAAAAATATTTTCTAGCTGCATCATATGTTTCAACCCCATTATACCATAGCAATTTCAACTCGTCGATGAGTGGTTGCATGTAAATATCGATTGCATTTCCTGGTGCCTTCTTCCCAGGGATGAGAAGCGTCAGTATCGTAAACGAAGATCTCATGTACATCTATGGCGGCAAATTATATGTAAATATCACCACTGGCCATATTGAATATGACGGATGTATATTTTTGAAAAGATTGAATCTATCACTTGCAAGACCAAGCCTAACATTACATGTTTCTTCTGCAAATAGAGCATGTTTGTTATCAAATGCAGCCCACTCATCAGAATATGTCGGATGACGCATAAGTCCATCTCGTGATTTGTTATTATGATGCCATGTCATCCACTTTGTAGTCTTACTCGACATGAAAAGACATTGTAGCCTAGGAATCAAAGGAAAGTAACGTAGTACCTTCCTTGATCGTTTCTTTCCTCGTGCATTTGAACTGGTATTTTCTTCATATCTTCCTTCTCCACATTGCAGGTAACTATTCAAGCATGCATTTTCTTTAGTATACAGCATACAGTCATTCTTACAAGCATCAATCTTTTCACATTTCAACCTAAGTACGTGAAACTGTTTCTTCACATCTACCATGACTAAGGAAAATCTTTGAGATTATTTAACAACTCTTCTATGAACTTAAGGACATCAGACATTAACTTAGATGTTGCCTTATTCATCACTTTAATTTGAAACATTCTCAAAAGAAATGACAACCTTGACATGAAATTAATTCCAGGAGCAATGAGTTCCTTTGCTGCCTTCAGTGCATCATAAAAATGATTACAATCTCTAAACATATTATCATTATCATGACTATCAGCGTTTGCAGCCCTTATCTCTTCTAACATCTCTGCAACAATATCACCTCCAATATCTTCAAAGCGATTCTCAACATCATTATCAATAGAAGGATAGGTGATTTCTTCTCCATGCGAGGCCCAGACTGTGTAGTGAGGCCACCAACTAGTACAAATTAGATGCTCAAATACTATGTTACAATCATACATAAATCCATTCAAATAACTTTTGCATGGACAACAAATTCTCTTGTAGAAGTCTCCTCTTCTACATTGCTTCTTATCTTCATGGAATGCCCAGTCTAAGAATGAAATCACTCCACTCTTATATTGAAAATAATCAGAAATCCTCAAACCAATCCAAGACTTATCCATGGAAACCTATAATCAAATAAACCCACAAACAATGAAAGTAGGTTACATAAAGAAACATCAGATATTTAACACCTAAGTTGTGATCAAATTTAAGGTGCTTCTCCAGTATACCCCCAAGACTAACCTCAACTAGATTCCTTTAACACCCAATTTAAGGTGCTTAAGAAACCTAGGTAAGTTTAGTTAGTATACCAAAGAAGAGCATAAAGATGTCACCGAGATTTCTCCAAACACAGATTACATGTAACAAGTAACACCTAAGTTGTGATCAAATCTTCAAGAACCCTCCTTAGTTCGGAACTTTACAGAACTAAGGACGATCAAGACTTATGGCATATTATAAAGACATCACATCATGCATGTATGTGAGATATACATACATTAATGCATTGTTTGTATGACATGATTATAAGTCTTGAATGACCTGGTATATTAATACAATTTTACCTACCCTTTCAACTTGTACCCTAAGGGTTATATTTCTTATTATTTATCATCTAGTGCATCTAAGGTTGTCCAAGTGTGGATATCTACAAATTGCATAAATAAATACTAACAAAGAAAAGAATAGTAAAAACATAAGTCAGATATTGTGTTATAAAAATTTACAAAATCCACAATCATAACAACCACAATCCACAAAATCCTTCTCCCACAAAAAAAGAGTTTTTCAGAAATCCCCATAAAAGTGTTAAGTTAGAATGATATCGATTTTCAACTTGCTAGGCAACAAACAAGATAGTTATAGTTTCTAATGCTTCACTAATCAAGGAATAATATTGACTATCTTTAGAAATTTTTGAAAAGAATAGCGACGATTATTGGCTAGCTACTACCAAGAATGGAATAAAAATTCATGAATATACAAACATGTATGAATCCCACACCCTTATAAAGAAATGAACTGTTGGTTTACAAACTTGTATAGATATTGAACACACTAACAGCAACAACCTATCAGTCTTGGTGCATTCAAGTTGAGTTTTGTCACTCATGGGGTCAAAGGACTTGTAAATGTAACAAATGATATATTATCTCTAATACATTTCTCTGAAGAATAGGAATACTGTAACGTGTCTTTTGATAGGCATATACATTTGAAGGTATATATGTCTTTTGTAATGTCCCCATATGCATATATGTAATTATCTTTGATGAAGATAGTAGCATTTAAATAAACAACATGGTGGAGGAAATAATATATTACAATATAAAAGTTAGGTGGTCATTTTTTAGTCAATTTTAAAGATCACTATAACCAAGTCTAGCATGTTTACAACTTTCATATATCAAAATTAGTAAAATATTTTAGTTCTCTTTACCATTAATAATGACTAAATTACTCCTAGGTAGATATCACTCATCACTACTATTTCTATTGCCAAGGATGTACATGAATCAAGAAAGATCTTTGAGTCTATGACCCCATCCTATTTAAGGCTATCTTATGGGATTTGAATTATTTTTAGGGATTGAATCATATTGTCAAATGAACTCACTCATAAATAAGCCCTTGTTTATAACTTAGAACCTTGGGCCCACCACTGCTTCGTGATAGTGAGAGCAAAGTAAGGGGAAAAATTACCATCTTGTCTCTCAAATGCACTGATCGAAACCTAAGTCCCTTTTACCAAAGTTAAGAATTCCCACTGGTTGACCTTTGACGTCAAGGGAAATTAAGAATATCTTGTTAGTCAATTTGATGTAGATTCGGTCAAGATCTACTTGTTAAAAGGATGATTATATGGATTCTTATTTAGAATAATATGGCAACTGGACCTAAATTAAAACATCAAAGATTGCTTAACCCTCTAAAGCGTAACACCTCCCATGCCAGTTTGCCCATCCATGTTGCGTCACCAGTTTGCCTAACTCAACCTATCCTACTCAGCCTGGATATTGATGCCCCTCTCTTCCACCCTCTCTTCCCAACATTTACAATTCTATCGGGATAATATAAATGTAGCAATAACATTCATAAACTTTCAAAAGTTCATGATGTACATTAGGGAAAGAAAACAAAGGAAACTAGTTGTTTTGTTTTAATTGACCAAAAAAACCCAACCAAATCAAGAAGTATTTGAATTGTATCAAATGATAGGATAAGTTTTTTAGAATAGTGGACACTTGGATCATATTACGTGAACTTTAGGGCAAATTGTATTCAGACCTTATAGGCAAGACCAATTTTTCATTTGCATCCAATATATGATTGCAAGACAGATACCCTCTACCCACAGAATATTAGATGCGTGGTCCACCCTAATGCATATCAAAAGATCCAAGTCAATTTGTCTTTTTTCTTCTGTTGTCCAGACGCTCTTCCATAACCTTGTCGACGTGGCCAAAGGACGTTGCCTAGATCCAAGCTTAGAATTACATGAAGGGCCACACTTAAAGGATCTAAGCTTGAAAATAAATACAAACCTCCCCAATTGGGTCCCTTAAATCTAAACTCAACTCTTACCGAATGTAGCAGTGAAAAAACTTAAAGCCCCACTTAATAAAGGTTTAAAGTTCAAAACTAGACAAACTTTAGAAAGATGTAGGGTTTAAAAGTGATGAAGTATGTGATGGATTAGTAAACGATAGAAGTGATGACTAAATTCTTATATTATTCTTTTTTTTTGTTTTCATTTGTATTACGAGTAGATTAACGAAAATAGATACAATAATAAGTGGATATGATGCAAGTAATTTTTGTTTTCATTTGTAATAGAAATTTGTCAAGGTAGATGTTAAGTATACTTTGAGATGATGAAAGTAAGAGCAAAAAAAAATTATATGATGTCCCTTAATACCATATATTATTCATTTATGCAGTAAATACCCTTGAGATGAAAGATAATGCCTCATTTTTAATTCTATGACAAATGGACCCGTAGGAGCAGACTAGCAACGCCTGCATATTCCTTCAGTCCCCAAGTTAAATGAACTGAATAAGTATCCAAGCTTGCAATCATATTCCTTACATACACCTCCTTGCTGCCACCCAACTTAGCAGCCATTCATAGAGACATCACACCCTGACACCCACCTCTTGGCACGCAGTAACCATGCATATGATTATCAACTCACGAGAGATGGTCAAAAGGCCACTGACAATTTTAATTACTTCTTTGCAGAATGTTCCATTTCTCATGACTAACACTTTTTTTTTTGTAGGCTGTAAGCTTCTATTCCTATCTCTCCATGGATCAATGGCATAACATTTTAAGTAGACCGCATGTTTGACTCTTCCATTAAAAGCTTTGGAGGTACCATCTAGATTCCTCCCCTTTAGGATTAGCTCCAACCAATGGAGATCTCCCCTCCTCCCATCACAATCTCCCTTAGCCTTTCGGCCCCCCCGACCCTCCACCGCCTGTGCATTGCAGTTGATCTGCTGGAACTTTATTCCCTTCTACTTTACACCTAATTAATTACATGATACATCCATCCACCACGTCCACCAATCAACAACTCCCCTTGGAGATATTTAAATGCACACACACACACCACCAAACGGCAATAATAAAAGAATCAAACACATAGAGCCATGTAAAGACCTAAGTTTGGAAACTCATCATGTGACCTCAAGAAAACAAGAAGAGAAAAAAAAAAGAAGGCAACAAGAGGATTTCCTTTTGGTCATGAGCAACAAACACCCTCTTCTTCTTCATCTCCACACTAACAAAACCCATCATGGGTAGAGGGTTTAACCATCTAATAATGGTCTGGTCTGTGGCAAAACTACCATGATGTAGATAAGATTATCTAAGAAGCTTCCTAGATGCATGTTGTCTATGACCAAAAAAAGCTTCCTAGTTTCAAAACTTGTTGGCATACCATCAAACGCCTGGCGTGCGTGTAAACCCTTGAGCCAATCCGAGGTCAATAGATCTCCTTGAGCCACTCTGCAGCCAATAGATCCACTAAGTACTGTAACAACAATAATAACAGGAGATCAAGAGAAGTGGAGTTGGAGGTATGAAATGAACGAATAAATAAAATGAAGGAAGAGTGGTGGATTAACCCTAGTTGTAGCAGCGGCAGTGGTAATGGAGGTGTTGCTGGGGAAGATGAGGGAGGGAGATAGGTAGCGGCCTTGAGGGGGAGGAGACGTGCTACTAGGGAGGGGGTGGTCAGGGGAGGCGCCTTTGTCAGGAGAGGGAAGGGGGTTGGGAATGGTCTAGGGAGGTGACGTCGTTGGAGATTCAGTCAGAGAGTCAAGGGAGGGGGAAGGTAATGGCAGCGAGAGTTGGTTTTCGATGGTGATCTTGAGGGATAGGTGAGGTGCTGTTGGTGATCTTGAGGGGGAGTTAGGGGAAGCACCATCGTCGGGAGAGGGAAGGGGGCAGGCGATGGTCAGGGGAGCTAACACCTTCGGGGAGGGGGTCGAGGAGTTGGGGGAGGGGGAAGGTGATGGGGGCAGGAGTGGGTTTCGGGGGAAGTCAGCGGCAAGGAAATTCGGTGGAGGGTGCGTAGGAGGGGGAAATTTTGAAACCGTCACTAAAGGAAAATGTGGGAGAGGGCGGGTGGGCGAGGGAAGGCTATGGTGACGGTTCCACTTGAAACCGTCACCAAAGGGAAATGTGGGAGAGGGAGTGTTGGCGAGGGAAGGCTATGGTGACGGTTCCACTTGAAACCATCACCAAAGGGAAGGATATGGTCACGGTCCCACTTGGAACCATCACTAAAGCCGAAAGAAAATCTCACCCTCCCACTATGGTCACGGTTTTGAGTGGAACTGTCACCATAGGTTACTTTTGGTGACAGTTCCCAAAACCGTCACCAAATACCCGTCACCAATTCTCACTTTCCTAGTAGTGTGAGTTATCAACTTGAAATTGGTGTAACCTAGATTCTGATGCCAAGTTGATTGGAATTTCATCATCTAGTACAGGCTTGGTTTCTGGAAATCTAAGGAAGATCCAATTAAATCCTGACTCTTCAGATTCCTCTGATTCTATATCATAAATTGGTTCCAATTCAAATAAATCGTTATGCTCGTTCAAGGAATCTGGAGAGATTTTTTCATCAAAAATTGGCTCATCAAAATCCTAATATTTCAATTCTAAGATTTCATTCCCTTCAGATTGAGCCTTATCATTATCCCATTTAAAAAAGGGGAGGGAGGGGGGAGACCCCACCCCCCCTGAGGGTCGCCGAATTTCTTGCTTGCCACGGAGCACTTTCGTGATCTTAGCCAAGACCACTCTCCAAATTCTTTTTGTCTCCTTTTTTTATTGATCAATAAAATGCCCTCCCAGATTTCTATCGTAACACGATATCTTTCCTCTCAGTTTCAAAAAAGAAATCATTATCCTAAATAGGTTTGGATCTAAATTCTAGGTCAAAAATAGGAATTGAGCCACTAGAATCGACATTTAGCTTAATTGGGATATCAAAATTTCTCTTGAGGAAGACCATACCAAGATAAAGTGCAGGAGTTACATCCTTGAGGAATTCAGAATCAAATTCATTGCAGGTGTTTGGGCATGCTGCTTGAGTTAAATCAACACCAAAATCTCTGATTATTGGTTCAAAATCAAGAATTCCTGTAATGGAATCCTTCCAGCCTGAAAGTTGATTTTCAATATCAAGTAATTCTTTATAATCATTATTTAATTCAAATCGGGTTGGGGATTCAGCATAGAACCCATCTTCTTGGCACTTGGGATAGGAAAAATCTGGGTTATCCTCAAAATTATCCTAAGATTAATAATCAAGATCCGGGTGGGGTCAGGATATTTTTCGTCAATCAGTTTTTCAAGTTGATCCAACAAATCCCCAAATTGTTTAAAGAAATCTTGGTATTTTTCCCATAATTTTGGATTTGCAAGATATTCCATTCCCTCAGTTCTATGAAGTTTTCTTATAGCTCTCAATTGTTCCAAGAGGGTCTCCCGATTCGAACCACATGAAATCTGGGTTGCAATCATCTGAATGTGGTTCATAATTAGGTTCACAATATTGGGTTCACTAGCCTGATTTCTACTAATGGGTTTTGAGGTTCTGAAAAATTCTTCATTGCCTTTGATAGCATCCTCAATCATTCGATCCTTCATACTTATACAGGGTTCAGGGCTAGTGGCCATTTCCTTAATTTTTCAGGTTGATTTCCAAATGGTTGAATTAGGTTAGGTGGTGGATTAGAAAATGATGACCCGAATTCAGGTTCAGATTGATCAAAAGAGAATTTGACTAGATCAGACACACACACCACAATTGGGGCTTGACCCCAATTCAAATTAGATTTTAATGGAGGCCTTAAGGTAAGTCTTAAAGACCCCCTTTTGTGCGTGTACTACAGAAAAGATTAGAGGGACTGGAAATGAGTAGGACCCAATCAAGGCACCCAAATTAATTGGATGACTATGGCTTATTTGAGGCAAATGAGCCTCTTGATCACAAATCCACTTGCCTGAGAATTACTTGGGTAGCCAGAGAGGGAGAGTCCCGCGAAGACCTCTACACAGTAGAGCACCCTCACAGGTTACAGGGTTTCCCCTACCTGACCTTTCTTGTCACTACGGTTCCAAGTAGATTGAATATGTGTGAATTAAGCCCTAAGTATAATTTTAAGGCCTAATTGTGTATGTGCCTTTAATTATCACTTGATTTAGAGTTTGATTCCAAATTGTGACCTAATTTTAGGTTGATTGATTCACAATGTGATCCAGCTTCACATGACCTATCCTATGATTAAAGGATGAAATCTAGATTAACTCACCTGAACCTCCCTTGATTTGGTTCGCAAACAGGTTGTTAAGCCTCAATTTAAGGATTCAAGTGATTACAAAACCTGATTTGAGTGTTAAAATTTTTAAATCAATTCAAACAAGGGCTTCGGTAACACACAATGTGGGAAGATATTTACTTTATAAAATTGCAAAAGTGTACTATAAATCAAAACCCTAGAATTTTGAAACCCTAATAGGCTCTAAATGGAGTCTAGTTCAATTTAAATTAAATAGCCTTTAGACTCAATCAAGAATGTGTTAGTCCAATGGCTCCAATTAATCTCAATAAGTCCCTATTAGGCACAGGAATTAGGGTTTGGGTGTATCTACTCCACAATCAAATCTCTTTAATCACAGTTAATTCACAGTTAAGTCAAGAATAACTTGCCACAATTGGTATTTCTAGGAAAAATAAGGCAAGGTAGAATCCTGAATTTTTTCTTTCTTATCTTCTTTTTCTTCATTCCTTTTATCTATATTAAGAAAGAGGGGATTAAGAAGAAAGGAAGAAGATTACCTATCCGTGGAGTGATTGTTCTCTTTAAGTAATTTGTTTTCTTGCAAAAATTATAAGCAGATGCATCAAATATCAGGAAACAGAAATATTTTCAAAAATAGTGATAATTGTGCGTTGCTCCCCGGTAACGGCGCCAAAATATTGACGAGCTCCTACCATGTTTTAAAAGTCATTTTTCATCGTAGTATAGCCGATAATAGTGCATTTATATTTAAATTTATAACTCGAATTAAAGAAGAAAATTTGAGGTCATCTCTGGTAGCAAGCTTAATGCGCAATTACCACCATTTCTTTATTTGCACATGATCTTGACGAACTTGCATTAGAGATCAGTTTTAAAAGCAAACAAATTCAATTTCTACACTTGGTTCTACATATAATGATATTAAATACTACTCAACTGTAGGTGATAAATAATTACTTATTGCTCAATAAAATGGAATAATCATGTCCTAATGCGATTAAGCAAAAGATAATCATTAATAGAAATGTTCGAGCAGGTTAAAAGTTTATTTAAATTAGAGTATAAACCAAATCACTAACTACGGTAAATCAGTCCTTAGATATGATATTGCATTTAGGTCCTTGCAAACCTTTTTTTTTCTTGCAGAAGGGTCCCTACCTTCTTCTTCCTCCTCTTCTCTCCTTGCGTTGGCAATAGGGTGCATGAAGCTTCTTAAGCTTCACTGAAGGGATGTTGGTCGAGTGTCTGATGGGTGGAGTTGCCAGCTGGAGTGTTGCACAGGTGCATTGGAGCTCTCGAAAGCTCCTCATGGGGCTTGGTCAATGCGAGAAGGTTAGTGGTTGGTAATGGAGGTTGGCGAAGATGATGGTGGCTGATGGGGGTGTCTTGGCACGAAGGGTGGAGAACCTCCAGACCAAGGGGTCGAGAAGCTTCGGAGTGAGTCGCTGAAGATGACCGTGCCCTTTGATTTGGCAGACGAGGTCAGTCGGAGGCGATGAAGGCGGCAGGTGTGCGTGTCTGGCGGGAGTTTAGAGTGGATGAAACCCTTAATAGGTTGAGGGCTTTTGTCGGTCATGGTCATGCGAAGGTGGCGAGGTGGTCAACCAACAGTGAGGTGGTGTGAAACGACGAGGCGTGGCTGCAGAAGACATGATGGAGTGTGGCCGGAGTGGTCACCGTTTGCGAGGAAGAAGATGGAGAGGGTGAAGTTCTTTGGGTCTAAACCTAGGTCTAAAAGGCCTAACCTAACCTAGAAGAAGAGAGGGAGAAGAGAGGTTACCTAGGAGGAGGAGAGGAGGCCAACGTGCCTACAAAACATGGAGAAGGAGGAGACAACGTGGAATTTTGGAGTGAAGAAGAAGAGGATGAACAACCTCCTTTGATGGGGAGAACGGTGACAACGAGGGGAGACGAAGCCCTCAACCAATTTCAGTCGAGGAGTGGCAGAGGAAGGAGGTTGGGAAGCTCCATGGTTGTTGTTAATGGCAAAGCTCGAAGAGGAAGGAGGGAAGCTATGCTCGGCAAAACTCAATGAAACCAACCGACACGGGGTGGAGAATATTTGTAGCTTCTTGTTGCGCGAAGAGAGGGCCGAAGGTTGCGCGAACAACCTCTCCAGAGTTGCGTGGCCGGCGGGGTCAGAGGTGAAAGGTGGGAAGGTGCTGGTGGGGACTATTTTGCAAGAAATTGAAAGTTAAGGGGACATTTGTAAGGAAATCAGGAATTGAGGGTCAAATTTAAAAGTTGACCAAGATGAAGTCCAAATGAACCCAAATTTTTATGGTAGCCTAATGTGGATATGATAAATTTAATGGTGACTTCAATTGTGGATTTTGATGTTGTTTTCATGGTCAATTTACATTTAGACCCTAATTGTACCAAATACCCGTCTATGATTCTATTTTAAGTCAAAATAGGCTCTAATCATCAAATTGACTGTGTCAGACCTTATAGAATATTTTTAATTGATTTTTAGAAGGTTTATATTACATTTATTTCCATCCAAACTATTTTAATTGAAGTGGGGTTGAAATTAGGATTTTTTATTAGAATTAAACATTCAATTTGAATGTTAATCATGAATTACTCAATACCAACCCATTTTTAAGATATGTAAGTTCAATTGACCTTTAATTAAGGATAGATTTACCCTACAGCTATTCTGCATTTATAATTGTCAGTAAAAATTATAGAATTAACCCCAAGTTTTATCAATTTCTCTTTCTTCTACCCTGATTGAGTTATACCCTTCAATGTATTAATTAGGTGAATTTAACTTTAGAACTTAGCTAAATTAGGTTAGTTATAGAGAATGATGGAGATGACATCACTAGTCCAATAAAAAATTGAACCAATGCTAGAACCAACCCAAGCTTAACCCTTCCTCGTTTCAATAGGAGCAGCCTAATAAACCACCCTATAATCAGAATAGGACGGGTCCTACACAGCAAAGCCAGATGGACACCTTTATTAAGATGATGGTAGAAATGAACCGAAAACATAAGGAGAAAATGGCTTTAGTGAAGGGACAATTGAATTAGCTGTTGGAAACAAAACAATAGGGATCCCTTCCAACTCAGCTACAACAAAACTCGAGGAATGTAATGAACTGAGGTCACAATCCTCAAGGGTTCCAACAAAATCAAGGACAAGCCCATGTGATTTTATAAGCCCCATAGACACCTCCTTGATGTACCTCTTCTTCTCAAGGATACAACCCTAGTTCTAGTGCCTCAACCAATGTGGTTACCTTAAGAAGCGATACCCAAACCTAGGACCCACAATGGCCAACCCCTCCCATAACTACAAATCCCAAGATAATTAATGGTTCCGAGGATGAATAGGAGGGACCTAAGGCTCAGGAACCTAACCCGATTCAGTCCCAAATCCCTTACCCCGAAGCCTTGGATATGATCAAGAAGAAGAAAAATGTGGCTGATAATGAGTTATTGGAGATATTTAAGCAAGTACAAATCAACATACATTTCCTCAAAGCAATTAAGCATATCCCAGCTTGCACGAAGTTTTTAAAAGATGTTTGTACACCCAAGAGTAAGTCCAGGGCCCGAGTACCTAGGAAGGTAGTGCTATCAGAACATGCTAGTTCGGTGATTTTAAGTAGCCTACCTCCTAAAAGGAAAGACCAATGAGCACCTTTGATTTCTTGCAATGTTGGAGATTTAACCTTTGATATAGCACTCCTTGATTTAGGTGCTGCAATAAATCTAATTTCAACTACCCTTTGTCACCAATTTGATTTGGAGAGCTCAAGACTTCACCTGTGACTATCCATGCCAACTGGTTGCCCCATCTATAAAAACCCCAAAGGGGGTGGTTAAGGATGTAATTATTTGGGTTAAGGACTTCTACTTCTCGATTGACTTTCTAGTACTTGACATGGAAGTCCTTGAATAGTTACAAAATACCCCCATCATCCTAGGTAGACCCTTTTTGGCTATGGCCAAAGCAAACATTGATTATGACACGAGATATATGGAAATTGCTTTTGGAGATAAGAAAATGTAGCTGGATATCTTCAAGGCATCAAAGTCCTTTGATTGTGGTTAGGTCGAGGAATGTGATCCTATGGATACCCTGGTTGAGGAATGACTGACAATTAATGATATAGATGACCATCAGACTCAACCAAGTATAGATTACCCTGACCCACCCCAATCCCCAGAGGTTGCGGATTTGTGCAGAGCTGACTATAATCAATAACCTCCCCTTGTAGAAATTGATGTTACACAACTCCCTCCCTTCCCTTACCCATCCAACATTGTACCATCCACACCTGAACTCAAACCTTTGCTTAATAACCTTAAATATGTCTTCCTAAGACCTGAAAATACCTTCTCTGTGATTATCAATGCACACCTGACCAAGGAACAAGAGCTTAGGTTGACTACGACCCTAGCAGAATACCGGGCAGCTATTCAGTGGACAATTTTTGGCCTTAGAGGGATTAGCACTAGATACCGCACACACAAGATCTACTTGGAAGACGGGGCCCGACCTTCTCGCTAGATGCAAAGGAGACTGAACCCAAACATGCTAGAGGATGTTATAAAAGAAATCATAAAATGGCTTGACGCGGGAATCATCTATCCGATTTCCGACAGCCCTTGGGTGAGCCCTACATAAGTGATGCCAAAGAAGGCTGGGCTCACCGTGGTCACAAATGACAAAGGAAAATTCATCCCCACCTGCACTACCACTACATGGCAGGTGTGTATAGACTATAAGAAACTGATTGAGGCTACCGAGAAAGATCATTTCCCCCACTGTTCATTGATCAGATTCTCGAATGTCTAGCAGGGTGGAAATATTTCTACTTCCTAGATGGATATTCAGGATAATACTAGGTTGCTACAGCATTTGTGGATTAGAAGACCACGTTCACTTTCTCATATGTCACGTTTGCATTCTGCTGTATGTCATTTGGGTTGTGCAATGCACCTGCTACCTTTCAACGTTGCATGCTAGCCATCTTTTCCGAGATGGTGGGTGAATATCTAAAGGTCTTTATGGATGATTTCTCTGTCTTTGGAGACTCATTCAACCATTGCCTTAGCAACATAGAGAAAATCTTGAAGCGATATATTGAGGTAAATTTTGTGTTGAGTTGCGAAAAGAGCCATTTCATAGTTCAAGAAGGGATTGTCCTCAATCCCATCATTTTGCAAAGGGGCATAGAAGTTGACTGAGCTAAAGTTGACTTGATTTCTAAACTTACACCACCTAGCTTAGTAAAATAAATAAAATCTTTCTAGGACATGTTGGCTTTTTACAGAAGGTTTATAAAGGACTTCTCAGAAACATCTGAGCCCTTGATTGATCTTCTAACCAACGATGCACAGTTTGATATGACACCTGGTTGCATCCAAGAGTACAATACCATAAGGGATACACTCTTGACTGCACCTATCTTACAACCCCTGGGCTGGTCCTAGGACTTTGATATCATGTGTGATGCATTAGACTTTGCAATTGGAGCTGTTCTAGGGCAAAGAAAGGAGAAGAAACCCATGGTGATCTACTATGTGAGCAAGACTTTAGATGAGGCTCAACAGAATTATACTGTCACAGAAAAGTAATTGCTCGGCTGGAAATGTTTCAATCATACCTTTTAGGATCCCACGTGATAATTTACACTGACCACTTAGCTATCTGACTCTTGTTAGCCAAGAAGGATGCAAAACATAGGTTGATTAGATGGATCCTGCTCCTACAAAAATTTGACCTGGAAATACACAAGGCTAGATCCAAGAATGTCATGGCTAACCACTTGTCTCGACTAAACCCAGAGCATATTGGACCCTCACTACCCGTGACTGATGCATTTCCTGATGAACATATTTTGGCCATGCAAGGAAAGAATCTCCCATGGTATGCAGACTTGGTTAACTACTTAGTAGTAGGGAAGATTCCGCATAGCTGGTCTAAATAATAGCGGGATAGGTTCTTGGCTGATAACAAACTTTATTTCTAGGATGATCCCATGCTGTTTAGACTTTGTGCCAAACAAATAATTGAGAGGTGCATCCTCAAGGAAGAGGTTCAAAGTGTGCTATCCTTTTGTCATGATAAAGCCTGTGGTGGTCACTTCTCGGGGAAACAAATGACTATAAAAGTTTTGTAGTCCGATTTTTACTGGCCATCACTATTCAAGGACACACATAATTTTGCCAAAACCTGTAAAAGATGCCAGACTCTAGGGACCATGACTAAGAAGGATATGATGCCTCTCTAGCCCATTTTTATTGTTGAAATATTCGATGTCTGGGAAATTGATTTCATGGGTCCCGTCCCACCATCCAATGGTTTCAAGTATATACTAATCTCTATAGACTACATCTCTAAATGGATTGAAGTTGTGCCTACCCGAAAATGTGATCATAAGGCCATTATGGAATTTGTTAAGAAGAATATCTTCTCCCGATTCAGAATTCCCAAGGCCATGATCAGTGATGGTCGGAGCTACTTTATTAATGCCTAGTTTCGTGCTTTACTTAGGAAATATGGGGTAACTCATCACATTGCCAGCACATATCTGTTGGTGCAAGAGCACCTCAATTGTTGATTTTGATGATAACAAAATGCTTGTTATTTAACATTTTCATTGAGTTTAAGATTTCAGGATAAATTTAAATGGATTCAAGTGTGAAGGAGTTGAAGCCCACGTCTATGGCAGATTGGAGGAGCTTGATGAAGGAGATGGAGCTTCGCTTGGAGTGAGAACTCAAAGATTCACAAAGATGAAGAATACGACTTAAATTTATTTTGTTGTCCATCTTGTTCATGTATTTGTCTCTTTATGTTCTTTGCTTTTTATTTCTTAGATGATTGTTAAAGAGCCCTAAAGTAACACACCATAGTCCTAGGATCACTTACAAAATCCTAAGATACTTAGACAATCTTCGACAAACTCAGAAAATCAATATAGAAATCAGACAGCCTAATCAGGCGTCCAATCTGGACATCAGACATCTGATCTTGACTTTTAAGACATCTACCCTCTTGTCTAAACGACCAAAACACTTAGGCTGGAAACCAACTCTTTGTCTACCACCTTTAGATGTCCAGCCCATAGTCCAGATGACTTACAAGACGTCTAAGGACCTTGCCAGACATCCAACAATAGGACCATTGAACTATCAAACCATTATCTTAGAAGATTAACTCTTAATCTGACTTACATCTACTTTCAGACGTTCGTAGAGCAAGCCAAACGTCTGATAAATAGATGTTAGGCTAAGATTTGACCCAAATCACTTTTGTCTGACCACATAGTCGTTTGAGCCTCGGGAAATCAATTCCTGCGAGAATCCTCTTTCTAGATGTCCAGACACATTACCAGATGTCCGACCTGTCGTCTATGAAATACACTCTAGTTCCTTGTTTCGATCTTGTGAAAACAAAAAGAAGCCCATCTTAGGGTTAGAAGTTCGATTATATTCCCAGATGTCTTAAACTACACTCGTAGATGTCTGTCTTGATTCAACACCATCCAGATGATCAACCTTTCTAAATCAGACGACCAACCATCTGATCAAACGATGACCCAGACGTTTGACCATAAGACCAGATGTCTGATCACCCTGTCAGAACCATAAATGACCCTGATTTTGGGGAGATTTTGGACCACTCTCTTAAGCCTTGTTTCCAAGGGCTACAAGTGGTTTCTAAGGCCTTCTTAGAACCTCAATAAATAAAGGAGCACCCTTCCTAAGCCAAATACACCTTGAGAATACTACTTCCACTCATATTGTGTCCAAGAAGAGATAGAAAAGTAATTTTGCTCTCCAAGCCTTAGTCTACACATCTTGAGAGCAACATCCTAGTTGTGCACCCGCTCTCCCGCCTATGCATACGAGAGCGCCGTTGTACCTTGCATGGTTCACGCACACTGCGTTACTAGCCAATGCACTTCCATCAAAGGGATGTTTCGTTTGCCTATAGTACCTATGTTAACATAGTTACTTTGTGGCTCTATAGGGTATTTTGTAAACTATGTTTGGGTATTCGCTATGCGAATTTCCTGTCTCCTTCGAGAGACAAAATACTCCTCATGAATATGAGGGGAATTGAGGTATGCTACCCTCGTTTAAGTAGCATGGTTGTAACGGGTTATGTCACCCTCGTTTAAGTGACTTGGTTAGTAGATTTGATCGACTAGCTTGATCAGGAAATCCTAAGTCGAAAGGCTTAGGTGGTGGTTTTTACCCAAGTTTGGGTTTCCACTTAAAAATCCTTATGTGCTTTGTGAGATTGCATTCTTGTGTGATTGTTATATTATTTCCATATTTTATTTCATATCACGCTCAATCTCACCCCCTCCATGTAGGGATTTACAATATCACCTGCAAATGAACGGGCAAACCAAGGTCTCAAATAGACAGACCAAGAATATTTTACAAAAGACTATGAGACCTCACCGGAAGGATTGGTTCACCTGACTTGATGATGCCCTCTCGACATACCGGACTACTTGTAAGACCCTAATCAACATGTGACCATACCGATTGGCCTTTGACAAATGTTGCCACCTTCAAGTCAAGCTTGAGCACCAGGCATATTGGGTTATCAAATACTGTAATATGGATCCCCATGTGGCTGGTACTCAACGGAAACTCTAGCTTTCCGAGATCAAAGAAATTCATTGGGATGCATATGAGAATAGTAGACTGTACAAGGAAAAGATGAAAGCTGTCCATGACCGACATATTCATAGGAAAACCTTCGAGCCAAATCAACAAGTTTAGCTCTTTGATGCACAACTTAAGCTTTTCCTTGGGAAGTTATGATCCAAGTGGATGGGACCTTACTGAGTGGTCAGACCATTTTCCAACAGGGTAGTTGAAATTGTAGATCCTAAGATTGAGCAAACATTTATGGTGAACAGACAATGACTAAAATATTTTCTTGCCCAAGTACCCCTGAAGGAAGTAATAACCCCCATTGAGGGTTAAGTTGGAACTCTGCCCAGCTAGAGACAATAAACTTAGTGCTTCCTAGGAGGCAACTCAGAGGATTCAAGTTGACTTGTTACAATATGCTACTTAGGTGATTTCCATCCTTACTCCTTTGCATGCATTTATTTTCCAATGAGGACATTGGGCTAGATAGGCATGGTGGAGTGGTAACTCTTATTTTCTAAGCATGGTTATCAGCTTGAATTAATTTTTGCTATTTTTCCTAAAATTAAAAAAATTGTAATAAAAGTAAGAAGAGCTAGGAAATGTGGACACTAGAATTTACCTACCGTAGGAAATAATGCATTTAGGATCTATTCACTAACATTCTAAAAGAGAAAACGACAAATCCTTTCTTTTGACAACCCAATCGCTCTTTTGACTTTGGAAGGAATCCTTTTGATTAGTATGCTGTTTCTTATACACATCTGTCTACACTCTAGAATAGAAACAAAATAGTTAGCAAAAATGGACGATCTTCTCGCGGAATAACCCTTTCCCCCATTAGGCACTAATCTCTTTTTCCGAATTAGATCGGGAAATCATTCCAACTGTTTCAGAACATAAGCTCGTTGCTTTTTGTTTCCCTGGAATTGGAGCTTCGTACTCTATCCATTTATTGACTCGACCAGGGTAATTCGAATTCATTTTCCAAAAATCAAAGGCTTAATTAATCCTGATGTCCACTAAGCTATAGACCCGTGCCCTTGGTCCTTGCCAACTTAATTTAATCGTAATAAAGTGGGGTGATAAGTAGACGACTTATCAACTCACCCTCTGATTTGAAATGTTCTAGAAGTCTAAGCATCTACACACATCATGTACTGACTCATTGTATGGGCGACCATAGTAGAAATTAGGGAGCCAATAAATAAGTGGTGGGATGGCTGGCACGTTGCAGTGGAAAATCCCCCTTTGCTTGGTTTCCAGAGCCCATCCATCGGACCCAATTCTCTTTGCCTACCACCTTTAGGTATGTCTCAAATTAGGGAAGTCACCTTCTTGAAAAAAAAAAAGAAAAAAGTACTATAGAAAAGAAAAAAAAAGGGAGAAAAGGAGAAAGAAAAAAATACAATAAGTCCACACTTTATTGCACAAGCATGGCTAGCAAGTTGCTGTGGGTAACCTCCCATTACCGTTTATCCAGAGCCTAGCCTACAGAGAAGTGGGGAAGTAGAAATAAAGACCCGGGGAGATATACACTAGGTTCGCCTGGTGTTGACCCCACAAAAAAGTAGCTGGTACTAGTCAGAGAGACAAACTTTTAGGTGGCAATAACTTCATTTTAGGGTCACCTAGAGCTTATGGAAACCTGAGGTCCGCTATAGTTACCCGTTTAGTGAGTCAATCACATGCACAATAAGATGCTGAGCACTTTTCGTTCTTTTCAAGTCCTAGGTAGGTTGGGTAGTCGCAGAACGCTGGTCCAAGCCCCGAACACAATATATATATATATATTTGAATATGGCAAGGACTAGGGAGATCCGTATCTTAGTTGGCATCATGATACTATTGAGTCTTAGCAGTTAACACCCTAGCCATCAAATTTCCACCAGATGGTAAATAACTTTGCCCAGGCAATCACTCCTTGGATCTGTACTTTTTGATTAACCTTGATAAGGACTAGTAAGGGGTGGGCATGGGGGTATGATGACTCTCTAATTAATAGCATTAACTCGAGTATTTAGAGTAAATTCCGAGGGCCTCAGCACTTAAATATGATAATCTAGTGGGTTTAATGGCATGCAAGCATTCAGTATAGTCTTTATATAGATATTGCTTGAAACTAACATTTAATGGCCAAGCTATGAAGGTCCATATTAAAGTAGGTCGATGATGAGAAATTAAGTTGTACAGATGGATTCAGAATAAAAATCAGAGTCCAACTACTCCGAAATCCTCCCAATCTGACCTCTATAGCCCTTGCAATAGTTGGGAAAGTTCTGCTCAACAGCCCATATCATGCCATGTGTCATCTGCCCAGTGCTCGTTTACCTTTTCATCGCACAGGCACATGCAATTGTAGCCACCCAATCTTCATCTAGTGCTTCTCATGAAGCTACGTCAGCACATGATCTCAGCTGCACGATCGAAGATGAACGACCTAGATCCACCCATCCCCAACCATGGTGCAATAGTTGAGAGCTCACCTCTCAAGCGAGGGACACGAGATCGAGTCACGATCCTCACCCCTCCACTCACGAGCATATGCTAAAGTACGACTGTTCGATCAGCTACCAACACCCACGATCCTTCCATGTCACCTCCAGCACGATGCGCGCGATCCGACCATCCATCTCCCTGCAAATCTCAGCTAATCACATGCGATCTGTGGATGGATAGCATGCCACATGGCCAACTTGGATGCCTGCGATTACATCAATGTGAATGGGTGCACACTTAAGGGCACAGTTGAGAATGTTCCTCAGCTGTTGGATGCAAGCGTCAACGGTCATGATTGAACCACATTGCCACCACATGCATAAGTGTGTGCCAACTTATACAGCAGCATGGGTGCCAGTTTAGGCACTTGGACCAGTTCAATGCACTTAGAGGCTCAGTTTTGGGGCGATTCAGGCTGGTTCAAGGTCCCTTTTCACCTATTAAAGGGTCTAATGACCCCCCATTGCAATCCATCTCTTCCACAAGTAATCCACCACCTTCCTAGAGTCCAAAGCAAATCCCCAGAGCTGTCGAGCCACCGACGGAGCCTCTTCCACCATCGTGGCTGCTTCGACATGCTTCTCTTAGCGATTGTTCTAGTTCTTCTTTAGTTTATATTTTGCACTTTATTCAAGAACTCTCTATGTTTTTTTGCTTGTGTTTGTAAGAAGATTTTGAGCATTCATAGAAGTAATTTTTACTAGTATCTTTGTGTCATCTTCATTCCTATGTATGTTTCTACTCACTACTATCATGATGTGTAGTTAGTTGCCCTATTGTACCTCAAATTTTCTACTCTCTCTCTCTCTCGCTCTACTTTTCATGCAAGCAAATGAAATAAATCATCATGTGGCAATAAACTAAGCGTCTAGAAGAATCTGTTTCTCGCCTCTTTGTGTTCAACACTCGGACTCATCGTCTTATCCTCTTTTAAAATTGATGTTGCAATCGCCTGCTACAACAAACAAGTTATCTTTAGCATGTTTTTCGACGTCAATAAGACAATATCATGAGGTGACTTGGTCCTTCATCAGAGTGTCTTGATTATGATAGAGCTTACACAAATAATAGAAGACATAAGAAGCTTAGCCAAGTTTACCCCTAAAACATAGGCGATGTCTTAGGGAGGATCAAGTCCTCTATTTATTCTATAGAAAGTTACAAGTCAAAGCCTTGTATAAGCTTACATGTTTGCATGCATAAGAAGAAAGCTCCCTCTTTCCACATACTCCCTAATGACTATATAGAGGAATCTAAAAGTTACATTAGAAAAGAGGGAAAAAGATTAACCCGTTATCCTGATAAGATGGAAGTGCAAACTTGAGAATTCTCATTGGACGGCTGTCAACTCTTGGAAACATGCCGCTTATTGCTCTTCTTTTTAATTTGTGAGCATGCTCATTATCTTTACCCAGGGATGAGTGGATACATCAGGCACCTTATCCCATCTTAAGGATGATGTGGGGTTGCGAGTCAATTGTCATTCCCAAAGTCTTGATGCAAGGTGAGACTTCAATACCAGGTGACTTGCTATTCTCATGAAAGTTTCCTTCCATAGGAAAGCTCTTCTCATACCTTTCCATTTTCATGTTACTTGGAGGAGACTCCCAGGACCATAATCAAAATTACAGGGCAGTGGGTTGATCCAAAAAGGCTTTCTTAGGGCATAAACTTCCTTTTTTATAGTGACTTCACGCTCTTGTGCCAACTTGGGTGATTCATTGGCTGAGTCACTTAGGGGACTTGTCTAATGCTAGATCCTGGCTCAAGTTTTCCTCAATTACACTTTAGGTACGATTTGGGAAGATCTAGCCCCATCAAGAATAACTTTGCCCATGGTACACAAATTCCCTCCTATTACTCTCCTCCTTAGAGTGTAGGAAGATTATAATCTGGGTTCTCTAAAATAATTATTGATGAAAAGAAAGATTTCAATAATATGAATACAATGAATTCCTTTTTGTTCAATGCTAAATGAATTTAAATGAGTAATTACAATTGCTAGTAAGAGTAAACTCTTCTCTTGTACTCATTGTAGAAGCACTACAACATGCCTTACTTTTGCTATCGATTAAAAACTGACGGCAAATCTCAAATCACCAACGGAACTCAGCGACGCCATTATTACTAATAAGTCGATTCTCGCTTTCGAATAATGTGATTAAGATGATTTGCCATTTTACTAACAAAGTGGTGGAAAACCACTTAACAAAATAATTACAATAAAAATTACCACTCACAGAAGAGCAGGTCGTGTCCACAGGGAGGCAATGATGCAATAGAATCTCGATTATTTCGTATTCTTTCAATCAAGTGCGAAATCCATAATCAAATCTGACATGAAATGCGATGGAAAGAAGATGCACCATAACTCAAAAATATAAGGGTATATGTGCAATTTTTCCTCACTAAAATACTCAATAAATATGTGATGATTTTATGTAATTTCCAATTGACATGTCTTAGAGAAAATTTGTGCACATTTTAATCCCAAAACCAATGTTAAACATGTGAATATCAATAACCACGCAATTATCAGAAAGTATGAGGATGCAATCACAATTTCACCACAATGAAATAATCATAAATTAAAATTGATTTTTGTGGCAATGGAACTCAAATGTAAATTCTAATTAACTTAAAAACAGGGGATTTTACCTCTCTCCTTGTGCATGGGAGAGAGGTTCAATCGAGGAGATACTACTACAGGAGGTTGGCTGAAGTGAGGCTGTCGCAGTGGTGGCAGTGGTGCATCATGAGTTGGTTGGAGCTGGCCTATCGGAAGAGAGGAGTGGCGGCAGTGGAGAAGCTACAGCTGGCCACGCTTGCTGGTGAAGGCACGCGCTAGTGCAGAGGATGCTGCAGGGCATGTAGAGGTGCGGAGGCGTGGGTGCTGGGCGCTCTGCAGAGCGAGTAGGCACCCATAGGCGTGGTGGTGGCACCGGCTATAGGTGCTGGACAAGGTGATGGTGCGGTGAGGGCGCGGGAGTGGGTGCTAGACAGGCGTTGAAGAGCACTGTAGGGAGAGGTGCAGCGCCTGTGGTGAAGGAAGGTTGGCCTACAATGCCTACAGAGGGAGTGTAAGGCACTGAAGGTGGAAGGCAATAGCACGGGTGCTGGTAGTAGCGGTGGAGAGCGCTGAGGGGGCGTGGTTGCAGCGATGATTGCGCTAGAGGGTGCGTGCCTATAGCGGTGCGCCTATAGTGGTGAGGGCTGGATGGGGTGCGCCTGTAGTGAGAGGGCACGGTGCCTATGGGCATGCAAGGGCAGGCGGAGGTGCACGTGCGCGATGATGGAGGTGCAGGAGTGGAGATGGCACTGGAGGGGGTGCGCCTATAGCGGTCCAGCGCCTACAGTGGAAGGGCGATGGAAGGTGAAGTAACTGCAGGCGCAGTGAGAGCGGTCACAGGCGAGGGGGCGCTGTGGTGGAGGGCACGCGGTGAGGGCAGGCGGCCGGGTGCAAAGGGCGCGAGTGCACAGTGGGCAGTAGGGCGTTGGAAGGTGCAGCACGACTGGAAGGTTTTGACTCTTGCCTGCGCCTGCAGAGGGCGCGGGTGCGCGGTGCAGGCTGGAAGGGCATTTGCGGTGGGAGGCTTGGTGCACAGTGCAAGCACGGTTGCACGGTTCCTTGATCCATTCCAATCCCCTCCGCCTCTCCTCTATATCTCTTCTCTTCCGCTTCCTAAGGGATTTTCAAAATCCTTTTTCTAATTTTGGCCAGCGACGATTTGCATTTGTTGAGGGATGTGTTGAGCCTGGCTAGAGAATGAGGAAGAGATTGAGCCGGATGTTTGTTGGGGAAATTTACCCCCCTCCTTGTTCTTTTCCAATATCATTCCTGCAACAAAATATAAAATAATTACATACTATAAAAAGCAATAAAATAGATAAAAACTCAAGTAATGATGCATGCACTTATTTAATGACTTAATTTGATTATTAACAAACATACTATGTTAGAATTGAAGTACTTAGGCGTAATAAGAGTCCATTAAAATGGACTCATCAAATACCCCCATGCCTAAGATTTGCTAGTCCCTAGAAAAAATGAAAAATAATAGAAGTAATCAGAAGATTTCTTCTTTTCTTATTTCAAAACTTTAGAGATCCAAACAAATGTGAAGTGATGATAGCCTAGGTAACAGATCCACGGGAAAAAGCCAATTCGCATTGAGAGTTCGTACTTTACCCTTGGTAAATATTTTTGTCGAGATAGGCAATTACTTCCTTCAGGGATAAAGCAGAAGATAATCTGTAATTTGACCCCAGCTTTTGGCTTAGGTAGGAGATATCGAGTTGAATGGATTTATATTTGGTGGCACACACTCATCTGGTGCTACATGTAGTCTAGTACAACAGACCTTAGATTTCTAGACTATTAGATAAGTCAACTCGGAGAGAGGCTAAACAACTATGCTCTCTTGATGTTTCTGGGCACTCACTCTTTTCTTTCTTTTCATTCTGAGATCACAAATCTTGCCAGATAATTGTACTCACTGTTTGGTGGCCTCACATGGCATCCACACTTCAATTAAAGTCCTAATAACTCTACAACTAAGTTAGAGTCCTCAACCAATATTCGAGCGATCAGAAATACTGAAAGGTAGGTATGAGTCATATTTGGTGGAACGTGATAGGTGTTTTGTTGCCTCAGAAATAATGTTACATTATAAACTTGGACTTTTTTTTTTAATATAACTGTTTCTTCTTCCTTTTTTTTTTTTTGTAATCAACACAACACGATACAGACTTTTATTTATGAGGCATTATTAGGGATGATGATGGTCAAGAAGATATTGTGTGGCTTATTTAGTGGTAGTGCCTATTCTCGGCACCAGGAAGGAATGGATAGGACAGGCGTATTTCTGACCTTTGACACTATTACCCTCCTTCAGCCAAGGACTCTATGAAGGACGGTCGTAACCATCCACCGTAGTCATAGCTTTATTAAGACTCAATCTCTGTGTATCTGCCTTATTTGGTGACTCTCAGGAATTCACACAAAGTACGCACACAGGAACAGAGAGCGAAAACTATGCCTAACTCTGAAGTATCATCATCTATTTATCCAAAACATAAGAGTCCTTGCACTAGACTTAACGCACCAGTAATCTCTCTACTTTCATCTCATAAATATGAGGTGGGTCTTAGAAGATAGTATGCCTGATTCCCTATTAACTGTCCAAGGGTTCAGTAGACTACATATGCTTATTGGTTTTCTTCAAGGATCCATTACCTAGTCTACGTGCATGTGAAATAAATATACTGGATTCTAGACTTAAGAAATAATTTTAAGAAGAAAAACCTCCAATGACAAAGGTATTTTGCTAGGGACTGACCCATTCAGCTCAAGAAAAGAGAATTTCTTTTTATATATAAATATATATGTATGCAAATATTTATAAATGATATAAACATTCTTAGGTTATACCCCCCCATGCTTAAGACTGACAAGGTCCTCATTGGAAAAAAAAATGCAGACATAGAAGAATATCACCTGAGGAGGAGAGTGGGAGGAGCTAAGGCTCCTCAAGCCGAAGTGCATCCAAAACCTGGCCATATGAAAGAGTAATATACAGTTTAAGTCGCTGGCCATTTACCTTAAAGCTCGCACCTGAACTAGGGTTCCAAATTTCTACAGCTCCATGAAGGAGAGTATTGATAACAACGTATGGCCAATCCCAGCGGGACTTGAGCTTTCCAGGAAATAATTTAAGTCTAGAATTGAAAAGCCAGACCCACTGGTTGGGCTCAAAAGTCTTTCTAATGATGTGTTTTTCATGGAAGACTTTTGTATGTTGCTTGTAAGCTTGAGAAGTTTCATAAGCTTCATTACGAAGCTCCTCAAGCTCACTTAATCCTAACATACGTGCCTTTCCCGCTTTATCCAGATTCAAGTTAACGTTTTTAATAGCCCAATAAGCTTTATGTTAGATTTCAACGGGAAGGTGGCATGCTTTTCCATAGACAAGACGGAAAGGAGACATGCCCAAAGGAGTCTTATATGCAGTTCTGTAGGCCCAAAGAGCATCATTTAGTTTTTTAGACCAATCCTTTCGATCAGGCCTGACAGTTTTTTCTAAAATTCGCTTAATCTCCCTATTAGACACTTCAACTTTTCCACTCGTTTGGGAATGATAAGGTGTGGTTATCATGTGGTTGACTCCCAAATTTTGGACTAGTCTTGTGAAGTGTACATTCTTAAAGTGAGGTCCTCCATCACTTATGATCGTCCTTGGGCACCCATACCAAGAAATGATATTAGCCTTAACAAAGCCCAAGACCACGGAATGGTCATTGGTTCACGTGGGTATGGCTTCTATCCATTTCGATACATAGTTTACAACCACAAGGATGTATTCATATCCGAAGGACACAGGAAAGGGACCCATGAAGTCAATGCCCCAAATATCAAAGATTCCAACAGGGAGGATAGGTTGTTGGGGCATCTCATCCCTTTTTCCAATGGTTCTCGTCTGTTGGCAATGTAGACATGTGCCCACATACGTATGTGCATCTCGGAATAATGTGGACCACCAAAAACTAGACTGAAGAACCTTATGAGCAGTCTTCTTCCCACTAAAATGTCCCCCACAATGGAGGTCATGGCAGAAACTCAAAACACTTCTTTGTTCCTCATCAAGGATGCAACGGTGAAACAGTTGGTCAGGGCCTCTTCTAAAAAGCTCGAGTTCCTCCTAGTGATAAAATTTAGCATTGGCGATAAGCCTGTCTCACTTCTGCTTGTCCCAAGTACTAGGGGTGATGCCCGTGACCAGATAGTTCACTATGTTAGCGAACCAAGGAGTTTTAGCTTCCACGGCCATCAGAGATTCATCAAGGAAAGTTACTTGAATACCACCAGCAGGGTTTGATGCCTTAATAGGGATCCTAGACAAATGATCTGCTACCACATTCTCAACTCCTTTCTTGTCTTTAATTTCCAGGTCAAATTCTTGGAGTAGCAGAATCCAACGAATTAGGCGAGGTTTGGTGTCCTTTTTAGCCAGAAGATGCTTTAGGGCAGAATGATCAGTGAACACCACAACCTTGGATCCCAAAAGATAAGATCGAAACTTTTCCAACGCAAGTACTACAGCAAGTAGTTCCTTTTCAGTGACCGTGTAGTTTTGCTGAGGATCCGTAAGGGTCTTGCTGGCATAATGCAGCACATGAGGTTTGCCATCAACCCTTTGACCTAAGATCGCTCCCACTGCAAAATCCGAAGCATAGCACATAAGCTCAAACGGGAGGGTCCAATCTGGTGCTTGGAGAATTGGCGCGGTAATGAGGGCTTTCTCCAAAACATGGAAAGCCTCGCCACATCTATCATCAAAATCGAAGGAGACATCCTTCGCTAACAGGTTGCAGAGTGGCTTAAAGATTTTACTGAAATCTCTAATGAAGCACCTATAAAATCCAGCATGGCTAAGGAAAGATCTAACCTAACGAACATTGGCGGGCAATGGAAGCTTAGAGATGGAATCGATTTTTGCAGTGTCCACCTCTAATCCTCTCTCGGAAACTATATGCCCTAACACAATGCCCTGCTGGACCATAAAGTGGCTTTTCTCCTAGCTAAGCACCAGCTTTGCCTCTTCACAACGGGTTAAGACCTTATCAAGGTGCGAAAGGCATAGGTCAAATGACGAGCCATAAATGGAGAAGTCATCCATGAAAATTTCAACAAACTCGTCGATCATATAAGAAAAGATAGCCATCATACAACGTTGGAAAGTGGCAGGAGCATTACATAACCCTAATGGCATTCGGCGGAATGCAAATGTGCCATACGGACTCGTGAAGGTGGCACGCTCCTGATCGTCAGGAAAAATGGCTATCTGATTATACCTAGAGTACCCGTTAAGAAAATAAAAGTACTTGTTCCTCACCAATCGTTCTAGAATTTGATCGATAAACGGTAAGGGAAAATGGTCTTTCTGGGTAGCCGTGTTTAAACGACAGTAATTAATGCAGACCCTCCAATCAGTTAAGGGTCTAGTGGTCATCAGTTCTCCTTGGTCATTCTCTTCCACAGTGATTCTACCTTTTTGGGAACTACGTGAATAGGATTGACCCATTTACTATCTGAAATGGGATAGATAATCCCTACATCCAGCCATTTCAGAATCTCCTTTTTAACAACCTCCCGCATATTTGGATTGAGCCTTCTCTGTATGTCTCAGAAAGGCTTCACGGACTCGTCCGTGTATATATGATGCATGCAAAGAGAGGGATCAACACCCTTAATATCAGCAATTGACCAGGCAATTGCTTCCTTGTGCCTTTGTAAACACTCAAGTAGAGCTCCCTCCTGCAATTCAGATAATGCAGACAATATAATAATGGGGAGAGTGTTATTAGGGCCAAGGAAAGCATATTTCAATGTGCTCGGGAGGGGTTTCAACTCCAACTCAGGAGCCTTTTGGATTGAGGGTTTTAGTTGAGATGTCCCCACCTCAGGTAGTGGATCTACCTTCACAGTCCAGGATGGGGACAGAGACTCAGTGTGTATCCCCAACAACTCTTCTAATTCGGGCATTTCCCTTTCAGTTTCTTTAATAATCGAGGGATGGTCCTTAGATATGACCTTCTGAAGGGGATCTCTACATAAGAGTGCTGGAGTAGTCTCTTCAATTATTTCATCAACGACCTCAATATGAGAACAATCTTCAAATCCGGATTGCTTGTAAGTATCAAAAACATTTAACCGGATCTTCTTGTTCCCAAAGCCCATTTTAAGTGCAACAGATCTACAATTTATAAAGGCATTGGCTGTGGCCAAGAAGGGGCATCCCAGAATAATGGACGACCTTGTGGGCTTATTAGATGGGTTAGTATCAAGCACCAAAAAGTCAATAGGGAAGAAGAAATCCTCCACTCTCACAATGACATCTTCCAACAATCCCCGCGGTGTCTTAAGTGATTTGTCTGCAACTTGGAGGATTACTGGACTAGGCTTTAGCTTGCCTCCTCCCAAAAGGTTGTAGACAGAGCTCGGTAGAATGTTCACCCCTGCACCCAGATCGAGTAGAGCCTCGTCAATGTGTTGGTTACCTATAACCACTGAAATATATGGGGCCCCTGGGTCTTTCATTTTGGGGGGTGTTCCATGCTGAAGAACCGAGTTAACATGATCAGGCAGGATGACCTTGGTTTGGACCAGTTTCCTAGATTGGCGCTTCTGAGTGCACAGGTCCTTCAGAAACTTGGCATAGGACAGGATCTGTTTAATAGCTTCCAACAGAGGCAAGTTAATTTGGACTTACCTAAAAGTATCCATAATCTCTTCCGTCCTATCCTTGGCTCCAGACGAGCCAACAGAAGATTCCCCAGGAGCAGATAGACGTCTGGATAGGGCACCCTCAGCTTCTGGGTAGAGGGGTTGTCATGGCAGGAAAGGGGTGGTGGAAGGACAACATCCTCATTGTGGGTGATTTTGTGCAAGGGAGAGCAGTGTGGCTCTTTCTCGGTGGAGATGGAAGTCAGGTTAGGTGTGGAAGGGGAATTCTGAGATGTAATCGTAGGAGTGTTATCAGGCTTGTCAATCTTTTTTCCACTCCTCAACACGGTCACTGCTTGGGCGTGCTCCCTGAATACAACCCCCTTGCCCTTAGGATTCTCCTCAGAAGAGCTAGGCAGCTTCCTCGGATCACGTTGCCTAATTACCTCAATAAAATGACCAATTTGGGATTGCATATCAGTAATCATCTTATTCTTAGATTGGATGACCATATTCTGATGCTCTTGCATTTCCTTCATCATGGCCTTCAGTTCATCCATCTCAGAGGGCTTATTCTGAGGAGGGTTTTCATAAGATGGTTGGTATATGTGCTAGGGAGGTAAGGGTCTTGTATTCCCTAAGTTAGAAGCATCACCTTGCTTCCAAGAGAAGTTTGGATGGTTCCGCTACCCTGGATTATAGGTATTGGAATAAGGGTTATTGCGAGGGGGGCAGAAACCTTGGGCCGCATTCAAGTCGGCCTAAATCAACTCAAGGAATTGATTTTCCTGATGTCACTCCGCAGTGGCGTGCGTTGTGCTTTGGCAAATGGAGCATTCTCTTGAAGCCTGAAAGGTAGAGGCTGCTTGCGGGTTCATGACAGGGTTTGCTAAAAGCCTATCAAAGTTTTTATTCAATAGTTGAATCTGATAAGACAAATCTTGAGAAGCCCCAGCTTCATGAGCCTCTATCTTCCTCTGCAAGATTGATGATTTTCTTTCTTGATAGGCAGAGGACAGATGTATGGAGTTGTCGCTTAATGTTTCAAATAATGCCCAGGCTTCATCCTCAGTTCTGGTCATGAAGGTTCCTGCACAGGCTGCATTGATGGTTTGCCTATGCCTTTCAGATAATCCATTATAGAACCTTTTGACCAACTACCATCTTGGCGCTTGATGGTGGGGGCATAACCTAAGAAGGTCATTAAAGCACTCCCAAGTCTCATGAAATTGCTCCCCTTCCTGTTGAGTAAAACCCATAATCTCTCTTCTGTAATGGTTGGTTTTACTCATAGGAAAATACTTTTTCAAAAATTCTCCCTTAAGGGTGGCCCAATCAATTACCCTTGCATTGAGGGTATGATACTAGTACTTGGCCTTGTCCTTTAGGGAGAAAGGAAATAGAGTCCTCATTAGGGCTTCATCAGTAAAGCCCTAGAGCTTCATCGTGAAACAGACCTCGGTGAATTCCTCCAAATGACGGTAAGGGTCCTCCCTAGTAGTACCATAAAAGGAGGGTAATAAGGATATGGTACTGCTCTTTATCTCATATGGATTATCCCCTACCGATCGTCTTAGTCCTTGTGCAGGTTGGTTAGTTGGAATAAAATAGTCCCTTAGGGTCCTTTGTTGATTTGCTCCTTGGTCAGCCACTCCTCTTTTCTTTCCTAGATGAGCTCTCCTAAGAATTCTCTCGGGCTCAGGATCAAACACTAGACTACCCTCAAGAGAGCATCTACCAAGCATACAAAACACAATTTAGGTTCTTATTAAGTAAGTGAAGCCTCCACTCCAAAGATAAGTCAAAAGATCAAGACTTATCCCTTCGTTCCCATGTAAGTGGTATAAGAGGGGTGTGGACTTGAAATCTTAACCTTCTTTGTTGCAGAGGTCGAATTAGTTAATATAAATGGCCAAAGAAATTTTTCACTGCAATTACGTGCCTTAATTCAACCTTCGAGTGCCCTAGGACCTATACTTTGCTTGGATGATACTCCCAAGTGATCAAGTAAGAAGTTAATCCAAGGACAAACAAAGGGATGCAAGTAGGGCGAACCCTTCCTTTGAGGCGATGCATATGCGATGCCCCTTAACTACCCTTTTGTTCCTTTAAGGGGTGTCCCCCTCCGTGGAGTATCAAAACACTTGGTCAAAAGATATATCACCACCACCACAAAGCACAATAGGAGGGTTTGCACCGATAAAGAGATCAGTGCCTATAGCTTTAAGGGATCGAGCCTTAGTGTGGTGCCTAATGTGCGTGCTCAACATCAGAAGTGTGCAACACACCGCAAATCTTTGTAATTTCTTTTGAAATCGCAGACAAGTCCCTTAGAATCAGATCAAATGTGAATTGATTTTAGGGTTGAATCTGATTATCAGTCCCACTTTTAGCTATGCGACCACTGAATTAGTAAATTCAAACAACTTAGTGGTCTTGAATTGTAATTTGAATGCAAATGTGTGAATAGGAGTTGGATGCAAAGGTTAAAAAGGTGTACCTATCTCCAGCAATCTTCGTGCTAATATTCTTGCAATGCAATAATAAGATCTAATGTGCTGCTCAATCACCCTTAAATGCGCACACCTAAAGGCATGCAACTTCTAAATAGGCAGCTCGATATTTTCTTTTGTTAGTTTTAAAGGCAAGCAAGCAGAAAATAGAATCACGCATGCAAAAAAATGTAAACCTTAGTAGGTAAAGAATGTGGGGACAAACCCCCAAAAATTCAGCCCCAATTACTACAAGGGCGAAAAGACAGAAATAAATTTTGTGACGATGGAGAATCCTTTGTGAAAGCGGGATCTTGGTCTCCTACATCTTTTCCTCGTGTGGCTTAGCTCGTGGTTGCTGTCACTGCTCTGTTGTGCCTCGTCAGATTCCTCTCACAATAAAAAAAATTGATCAGATAATTGTGCAACTCAGAATATTCAAAAATAATGAAGTGAATCTATTGCATCTGTTGCCTCCCCGGCAACGGTGCCAATGTGATAAGTCGATTCTCGCTTTCAAATAATGTGATTAAGATGATCTGTCGTTTTAGTAACAAAGTGGTGGAAAATCGCTTAACAAAATAATTACAATAAAAATTACCACTCACATAAGAGTGGGTCGTGTCCACAGGGAGGCGATGATGCAATAGAATCTTGATTATTTCGTATTCTTTCAATCAAGTGCGAAATCCATAATCAAATCCGACATGAAATGCGATGGAAAGAAGATGCACCATAACTAAAAAATATAAGGGTATATGTGCAATTTTTCCTCACTAAAATATTCAATAAATATGTGATGATTTTATGTAATTTCCAATTGACATGTCTTAGAGAAAATTTGTGCACATTTTAATCCCAAACCAATGTTAAACTTGTGAATATCAGTAACCATGCAATTATCAGAAAGTATGAGTATGCAGTCACAATTTCACCATAATAAAATAATCATAAATTAAAATTGATTTTGGTGGCAATGGCAATCAAATGTAAATTTTAATTAACTTAAAAAGAGTGGATTTTACCTCTCTCCTCCTTGCGCATGGGAGAGAGGATCAATCGAGGAGATACTCCTACAGGAGGTTGGCTGAAGCGAGGCCGTCGTGCTGGTGGTAGCTGTGCATCGTGAGTTGGCCGTAGTCGGCCTGTCGGAGGAGAGGAGTGGTGGCGGTGGAGAAGCTGCAGCTGGCCGCGCTTGCTAGTGAAGGTGCGCGCGGGTGCAGAGGGCACTGCAGGGCACGTAGAGGCGTGGAGGCGTGGGCGCTGGGCACTCTGCAGAGTGCGTAGGCACGCGCGGATGTGGTGGCGTCACCGGCTGTGGGTGCTGGACAGGGTGATGGCGTGGTGAGGGTACGGGAGTGGGTGCTGTACAGGTGCTGAAGAGCGCTGTAGGGAGCAGTGCAGTGCCTACGGTGAAGGAAGGTTGGCCTGCAGCACCTGCAGAGGGCGTGCAAGGCGCTGGTGGTGGAAGGCGACGGCGTGGGCGCCGGCAATAGCGGTGGAGAGCGCTGAAGGGGCGCGCCTGCAACGGTGATAGCGCTAGAGAGTGTGCGCCTGTAGCGGTGAGGGCTGGATGGGGTGCGCCTATAGTGAGAGGGCGTGGTGCCTGAGGGCGTGCAAGGGTAGGCGGAGGTGCGGGTGCACGATGATGGAGGTGCAGGAGCGGAGATGGAGCTGGAGGGGGTGCGCCTGTAGCGGTGCACCTGTAGCGGTGCAGCGCCTGCAATGGAAGGGCGATGGAAGGTGAAGCAACTGCAGGCGTGGTGAGAGCAAGCGCAGGCGAGGGTGCGCTGCGGTGGAGGGCACGTGGTGAGGGCAGGCGGCCAGGTGTGAAGGGCACTGGTGCGCGGTGGGCAATAGGGTGTTGGAAGGTGCAGCGCGGCTGGAAGGTTTTGGCTCTTGCTTGCGCCTGCAGAGGGTGCGGGTGTGCGGTGTAGGCTGGAAGGGCATTTGCGGTGGGAGGCTTAGTGCACAGTGCAAGCACGGTTGCACGGTTCCTTGACCCCTTCCAATCCCCTCCACCTCTCCTCTATATCTCTTCTCTTCCACCTCCTAAGGGATTTTCAAAATCCTTTTTCTAATTTTGGCTGGCAACGGTTTGCATTTGTTGAGGGATGTGTTAAGCCTAGCTGGAGGATAAGGAAGAGATTGAGCCAGATGTTTGTTGGGGAAATTTACCCCCTCCTTGTTCTTTTCCAATATCATTCCTTCAACAAAATATAAAATAATTACATACTATAAAATGCAATAAAATAGATAAAAACTCAAGTAATGATGCATGCACTTATTTAATGACTTAATTTGATTATTAATAAACATACTATGTTAGAATTGAAGTACTTAGGCATAATAATAGTCCATTAAAATGGACTCATCAATTACTATCGCTGTTTCGCTTTGCCATCGGTTGTAGGGCTAATCCAACATTAAAATAATGTTTGACCATCGCACGAATTGGATATTTCGATGTCATTTCAAAACTAACGGGAATTGTTTTTGCCGTCGGTTATTTCATAAGCAACGGTATATGTAAGTCACTTTTTCCCTCCTTTACGCACCCTTTTTTTATTTTCGCCGTCATTTAAGTAACTTAGAAGTGACAGCAAAATTTTTTTTACGTCATTTGTATTAAAATCGACGGCATACATGTGACTGCAAAAATATTTTTGCTGTTGCTTATTCAACTACGCAACGGCATATATGTGACGGTAAAAATATTTTTGTGGTCGCTTATCCTAAGAAGAGATGGCATAAAATAGGAAGAGTGATTCTTTTGAACTTCCTATGCCATCGGCTATTAGATAAGCAACAGCAAAAATATTTTTACTGTCACATATATGCCGTCGCTTATTTGAATAAGAGATGGCAAATGTATGGGTTTTTTTTTTTCTAATTACCAAATGATGGAAACTACCTACTAAACCTACTTAAAAGTCTTGTTTTTATAGAAAAGCAAGTAATGAAAATGAACAAAAAATTATATTTCATAAATATAAAATCTAATACATTAAAAGTTTGAAAATGAAATATTTACATAAAAAAGGTTACATGAAAAATAAAAGAAATGAAAAATGGATAGAAATCAAAATATAGCTACCCCAATGCCACCAGCTCCACCTACACCACCTATGGAGTCGTCGTCGTCTCATCTGTAAATGCTGGGATCTGTGGAAGACGGATGCTCTGACTAACCCTTCTTTTAAAGAAGGGTTATAAGCATTTGAAGCTTATCATCCATGGCATTTATCTTATTCTTCATCTCTACCTCTCTCTTCTCCCTCTCCTCCGCTCGTCTCTGTAGTGTGTCAATCTTTTGATGCATCTGATTGACGACACTAGATGAGACAACACCTTTCCTCCCATACCAGGTGGATGACGTGCATGCCCTCCCTACGCTACGAACGAAACCACTATGGTACGGTGGCATCACTCTCCTAAATGCCTCCCCTACATACAAATATAAATTGTTAGAAATAATATATGAAATTATGTATATAATAAAAATGTAAATGATTAAAAAATATTACATTTCTCTTGGTCTCCGTCCTCCAATCTTTGTGGATTTTGGCGGTGTGTTTAAGAATATATCAGGAGGCATTGGGGTGGGTACCACAATTGTAATTTGCCTACATTAATTTTTTTAAAAAATATGTCAATCTTAATTTATAATAATTTTAAGATAAAGTTATACAAGAAATAACTTTGATAAATGAAATTACCTCCAACTGACGAAGGAACTACCTCTTAAACTCTGCGGGCACATTCCTCTAGTCGAAGTAGCAAATGGGCACAATGGACTTAATAATTGTACCCACTCAACTGATGAAGCCTGGGTAATTCTCTGCCTCCCCTGTGGTTCTAAGCTTAATTGTTATTCTCAGACCCTCGGAGACACGCTAGAGGTCTAGATTCTTTGTCTTCCCCCGTCCTCTTCTTACTTTACCTGCATAAACATTAATCATATTCATTATATATTTCTGAAGTTATAGTAAACTTTAAAATATATAAGTAATTTTAAACTTAAAGGTATATGAGTTCTTACCCCAACTTGTGCTCTCCGATAAGTGATTTGCATGAACTGGGGACATACTCCCCACCATCTCATCCTCCCCCTCCTACCCCTCCTCCTCTCCCACCTCCTCTCCTGCCTCCTCTCCCTCCTCATCTGATGCTCCATAATCTGGATCATCCTTGACTCACTCTGGCAAGGTCTGAGCAATCTCCTTCCCCTTTCCCTTCCCCCCCCTCATGTAGTAATCATGCCATTTCCCCTAGACGTACGAAACGTGATTGGGGGGGAGCCTACTGCCGGGGGGTGGCTGAACCTACTATCGGAGGGGTGGCTGAGCCTGAGGAGATGAATCGGACTGCGTCGATGGCTGCTTCTCAGTAGGACCCTTTCTTTTGGGATTTTTCTTAAACAACTTCATCTATAACAAGTATAAAATGTAATAATTAATACAGTTGTAAATCATTAATATATAAATCATCAATGAAAAAAGTTTGCAAAATAAAAAAAAATATTTAAAAATTTTGGTAGAGTTTCCCCTTAAATTTGGAGGCTTCTCTATAAACCTGCATATTAAAATTAAAGTGGGCACACCCCACATAAAAAAAAAGCGTAGAGACAAACCACAAGTGGGTACACCCCACATCAATTTAATGAAATAAAAAATAATATGTGAGCACACCCTACATCTAGCAAAGACCTATAATTTCATCCAATTAAATTTAAGACATTGAAATTATACCTCTAAGTACAACAACCTCTGAGTATGGCTGTCACCGATAACTTGTAATTTGAAAAACAAAAGTAATTAAAATGCTAGTAGAGCAAGAGTAACAAATTTTGAACATATGTGTGATTGGCTTAAGTTTAGTTATTTATAATGTATAGAAAACCTACTCATCTCTGTGAACGAATCAACAACTAGCTCTAGCAGTATCCCCCGTATCGCTAGTGGAAACAATACTTGCATATAAACGTGTGAGTCATGACTTTTCAAGCCAGATAACATTTTCTGTGCTTTGATGTGCATACATCTGAATAGCCAAAAATGACTATTAATGCATGTTCTTAGTATCATATTAGCATAATGCATTGTAAATATTTCATAACATGCATAATCATGCATTTGGGTCAAAATTGTACAAATTGTATGGTAATTGTCTCCTTTTATGGCCAGGGACAGGGCGACTTTTAATCAAGGTCTCAGACTGAGGATCCAACCATACAGATCAGATCAGGGTGATGATAAGAGTTCAACGACTCCAAGATTGCCCCGATTGGACATCCGTAGCACCAGATATAGTCTGAGGAAGCTCAAAAATCAAGGGCCAAGATGGTGTCTATCTGTACTTCAGACAACAAATCCAATCGCACGAATGGGTTCAAATCGACGATCGTAGCCTAACGACATGAAAATCGGTCCAATCCAACATCTGTGGCACCGTCGACAACACACAAAAGATGGACGGCCAAGATGGTGCCACGTGGCACCATCTCAACCACCGAATTGGCCCAATGACCAGCAGCTGCACTTCTGAAGGCAAAGGCGCAGACGATTTAGGCCATTGGATCTTGATCCAACGGTCACAAGCGCGCGTGCCTAATTCCTAAGTAAGACTAACTAGCACTTGTAGCGCATTGGTCGTGGACACTATTGTGAGGTAGAGGTTGCAAGGTCGAATCCCTACAATCCTCAAATTGAGCTGAAGATGCAGGGTGCATTCAATTCAGCCGTTCGATGCAGATTGTGCGGGCGAGAAGCGGGCGACGTGGCACAACGGATGCGCGAGGTTCACGCATGTGTGATCCTACGTAGATTCAAACACTCGATCAGACGTGGGGGCCTGCGATGCATTCTGAGCTGTTGGATGCGAGATCAGACGGCTGATGTGGAAAATTATGCGATTTTTAAGATTAGGGTTTTAAGTCGCTGCAAGGCGTAAATCCGTTCGCTTTTAAAATTTGTAACCTAGATAGGGGAGTATCTAGGGTCGTCCAAGGAGGCAATAGTTTGCGAAATTCAAGTCACTTTCTCAGAAATGAAACTCAACTTTCATTGTGTTCTTTTTAAATATATAATTTTTGTGGATTTTTGAAATAATTGCAATATGATTTTTGGAGAGATTTGGAAACAACTAACACCTAATCAACTATACTACTACCAAGGTGACAAGTAGAGCCTCTCCCTAAGCTCACTCTAGGCACATGGAGGCCTAGAGTAATTAGGGAGAGGGAGTGAAAAGTGCTAGAACAAAAGCAATCAAATGCGACAAAATTGCAAAGAAGGCAACTTTAATAAAAATGAGGAATTGTTTTACATAAAAATCTAGCAAAGGAATGCTTCAACTACTATAATTAAAAGCGCAAAAATAAAATAAAAATAGTTATCCTCTAAAATGATGGTGAAGATGGCAAGGCTCTTGCTCCAATTGCGGCTGCTCCTGCAATCAAAAAGAGATCCTTCTTCTTGCAAAGCTTCTCCAAGTTGATGAACTCCTCCTAACAAGCCCAAGGGGGGCATGCTTGACTCCTCCAAGGTGGATGGAATTCCGCCTTCAAGGGCTTCTCCTAAGGTGGCGTGGACTCCAAGGGTGGTAGTGTACCACCCTCAAAAATTTCCACTTCCTAGGGTAGGTGTGTACCCTAGGTTGTCCTCCAATGCCTGGCTTCCTTCCTTGGCTGGTGTGGGCACAAGAGAGAAGAGAAGAGGGGAAGGCACCAAGGGGACAGAGTATCCCCTTAATCTTCTATTTCTTCTTCTTCTTCTCTTGACCTTCTATGTAGGTGGAAATATGGGTAGAAAAATTGTAGCCAAGGGTGATTTTTTTTTGGTGGAATATGATGGGTATTTATAGAGATGGAGAGGGAGGTAGTAGGCATGGGTTACGTGGATGGCTAGGATGTGTTTAGGTGGTGGTTATGGGTAGTTAGGTTGATCCTAGGGCTAAGGTTAGTTGGCGCCAAATGAAGGGTTGGGAGGGGGGTAGTTATGGTGATGTTGGTGGCTTTTGGTGGTGAAGAGACACCATAAATTGGCGCCAACTTGGGTGTCTTCTAGAAGGTTATTTTTGGCACCAAGTTAGAAGTCTTAGGATGGGTTTAGGTGTTAGATGGATGGTTGGGATGAAGGAAGAGTTAGCGCCAAAAACTAAGGTGGTTGGAGGTTGTTTTTGGTGCCATTTTCATGTTGTCTTTTGGTGATGGTGTGGGTTGAAGAGGTGTGTCTTGTTGGTGCCAAGTTGAGGTGGAGTAGGGTAGGTTAGGTGGAAGCTTAGGTGGGCTTACTTGGTGGAGCTAGTTAGGGTTAAGTTGTAGGTGGTGGATGGCCAAGGGAGCTGGAGTTTAGCTAAGCTAAGCTAAGCTTGCTTAGCTAGTAATAGTGTAGAGGAGTAAGTAATGTGAGGTAGGGTTTGAAGAGAGGAGCTGAGGAGGAGAAGTCTGGAGCTTAAACTAGAGTTGACAGTAGCTGAAGAGGGTGGCATGGAGCTACTCTAGTTGGCTTAGCTTGCTAGTTCTTTGGTAGCTGCTAAGCCAAGCTAAAGTGAGTTGGGTCTGGTGCTCTTGGAGAGGATCAAGCTGGTTGAGCCAGCTAAGGTAGCTTAGCTCAACTGAGTTAAGCTAAGCTGAGTCCCTAGGAGCTGGACTTGAGCTTCCTGAGCTGAAATGAAGTCATCTTCAGCTGGTTGGAGTTGAGTGGAGCTTGATGTAGCTGGACCTGAGCTGGGGTGAACTCCAGTCAACTCAGCTGAGCTAGCTAGAGCTCCCTGTGGACTAATGGGAGCTGAGATGAGCTAGACTCAGCTAAGTTGAGCTGGATCTGAGTTGACCTAAGCTAGGGTGATCTAAGATGAGCTCTCTTGAGCTGCCATTCAGCTGAAATGAGCTGAATGGATCTAAGATGAGCTAACCCTAGTTCAGGTGAGCTGAATTCCAGCTATAGTGAGCTGGATCAAGCTGAGTTCTAGCTGGTGAGAGCTTCTCCTTCACCAATTACCTTCCTAAATGCTAGGGTTCTAGGGATCTAGCAATCTGTATATCCCTAACACTCACATAAACACATTAAAAAGACAACAAAAAGTGCAATGCATGCCTAACCTAATTAATGCCTAAATGCAGCCCAAAAACCCATTTACGGAGCAAAATCCTAAGAGCTAGGTTTGTTTTAATGCATAAGAATGATGACAAACTGGCGTTTATCACACTCCCATACTTATCTTTTGCTAGTCTCTTAGCAAAACTTTAATTTTTACAAAACAAATTTTTTGGGAAATCTATTTTTTTTTTTTGCTTTTAAGGAGAAAAAAGATTATGGGACCTTGGTTGGTTTAAATACAGGTGGTACGGGATTTGTTAAAGATAAACATCAGAATTTATTTTCAGATCCAAAAATTAGACAAAAATAGGATCAATATATCCTCCAAAAAATTCACAAATTAACCCCTGTTAATTCAGATGACTTGAAATTTTGTTTTTAGGATTTTTCTGGCTCTTGAATCTGATTCGCAACTTGCAATAACATTTAAAACCTTGTGTCTGTGCTTGTGAAAATCCAACATTTATAAGGACGTGCTTTTGGTTTAAAACTTTTTTTTTTGTCTCCCATGCTTATTTCTAGCTTAGTCTTACAACAGATGTGTCGAGATCATCATTCCTATTACCAATCCTCGAGGGGGCTCTAGCGCCAGTACATTGAGATAGCACTGTCCATGACACCACCCAGGATCTCACAACCCCAAAATACAATGTGGTGTAAAGGGGCTCTCCAAGCAAACTCAAGCTCTTGCTCCGACACTATAGGTAGAGCACTGTCCAAGACACTTGAGTTGCTAAAATGTACTGTAATGCTCTGTCTAAAGATATGAAATATAGATATGGAGCAGCACCGAGGTAGTAACATGTTGACATCGCATCCTTAAAGGAGGTATTTTCCTCCTTCTTAGTGGTGGGAACTCAAACCAATGATCTGCTTCAGATTTTTACTAAGTCCAAACAAGGGGGTTTTTCTAATTTTTAGTGATTTTTAGGTGTTGGCTTGTGTGTAAAATTTGACACAATAAGTTTCGCAAGAAATGCAAGTTTTTGAATAAAAAACTAAGCTAGATACATTCCATATTACAAAAGAAGATCAAGTCACCTGAACTATCATGAGTTCAGGTGGAATTCTGGAGAAGGATATCTGATCTAGTCTAAAAATAGACCTTGAGGTTCTAATGATCATATCCTTATCTTTATCCCTAGTTTGTTAAAGATTAAATCCCATTGTACCGAAAGTGAGTTTTCAACCTTAGTCTTAATCAAAATTTTCCTCAAAAAGTTTTCAATATTTTTATTTTTTTGGGTATGCATGCTAGAAAATAAAAATGACTAAAGAAAAATGCATGTTTTTAGGTTTTGAAAATCCTAAATCGATCGTCAAAATTTTAAAAACACCCCCCCATGCTTAAGATATGCAATGTCCTCATGCATTAGGAGGGAAAGAGGGATTACCTTAGTAAAAGGCGATCGGATTTAGGATAGTCAAAACCTGGGGAAAAGAAAGAAAAAGAAACAGAAAGAAAATGATGGGTTACCTCCCATCCAGTGCTATCTTTTACCCCATTCAGTTGAGCATAGTGTGCATCAGTGATTCTCTTGGTTGGTTCGGGAAAATCGAAAGATTTAGATGGAAGATTCAGGGTATGATCAAAATAAGGCTTTAAACATTGGCCGTTGAATTGAAATGTCATATTAGTTTTAGGGTCGAAAAGATCAACAGCACCGTAAGGATATGTTTTTAGGACAATAAAGGGGCCTGTCCATTTGGATTTTAATTTTCCGGGAAAATTACATAATCTTGCATAAAAAAGCCAAACACGTTGATTAGCGTCAAAGTGTTTCCGAACAATGTATTTATCATGAAATTTCTTTATTCGGTCTTTATAAATCCATGCATTTTCATATGAAAAATTACGTAATTCTTCCAATTCAGTTAATTGTAGTTTTTTGTGGATACCGACGTCAGATAAATCCATGGTTAATTATTTTATTGCCCAGAAAGCCCTATGTTCTAGTTCTATCGGGAGATGGCATGCCTTCCCAAAAATCACATGAAAGGGAGACATGCTGAGCGGGGTTGATGAATCAGTTCTGTGAGATGACTGGGTCTGAGGAATTTCATGAATCATATGATGGCCCAATAACTAAGGAATTTGATCCTGTTGGGGCTCACATGGCAGATTTAGATCCTCACTTTCTGAAGGATTCAATTCATAGCCCCAATCCTCAATTACACCCCTTTGAGTATATTGATGATTTTGATTTTGAGATCATTAGACCCAAGTCAATTCTGATTTAGTCACATCTTTTAGACTTAGAAATTTCAGATGGGGTGATTAATATGCAGGAGGTCCCAAAATTTGAAATCCTGATTGAGGAGGATAGGAGTTGGGAAATATTGATATGGGAATTTAATTTCGAAGGAAGAAAAAGATCGAGTCTAAGGGTTCCAATTTGTCTAAAACTCCCAACCTTCTACCAGGACCCTTATGACATCTTTTCCGAGGATGTCCAACCCAAGCGTACATTCATTGATTATCCTTTTGAGATTTATTCCTCTGTAACCCGACTTTTTGGTCTTGGGTTGCATCCTTACAAATTGCAGGCTCGACCCCGCTTGCATACTGATCTACAGTTTTGGATAATTTTTATCCAAAATCTTAGATATACTTGACCATGGGGTATGGGTTTGCATAACAATCTGATCTACATCTGTGGACATCTGCTGGCAGGTCTTGAGGTGAATCTTTTTATTCTAATTCTAACCTGCACCTGTGAATTCTTTCTTTCTTCTTTATTTGTATACCATGCCTAGCTGAAGGCACTAACTTCAGCACATATACAAGTTCTTTTCATCTCGGAGCTGACTTGTTATTCACGCAATTCAGGTGCTTTCTACTCTATTTTACTCTATTTCATGTCTTTTAATACAATGAGGACATTGCATTAGATAGGCATGGGGGGTGGATATTCATTTCTGAATCATCTTGTTAGCTCCGTTGATTCTTTTATTTTCTCTTCATTTTTGACAAAAAAAATTGAATTAGGAAATAATACTTGGGCATTAGGACTTTTCAATCTTAGGAAATAATACAGTAGGATTTGAACACTAAGACCCTTCGGGTTGTTGGGCTTAATTTGCCCAGGTATCCACTAAACTGTGGATTTGTTTATCGAGTCCTCGCCATCCTAAATTCTATTTCAATTTGGTTAAATAAGTTGGGGTGATAAGTACATGACTTATCAACCCGCCCTCTGATTTAAGGGAACTTTAAGTGTAAGCATCTACACACTATTCCCACTGACTTGTTGTTCGGTGATTTTAATGGAAATTGGGTATCTAATTAACCTTCTAGGGTGGTATGGCTGGCAAGTTATTGTGGGTAACAGCTCATTGGTAGGTTATCTAGAACCCAGCCACTGGACCATTCTTTTCCTTCCACCTTTAGGTAAATCTTAGACCAGGGAAGCCACCTACTTAAAGAACGAAAAGAAAAAGAAAGTCCAAAATGAGAAGAAAAATAAAAAGAAAAAGAAAAGGAGAAAAGAAAAAAAGGAACAAAAGAAATAAGCTACACTTCACCGCACGAGTATGGCTGGCAAGTTATCATGGGTAATAGCCCATTGGTAGGTTGTTTAGAACCCAGCTCAAGAAATGCATGTAAAATTCCAAAGCACTTAGGAAGAAGTGAAGTAGAATAAGCTGGAGAGATATACACTGGGTTCACCCTTGTGTTGATCGCATAAAAATAAAAGTAGGGAGAAAGCTACCAGTCATATAGACACACCTTTAGGTAGAATTTTTTTTAAGGTCACCTAGGGGTGTAGAAACCTGAAGTCCATTTTGATTGCTGATCAACAAGTCTATCACATTCAGGAAAAGATGCTTAAAACTTAGGGTTCTCATCGAGTCTTAGGTGGGTTGAGTGGCCGTAGAAAACTGCTCCGAAACCCTAAACTCAAAAATCCAAAAAAAAATTAAAAAAGAAGAAAAAGAGAAAAAGAGATCCTTCTTTGAATAAGGTGAGGGCTTGAGGCGGTATGCATTTTGGCAGAACTCGGGCGCTGTTGTGTCTTTGTAGTTGAAGTCTTTAGTAAAAATATCTTAATGTTGAAAATGACTTTTGCTTGAGTAATTTAATCCTAATCTTTTTATAAATAGCATGTAGTTTTTGCTAGGGAGTAGCAAAAGATAGGCATGCGGGTGTGATGTGCATACATCTAAATATCCAAAAATGTCTATTAATGCATGTTCTTAGTACGATATTAGCATCATGCATTGTAAATATTGCATAACATGCATAATCATGCATTTAGGTCAAAATTATACAAATTGTATAGTAATTGTCTCCTTTTATGGCTAAGGACAGGGCAACTTTTAATTAGGGCCTCAGATTGAGGATCCAACCATACGGATTTGATCAGGGCGACGACAAGAGTTCAACAACTCCAAGATCACCCTGATCGGACATCCGTAGCAGCAGATATAGTATGAGGAAGCTCAGAAATCAAGAGCCAAGATGGTGTCAATCCACACTTTAGACGACAAATCTGACTGCACGGATGGGTTCGGATTGACGATCACTACCTAACGACATGAAAATCAGTCCAATCCGACATTCATTGCATCGTCAACAACACACAGAAGATGGATGGCCAAGATGGCACCACGTGGCACCATCTTAGCTGCCCAATCAGCCCAATGACCTGCAGTTGCACCTTTGAAAGAAAAGGCGTGGACGATCTGGGCTGCTGGATCTTGATCCAACGGCCACAGGCACGCGTGCCTAATTCCTAAGCGAGCTAAGTAGCACCTGTGGCGGGTTGGTCGTGGATGCTATCGCGAGGCAAAGGTCGCGGGGTCGAATCCCTGCGAGCCTCAAATTGAGCTGAAGACGTGATGCGCATTCAATTCAATCGTTTGATGCAGATCATACAAGTGAGGAGCAGGCGACGTGGCGCAACGGATGTGCACGATTCACGCACGCGTGATCCTACGCAGATTCAAATGCCTGATCTGACGCGGGGGGCGCGATGCATTCTGAGCCGTTGGATGTGAGATCAGATGATTGAGAAGAGGCATGCGTTGTGCATTGAGCTGACGAAGAGGCACTAGCGAGGAGTGTAAAGACCTGTTCTATCCTGAGCCTTTTAAGATGTCTGGACTGTCGAATAGACGTCTGGTCAGACGTCTAGACCCCTTCCCAGATGTCTGAAAATTGAAATTTTGGTACGAGCCTTCACGTCTACGCTCAAACAGTACCCCTCTTCTGTCTCTTTCCCTCTTCTCTCCTCCATCCAAACCCTAACGCACCTTATAAAAGGCCCTCTCCCCCTCCCTCTCTTCCCCACTTCACCCCAGACACCTTGTTCTCTTCCTCTCCACCACAACGAGAGGAGCGAGCGCGAGAGAGAGCACGAGAGCGGCAACGAGGAGGAGAGGCGATGTGAGGAGAGGAGGAAGAGCTTGAGCTCGCGAGCTCGTGGGGGGCTCGCCGAAGGACGCACGGCTAGAGCGACGCATGCGGGAGGAGGAGCGCATCGGGGGAGACGTCCACGACACTTGTTGCAGTCGGAGCTGCAGGTGAGGAGGCGAGGCCGTGGCTGCGTGCGGCGAGGGAGAGCAATAGGTCGCTCTGATTGTGGGATTTTTCTAGAATCAGATGTCTGGCGTGACGTCCAGACGACGAGGCGGACGTCTGGTGACTACACCAGATGTCTGAAAATAGCTTTCCGGGAAGGTACGTTGCTTTTGCGGATACGGCCATGCAGGCCACAACGCAGCCTTGATCTACATGGCTAAAAGTAGTGGATTTTGTCTGTCGCATGCAGAGACAGCATCGGGAAAGAGCGGGGCATGCCCTCCCACGCGATTCGGATGTCTGCACAGCTTACCAGACGATTGGAAGCACTCCCAGACGTCCGAACGGGAGGTCGAACGTCTGGAGCTGAGTCCAGACGGTCTAGAAGAGGTTCTGGACATCTGAGGTCGACGTAGAACCTGAGGTGAGTTTCTGGTTACTTTTAAGACATCTGGACCTTGTGCCAGATGTCTGATTTAGGTCTGCAGACATGTTTTTGACCCATTTAGGGTCTGTTTGAGGTCCATTTTATGCAAACAAGATATCAATGTTTTCCTTGTGAGTTCCTCTACATGTTAGAAATCCTTATATACTATGTTGAACGTTCCATTGTGGTATGTTCCTTATTATAGGACTTCGATCAGTAGCGGGTTCGGGGCTTGCTGAGGCACGTGAGCCTGCCGTTCGAGCCCCCAATACTCCTGGGTTGTCTGGTAGAGTGGTCTTCCCCTAATTTAATCATAAAATCTGAATGCATATGTGTATTGGATAACTAGAAACCTAGGATATGGCATCAATCCTAGGACGAGAAGTACTTGCACTGTCTGTATGCGTGTTGAAATTGCAACCTTAAATGAATGAATAGAGATGTCAACAGCTATCTATTAATAAACAAGTGCTGCCTGTAAAATATGAAATACCTGTGCTAGTTAAACAGTTACATGTGACATTACCTGTTGTATATGTTAAATGATGGAAATACGAGCTGCATGTGTATAACCTTAGAATGGAAATGGGAATGATGAAACCTGGTATGGAATGGCATGAGAAATACAAGCATGAACCTTACGGGGAATTAGGAGTAGAGCTCCTGTGAATAAATGGAATGGTTCTGGAAATGTGAGTGGGAAGTGTGCTGGCCCTTGAGTACGTGGTACTAAGGAGAGCGACTGTCCCCTGTTTAGTGTAGAGCGGAGCTAGCCGCCCTTGGGTTGGGACCTGGGGTTGGGATTGGCCACTCTGCATAGACTTCTTCGCCCTCTCGTACACTGTACTGGGGAGAGCTACTAGTGTAGGGATAGAGCTAGCCACCCCACGGGGCTCAAGGTTCAGCTAGCCACCTTACACTGACTTGTTAGGCCCACTAGGCAAACCAGGGTAGTCAGACAAGGGTGCGCGGACTGTGGAGGGGTGAGACCCCTATTTGGTTCTGACGGGTTAGACCCCTGTTACTGAGAGGGCTAGGCCCTATACTGTTCCGTGCTGTACTTTGAGCGTACCCGTTAGCAGAAATGACTGACCGCGTCCCAGTGTGTGGTAGCTACCCATGTGCTTATTGCGCATGTCGTAGTCACCGCCACGTCTGTCCGTGACCTTGGGTGGTTGATTGGGTGTAGGATCACCACAGGAAACTCTCCCGACCAGGAGAGCACCACGTGTGCCTTCTACTCTTCGGAAAAGGCTGCAATCAAGATCATTCCCACGAGGAACATTCGAGGTCAAGAAAGAGATCTGAAAAGTAAACCAATGGGTGAAATGGAATAACTTGTGAAATAAAGTAATTGGAATAGATAGTTTACCTGTTAGCTTTTACTACTTTAGTTAGTTGGTTGCCAATCTACTCAGTCTTCGCTGACTTTGTTTACTCATAACTCTTTTCAGGTCCAGGTGTTGAGCAGCCCGAGTCATCGGCTGCAGAGGATGCTAGGCCTAGTCGAGCCCAGTAGTAGTCTTACTGTTGTAGTACTTTCTTTTGTTAGTGAGTTCTGACTCTTGTTACCGTTTACGTTTCTGTACTTTGTTTCCGTTTTACTGTTGTGGTGGTAATATGTACTGTTCGCAGCTTTCACTTCTTTTACTGCTTGTACTCTTTTACTGTTAGTTACTTAGCATAGTGAATGTGGTTTACTTTCCTGCTTTTTGGTTATTTCATGTTGGATGATTGGGTCTTGAAATTAGTCGAGTCGAGCCGGTCTCGTATCCTGTAGGGATTTAGGAACCAGGTCGTAACAAGGAGCGTTTTAAGTCGTTCGATCTTGAGATCAGACGACTGATCTTGCGAAAACACAAGCAAACATAGAAGGCGAGGAGGTGCATGCACGTGCGTGTGGGGTTGCAGCGATGTGGGGTCATTAGTGACTCTTAAATCCGTCACAATAGACCCGCTGATTTAATGTTTTGAATATGTAATGACCAAATTGCCCCCAATCCGTGCAACTATAAAAGGAGACCCCTACCCTACGAAATTCTCATCCCCTATTCTCTTCTCTCACCCGCTCCAGAGCTCTAAGAGCTTGTCCCAAACCCGGGATGCTCCTCTAGAGTAAAAAAATTAGAACTTTTCCACCTTCTCCCCCCTTCGTGGAGCATCCCGCGATTGCCCTCTCACTCCATTCAAGAAGCGGATCCTGCGACAACGGCGATGTCCTGCCTTGCCCCCGGTTCTTCCTGCTTCGTCCTCCATCCTCTCGCTCCATCCTCCATCTTCCAAGCGTCGCTTTGTCCGGCTCGTCCTCCAAGCAATCATCGAGGAGGATACTTCTGCCTCCATTCTCTTTACCGCTTGCTAGAGTAGATTTACTGCTTTCTAGAGTAGATTTCCTACTTTCTAGTCGTAATGATTAGTGTAATGAACAACATTTAATGATGAAATCCATGTTTATTCTACCTCCCTTTTGTCTTTATTTGTAATATTCTCTCTCTCTCTTTTATTTATTATTTGTTAAATAGATAGCTAGTTTTTGACCAGCTAATCTATTTTGTGACAAATAAAACAAACATGTATTTTTAATCAAACGTCTGCCTCCTTGTGTTCGACCCGAAATTTCTTTACGAATTTCGGTAAAATTTTATCTATTGATGGATTGCTTCGCAAATCGAACTACAAAAATAGGTTTTCAAATCCAACTCCGATTGCGTAGTTTTCTGCTACAACATGCTTCATTCACACAACAGGAAAGCTATGAGGAAAACCCATCTGGCACCCGAATTTATTTTAAGATGGAGAGCAGTTTACTCTTCTGGTCCTGATTCAAGCTGTAAAAAGCAGGTGGGAAGTAGCCATCATCGTCATGAATATGCAGCTCTAAACGTATCCCCAAACTCTTCATGTCTTTTCTTGTTTTCACTATGTCCTTTGGATCATCGGTCAGATTTAATACGTCTAAGATGTTATCCATCCATTCTTTTCGATGTGCATAATATCTAAATTATGACGTATTGCAAGATCTTTTCAGTATGGCAGCTCCATAAAGAAAATGCTTTTCTTTCGAAATCTAGAATTCCTCGAGGTCATCTAGTCATGTTTGAATGGTCGACCCAACTGTATCTCACCCATTTCTTATAATCTCTATGTACACAGACTACACAGAACATATACAACACACTCACATACTCTACACTTAGTTGAATTTTGCCTTTCTTCTTCTCTGTTTCTTCTCTTTTGTTTCTTTCTTTTACTTAGTCATTTACATAGAGCTCACCTCTCAACACTTACTATTTTTAACATTCTTTTAAGGCATGATTAGTGTTCACTAATGCAAAATTAAGGATTTTTAATTGGCGAGCAGCCTTTTCGAAGGATACACAATACTTTAATGGGTGGGACCAAACCTCTACTAAGAAACATCCTAATTTGTTAATTAGGCCTCTTAATCTCAATTTATCCTCGTTAATGGGCCCAATTAGGCCAACATACAGTGTACGGTCTCCGGCCTACACCGCATATGTAAATCACATATCAAGCTCAAATCATATGCTTAGATAAGGGTCCAGAGGCAAGAGGTTTTATCGCGCCGAGCACTTGTTGACTGGCATGCTTAGAAGACAAAATCAATTTAACTGGCGCTTGGTGAAGCTAGGCACATGATGTGGTACTAAATAGTACCCTCATCAGCGTTGAAATCTCAGCCGCACCAGTCTTGATTTGGTGATTTTGGCCCTTGATTTGAGGGCCCAAATTAATTTCAAATTTTAAATAAATTATATATTTGTAAAGCCCTTAAATAGGGCTATATAATCAATATGTATAAATAGGGCTATATAAATAAATTGGCTAATGATTACAATTTATACATATTGATTATTGGGTTTAATTCCTAATTAACATTTAAATTAGTTAATTAATGGTCTAATTGACCCTGTACAAAGTTAGTATACATATTAAATTATTTAATATACACTTTTATTATATTTTACACTTTTTATTTTAATTTACTTACAATTAAATATGTGATTTTAGGCTATTATACATATAAATTAGGTATAAATAGTATAATACTTTATAAATATAATGAAATTAGTTTAAATTATTTAAAATACTATAGTACAAATATACAACATAAGTTAGTTAAGTAATAACTTAAGTTACTAATTTATTTTAATTTAATTTAATAACTTAGCTAATAACTTAATAAATTAATTATTTATTGTATATATATAATTAAATTAAGTTACAGGTGTATTAATGTACATTATACATATATAAATACGTATGTACAGTATCATTCATAATTATGTTATTTATAGGGGTTTATTAATTTACATAGCTTATAGGACATATAAATTAATATAATTACTTGTTAAATATATAAATCTGTTATATGTAGTTTAAGTTATCTTAAATATTTAATTTACATTATACAATATAAACATAAGTTATTTATACCTATTATGTATATATTTTACAATATATACATATATAACTTAGTATATAGCTTATATTTACAAGTATATACGTACTATACGTGGTATTTTTAGGTATTTTTCAAGTTTTTATGATTTTTGTGGATTTTGTGAGTTTTATAGAAGTAGGGGGTGACAGAGAAATAAAGAGGTAAGAGAAATGAACTTATTTTTGGTGTTTTTGATTTTAAGTTCTTTTATTAAGTTCCAAGGTATACTGAATCGTCGGCTGGTATGTTATACCAAGCTGAGGGTTCAAATGACCTTGAAATTTATTATATACTTAAAAATATATCTAATCCTACTTGCTACACATTTATTTTATTTTTTTGAATTTTTTTATAGTGTTTTTATTTATTTACAAATGAAACACTTTTTAGGCCTTTAAAGAGTTTTCCACTAGAACCTAAGACACTGAAAAAGAGTTCTAATGATTGGAATGGCAATAAAAGTGTTTAGATGTGCTCTATATAGTTTAAGAAAGATGTTCCAACCAATAATTGTGATTTTCATTCATTTTTTCCTTGAATTTCCCAATGTGGATAATTAGGCACAAAAGTAGCTGACAAAAAATTGATTAAAACCAAATTACAAGCATTTAAATTCAATTAGAAGTTATTTTAGATAGATGAAGTCTTGTGCATAATGTGTACAACACTAAAAGCATCAACTATTTAAAGTAAATCAAATCCACCTACTATCCTATCAATTCAGACAGAATTAGATCTCCAACAGTAGCTACAGTTGTTGAAATTTTGTAGCAATACAATAGCAAAGCAGCTAAGTAAGCTGCTGAAATTTAGAAGCTACTGAAGCTGCTGCTGCTGATCAGACATTCCAAAATTAAATTAGACATCTTAAAATCTTTACCAAAGTGCTGCTATAGTGTGTCTGTTCTTCAATTTCAGTTTGAAAACACCCAAGATCATACTTAGTGAAGTCTAATCTGGGATGTTTTAATGTCTAACTCAGGGTATAATTCTTATCTTAGATCTCTTTAAAATCAGGGAAGAAGATCTGAAATCAATTGTTTATAAAAATAAATTTGCAAACCCTTTAAAACCATTTCAAATCTCCTTCCAAAAATCCATTAAAGCCCCAATCACACCTCCAATATAAAATTTGAAAAGTAGATATATGGAGGGTAAAATGTCACCCCAATTGGGCTTTTACTTTGGGTCTTATGATGATCTTCTCCACTTAATCTCCTTGAACACCATTTGTGGGTGTTCAAGGTAATTTGGTGGATTGGTCAAGACCCGTTGGGTCCTTGTCCTATCTTAAATCAAGGAGACCGATTCTCCTTGATAGAACTCTTCAACAACATGCTTGGATTAGGTATATGCTCATCCACAAATTAAAAACCAAATCCCAAAACATTGGATTCATTGCATACACCCAAATCAAGCACTTAAAATCCTCAAAAAGCTCGATTAAATCCAATGAAGCTCAAAATGAATTCCAAATCACTGAATTGGACATTAAAAACCATTTTAAACATGATCAAGCCATTTGAATTGGTAAAACAAGATCGGGGGATCTTTGTGGAATTATGGAATGAGTGGGAGACCCCTCAAGTGGTTTTTGGCACTAATTTCATATCTGAGAACTAAGTTTCTTAGGTCTGAAATTAGACCTTGATGAAGGGGTGATGAGTGAATTTAAAATCGAGGGAAGAAGAAAGAGATAAAATGGAATGTAAGGGGAGAGTAATGATCAAGTGAATGTGAGTGGATTCATCTTATAATCTGAATTGATCAAAGGAGGTGCGGGATCTAAATTACCCTACTCCTAAACTAATCTAACAAGCACTTTACCTAGAAAGCAGTAAATTACACTAATTCTACTCCTAGAAAGCATGTAAAATCTACCTAATGGAAATCAAGAGGTGTCCAAGGTCACCCGCCGTTGGCCGGTGTCGATGAAAGGGGAGAAGACCCATCAGCTGACGAAGATGATGTCCAAGAGCGAACGGCCAGTGACTGGAGGCGATCTAAAGGTGGGGGAAAGTCTTTGCTATCACCGCAGATCGACAAACTTGAGGTGAGGGAAGCTAAGAGCATGGAAGAATGGAATCACTCAGGGGGAGGGAGCAGTTCAGGTGTGCGTTTGAGCTGAGGGTGTGCTTAAGTTGAGTGACAGAGTGAATCAGGGCATCGTAGTGGTGCGATTAGCCACCTAGGTCATGGGCGGTGGAGATGAGAGGAGAGGAGCGCACGTGGATTCAAGTCAAATCCTAGCCGCTAGATCTGATCTAGGGGTAGAGGTGACCGCACGCGATGATTCGCGTGAAGGTTTGATTGAGGAGTAGCCATAGATCAATAGGATCACGAGATGGATGGTTGGGATGAGGCCTATTCTTCGTGGTGAACAGTGCTCACGGGAAGAGCAGGTGCTATGAATTCTTTTAGTGAATTTGCGTAAAGAACCCAAAATAAAGGGGCAGAAAAATATCAAGTAGGCCCATAAGTGGTCAAGAATCAATTCAATACAGTCCTTATGGCTTTACAAAAGGGTCCCTGCAGGTTACAAAAAGGTCCTTGGAAGGATTTCTATGCATGAAATGTGATATGTGAAACTCTAATTGCAAGGTCCTAATGATGTCTAAATGCAACCAAGTTTTTATTGAAGCTCAATTGAACATATTAGAAGTTAATTTCACTTTTGATTTGGAGTTTTAAGCTTATTTGTGTGTTCAATTTGCAATTGGATCACCATTTTGTATTTAATAATAGAATATCTCAATAAATGACCTAATTATGCATTTTTAGCACAAAATTGATGTTTTAGGTCTTTTCTATTATTTCCCACACTTAACTCTTTTTTTGTGTCAATTTGATAGTGTTTAACCTACTTTCTAGCTTAACTTGGGTATTTTAGCTATGATGAGCCACAACTCATCATAACCCCATGATTAGGTTTTGCTAGACCTTTAGCAAACAACTCATTAAAGTGCAAAGCAGTTTAAGTATCAGCAAGGTAAGTGTGATGAGATATCCATTTTCCTTTCCTTTCTTTTTCTCAAAAAGTTTAGTGTTTAGAGATGATCTCTAAGCTGAAAGATTTTTTTGATAAACGAACTATGTTTTTGTCTGGACATTATGGGAACCTATTACTTAGGAAGACTGATTAGAACTTAAGTTTGATATGACGTAGACCATCTCTCAACCAACAAGGACTCTTGATATTTAAACCTTAAGTCGAATTCCAGGACTCAAAGGATTTTACAAGACTTAGAACCTAAGAGGTTATGGCTGTGCTTAGTGATGGGTCAGGATTAACCAAGTGAAAATCAAAACTCAATATCGGGGTTTCACTTCTTTTTAAGTCCAGCTTGGTCCTAGCTTCAACTCATGTTTTTGGATTGACTCTTAAAAATGAGGAAGACTCAAGCCCAACTCTTATTGCATTTGTGGGTTAAAGAATATTTGGTGGAACAAGGTATTTGTATTGCACCCTGAAAACATTTTTTGGTGGAATTTATGTATATACAGGACTTGGAGAACATACCTAACTTATTCCAAAGAATTTCTTTTTCTGAAACTTTTTCTCTTTTTTTTTCAATAATTGTCGATATGTCTCCGATAATTTTATTTGGTAGAGCACACCTTATTTGGTAGGTGAGTTCTTTGATGGAAAGAGCTTCTCCTAGACACAAGACTAGAGACTAGGACAAAGAGTCTATCTGCACGCATAGATAAGGACTCCACCTTCCCTAATGAACACTAGAGTTAAATTTCAAATTCACAAGGTCTTTCCTGACACTGTGTCGCGTAAACCAAGGTTAGTGATGACTCTACAATTGCAAGTGTTAATAACATCAATTAGAGTCAATTTTGAGGGTACTTGTGTGATAATGTCAGATTATAATGGGCTTGGGAGCATTACATGCATATTGCATGATCTTTACATTTTAATTGCTTAGAATCAATGTTTACTGACCATGTGCACAAGTTCATTTTGAAACAGGTCTTAGATGAGCAATCCGACTATATGGATGGATTCGGATCGACGAACGAAGTTCAATGGACTCAAAATCACTTCGATCCGACCTCCGTAGCTCCCACAACAAGCTTGAGAAAGATCAATGGCCAGGGGGCAATGTGACATCCTTACATGCCTCAGATGAAAAATCCCACCATACAGATGGATTCGGAGCGATGATCGCAGTTCAACAAGGCAAAAATCATCTCGATCTGAGCACCATGGCACCCTCTACAATAGAAAGAAGATGGATGGCCCAGATGGTGCCACGTAGTGCCATCCAGGCCACCCCTCACACCCCCAGCATCACAAGGCACATGACGCGCGTGAAGTGGCAGTGCAGCAATGCATGCGTGGGTGCAAGGCAGCGTAGCGACAGGGTTGGTAGCATGCGCGTGCTTGCATGGGCGTATGCGCAGGGATTAGCGTGCGCTAGCACACGCGCGCGCGACAAGGAGTGCACCAATGGGGCATGAGCGGCTAGTGCATCTTCAGCGACAGCTGCAGGGGCCTTTAGTGATGCTTGCAGCTGTCACTGAAGACCTAGATTTGAATTTAAGCCCTCTCCTCACTAATAAAAAGGGTCCTACCCAACCCATTTGCACCAAGCTTGCCTCCACGAATTTCCACCACTTCATAGAGCTCCCAAGTAAGGTTGTGAAGACGCCGAGCCACCGACGGAAGCCCCTCTACCGTCGTGGCTGTCTCGACGCCATTCGCCACCTTACATTCAGTTTTTATTGTTGATAGTTGTAGTTCATCTATTTTCAAGCATTCATCTATATTTTTGTTGGTCATAACATTTGATAGTCAAGATAATACATCTTTTGATATATTATTCTCATATGTTTAGATTCTCGAACCCTACTCTCTCTCTCTTTATCTCTCTCTCCTTCTCTCTCTTTCTCAAATCGGTTTGCAAGTGAACAAACGACATATTTACATGACACGAAAGTCACTAAGCGATTCATATTATTGTCTCCTTATGTTCCACACTCAAACTCACATCCGATTCTTTATTTAAAAATTGACATTGTAAACGCGCTACAATGAACGATTTACGGAAATGCATCCGACGAACGTCAGTTTTTTGCGCCATTGCTGGGGAGGCAACGGATCTCTTATTCGCTTTCATTTTCTTGGTCATTATTTATACTTTTGTTATCTAACTTGCTCTTTTCTCTCTTCTTGTGGTTGTAGGAACCTTGTGCATCGGCAATGGGAGGAGAACGAGTCAGGTTGGATCGAAAGGAAGCACAAGAAGAAGACCGCCATTGACCCGAAGGCTTGATCTTGTGTTCCCACGATCCAAAGGTAACTTTCCATCCTTGGACCAAGAAGTGGTGGTGTTATTAAAAAAACTCTCTTTTGTTTGTCGAAGAAAAATACCACCACTAAGTCTTCAACCCGTTAACTTAAAAAAAAAATCATTTTTTGGACTCAGGTTGACGACATGATTAAAGGACCCTCTACACCTCTAAAAATTTTGAAAAAAATCTCAAAGGTGTCCCTTCCAGTAAGTGAACTCCCCTTCAATTTTGAGTGCCAAACTCCTTGTGGTTTGGCTGTGAGAAATTCGCTACTGGAAGTGCACAAGGTTGTTTTAAGTTTTGGAGATCTGTAGGGTGTTCTTACTGCTACGAACTCCACGTAGCTCAGATTTGTGAGAGATTTATATTTCTAGAAATATATTGAAATTCTCTACACTTCATCTGAATAAAATTTTTGCATTTAAAATTTATTAGTGCTTGTTCTGATCAAGATATTAAACTTGCGCAATGATCTAGAAGTTCTGGACAGATTGACCCCCTTGGAAAAATGTGAATTTGGGTAGGCTACTGTCCTTAAAAAATTCTGAAATTGATTTTGTTGAAAAGCTCATTTGATTTTGGTCAAGATAGGGTCATTGCTTATTTTGATTGGACCATTCTTGACAAAATCTTAAAACAGATTCATTGAATAGAAGCTGCACACCCTAGGATCTTCCACACTAGGGAGTTTTGATTTTATACAGTCACATGAAAGGCCTTAAAGAAAATCAATTTTCACCAACCGTGTGCCTATACATTTGTGCCATGTTTGAAGGTGTAAACAAGTGAGAACTTTAAAAGCCATTAAAGCAAGATTTAAATCCTAAAAATCACACACCTTAATCTTGCCTGTGAAGGAACACTTGTTTTGGCATTGGGTCCTTACACCCAATTGTGCACACACTTCTCGCATCTATTTCCCTTCGCACTTCTCTTAGTTGTTCTCCAGTGTATGCACGGAAGGGGATCACTTCATCTCAAATTGGTTGCTTTAGATAGAAAAACTAAGAGAAAACTTGATTTTTCTAAGGGTACGACTGAGGACATGGCTAATCCACGAGTTGAGGAGGCTGAGGGTCAACTTCAACCTGATGCCATGGCCATGATTCAGGCTCAGATTACCACCAACCACCAACTTCAGCAACAATAGATTCACACCATCATGCAGGCCATACACTGACTACAGAACCCTCAGGGGTAGAATCAAGGATAGAACCCTCAAGGACAACCCCCGCTGAACCCACCACCACCCCTTGAGGGCCAACCAAGGCCTCTCTATGATTTTTACGATCCGTCTGCCATCCAGGTAGAGCCACACCTTAGGGTCCCCGAAGGGGGAGATGATTTTGAGCTAAAACCCAATGTCCTTAGCTTGATTCAAAGCCATTTCCATGGGAGCTCAAATGAAGACCCTTTCCAACACCTAGAGGACTTAGAACAGATTGCCCGGACTGTAAAACCTAGGAACATCAGTTTAGATATTGTTTTAATCGAGATGTTCGCGTTCTCCCTAAGAGATAAAGTGTCTCATTAGCTTAGGACTTTAGGGAGACCCATCTCCACTTGGGTGGAATTAAGGCATGCTTTTCTTAAGAAGTTTTTCCCCATAGGAAAGACTAATGCCCTTAGGAGAGCCATTACTACTTTTACCCTGCAAAGTGGAGGGCAATTTCATGAGGCATGGGAGAGATTTAATGAATTATTGAAGAAATGCCCACACCACAAGGTTTCAAGGTGGCAATTGGCCTAGATTTTCTACCATGGTCTGGACAGCAACTTTAGGAATTTTGTGGATGCTTCATGTAGAGGAAACTTTTTGAATAAGGATGAGGAGAGCATGTTTGAGCTCTTTGAATCAATGAGCGAGAATTCACTTAACAATGCCTCCATGACCCAATTTAATCGGTCCAGTCAACCCCGTGGTGGGATTTATGAGGTGCAAACCAATTCTAGAATGGTTGACATGGACATTATAGCCAAGAAGTTGGATCGAGTTGAGTTGGTGGATAAAAAGATTAATGAGCTGCTGAACCAAACTCGAACCCTGTTATAGACCTTCTCCCTAGCGAAGGGAGCTCACAATGTGGACTTGGTTGAATCTATGAAGCAAATGCACCTGGAACAACCCTTGACCATGTTCCAGGGAGGGACCTTTGATCCCTCAAACTATGATTATTCTTTCCCCTCCCCTTCAGCACCTTCTACCTTTGAAGATGGCCAGGTCATCCAAGGATTTTTTAAGCCAGACCCTTTCTCCAATACTTACAACCCTGGATGGAGTAACCACCCAAACTTTGCCTAGTTTAATCAAAAATCGAACCAATTCCAGAACCAGCCTAGGCAACATCCTCCCTCTTATCAGCCTGGTCCACCTACCAAACCACCCTATAACTAGAATAGGGTAGCTCCTACTTAGCAAAACAAAATGGACACCCTAATCAAGATGATGGTTGATATGAATCAGAATCATCAGGAGGGGATGGCTTTAATGAAGGGACAATTGGGCCAGCTATTGGATAACAAACAACAAGGGTCCCTTCCATCTCAGCCACAACCAAACCCGAGGAATGTAATGAATAGAGGCTACAATCCTCAAAGGTTCCAACCAAATCCGGGGCAAGCTCATATGATTCAACAAGCCCCACAGACACCTCCCAGGTTTGCTACTTCATCTTCTTCTCAAGGACCTAACCCTGGTTTCAATGCCTCAGTCAATGCGGTTACCTTGAGAAGTGGCACTCAAACCCAGGATGCCAAATGGCCAACCCCTCCCGTGGCCTCATTACCCGAGATAACTAATTCTGAGGATGAACGGGAGAAACCCAAGGATTAGGAGCCTGAACCAATTCAAATCCAAATACCATACCTTGAAGCTTTGGAGAAAATAAAGAAAAAGAAAAATGTGGCTGAGAATGAGGAGATGTTAGAGATTTTTAAGAAAGTATAGATCAATATACCTCTCCTCGAAGTAATTAAACATATTCCAGCTTGTGCTAAATTTTGGAGGATGTCTATACACCTAAGCATAAGCCAAGAACCCAAGCACCTAGGAAGGTAGTGCTCTCGGAACAAGCTAGTTCAGTGATATTAAGCAGTCTACCTCCTAAAAGAATTGACCTAGGAGCACCTTTGATATCATGTAATATTGGTGACATGAATTTTGATAGAGCACTCTTGGACTTAGGTGCCTCAATTAACCTAATCCCAACTACCCTTTGTCACCAGTTAGGATTTGGGGAATTAAAGCACACACTTGTGACCATCCAACTGGCCGACCGATCCATGAAAACCCTGAAGGGGGTAGTTGAGGATGTAGTTGTACGAGTTAATGACCTCTACTTCCCAGTTGACTTCTTAGTCCTTGATATGGAAGTCGCCGAACAATCACAAAACACACCCATCATCTTGGGTAGACCCTTCTTGGCTACGGCCAAGGCTATCATTGATTGCGACATGGGATGTATGGAAATCACCTTTGGAGATAAAAAAAATGCAATTGGATATCTTCAAGGCAACCAAGTCCTTTAATTGTGGTTGGGTCGAGGAATGTGATCCTGTGGATACCCTGGTTGAAGAATGCTTGACAGCAAATTCCTTAGAGGACTACTGGACTCAACCAACTTTAGACAACCCCAATCATGAAAGTGATGAGGAAAAGGTCAATGCCCCCAACAATAATTATCAATCTTGGGAGACACCCACTGGAATTGAGGAAGGAAATCCGCTTACGGATACAAATCTAGAGGGAAGCCCTGAAATGCAAACCTTTTATTTTGAGGATCCAATCAGTCATGAATCTTTTCAAGAAATGGATTCACATGACAATCAAGATTTCAATGTCCCAAATAATCTAGGGGAATTTGAGCAAAGGCAGGATGGATATCATGAGAGTACTGACTTGGACATCTCTAGTCAGGCACACCTGGGCAATATTGAGATGATTTTACTTAAGGATTTCGATAATCAAATGTGCCTTGATAGATCTGAAGTTGACACGATTGCTCAGTCTGAGTCACGTCCTATGAGAAGCGAATCTGTTTCTACTCCAACATCGCATGAGTCACATTTTTCTCTTCCAACCTACCAGGGTGATGAAGGAAACCTTGAGTTTGCATTTTTTCCTCCTAATTCTAATTTTCGATTATCGGGGGATACCTTTGAAGATTCAAGTAGGGAAACAGAAAGGCCACCTAATGTTGAGGAGTTCGATACATATGAGGGTGAAATATTGAGTAGAATGAATTGGGCACTTACTCATAATCCTAATCAATCTAATGGATGGCTCGACTCAGAGGCTGAGACAGATTTTGATGAATTTGAAATTAGTACCAATGAGGATGGGATGATTTCTGATGAGGATTTTAGTGACCTTTCTAGAAAGCTTCAAATCTCACATGTATCCTCATATAATCTAGGGCCTAGGGGGAGCTTGATTTTCGATATCAATCACCATTATGAAGACCCCTATGATCTAGACTCTGTTGTTGACTTGCATGATGATTTTCATTTCAATCCATTACCTTAGCAACCTCTCATTGAACTATGGAACAGAATCAATGAGCAAAATTGGCATCATGACTCGCATTCTGATTACTCTCCATTCTTTCCACAATTTTCTATAGAGAGACTCTTTGGCATAGGGATACACCATAAGTTGGTCCACAGTTGTGGACTAGTGATTCTTGGAGCAAATGAGCACATTTTCATATTGGCCTTGATAACCCTATCTTCTGCAAGTATTAAGCCACCTGATTAAGTCTTTGCCTTGCTAAACTTAGCACGAGGCACTAAACTCAGAGCTTCCTGGGAGGCAACCCAAAGGTTTCAAGCTGACCAGATACATGGTGACGACTCAGGTGGTTTCTTTCCCTACTCCCTTGCATATATTTATTTTTCCAATGAGGACATTGTCCAACTTAGGCATTGGGGGGTGGTAATTCATAGGATTTGAGTAAAAAATTGCTAGCTTAAACTAATTTTATTTCTTTTTATAAAAAAAAATTAAAATTAGGAAAAGCAAACTTAGGTATTAGAAGCTTGTCGACTTTAGGAAATGATATGTTAGACCTAATTGCCTAGACCCTTCAGGTCTTCGGACTTAATTAGTTTGGGTGTCCAATAAAATGTGAACTTGGTCTCGAGTCCTCGCTACCTTAATATATATTAATCTGGTCAATAAAGTAGGGTGATAAATATACGACTTATCAGCCCATCCTCTGATTTGGGGGGATTTTTAGTCTAAGCATCTACACATTTTTGCACTGACTCACTCATCGGCGGTTCTAACGGAAATTGGGTAGCTAATGAACCTTCTAGGGTGGTATGGCTGGCAAGTTGTTTTCATAACAACCCATTGGTAGGTTGTCCAGATCCCAGTCATAGGACCATTCTCTTTCACTACTTCCTATAAGTAAATCTTAGATCAGGAAAGCCACCTACTTAAAAAAAAGGAGAAAAAAAAAAGAAATAAACCACCTTCACCACACTAGTATGGCTGGCAAGTTGTCGTGGGTAATAGCCCATTGGTCGGTTGTCTAGATCCTAGCTCATAAAATGCACAAGAATTCCAAAACACTTAAGGAAGAAGCGGGGAAGTAGCATAATATGGGGAGACATACACTGGGTTCGCCCTTGTGTTGACCCCACAAAAATAAAAAGTAGGGAGAAAGCTACCGATCAGATAGATACACCTTTAGGCAACATTTTTTTCTTTCGGGTCACCTAGAGGCGTAAAAACCTGAAGCCCATTTTAATTGCCGTTGAGTGAGTCTATCATTTTCACAATAAGATGCTTAATACTATGAATCCTTTCTGAGTCTTGGGTAGATTGGGTAGCCATGAAAGGTTACCCTGAAATTCTCAACACCAAAAATCCTAAAAAAAAAATTTAGAAAAGATGAAAGAGAAAAAAAATGTATTTGCTTCTATATAGAATAAGGCAAGGACTCGGGCGGTTGGCATTTTGGCAGGCAACCCAGGCACTGTTGAGTCTTAGCGAGTTAGGTTTTTAGTAGAAATTTCCTCTTATTGACAAGCAACATTTGCCTAAGCGATCAATTCCTAATTTTAGTTGTAAATAGCATTTAGATCAAACCTTGCTAGGGACTAGCAAGGGGTGGGCATGGGGGTATGATGACTCTACAATTACAAGTGTTAATAACATCAATTAGAGTCAATTTTGAGGGTACTTGTGAGATAATGTCAGATTATAATGGGCTTGGGAGCATTGCATCATATTGCATGATCTTTGCATTTTAATCACTTAGAATCAATGTTTAATGACCATGTGCACAGGTCCATTTTGAAATAGGTCTCAGATGAGCGATCAGATCGTATGGATGGATCCAGATCAACGAACAGAGTCAAATGGACTCAAAATCACTTCGATTCAACCTCCGTAGCTCTGACAACAAGCTTGAGAAAGATCAATGGCCAGGAGGCAATGCGACATCCTTACAAGCCTTGGATGAAAAATCCGACCGTACGGATGGATCCAGAGTGATGACCATAGCCCGGCAGTGTGGGAATCATCTTGATTTAAGCATTGTGGCACCCTTTACAATAGAAAGAAGATGGACAGCCCAAACGGTGCCACGTGGTGCCATCCAGGACACCCCTCACACCCCCAGTAGTACAAGGCGCATGGCGTAGTAGCATAGTAGCATGCATGCAGGAGTAAGGCAGCGCAGCAGCATGGGTGGCAACGTGCACGTGCGCGCGGAGTAGCTTGCGTGGGCATATGCGAGCGGACCAACGTGCGCCAGCACATGCACGCGTGATAAGGAGTGCAAGGCATGCGCCAGTGGGGCGTGAGTGGCGGGTGCGTCTTTAGCGATAGCTGCAGGGGCCTTTAGTGATGCCTGCAGCTGTCACTAAAGACCTAGATTTGAATTTGAGCCTTCTCCTCACTTATAAAAAGGGTCCTACCCAACCCATTTGCACCAAGCTTGCCTCCATGAATTTCCACCACTTCATAGAGCTCCCAAGTAAGGTTGTGAAGATGCCGAGCCACCGACGGAAGCCCCTCTACCGTCATGGCTGTCTCGACGCCATTCGCCACCTTACATTCAGTTTTTATTGTTGATAGTTGTAGTTTGTCTATTTTTCAAGCATTCATCTATATTTTTGTTGGTTATAACATTTGATAGTCAAGATAATACATCTTTTGATATATTATTCTCATATGTTTAGATTCTCGAACCCTAATCTCTCTCTCTATCTCTCTCTCCCTCTCTTTCTCTTTCTTAAATCGGTTTGCAAGCGAACAAACAACATATTTATGTGATACAAAAGCAACTAAGCGATTCATATTATCATCTCCTTGTGTTCGACACTTGGACTCACATTCTATTCTTTATTTAAAATTGACGTTGTAAACGCGCTACAACGAACTAACGCAAACGGATCTGACAAACGTCAGTTACTTAGACTCCTAAGCCAAAGCAAACCAATGAATCCTATACTGGTCACTCAGGTACAAGAATACGTCCTAAGTTAGGAGAGATTGTGGTCTATCTTGTTAAAGATTAAAGTGTATTAAGCCAAAGCCTGAGCGAATCAAGCTACAGTGGCTCGGAAAGTCTAACCAGCAAAGGTTGAATATTCATAAACACTTATTATATTTTTGTTTTCAGTTAGAAGATCATAATTAAACACTTATATTCTTTTTAATTCTTTTTCTCTCCTCAGAATTTGTTGTCTTTTGGAATTCTCCCTCAACAATAGATCATTCAGGTTGTCCCTTATTGTATTTTTGGAATTTTGTGTTTTTTCATTTTTTTGTATTTTTGACTTTGTAATTATTTTTCAAAATTTTTCAAAACTTTTCAAATTTTTTGGTATTTTTGATAATACTATACTATATACACTATAGATGTGTCTACAACTGCATTTCAGTAAATGATTCACCATTTACATGCCCCCATGCTTAAATGATGCAATGTCCTCATTGTACTAATTGGGTAGATGCAAATGCATGCTCTGCTTTTCACTATCTTAGACTGGGTGAAGGATGGAAGTTGGAATGAGGAGATAAAATCTCTGTGCAGACAATTTCAAGTCTGATACAAGATCAGAGTGGAAGTCGAGCTAAGAAGTGGAATGCATGACATATGTGATAATGAATGTATGCTAAAAATGCAAGGGTAGACACCTAATGCAAGAAAGGTGAAAATAATAAAGATGAAAATAACTATATACAAAGGATAGGTTTGCTAAGTTTAATGCCTTCACCTAGGCATAAGCCCAGTAGATATGTCGTTAAAAGTAGGTTCAAGAAGTTGGAGTGAAATAATAAAACTGACAAGTCTGAGATCATGTGGCTTAATTAAAGGTTTCAATCTTTGTCCATTGACAGTGAAAGGTTTAGATTTGTCAATCTCAGTGATCTCAACGGCTCCATTGTCAATATGCATCAGAGTCAGAATTAGATACTTGGTACAAGGCCCAAGTAAAAGGAAAGAGTGTATCTAGAAATAAATCTACAGCTTCCACCTCTTCAATTAATGAATGTAGAGTCAAGATGAAGAAGATGAATTTGGGTTGGGAAGAAGAGGTGATTGCTGACATGAGTAAAGTGTGGATGGATCAGGATTGTGTAAGGCTTGTGATATGACATGTGCTTGGCCTTGGGAAGGTCTAGGTTAGACATACCTCTGGGCAGGTATGTTCCTTGGATTGGGTTCTGCTTGAGATGGGAGTGAATGTGGTTGACGGGATTCTGTCAAGTGTGTTAGCTAGGCTCTCATCTCAGCTAAAGCCGTGTCCTGTCTCTACTGGATAGCAATGTTTTGTTGTTGCATGTCAGCAAGAGCTTTCATGATTGTCCCCAACTGGTCATCTCGTGTTACGACCCGATTCTCGAATCCTTACAGGACACGAGAATCGGACCGACTCGACTGATCCCAAGACCTAGTCGTCCAACGAGAAAGTAACCAAAAAGCAGTAAAATAAAACACATTCACCATGTAAGTAACTAACAGTAACAAAAGTATAGCAGTAAAGAAAAGAACTACTACAGTACATACCACCACAACAGTAGAGAATTAAAACAGGTATAGAAATATGAAGTTTACAATAAAAGAGTACAAGGTGAAACAGAAATACTCACTACTACAGAAAAATGGTACAACAAAAATATAACTACTGGGCTCTACTAGGCCCAGCACCCTCCGCAGCCGCAGGCTCTGGCTGCTCAACACCTGGTCTTGAAAAAGGTGACAAATATGACACGTCAGTGAAACGTTGAGTAGAGTGGCTGTTGTTTTTAATTTCTTTCTTTATTTCTCTATTTACTCTTTCTTGAATTATTTCTCAGATCTTTCTCTTGATCTTGAATGTTCCTCGTGGGAACGATCTTGATTGTAGTCTTCTCCAAAAAGTAGAAGTAGCACGTGGTGCTCTCCTGGCTGGGAGAGTCCCCCGTGGTGGTCCTACCTTCAGTCAACCACCCCAAGGTCGCTGACAGACGTAACGGTGACTACGGCACGCGCGATAGGCACACGGGTAGCTACCTCGCACTAGCACGCGGTCAGTCGTTTCTGTTAATGAGTGCGCTCAAAGCACAGCACAGAACCAGTATCGGGTAGAGCCCTCTCAATAACAAGGGTCCAGCCCCTCCACAGTCCGCGCAACCTCGCCTGACTACCTTGGTTTGCCCAGTGGGCCTAACAAGTCAGTGTAGGATGGCTAGCTGAACCCCGAGCCCCATGGGGTGGCTAGCTCCCTCCCTACACTAGTAGCTCTCCCCGGTACGGTGTTCGCGAGGGCCAAAAAGTCGATACAAAGTGGCCAGACCTAACCCTAAGTCCCTGGGGCGGCTAGCTCCGCTCTGCACTAAATAGGGGGATAGTCGCTCTCCTTGGTACTCCATACTCAAGGGCCAGCTCACTTCCCCATCCACTTTCCCAGTTCCATTCTATTTATTTTCCAAGAGTTCCACTCCTAATTCCCCGTAGGGTTCATGCTCATATTTCTCAGGCCAAGCCATACTAGGTTTCATCATTCCAGTTTCATTCACATTTAGCCCATGTTTCCAACATTTAATATCAATTTATATACAAGCACCTCAAATTTAATTTCCAAACAACAGGAATTACATGTAGCCGTTACTAGCAGCAGTACTCTACATTTCACAGGCAGCTGTTAGCCAATTACAGGCAATTACCATTATTCTGTCTACTTATCCAAGACTGCAATTCAGGTATTCAAGACATTCATTTCAGTGTTTCTGTTCCTAGGATTCATGCCACACCCTAGGATCTATCATTCAATCTAGTTTTCAGGTCCTAGGATTCATGCCATACCCTAGGATCTATCATTCAATCTAGTTTTCAGGTCCTAGGATTCATGCCACACCCTAAGATCTATCATTTATTTCAGAGATGCATTAATATTTATAAATAATTAAGGGGAGCCACTCCGCCAGCAAAATCGAGAGTAATGGGGGCGTGATCGACAGGTCCACGTGCCTCTGCAACCCCTAAAGCAGCAACAGAACAAGGTCCTAGCACAAGGATCAATCATAAGGAACCACTTAGAGCAGGATACAAGCATTTTAAACAAGTAGCGGAACTAATTTTGAGAAGAACGGAATCTTAAACGCGGAAATCGGACCTTGAACGGACCCTAAATGGGTCAAAAATGACAATTCTGACTCAAATCAGACGTTTGGAACACCTTCCAGACATCTTAAAAAGTGGCCCAGGTAATACCTCACTCTACGCTACTCCTCAGACGTCCAGGGATCCTGCTGAATCGTCTGGACCCAGTTCCAAACGTCCGACCACCTCTCCGAACGTCTGGAGATGCTCTCCGTCGTCTGGTGCTGTGCCCAGACGTCTGAACTGCGTGGGAGGGCGTGTCCCCGCACCTTCCAGAAATGAAACCCGCACGCGTGATGAAAGCCTCCTCAACATGACACATCTCAGCACTTCGGCGAACGGCCTACATGGCCGCATCCGCAAAAAGGAGGTAGAGGAGAATTTTCGTACCTCTCAGACATTTGGAGCTTACTCTAGACGTCGCCTGCGTCGTCTGGACGTAGGTCTAGACGTCTGATTCTGGGAAAAATTCCCAGAATCAAAACCTTCTCGCCTTCTTCCCACTGCACGCGAGCTCGCCACGCAGCCGCTTGCCCGCTGCTCGAGCTGCAGCAGCACCAAGGGAGGTCTCCCCAGCACGATGCCCCTCCGTGCGCACGCTGGCCGGCCTCGAGCTGCTCTGGCGGGCTCTCTCTCTCCTTCTCACGTTGTTACGAACGCGTGCCCCAGACGTCTTTTAAGACGTCTGGGAGGTGGCCCAGACGTCGGACTAGACGTTTGGGATCACATCCAGACGTCTGACCAGACGTCTGGGATCGTTTCCAGACGTCTGGAAATCAGTTATTTTCGACACGCGCGGGTCGTCTGCGCGCCTGAGCGCGCAGACTGCATATTCGCTTATTCTTCTCTCTGCGGCTGCAGACGCCACTGCCGTGCTCCCTCTTTCTCCTCCTCGCGCGGCCTTAAAAAGACCACGCCTCCCCTCGCTTCCGTCACCTCCACCCCTTTCCTCTTCTTCTTCCAGTGAGCGAGCGCGGGGTTGCTGCGGCGGCGACAGCTGCAGTGAGTGTGGAGGGGGTGCTGCGTGCGAGAGCGGCGCTCAGCCGTGAGGGCGAGCTCGCCAGGGCTGGCGGGAGAGGAGCGCAGCGGGGGTGGAACGATGCGGGAGGCCTGCTGTGGCTCGAGCAGCAGGCGCACGAGGTGCGACGCGGGCGGCGTCATGAGCGGAGGGCGAGTCGTGCCCTAGTTCTGGAAAAATTTCCAGAATCAGACGTCTGTGCTGATAGCCAGACGGTGAGGTTGACGTCTGGAAGACTTTCCAGACGTCTGAAAGGTGAGTTTTCCGTCTTCTTCTTCCTTCTTGACGACTGACCGTACTGAGGGAGGGAGATGGGTGTGCGCAGGCTCGGTGATTCGCCATCCAACACGAATCAGACGTCTGGCTGTAGTACTAGACGGCGGGAGTGACCTCCAGACTTCCGGGGTGACCATCGGACGACTGGAAACTAGGCCAGACGTCCCCGCAGGCTTCTGGACATCTGAGAAACCACGTAGAACAAGGTAATTCTCTGATCCACTTTTTAAGATGTCTAGAAGAAGTTCCAGACGTCTGATTTTGCACAGTGTCGTCGTTTTCGACCCGTTGAGGGCCCGTTCGGGTTTCGTTTTCCGCGTTTCGAGTTGCATTCTTTCCGAAATTAAATCCTCTACCCGTCTACAGTAGCTATACAATGTTTTGAGACACTCCTTGTATTTGATCCTTGTGATAGGACCCCGTTCTGTTGCAGTCTCGGGGGTCGCGGAGGCACGCGGGATTCCCGACCACGCCCCCATTACTCCCGTTGTACCTGGTAGAGTGGCTTTAAGTTATTAATAAAATATGTTAAATTATGGAACCATAAATAGAACCTAGGACATTGCATGAATCCTAGGAATGAGAAATAGATGGAATGATAGCTCTTAGGTGTTGCATGAATCCTAGGGCTGGAAAACTAGATTGTATGATAGATCCTAGGATATGGCATGAATCCTAGGATGGGAAAACTAGTGGAATGTATAATACTGCAGTCTTGGAAAATGGAAAGAGATATAAAGCTGCCTGTAATTTGAATTAACAGCTGCCTGTTGTGAATAAATAACGTGGTTGAGAACCTGGATGTTTGAGTAAAAAGGATGGAACCCTATGGGGGAATTAGGAGTGGAACTCCTGGAAAGAGAAAGGAATGGGACTGAGATGTAGTTGTGTACTGTCTCTTGGGTACATAGTACCAAGGGAAGTACCTGTACCTGTTTAGTGCAGAGTGGAGCCAGCCGCCCCAGGGACTCGGGGTTAGGACTGGCCACTCTGTACCGACTTGCTGGCCCTCGCGTACGTAGTACCGAGGAGAGCTACTAATGTAGGGAGGTACTAGCTACCCCACGGGCCTCGGGGTTCTACTAGCCTCCTACACCGACTTATTTAGGCCCACTGGGGCAAACCAGGGTAGGCAGGCGAGGGTGCGTGGACTGTGGAGGGGAAAGGCCGCGGTTTGGTTACTGTGGAGGGGTTGGACCCTTGTTACTGAGAGGGCTCTACCCTGGACTGGTTCCGTGCTGTGCTTTGGGCGCACCCGTTAACGGAAACGACTAACCGCGTGCCAGTCTGCCTTTGTGTGGACTACCGACAGCTGAATAGGGTCACCATCAAAAAAAGATATCCGCTGCAGAGGATCGACGACTTGTTTGACCAGTTGCGGGGTGCCACGGTGTTTTCCAAGATCTACTTGAGGTCGGGATACCACCAGTTGAGGATCAGGGAGACCGATGTCTCCAAGACAGCTTTCCACACCCGGTACGGACACTATGAGTTTTTGGTCATGCCGTTTGGGCTGACCAATGCCCCCGCTGCTTTCATGGACCTGATGAACCGGGTGTTTAGACCGTACTTGGACCAGTTCGTGGTGGTTTTCATAGATGATGTACTCAGCTATTCTAGAGATCGGACGCAGCACGGACAGCACTTGCAGATGGTTCTGGACACTCTGAGACGACGCCGGCTGTACGCCAAATACAGCAAGTGCGAGTTCTGGTTGAGGGAGGTGACCTTCTTAGGTCATGTGATCTCTGGAGACGGCTTGGCTGTGGACCCAGCCAAGGTCGAGGCAGTACTCAGGTGGGAGAGACAGCGTTCAGTCACTGAGATTCGCAGTTTCCTGGGACTGGCAGGCTACTACAGACGTTTCATCAGAGGATTTTCACAGATTGCGTGTCCTATGACACAGTTGACCCGGAAGGACGTGCCTTTCGCTTTGACAGACACCTGTGAGGCGTGTTTTCTGGAGCTGAAGGAGAGGTTGACCTCGACTCCCGTGCTCACCATCCCTGACAGTAGTGGCAGGTTCGTTGTGTACACGGACGCCTCCTTGCAGGGGTTAGGAGGTGTGCTCATGCAGAGGGGTCACGTTGTCGCTTACGCTTCGCGGCAACTGAAGCCCCATGAGCATACCTACCCTACCCATGACCTAGAGTTGGCAGCTATTGTCTTCGCGCTGAAGACTTGGAGGCACTACTTGTACGGTGAGACCTTCGAGATTTTCACAGATCACAAGAGCCTCAGATACCTTTTTGATCAGAAGGAGCTCAACATGAGACAGAGACGTTGGTTGGAGATCCTGAAGGACTACGACTGCAGCATCTCCTACCACCCGGGAAAGGCCAATGTGGTGGCTGACGCCTTAAGCCGTAAGGCGCCCGCACGCTTTGCCAGTCTACAGTTACAGAGTTGGAGCCTTTTGGAGGAGGTGGGCAGTTGGCGACCTTTAGAGTTACGAGGGTACTGTGGGGCAGTGACGGTGACACGGCATACTAGGCCAGAGCTGATAGACCGTATCATCACAGGACAGATGGCCGATCCGTACTTGCAGTCTTTGTGCGACAGAGTACTGTCAGGAGACCCAGGGGATTTCTCTTTCACAGACCAGGTGCTACGCTTGAGGGGACGGTTGTGCGTTCCCAAAGACGAGGAGCTGTTGAGAGAGCTCCTGACTGAGGCACACGGTTCCAGATTCACCATACATCCCGAAACACGAAAATGTACCAGGACTTGAGACGCGAGTTTTGGTGGAGACGGATGAAGCGGGATGTGGGTGAGTTCTTGCAGTAGTGCTTAGTGTGCCAGCAGATGAAAAACGAGCATCAGAGGCCTGCAGGGCCGCTCCAGCCGCTTCCAGTGCCAGAGTGGAAGTGGGAGAGCATCACCATGGACTTGGTGGTGGGCTTACCTGTTACCCAGCGGGGACACGACGCAGTCTGGGTAATAGAGGATTGACTGACGAAGACGGCGCGATTCTTGCCGATCCGAGTTACTTTGGGACCAGCACAGTTGGCAGAGAGGTATATCCGTGATGTGGTACGACTACATGGAGTTCCACGAGAGATCGTATCCGACCGAGATACCCGCTTTACGTCCCAGTTTTGGGCTGAGGTTCAGCAGGCATTGGGGACGAGGTTGAGGTTTAGCACTGAAACGTTGGCTTCAAGAGATAACCGGGTTTTATTGTTATAGCGTTGTAGTATAGCCAGTTATTGCCATCATTTCAAATATATAAATTTTTTACTCGGAAAATAAAAGAGAGTTCCCGAGGTCGAACTCAGGGAGCAAGTTGTATTCTAGGGGTACAAGTTTCTTTTACAAAAATAAAGAAAGAGAGAGAGAGAGAATTTGTTGGCTTCTTTCTTCTTCTCTTCTTTTCTCTTTGCCTATCTTCTTCTGCTTGACTCTCCTGCTTTATCTGCAGCCGTAGTGATGCTTTTCTTCTTCTTTCAGTTCTTGTTTCTGCTCGTCTCTTTCTTTTTCTTCTCCCTTGTGGTCCTGTTCTTCTTCTTCTTCTTTCTTTCTTCTTTTCCTTTCTTCAGACCTTCTTCTTCTCGTGTTCTTCTTCTTCTTTCAGTTCTTGTCTTGGCCTCTCTGCGTTTTCCTCTGCCTCGCCTTCCTTCTCCTTCCTTGCCTTCAGGACGTCGTCTGATTTTCCAATCAGACGACTTAAACCGCCGCTGCTACAGTGCCGCTCGGTGATCCTCCTTCCTTCAGCCTTCGTCTTCTTCCACGGTTCTTCTTCACCTGTGCCTGCACACTTACACAACTTGATCAGAGAGGGGCAAAACCTATCTCTACCCTCCCCCCCCGCGTCTCTCTCTCACAGAAGCCACTCTTGGGAAAGCTCTCCTAGAGCTGCCGGGTAGCCGGGTACGGGTCGCGCCCGGGTCCAGGCCCACCGGCGTGCGTGGTGGGCGAGGAGTGCAGGTCAGTCTAAGTCGGGTCGGGTCAGGTCCGCGGGGCGTGAGCGCGGACGAGACCGGGTAACCGGGAGGGTGAAGGGGACCTCACCCCGTGTGCTGAGGCAACAAGCCTCCAGCACTTTTTCACTTTATACCGCTGCGCCTCTTCAGAGTTTTCCGAGGTGGGACTAAATGTCCCACCCCGAGTTGGCGCCTGCGCGGAGGAAACAGCTGGTAATCGCGGCGTTACGCGAGGCCTTCGCGCGAGGGCTTCACTTCAGCTGCAGCCTGACGCTTTGTCGAAATGCCTCGCACGGCCTGGGAGTCGAATCTGGGCGTGGCGCGCCTGCAGCTGCAGGCGGAAGCAGCTCCTTCTGCACGGCAATGGCGGCGGAGGTCGGGTGACCTGTTCACAGCAAAACGGCCTCTCGGCCTAATCAGAAGGTGCCGGGAGCTTCGCCAGAGTGCAGCGAAGCTCGTGTGGGTGATGGCGAGGCGTGGGGCGGCGTGCAAGGGCTGCCCTAGGTCGGACTGTGGGTCAGAAGATGGGTTTGTTCGGTGGGGTTGCAGAGGGTGATGTGGGGGAAGTGGAAGGGCGGGGGTTGATCAGGGTGAGGAGGCGGAGGTTCTGCGGTGGTCGGCGAGCCGTGTGGGTTGCTGGGGTGATGGGAGCGGCTCGCCGGAGGATGGCCGGAGGCGGAGAAGGTGAGGGTGAGGGGTCGGAATCGAGGGCGACAATAGATGTTTAAAGTGAGGAAAAGGAAGAGGGGAGGAAGAGGAGGAGTTCTACCTACTTAGCAGGAGGAGGAGGGGCCGGAGCGGGCGACAGTCGTATCGACTGTCGCCGGAGAAGAAGATGCCCGGGGGAAGGGGCGGCGGCGAGCAGAGGGCCGGAGAGGCGCCAGCTGGGTGCAGCGTGGCGCGGGAAGAGCAGGAGAGGAAGTCTCTGCTGCTGGTATTGCGGCAGAGCGAAGAGGAGGAGGAGGAAGAACCGCCGGAGCTGGTGGGCGTCTGCCGGAGTGAGAAGAGAGGAAAGTTGGGGGTTTTCTCCGTCAGATCCGAGCTGGGAAGAACGGTGGAGCGACGGGGGTATTTATAGGGACCGAATCAGGGAGGAAGGCGGAGGGAGACGACGTGTCTCCCTCGCCGGAGGACGCCGGAGATGGAAACCCATACCGTCCGTGCGTTCGCACGGCCGGTATGGTGGGTTACAGCGACCAGGGGGTGTCCCTGCGACGGCTGACGACGCAGGGCACCCCCGGTTTACTTGCCAGGCTCTCCCCCTCACCCTGCGCGGCGCCATGCTCCGCGCAAGGTCGCCGGAGCATGGTGCTGGCAGGTTTTGCAGGGGGACCTAAACGCAAAGAACGAAGGAGAGTTAGGGGCCAAAATGCGAGGGTTCAAAAGTTGAGGGCCAAAAAGTAAATATATGAGGACCAAAGTGTAAAGTTGGTCAAGAAGGTTTCTTCTTAGGCTCAAGTTTTTATACATGACTAATTAAAACCTAAGGATAATGATGGTGAATTTTATTTCTAGATTAAACCTTGTTTGACTGGTCAATTTACGCAAAAACCCAAATTAAGTTATTAATTGGGTATGGTTCTCAATGTAGGTCAAGATGGGTTCCTAAGGTCAAATTGAAGGTTCTAAACCCTAGAGATTATTTTTCTATGAATTTTAGAGGGTTTATTCCATTTTTGCTTTGCGTTGAACCTCGTGAATTGAAGTGGGTTTATTTTAGGGTTACAGATTATCATTTAGTTCCTTGGAATTGCTGTAACCCTTGCTAGATCATCTCATCCCACTTTTATTCTTATTAAGTTGCTTTGACCTATGTTTGGACCCTGAATTACCCTGTATGCAGATTATACTGGTAAAATTGCATTTTTACCCCTTATGACTTGTTTTCTCCTTAAACTCAGAATTCTCTGAGTTAAGCCTTTCCTTGAGTTATGTAGGAGCTTTTATCCTTTGTATTGGGTCAAAATGAGCTAGTTATGGCTCATGATGAGGTTCTCATCATACCCCCATGCCTAGCTTTTGCTAGTCCCTTAGCAAAAAAGCTTAAGGTTTCAACCCTTGTTCTAGACCATTAAGTTCTTAATAGCTTCAGATAAGTGCTTTTTCATTTGGGCTTAGATTAGGTTAGAATGCTGACCATAGGCCTAAAAGGTACTCTAGTACCAATCAAGATCCAAATCTGTCTAGCTTTAGCCTCAGTCTTTAGCAAAGGTTTTTAAGGCCCACAAGAACTAACCTAAGGTTTATTGGACTTTGTGGTTAAAGCACCCGTGCTTGAAATGATTTTAGCCCTGGCTCAGTTCGCAGTGCGTTTTGTAAGAGAGAGATAGAAAGTTATTCTGTTTGGAGAGTTTTCTCTCTCTTTTTCTTTTTAGTTCTAGCCTAGGATTGGCTTTTCAACAGGTCTGTATCAGATTCCTTGCTCCCATCATCAATCCTCAGGGGTTCCTGGCAATCGATGCTTCGAGATAGCACCGCCCATGGCAACCCCCGGAACCCTGGCTATTGAGATTTCGAGATAATCCCATCCATGGTGTTCCGTGGCCGAATCCAGACCCTGGCAATTGACACTTCGAGATAATGCCATCCATGGAATCTGAATCAGCAGAGTGCTTACATGCCCCCAGTAGGATATGTAAATATCCTAAGAGACAGGCACCGAGGAGATGATATTTTGTTACGCATCTTCGAGGGGATTTCCCGCCTCTCCGCGTTGGGAACTCGTCCAAATCAACTTGTGTCGATCGGCCGCTCCTATTCTAGGTGTTCTTTTTAGAATTTTGCGACGCTTCTGCGTGATTTTGATTTTTACGCTTACTGAACCAGGCTGTGTGTGAGGTTAGGGTGCTTAGGTTACTGAGTCCCGTAAACCAAAAATTAGTTAACGAGGCCAAATACTCCCTAAGCCTTAGACCTAATACTTCAGCTTTTCATTTTCCTCAACCTCTTGAGGAGTGTCTAGATCTTAATGGGTACTAAGAGTCTATTCAAGAATGCCTAAGGTTTGCGTTCTTACTAATCTCATTATGCACTTTTTAGTTATTTTCTTGAATGAGGTCTAGAACTTAGGTTAATTCCTTAGTTCCTTACTAATGACTATGACCTTTTCTTATAATTTTGTGCTCCTTTTTCATTTTGTTTCTCTTCTCCTTCTCCTTTTATTCTTTTTCGAAAAAATTTTTAATTTTTATGGTGTTTTTGGCATATGTGAATTTTTTTGTTTGAAACCTTTTCTTACAAGTTTTGCACTTTCATACCCCCCCATGCCTAAGATTTGCAATGTCCTCATTGTAACCTAGGGGGTTTTTATTTAACTTAGTTCATTCCTTAAGACAGAAATTTGGATGAGTGGATGGGTCGGGTTGAATTTTTTTTTTTTTTTTTGCGGACGATTTCTAATCCCAGATGCAAGCATCTGAGGTGGGGTCGGCTGTCTACAAGGGTGAACCTCAAGTGCAAAAAGGTGTCAGAACAAGTTTCAGGTTTTCAAAGAGAATGACGGGCTGCCTCCCGTTAAGCGCTGAGTTTTACGCCATCGGCTGGGCGCAATAAGCTCAAGGGGAAAGGAGGATATAAGATGCTTCAGCCAAATCAGTAGAAGTTACATCAATGAACGGCTTGAGTCTCTGACCGTTCACGATGAAAGGTTCAGAATCGTGGCTGAGTGGACTGATTTCGATTGCTCCAGTTCCAAAAACCTGTCGGACCAAATATGGTCCGACCCACTTGGATCTCAGTTTTCCTGGGAAGAGTTTTAGTCGGGCATCAAAGAGTAGGACCTTTTGACCAGGATGAAAGATCTTTCTCGAGATGTGTTTGTCGTGGAAGGCTTTAACCCGCTCCTTGTAGATTTGCGAGTTCTCATACGCGTCTAGGCGTAATTCATCGATCTCGCTGATTTGGAGTTTTCTGTGGGTCCCAGCCTTGGAAAGATCTAGATTACAGTTTCGTACTGCCCAATAGGCTTTATGCTCCAGTTCTACGGGAAGGTGGCATGCCTTTCCGTACACCAGTCTAAAGGGAGACATGCCCAATTGGGTCTTGTGGGCGGTCCTATAGACCCACAATGCTTCCGGAAGTCGGGACGACCAGTCCTTCCTGTCAGGTCGAACAGTGACTTGCAGGATTTTCTTGATCTCCCGATTAGACAGCTCAGCTAGACCATTAGTTTGGGGGTGGTAAGGAGTAGAGATTCGGTGAGACACCCCGTATTTGGTCAGCAGTGACCTAAACTGAGCATTTGTGAAATGGGTCCCCCCATCAGAGATTATTGCACGAGGAATCCCGAACCTTGAGAAAATGTGTTGATGAATGAATTTGAGAACGATTTTGTGATCACAGGTTCGGGTCGGTATGGCTTCGATCCATTTGGACACGTAGTCCACAGCCAACAGAATGTATTCGAAACCATCCGAAACAGGAAAGGGCCCCATAAAATCAATCCGCCAAACATCAAAGATTTCGCATACTAGAATCGGTTGCATAGGCATCATGTCGCGATGGCTCATGTTGCCCAAAGTCTGGCAACGACTGCATGCCTTGCAGTGATTGTATGCGTCTTTGAACAGTGTGGGCCAGTAAAAGCCGCACTGGAGGACTTTTGATGCGGTTTTATGCCCGGAGAAATGGCCACCGCATGCCTGGTCATGGCAGAAAGAGAGGATATTGTTGAATTCCCCTTCCGGGACACATCTCCGGATGATCTGATCGGCACCTATGCGGAAGAGGTACGGGTCTTCCCAAATGTAATACTTGGCATCGGAGCGTAATTTGTCTTTCTTGGCCTTCGGCCAATCGGACGGGATCTGATGAGATGCCAAGTAATTTACTACATTAGCAAACCATGGAAGGCTAGTACCAATAGTCAGCAGGTGCTCATCGGGAAAATGCTCAGTGATTGGTCCGGGAGGGTCAATTATTTCAGAAGGAAGACGGGACAAGTGATCAGCTACCACATTTTGCTTTCCCGCTTTGTCGCGAATCTCAAGGTCAAATTCTTGCAACAGCAAGATCCATCGGATTAATCGAGGTTTCGCGTCCTTCTTTGCAAGGAGATGCCTCACAGCTGTGTGATCCGAGTATATGATGACACGGGAACCCAGAAGGTACGATCTGAACTTTTCTAGGGCAAATACTACAGCTAGCAGCTCTTTCTCAGTAACCGTATAGTTATGCTGAGCCTCATCGAGTGTTTTGCTGGCGTAGTAAATGACCACAGGTTTCCCGTCAATTTTCTGCCCCAAAACCGCTCCTACAGCGAAGTCGGATGCATCGCACATGATCTCAAAGGGTTGAGACCAATCAGGGGACTGTAGGATCGGGGCTTGGGTGACTCGGTCACGCAGGATTTCAAATGCTTGAGTGCATTCCTTGGAAATTTTGAAAGGAACATCCTTGGAGAGAAGAGTGGTCAGGGGGCGTGCAATTTTTGAAAAATCAGGGATAAATCGTCGATAAAAACCGACATGCCCTAAAAAGGAACGGATGTCCCTGATCGAGCTAGGCATAGGAAGGTGAGAAATCAGATTAACCTTAGCTCGATCCACTTGGATACCTTTCTCCGAAATTGAGTGTCCCAGGACAATTCCCTCAGGCACCATGAAATGGCTCTTTTCCCAGGAAAGAACCAAATTCACATCGATGCACCGCCTGAGTATCTGGACCAAGTGTTGGAGGCAATCGTCGAATGATGCTCCGAAAACTGAAAAGTCATCCATGAAGACTTCCAGATAATCACCTACCATATCTGAGAATATGGCAAGCATGCATCGCTGAAAAGTAGCGGGTGCATTGCAAAGACCGAAAGGCATCCTTCGGAAAGCGTATGTTCCGAAGGGGCAGGTGAATGTGGTCTTTTCTTGGTCCTCAGGATGGATTGCCACCTAGTTATAACCGGAGTACCCGTCAAGAAAGCAGAAGAACCTATTTCCCGCAAGTTTTTCGAGAATTTGATCAATGAAGGGTAGTGGGAAATGGTCCTTCTTCGTGGAGGAATTGAGTCGGCGGAAATCTATACAGACTCTCCAAGAGTTGGCTAATCGGGTAGGAATGATTTCTCCGGTCTCAGTTGTTATAGTGGTGAGTCCTGCCTTCTTGGGTACGACCTGAATTGGGCTCACCCAACGACTATCGGAGATCGGGTAGATGATTCCGGCATCTAACCACTTGATGATCTCCTTTTTCACGACCTCCTGCAGATTGGGGTTTAAGCGTCTCTGCATTTCACGAGAAGGTCGTGTGCCCTCTTCCGAATAGATATGATGAGTACAATAAGAGGGACTTATTCCAGCCAAATCGTCAAGAGTCCACCCGAAGGCTCTGCGATGTTGCTGGAGGACAACAATCAGACGGGATTCCTGTTCAGGACTGAGGTTGGAATTGATAATCACAGGAAGGGTCTGATTAGAACCCAAAAAGATGTATTTCAAGTGAGCAGGAAGGGGTTTCAGTTCGAGGATGGGGTTATCAGCAGCAGCGGGTGGTTCAGTATAGATGTGAGGTTCGAGGGTGGGAGTTACTGGGTTATTCATATCTAGATTCGACTCCTCTGTTTGCGGGTCAAGATCCTTCTGTGGTTGATGAGGCATAATCGCGTCATCCTGGAAGTGTGATTCATCAACCAAGGTCCTGATGTCACAAATTTGTTCGATGACGCCACAATTAATTCCTTGTTGGGCCTTAAATATATCAATTTTCAGTGTTTGATCTCCAAACTTAAGCTCTATTTGGCCCTCCTCACAGCTGATGTTGGCTCTAGCAGTAGCCAAGAAAGGTCTCCCTAGAATGATTGGTGTATCCCTAGGGTTCTCAGGTGCATCCATATCTAAGACTATAAAGTCCACTGGAAAATAGAAATCCCGCACTCTTACGATAACATCCTCGAGAATCCCTTTTGGTGACTTTATAGATCGATCTGCTAATTGTAATGTCACCTCGGTTGGTTTTAGCTCAGATTCTTCTAGATGGTCAAGTAAGGATGTGGGTATCAGGTTTATGGATGTACCCAAGTCTAACAATGCTCTATCAAATTGGGTACCACCTATCTTGCAGGAAATCAGGGGAGTACCAGGATCTTTTGCCTTGGGTGGGAGTCTACTGAGGATTACAGAGCTGGCTTGTTCTGACAGAACAATTAGGCTCCCTCCCTTGGTTCGCGGCTTACGCTGGGGTGTACATATATTCTTTAGAAATCGTGCGTAAGCTGGTACGTGGCGGATTGCATCCATCAAGGGGATGTTTATGTGGACCTGCTCAAAGAGCTTGACCAGGTCCTCCTCAGGGGCCACTGGTTTGGTGGTCTTCTTTCCCTTGGTCAAGGCCTCGGGAAACGGGATCTTGGTTGGTTCTTCTAGGATAGGTCCAGGTTGTGGATCTGGGACAGTGGTATCTTGGATAACTATCCTAGGGTCATAGTTATCAGGATTGGAGTGGTTTGGATAATGCGGGTCTTGAGTTGTTTTACCACTACGTGTTGTTACAGAATTTAATCCGGCCTGATTTTGGTTTGGGTTTTGTAAGAGGGGTGGCTGCTGCTGAAATCCCGCATAAGAAGTTGAAGCTTCCATCTCGTCTGGAGATGGAGCAGTAGGGGCCTGATAACTCCATTGTGCGTGGCCTAAATTTGGATTCATAACGCGCTTCTGGGTTGGCACGTTATTTGGGTTAGGAAGGGGTTGGGAAGGGAGTGTGCCTGGCTGGCAAGAATTTGCCAACTAGGCCAGTTGAGTTTTAACTTCTGTAAGTTCGTCCTTGTGCTGTTTTTGAATAGCCGCATTCGTTTTTTGAATGTCAGCTAGAGTCTGAAGAATTAGGGACATTTGATCCTGATTTGGCCCTGATGGATAAGTAGGGTTGGGCCGAGGCTGAGGCGGCTGGTAATGACGAGAGGGCTGTGGGCGGGACTGAAAAGGTGGTCTTTGGGTTTGGGAATTTCCCGCCCACTGAAAATTGGGATGGTTTAGACATCCAGGGTTGTAAGTGTTGGAGAATGGGTCGTTCTGGATGGCGTTGAGGTCCTCGCAGGTCTGAGGAACCTCCTGAGAATCAGGGAAAGGGGGAATGGAGTTCCCCCGGCTGGTGTAGAAAGGATCGGGTGATCCTCCGATCCAAGAATCAGATGGGGATGGATATGGATCCATCCTAGGGGAAGATCAGTGGAGGATGTTTTGCACAGTCTCCTGTGTGGAAGGAGGTTGTGCAAAGGAGTTACGCGCGGAGGTGGCTCGCTGCAAGTGCTGAGTCAGCTCATCCACCTTCTTTTCAATGATTGAGACCTTGTCCAATCGACTGGCCATTAATTCCAGGTTGACTGATGCGAACAGGCCCTGCGTCTCATGTGCTCCCTTAAGATTCGTCGCTGCGCGGGTATTCGTCCTGTCGAATAATCCCATGGAGTCATTGTTGATGGAGTTCTCGCACATGTTTTCGAGAATCTCCCATACGGTGTCTTCATGTTGACCCATAATGTTTCCTTCGCAAGTTGCATTGACGAAAAGGCGGATGTCCTCACGGAGTCCCTGGTAAAAAGATTGGACTTGTTCCCATTTAGGAACTCCGTGATGGGGGCACTTTCTCATGAGATCCTGAAAACGATCCCATGCCTCATGGAGAGGTTCTCCTGATTGTTGAGTGAAGTGTGTAATCTGATGGCGCAAGGCGTTGGTCCGACCAACGGGAAAAAACTTTTTCAAAAACTCGGATTGAAGTTCTTCCCAAGTGTTGATCGGCCGGGTCTGAGTTTGATACCAATGGGCGGCCTTGTCCATAAGAGAAAAGGAGAACATCTTCATGAGAAGAATATCCCGATTTTGCGCATCTGATCCAAAAGTGTGGGCCAGATGCTTTAGCTGTTGGATGTGCTGGAAGGGATCTTCAGAATTAAGCCCATGGAATTTAGGTATAGCATGAATCATGTTGGGCTTTAATTCGGAATCAGGTCCTCCAGTCGGGATTCTGACTCGAGGCTCAATGGCCACCGCAGCAGGATTGTAGTGGTCCCGCATCATAGGACGCTGTGGTGGGTGCACGAAGTTTTGGAAGAGGTCATTGAGTCGCTGGAGCTGGTGTTCCAGATTATTTTCTTCCTAAACTGGCTGAGCCATGATGGGGGAAGAAGAAGAACTTGGTTCTGAATCAGAAGAGAGAATAATGTGAGGGTGTTGCTGCACAAACACGGGCGTCGAGGCTTGGCCTTGACGAGAGCAAATTTCTAAAGGAGGTCTTAAGGGTGGTCTTAAGGACCTCCTTCCGTACATGCACTGTTGGAAGAGGTAAGTTTAGAAGGTGCTGGACCCAATCAAGACACCCAAAAATGTGTTGGGTGACTATAGAGGTGCGGGGCAGATGGACCCCTTGATCAGAAAGATCGTCCACCTGAGAATTACCTGGGCAGCCAGAGAGGGAGAGTCCCGCGAAGACCCCTACACGGTAGAGCGTCCCCACGGGTTACAGGGTTTCCCCCACCCGACCTCTCTTGTCACTGCGGTTCCAGGTAGACCAGAATGGGGATCTTGACCTCTTAAGTCTACCAATTTTAAGATCAGGGTGCTTAAGGTTTCACTTGAACTTTAGTCTTTTAAGTGCAAAGAGTGACCTAATTTAAGGTTGGTTGACCCAAGGGGTTAACTTTACCTCTTGTTTTCTTTGAGAGCTTTTAGGTCTTGTCTTTTAGGGTTCAAGTGTTTAGAGAGCCAATTGTTTTAGGTTTTCTTTTGAATAGGTATTTTCAATCAATGGTTTAGGCACACTTCTTTTGGATTTTCTCCATTCTTGATTTAAGTAGTGTGTCTTTAAAACCCTAAGGTTGAATCTTATGTTGGCTCTACTTGGTCCAGTTAGTTCTTTGTTGGGTAATTAGGGCTCAAGCAAGAATGTGTTAGCCCTTAAATACCCTTAATAGTGTGCAGGACTAATGAGTTGAAAACATGCAACTCTTTATGGTTACTAAGTATGGAAGACAGGTTAGCCCTATATTGCTTGTTCTTTTCTTTTCTTCCTCTTTAGAGTTTAGGGGTTAATAGCGAGAGGAAAAATTTACCTGTCCTCGGAGTGGTTGTCGTGCGGTTGCTTGTCTTCTTGATTTCCTGTAGCTGCACAAAAGAGGGGAGATTATCAGAAAAAAAGAGAAACAGGAATGTTTACCTCTAGAATAGCCGTTGCTCCCCGGCAACGGCGCCAAATGAAACGTTGGCTTCGAGAGATAACCGGGTTTTATTGTTATAGCGTTGTAGTATAGCCAGTTATTGCCATCATTTCAAATATATAAATTTTTTACTCGGAAAATAAAAGAGAGTTCCCGAGGTCGAACTCAGGGAGCAAGTTGTATTCTAGGGGTACAAGTTTCTTTTACAAAAATAAAGAAAGAGAGAGAGAGAGAATTTGTTGGCTTCTTTCTTCTTCTCTTCTTTTCTCTTTGCCTATCTTCTTCTGCTTGACTCTCCTGCTTTATCTGCAGCCGTAGTGATGCTTTTCTTCTTCTTTCAGTTCTTGTTTCTGCTCGTCTCTTTCTTTTTCTTCTCCCTTGTGGTCCTGTTCTTCTTCTTCTTCTTTCTTTCTTCTTTTCCTTTCTTCAGACCTTCTTCTCGTGTTCTTCTTCTTCTTTCAGTTCTTGTCTTGGCCTCTCTGCGTTTTCCTCTGCCTCGCCTTCCTTCTCCTTCCTTGCCTTCAGGACGTCGTCTGATTTTCCAATCAGACGACTTAAACCGCCGCTGCTACAGTGCCGCTCGGTGATCCTCCTTCCTTCAGCCTTCGTCTTCTTCCACGGTTCTTCTTCACCTGTGCCTGCACACTTACACAGCTTGATCAGAGAGGGGCAAAACCTATCTCTACCCTCCCCCCCCGCGTCTCTCTCTCACAGAAGCCACTCTTGGGAAAGCTCTCCCAGAGCTGCCGGGTAGCCGGGTACGGGTCGCGCCCGGGTCCAAGCCCACCGGCGTGCGTGGTGGGCGAGGAGTGCAGGTCAGTCTAAGTCGGGTCGGGTCAGGTCCGCGGGGCGTGAGCGCGGACGAGACCGGGTAACCGGGCGGGTGAAGGGGACCTCACCCCGTGTGCTGAGGCAACAAGCCTCCAGCACTTTTTCACTTTATACCGCTGCGCCTCTTCAGAGTTTTCCGAGGTGGGACTAAATGTCCCACCCCGAGTTGGCGCCTGCGCGGAGGAAACAGCTGGTAATCGCGGCGTTACGCGAGGCCTTCGCGCGAGGGCTTCGCTTCAGCTGCAGCCTGACGCTTTGTCGAAATGCCTCGCACGGCCTGGGAGTCGAATCTGGGCGTGGCGCGCCTGCAGCTGCAGGCGGAAGCAGCTCCTTCTGCACGGCAATGGCGGCGGAGGTCGGGTGACCTGTTCACAGCAAAACGGCCTCTCGGCCTAATCAGAAGGTGCTGGGAGCTTCGCCAGAGTGCGGCGAAGCTCGTGTGGGTGGTGGCGAGGAGTGGGGCGGCGTGCAAGGGCTGCCCTAGGTCGGACTGTGGGTCGGAAGATGGGTTTGTTCGGTGGGGTTGATCAGGGTGAGGAGGCGGAGGTTCTGCGGTGGTCGGCGAGCCGTGTGGGTTGCTGGGGTGATGGGAGCGGCTCACCGGAGGATGGCCGGAGGCGGAGAAGGTGAGGGTGAGGGGTCGGAATCGAGGGCGACAGTAGATGTTTAAAGTGAGGAAAAGGAAGAGGGGAGGAAGAGGAGGAGTTCTACCTACTTAGCAGGAGGAGGAGGGGCCGGAGCGGGCGACAGTCGTATCGACTGTCGCCGGAGAAGAAGATGCCCGGGGGAAGGGGCGGCGGCGAGCAGAGGGCCGGAGAGGCGCCAGCTGGGTGCGGCGTGGCGTGGGAAGAGCAGGGGAGGAAGTCTCTGCTGCTGGTATTGCGGCAGAGCGAAGAGGAGGAGGAGGAAGAACCGCCGGAGCTGGTGGGCGTCTGCCGGAGTGAGAAGAGAGGAAAGTTGGGGGTTTTCTCCGTCAGATCTGAGCTGGGAAGAACGGTGGAGCGACGGGGGTATTTATAGGGACCGAATCAGGGAGGAAGGCGGAGGGAGACGACGTGTCTCCCTCGCCGGAGGACGCCGGAGATGGAAACCCATACCGTCCATGCGTTCGCACGGCCGGTATGGTGGGTTACAGCGACCAGGGGGGTGTCCCTGCGACGGCTGACGACGTAGGGCACCCCCGGTTTACTTGCCAGGCTCTCCCCCTCACCCTGCGCGGCGCCATGCTCCGCGCAAGGTCGCCGGAGCATGGTGCTGGCAGGTTTTGCAGGGGGGACCTGAACGCAAAGAACGAAGGAGAGTTAGGGGCCAAAATGCGAGGGTTCAAAAGTTGAGGGCCAAAAAGTAAATATATGAGGACCAAAGTGTAAAGTTGGTCAAGAAGGTTTCTTCATAGGCTCAAGTTTTTATACATGACTAATTAAAACCTAAGGAATCTGATGGTGAATTTTATTTCTAGATTAAACCTTGTTTGACTGGTCAATTTACGCAAAAACCCAAATTAAGTTATTAATTGGGTATGGTTCTCAATGTAGGTCAAGATGGGTTCCTAAGGTCAAATTGAAGGTTCTAAACCCTAGAGATTATTTTTCTATGAATTTTAGAGGGTTTATTCCATTTTTGCTTTGCCTTGAACCTCGTGAATTGAAGTGGGTTTATTTTAGGGTTACAGATTATCATTTAGTTCCTTGGAATTGCTGTAACCCTTGCTAGATCATCTCATCCCACTTTTATTCTTATTAAGTTGCTTTGACCTATGTTTGGACCCTGAATTACCCTGTATGCAGATTATACTGGTAAAATTGCATTTTTACCCCTTATGACTTGTTTTCTCCTTAAACTCAGAATTCTCTGAGTTAAGCCTTTCCTTGAGTTATGTAGGAGCTTTTATCCTTTGTATTGGGTCAAAATGAGCTAGTTATGGCTCATGATGAGGTTCTCATCAAGCACGGCTTACCACCCCCAGACGGACGGACAGTCTAAGCACACGATACAGACACTTGAGGACCTTTTCTGTGCCTGTGTACTGGACTGGAGGGGCTCTTGGGAGAAGCACCTGCCCCTGGCAGAATTTGCTTACAACAACAGTTATCACTTGAGCATCGGCATGGCTCCCTACGAGGCTCTGTACGGACGGAAGTGTACGGCACCCTTGAGTTGGGTTGAGGTGGGGACCAAGTGGGAGGTTGGCCCCAGGTTGATCGGGCAGAGTCAAGAGGTAGTCGAGCAGATCCACAGATGACTCCGCACTGTCAGGAGCAGACAGAAGAGCTACGTGGATCGGAGATGCAGAGAGGTGCAATTTGAGGTTGGGGACCACTTCTTCCTTCGTGTTTCGCCCATGAAGGCCCTACAGCGGTTTGGGGTGAGAGGGAAGCTCGCGCCGAGGTTCGTGGGGCCCTTTGAGGTCCTGGAGCGGGTTGGACCCGTTGCTTACAGACTTGCCCTTCCCCCGCAGCTTTCTGGTGTGCACGACGTGTTCCACGTGTCCAACCTCAGGAAGTACATAGCTGATCCCAGTCACGTACTGAGTCACGAGAGCGTCGAGGTGGGTGATGACCTGACCTACTCCGAGCGGCCAGTGCAGATCCTAGACCAAGCCGTCCGCAGTTTGAGATGAAAGCAAGTACCCCTGGTAAAGGTTTTGTGGAGGAGCCAGCGGTACGAGGAGGCTACCTAGGAGCCTGAGGCGGCAATGCGGGAGTGGTACCCGGAGCTTTTCGCGGGTACGTCTTTTCGGACCGGCTTCGGTCCTCTTTGAGTTTGTTATGGTTAATTGGAGATCTTTTCCCGCACCCTAGTTGGCGCAAGTTTCGGGGATGAAACTTCCTTTGAGTTTGTTATATTGTTAGAATGCGTGCCCCAGACGTCTTTTAAGACGTCAGGGAGGTGGCCCAGACGTCGGACCAGACGTCTGGGATCACATCCAGATGTCTGACCAAACGTCTAGGATCGTTTCCAGACGTCTGGAAATCAGTTATTTTCGACACGCGCGGGTCGTCTGCACGCCTGAGCTCGCAGACCGCATATTCGTTTATTCTTCTCTCTGCGGCTGCAGACGCCGCTGCCGTGCTCCCTCTCTCTCCTCCTCGCGCGACCATAAAAAGACCACGCCTCCCCTCGCTTCCGTCGCCTCCATCCCTTTCCTCTTCTTCTTCCAGTGAGCGAGCGCGAGAGCAGGCGCGGGGTTGTTGCGGCGGCGATGGCCGCAGTGAGCGCGGAGGGGGTGCTACGTGCGAGAGCGGCGCTCAGCCGTGAGGGCGAGCTCACCGGGGCTGCCAGGGCCGGCAGGCGGGGAGCGCACTGGGCGCGGAATGACGCGGGAGGTGCGACGCGGGCGGCGTCGCGAGCGGAGGGCGAGTCGCGCCCTGGTTCTGGAAAAATTTCCAGAATCTGACGTTTGTGCTGATAGCCAGATGGCGAGGTCGACGTCTGGAAGACTTTCCAGACGTCTGAAAGGTGAGTTTTCCGTCTTCTTTTTCCTTCTTGACGACTGACCGTACTGAGGGAGGGAGATGGGTGTGCGCAGGCTCGGTGATTCGCCATCCAACACGAATCAGACGTCTGGCTGTAGTACCAGACGGCGGGAGTGACCTCCAGACGTCCAGGGTGACCATCGAACGACTGGAAACTAGGCCAGACGTCCCCGCAGGCTTCTGGACGTCTGAGAAACCATGCAGAACAAGGTAATTCTTTGATCCACTTTTTAAGACGTCTGGAAGAAGTTCCAGACGTCTGATTTTGCACAGTGTCGTCGTTTTCGACCCGTTGAGGGCCCGTTCGGGTTCCGTTTTCCACGTTTCGAGTTGCGTTCTTTCCGGAATTAAATCCTCTACCCGTCTACAGTAGCTATACAATGTTTTAAGACACTCCTTGTATTTGATCCTTGTGATAGGACCCCGTTCTGTTGCAGTCTCGGGGGTCGCGGAGGCACGCGGGATTCCCGACCATGCCCCCATTACTCCCGTTGTACCTGGTAGAGTGGCTTTAAGTTATTAATAAAATATGTTAAATTATGGAACCACAAATAGAACCTAGGACATTGCATGAATCCTAGGAATGAGAAATAGATGGAATGATAGCTCCTAGGTGTTGCATGAATCCTAGGGCTGGAAAACTAGATTGTATGATAGATCCTAGGATATGGCATGAATCCTAGGATGGGAAAACTAGTGGAATGTATAATACTGCAGTCTTGGAAAATGGAAAGAGATATAAAGCTGCCTGTAATTTGAATTAACAGCTGCCTGTTGTGAATAAATAACGTGGTTGAGAACCTGGATGTTTGAGTAAAAAGGATGGAACCCTATGGGGGAATTAGGAGTGGAACTCCTGGAAAGAGAAAGGAATGGAACTGAGATGTAGTTGTGTACTGTCTCTTGGGTACATAGTACCAAGGGAAGTACCTGTACCTGTTTAGTGCAGAGTGGAGCCAGCCGCCCCAGGGACTCGGGGTTAGGACTGGCCACTCTGTACCGACTTGCTGGCCCTTGCGTACGTAGTACCGAGGAGAGCTACTAGTGTAGGGAGGTACTAGCTACCCCACGGGCCCTGGGGTTCTGCTAGCCTCCTACACTGACTTGTTTAGGCCCACTGGGGCAAACCAGGGTAGTCAGGCGAGGGTGCGCGGACTGTGGAGGGGCAAGGCCCCGGTTTGGTTACTGTGGAGGGGTTGGACCCCTGTTACTGAGAGGGCTCTGCCCTGGACTGGTTCCGTGCTGTGCTTTGGGCGTACCCGTTAACGGAAACGACTGACCGCGTGCCAGTACGGGTTAGCTACCTGTGCGTTTATCGCGCGTGCCGTAGTCACCGTTACGTCTGTCAGTGACTTTGGGGTGGTTGACTGAGGGTAGGATCACCACGAGGGACTCTCCCGGCCAGGAGAGCACCACGTGCTACTTCTACTTTTTGGAAAAGACTGCAATCAAGATCGTTCCCACGAGGAACATTCGAGATCAAGAAAAAGATTTGAGGAATAAATGAAATAGTGAGACAATTGAAAGATGTGAATAAAGAAAGTAATGGAACATAACAGCTACTGTACACTCTACTGTTGTCTTTAGTTTTAGTTTCCACTCTACTCAGCGTTTTGCTGACGTGTTACACTCGTTACCTTTTCCAGGACCAGGTGTTGAGCAGCCAGGGTCAGCGGCTGCAGAGGACGCTGGGCCGAGTAGGGTCCAGTAGAGTTACCACTGTCTCTTGTACCTCTTTTGTTACGTTATAGTGAGTAGTTCTTGTTTCCGTTGTACTTTTCTTTACCTGCAGTTCAAATTATATGATGAATGTTGTTCTACTGTTGTGGTGGTATATACTGTGGTAGTTTCTTTCCTTACTGCTGTACTTTCTTACTGTTAGTTATATTCATGCTGAATGTGGTTTATTTTACTGCTCTTTTGGTTACTTCCTCGTTGGACGACTAGGTCTTGGGATTAGTTGAGTCGGTCCGGTTCTCGTGTCTCGTAGGGACTCGGGAACCGGGTCGTTACAGACGTGCTCTCCCTCTTCTTCCTTCTCACTGCACCCCTCCTCTCCGCGATGCACCTGGCAGTAGCTGCTACCCTCACTCTCTCTCTCTCTCTCGCGCTCACGCTGGAGGAAGAAGGATACGGTGGGGTGGTGAACAAGGAAGTGGAGAGGGGTATTTGAAGGCGTGGGGGAGGTGTCTGCAGGTCGGTGAGGGAAGAGAGAGAAAGATGAGGGCAGCGGGTTGCAGTCTGCGTGCGGCATGCGCGCAGACTCGAGATTATATGCATGCCAAAATTTATTTCCATACATCTAGGAAGGCATCCAAACGTCTGACCAGACGTCTGGACCAACTCCCAGACGTCTTAAAAAGTGTTTGATGTCTCGGGTCTTAACATCTCGTGTAGGCCCAGATTGAGAGTATTAGGTGGGCCTAGGTTGGGGTTGCTGGTAGGAATGTGGTGGATACCTGTGTGTTTATGGAGGTGGTGCTCAGATCAAGTTGTGAAGTGGTGGTGCAGGAGGTTGTTGATAGGTAGGTCTCTGTGAATTTCTCGACCACGAGAAATTTGGATGATTACGCCATCCAGGGTTGTAGGGTTGTGTAAGGGTCATTGTGAATGGTGTGGAGCTCCTTCAAAGCTTTGGAAGGTGCAGGGAAGTCAGTGTAATCAGGAACAAAGGTTCCTCCAACTGGTGAATGATAGGAAAAAGTATAATCTGGTAGTACAGGTTGTGTCACAAATAAATTATTCACAGTTTCCCCCCTGTGGGAAACTAGGAAGAAGTGTGTGGTGCAGGTGATTGAGAAGAAGAAGATGATGAAGGTTTAGAGAGAAATTTTCATACTTCATCTACTTTCTTCTCTATTAAGCCCACCTTATTCAGTTGACTAGCCACCAATTCTAAGTCTCTATTGCTGGATTGGGCTTCATGTACCCCTGAATGAGAGTGGGAATGAGAGGACTTTCTATTAAACATTCTCATTGAAGCATTATTAATAGAGTTTTCGGCCATGCCTTCGAAGAGTTCAAAGGCTGAGTCCTCATCCAACACAGGAAGTTGCCTCCACAAGCGGCATCTACAAAATTCCTTGTGTCTTCATGGAGCCCATGATAGAAGATCTGGACCTGTTGCCAGTGTAGGACACCATGGTGGGGACATTTTGTGAGAAGCTCATGGAATCTCTTCCAAGCCTCGTGCATCGGTTCTCCAAAATTTTGGGTAAAGATAGTGATAGCATGCCTTAAAGCATTATTGTGACCTACAGGAAAGTACTTCTTTAGGAACTCATGTTCCAAAGAAGCCCAGTCTTCTATTGGTGCAGCCCGTGCAAGAGTTCTAAACCAGAAGGCGATTTTGTCTTTCAATGAAAAGGAGAACATTTTCATTAAAAGCATGTGCTGATCATGACCTTGCAGACCTAGAGTTTGAGCAAGATTTTTCAGCTCCTCTAAATGCTGAAAAGGATCCTCAGAAGCAAGATCATGGAAGTGAGGAATAACTGCAATGATGTTTGGCTTCAATTCAACAGCACGACCCCCATCGGGATAATGTACCATAGGCATAGGTTGTGCAACTGTGGGATTATAGTAGTCCCGTAGTTGAGGTCTACAAGGTTGAAGTGGTGCCTGAGGGTTTCTAGGTTGAGGTTGAGGTTGGGAGTTTGCTAAGAAGTTAACAGCTTGTGTAAGCTATTGCACCTATTGTGTAAGTGTGTTTCATGTGAAATTATGTTTCAAATAGGTGTTGAAGATGAGGCATAGGTCCTCTCTTTGATGGTGGTTGATTAGAAAAGTTAAGATATGGAGGAGGTTGGAACCTATGGTTTGGTGGTGGTGGTGGAGGATGATGTGTAGAGAGATGTGGAGGAAGTTCTTCAAAATCCTCGAATTGTGTGGAATCATGATCATCCTCGGGATGGATGGAGTAGTGGATGGAAGTTTGAGGCCTAAGAGGTACATAATTTGATGTGGAAGGCATAGAAGTGGAAGTAGTAATTTAGGCATCAGTACCCAAGGGGAGTACAAGTTTAGGGTTCTGGGATCTCCTACCTTTCATTGAGTCAATTTTTGAAGACGAAGTTTTAAAATAGTCACAACTCAAGGAAGCAATCAAACAATCTCAATCACAAAAATCAGAAATCCCAATCAATCTCAACAATCAAACACCAATCTAACAATCAAGCGAGAGAAAGCGAATTTTTCTTAGAGGCTGCTGTGCAAAATAGTAGTATGCAAACAAATGTTTTAGAACAATTGTACACATCCTAAGATAAACCTAGAGGAGTGCAAACTTCTATAATCCACCAGAAGTCTGGATAAGGTTGGCGTGTGAATCCAGATTCTATGGTTGCACAAGGAGATGAGGTAGAAACCCATGTATTTGTGACTATGTGATCATGCTGTATGCACGATAGCAATCAACACAATAGTGGTGAAAGCCAAATAGGGTTTCAAACAAGTTTTAATGTCTCCTTTTGAATTTGATTTGATTATTTAGAAATGTATTCTATGCTGCTTGTCTTACTTTTTAATCTTATCAAAACAATAGATGGTCTTTTTAATTGAGTCAAATGCAGAGATGGCAAGAGTTGAAGAAGGTAAGAAGGTGCTTACCTGACTCCAACAATTCTGCAAGTAATGCAATTGAATTGGTATTGAAATCTAGCAGGAATAACGCAACCTAGATATGGATGCCTAATACATGCTGCTGCAAGATAAGGGATGAGATCTTTTTGTATTTTTGTTTTTATAATTTTTTTGAATTTTTGTATAATGCAACAAACAAAAACAAAAGAAAAAGAAATCAATACGGAAAGCCCATGAACAGAAAAATTGCATTGATGAGAGATGAGTAGAGAGAGATAATAAGAGTCCAAATTATTACAAAATGGTGTGTGAGAACAAGCTCTCACAACTTATGCCTAACAAATATCCTAATTAATATACCTAAATCTATACTACTATACTACTAATCTACTAAAGTAGGAAAATGTAGCTCCAAAGGAAAAACTCCATCGGGAAGTTGAGTTAGAATCGTAGTGAATCCACTAGGAAGAAGATCTCCACCTGGAAGATGACACTACTCCTACTCCTCAAGTGCTACAAAAACAACAAATGATTAGTAAGAATCAAAGAATGCATATACAAAAAAATTTTGAATAAAAGAATCTATATACAATGAAGAATCTGAATAAAAGAATCACAATATATACAATGAATGAATCAATGTTTATATACAAAAGTAAAAATTATTTACAAAGAAAGAACTAAAGAGTAATTTTGGCATATAGAGAGTTGCCCCCCGGTAACGGTGCCAAAAATAATCGACTTTCTGCGACATGTAATCAAACAATCACAATAAAGCATTATTGTCGGGTTTTTATCCCCGGCAATGGCGCCAAAAATATGATGGTCGACTACCGGTTCGTACAAAAAGGAGTCGTTGTTGTAGTATATGTCACAAATACAAACCGTTGTCGCGTCATTTTATTTGTTTACTTAATTTTTACTGGTTTATTTCAGGTTGTTCACTGGGAGGCAGTTATTGATATACATCACTCTCTAAGTCTAATAATATTCGTTAATTCCAAAAAGATTGATTTTATGTATAATAATGAATGAATCAATCAAAGAATAAAAGAATGAATCGATTATATACAAAAGAATTAATTACAAATAATTAAAATGCTTGAAAATAATTATATACAAACAGGCATCAAAACTATAATTAAATACTTTATATTATTTATTTATAACTTATAATAATAAGACTTAGATATATGTACAATAATAAGTAATAATATATACTATACTAAATTAAGTTAACTTCCTAATATCTACAGTAACATAAAATGTATGTACGACGACATATATAAGTGTCGCTAAACCTTAGAAAACTATATACATAAGCTAAGGTAAAAATAGGGTCTTTACTAATGTTTATTCTATCTACAATGACGAATACATATGTCGCAAAAGCTTTGATGTTATTTATATACAAGATAGAGCTCAAACATATTACTATACTAACGTATATTTGTATTTACATATACTATGTACATTTTATATATATATATATACTTATAAACACTATGTACACACAGACTATACACAACATATACAACACGCGCACATACTCTACACTTAGTTGGATTTTGCCTTTCTTCTTCTCTGTTTCTTCTTCTCTTTTGTTTCTTTCTTTTACTTAGTCGTTTACACAAAGCTCGCCTCTCAACACTTTTTAACATTCTTTTAAGGCATGATTACTGTTCACTAATGCAAAAATTAAGGATTTTTAATTGGAGAGCGACCTTTTCGAGGGATACACAACACCCTAATGGGTGGGACTAGACCTCTGCTAGGAGCCACTCTAATTTGTTAATTAGGCTTCTTAATCTCCATTTATGCTTATTAATGGGCCCAATTAAGCCCACGCATAGTGCACGGCCCCCGGCCTGCACCGCACATGCAAATCACATATCAAGCTCAAATCATATGCTTAGATAAGGGTCCAAAGGCAATAGGTATTATTGCACGAAGCGCTTGTTGACTGGCATGCTCAGAAGACAAAATCAATTTAAGTGGCGCCAGGCGAAGCTAAACACACGATGTGGCACTAAATAGCACCCTCATCAGCGCTGAAATCTCAACCGCACCAGTCTTGATTTGGTGATTTTGGCCCTCGATTTGAGGGCCCAAATTAATTCCAAATTTAAAATAAATTATATATTTGTAAAGCCCTTATATAGGGCTATATAATTATTTAGTTTATGTATAAAAATAGTTATATTTACTACATAAATAAATTGGCTAAAGATTACAATTTATACATACTGATTATTGGGTTTAATTCCTAATTAAGATTTAAATTAGTTAATTAATGGTCTAATTGACCCTATACAGAGTTAGTATACATATTACATTATTTAATATACTTTTTTATTATATTTTATGCTTTTTATTTTAATTTATTTACAATTAAATATGTAATTTTAGGCTATTATACATATAAATTAGGTATATATAGCATAATACTTTATAAATATAATTAAATTATTTAAAATAATATAGTGCAAATATAAAATATAAGTTTGTTCAGTAATAACTTAAGTTACTAATTTATTTTAATTTAATTTAATAACTTAGCTAATAAATTAATAAATTAATTATTTATTGTATATATATAATTAAATTAACTTACTGGTGTATTAATGTACATTATACATATATAAATACATATATATAGTATCACTCATAAATATGTTATTTATAGTGATTTATTAATTTACATAGCTTATAATACATATAAGTTAATATAATTACTAGTTAAATATATAAATCAGTTATATACAGTTTAAGTTATCTTAAATATTTAATTTATATTATATAATGTATACATAAGTTATTTATACCTATTATGTACTTATTTTACAATATATACATATACAACTTAGTATATAACATATATTTATAAGTATAAACATACTATACATGGTATTTTTAGGTATTTTTCGAGTTTTTATGATTTTTGTGGATTTTGTGAGTTTTATGGAAGTAGTGGCTGAGAAAGAAAGAAAGAGATGAGAGAAATGAACTTATTTTTGGAGTTTTTGATTTTGAGTTCTTTTATTAAGTACTATGGTATACTGAACCGTCGGTTGGTATGTTCTACCAAGCTGGGGGTTCAGATGACCTTGAAACATATTATACACTTAAAAATATATCTAATCCTACTCGCTACACATTTATTTTATTTTTTTGGATTTTTTAGAGTATTTTTATTTATTTACAAATGAAACACATTTTAGGCCTTCAAATAGTTTTCCACTATAACCTAAGGCACTAAAAAGAGTTCTAATGGCTGGAATGGCAATAAAAGTGTTCAGATGTGCTCTATACAATTTAAGAAAGATGCTCCAGCCAATAAAGGTGACTTTCATTCATTTTTTCCTTTAATTTCCCAATGTAGACAATTAGACACAAAAGTAGTTGAGAAAAGATTGATTAAAACCAAATTACAAGCATTCAAATTCAATTAGAAGTCATTTCAAATACATGAAGGCTTGTGCATATTGTGTACAACACTGAAAACATCGGCTGTTTAAAGTAAATCAAATCCACCTACTATCCTATCAATTCAAATAGAATCATATCTCCAACAGTAGCTACAGTTGTTGAAATTTTGCAGCAATACAACAGCACAGCAACTAAGCTGCTGAAATTCAGATGCTACTGAAGTTGCTGCTGTTGATTAGACATTCCAAAATTAAATTAGACGTCTTAAAATCTTTACCAAAGTGCTGCTACAGTGTGTCTGTTCTTCAATTTCAATTTGAAAACACCCAAGATCAGACTTAGTGAAGTCTAATCTGGGATGTTTTAATGTCTATCTCAGGGTATAATTCTTATCTTAGATCTCTTTAAAACCAAGGAAAAAGATCTAAAATCAATTGTTCACGAAAATAAATTTGCAAACCCTTTGAAACCATTTCAAATCTCCTTCCAAAAATCCGTTAAAATCCCAATCACACCTCTAATATAAAATTTGGAAAGTAGATATACGGAGGTTAAAATGTCATCCCAATTAGACTTTTACTTTAGGTCTTCTGATGATCTTCTCCACTTAATCTCCTTGAACATTATTTTTGGGTGTTCATGGTAATTTTGTGGATTGATCAAGACTCGTTGGGTCCTTGTCCTATCTCAAATCAGGGAGACTAATTCTCCTTGATAGAACTCTCCAACAACATGCTTGGATTAGGTATATGATCATCCACAAATTAAAAACCAAATCCCAAAACATTGGATTCATAGCATACACCCAAATCAAGCACTTAAAATCCTCAAAAAGCTCGATTAAATCCAATGAAGCTCAAAACGAATTCCAAATCACTGAATTGGACATTAAAAATCATTTTAAACTTGATTGAGCCGTTTGAATTGGTAAAACAAGATTGGGGGGTCTTTATGGAATTATGGAATGAGTGGGAGACCCCTCAAGTGGTTTTTGGCACTAATTTCATATCTGAGAACCAAGGTTCTTAGGTCTGAAATTTGACCTTGATGAAGGGGTGATGAGTGAATTTAAAATCGAGGGAAGAAGAAAGCGATAAAATGGAATGCAAGGCGACAGTAATGATCAAGTGAATGTGAGTGGATTCATCTCCTCTAATCTGAGTTGATCAGAGGAGGTGCGGGATCTAAATTACCCTACTCCTAAACTAATTTAACATTCACTTTACTTAGAAAGTAGAAAACTACACTAATTCTACTCCTAGAAAGCATGTAAAATCTATCCAATGGAAAGTAGGAGGTGTCCAAGGTCACTTGCCGTTGGCTGATGACGACGAAAGGGGAGGAGACCCATCAGCTGATGAAGGTGATGTCCAAGAGCCAACGGTCGACAGCTAGAGGCGATCAAAAGTTGGGGGAAAGTCTGTGCTGTCACCGCAGACCGACGAACTTGAGGTGAGGGAAGCTGAGAGCGTGGAAGAATGGAATCACTCAGGGGGAGGGAGCAGTTCAGGTGCACGTGCCAGTTGAGGGAGTACTTTAGTAGAGTGAGAGAGTGAATCAAGGCACCGTAGTGGTGCGATTAGCCACCTAGGTCATGGGCAGTGGAGATGAGAAGAGTGGAGCGGGCGAGGATACAAGTCAAATTCTAGCCTCTAGATCAGATCTGAGGGTAGAGGTGACCACACGCGATGATTCACGTGAAGGTTCGATTGAGGAGCAGCCACAGATCAATAGGATCACGACATGGATGGCTAGGATGAGGCGTGTTCTTCGCGGTGAATAGTGCTCACGTGAAGAGCGGGTGCTCTAAATTCTTTTGGTGAATTTGTGCAAAGAACCCAACATGAAGGGGTAGAAAAATATAAAGTAGGCCCATAAGTGGTCATGAATCAATTCAGTACAGTCCTTATGGCCTTACAAAAGGGTCCCTGTGTGTTACAAATAGGTCCTTGGAAGGTTTTCTATGCATGAAATGTGATATGTGAAGGGCGTAAATGTGAAACTCTAATTGCAAGGTCCTACTGATATCTAAATGCAGCTAAGTTTTTATTGAAGTTCAATTGAACATATTAGAAGTTAATTTCACTTTTGATTTGGAGTTTTAAGCTCATTTGTGTGTTAAATTTGCAATTGGATCACCATTTTGTATTTAATAATAGAATATCTCAATAAATGACCTAATTATGCATTTTTAGCAAAAAATTGATGTTTTAGGTCTTTTCTATTATTTCCCACACTTAACCCTTTTTATGTGTCAATTTGATAGTGTTTAACCTAATTTTTAGCTTAACTTGGGCATTTTAGCTATGATGTGCCACAACTCATTAGTGATAGATGAAGTGAGATATGCCATCTGGTTAATCGCCAACTGATAACGAAAGAGGAATTAAATCCCCTCTCGATTACGCCCAAATATTGGGTGCTAAATTTAACCTACTTTTTTTCGTCGCTTATTCCACTAACCGACAGCAAAAGTCACTAATCCTGCCCAAATTTTAGGTTCAAATTTTAACTGTCTTTTCGCCGTCACTTATTAAACTAACCGACAGCAAAAATATATTTGCCGTTGCTTTATGAGCCGACGGAAAATATTAATAACAACCACACACCCAATTGCTTTTCTGCAAGTGATGGTAGGTTGAGTATAGGGATTCGCCGTCACTTATTATAATAAGCGATGGTAAAAATAATTTTGCCGACGATTTTATAAACTGACGGCATATCCCATTCTCTAGTAGTGAGGACAAGATGTAATAGATGAAGTGTGATAATTTCCCATCTAAAACTTCAATAAATACAATCAAGGATTGAAGTTTGCATTATCCAATCAAATTTGTTCACAAAGTAGGCATCGTGTTCAAACCTTTGGATCTACAAGTCATTTACAAGTACCATTGCTCTGACTAAATACTTTCCTATTTGCTTTATTTGAAATGGACAATATCAAGGCGACTATATCATAGAGTTGATGGATTTCTTCGGGCCTTCTAAGAATACTAGAAAAGAAACTATATTGTATCAAAGAGTCAAATTGTTTCTAATTGGGGAGAAAGCTCTCTCAAAAGTTTTTAGGATGACAATTGAAGACTTAAGAGTGCACAGGGATGTGTTGTAACGACCCGGTTCCCGAGTCCCTACGAGACACGAGAACCGGACCGACTCGACTAATCCCAAGACCTAGTCGTCCAACGAGGAAGTAACCAAAAGACAGTAAAATAAACCACATTCAGCATGAATATAACTAACAGTAAGAAAGTACAGCAGTAAGGAAAGAAACTACTACAGTAGGTACCACCACAATAGTAAAACAGCATTTATCATATAACAAGAACTGCAGGTAAAGAAGGTACAGCGGAAATAAAAACTACTCACTAGAACAGAAACAAAAGGGGTACAAAAGGCTGTGGTAACTCTACTGGACCCTACTCGGCCCAGCGTCCTCTGCAGCCGCCGACCCTGGATGCTCAACACCTGGTCCTGAAAAAGGTAACGAGTGTAACACGTCAGCAAAACGCTGAGTAGAGTGGCAAACTAACTAAAGGCAACAGTAGAGTGTACAGTAGCTGTTATGTTCTATTACTTCCTTTATTCACATCTTTCAATTTTTCTCACTATTTCATTTATTTCTCAGATCCTTTACTTGATCTCGAATGTCCTCGTGGGAACGATCTTGATTGCAGTCTTTTCCAAAAGTAGAAGTAGCACGTGGTGCTCTCCTGGCCGGGAGAGTCCCCCGTGGTGATCCTACCCTCAGTCAACCACCCCAAGGTCACTGACAGACGTAACGGTGACTACGGCACGCGCGATAAACGCACAGGTAGCTAGCCCGCACTGGCACGCGGTCAGTCGTTTCCGTTAACGGGTGCGCCCAAAGCACAGCACGGAACCAGGGCAGAGCCCTCTCAGTAACAGGGGTCCAACCCCTCCACAGTAACCAAACCGGGGCCTTGCCCCTCCACAGTCCGCGCACCCTCGCCTGACTACCCTGGTTTGCCCTAGTGGGCCTAACAAGTCGGTGAAGGAGGCTAGCAGAACCCCGGGGCCCGTGGGGTAGCTAGTACTCTCCTAACACTACTAGCTCTCCTCAGTACTACGTACACGAGGGCCAACAAGTCGGTACAGAGCGGCCAATCCTAACCCCGGGTCCCTGGGCGGCTGGCCCCACTCTGCACTAAACAGGTACAGGTACTTCCCTTGGTATTGCGTACCCAAGAGACAGTACAAACTACATCTCAGTTTCCATTCCTTTTTCTTTCCAGGAGTTCCACTCCTAATTCCCCGTAGGGTTCCAGCTATTTATCTCAGAACATCATATGTTTCACTTTCCAGATTCACGTTCTCAAAAATCCATGATCTCAATCATGTTTCTTTATTCATAACAGACAGTTATTAATTCAAATTACAGGCAGCTTTATATTCCTTTCCTTTTTTTTTTTTTCCAAGACTGCAGTATTATACATTCCACTAGTTCTTCCATCCTAGGGTTCATGTCACATCCTAGGATCTAGCATACAACTAGTTTTCCAGCCCTAGGATTCATGCATCACCTAGGAGCTATCATTCCATACATTTCTCATTCCTAGGAATCATGCAATGTCCTAGCTTCTAGTTATGGTTCCATACTTTAACAGATTTTATTAATAAACTTAAGCCACTTTACCAGGTACAACGGGAGTAATGGGGGAGTGATCGGGAATCCCGCGTGCCTCCGCGACTCTCAAGACTACAACTGAACGAGGTCCTATCACAAGGATCAAACACAGGGAGTGTCTCAAAATAGTGTATAGCTACTGTAGACGAGTAGAGGAATTAATTCTGAAAAGGACGCAACTCGAATCGCGGAAAACGGAGCCCGAACGGGCCGTAAACGGGTCGAAAAGGATGACACTGTGCAAAATCAGACGTCTGGAACTCCTTCCAGACGTCTTAAAAAGTGGATCAAAGAATTACCTGTTCAGCGTGGTTTCCCAGACGTCCAGAAGTCTGCGGGGACGTCTGCCCTAGATCCCAGACGTCCGATGGTCCCTCAGGACGTCTGGAGGTGACTCCCGCCGTCTGGTACAACTTCCAGACGTCTGATTCGCAAAGGATGGCGAATCAGCGAACCTGCGCACAGCCAACCCCCTCCCTCAGTACGGTCAGTCGACAAGAAGGAAGAAGAAGGCGGAAACTCACCTTTCAGACGTCTGTATGATCTTACAGACGTCGACCTTGCCGTCTGGCTATCAATCCAGACGTCTGATTCTGGAAATTTTTCCAGAATCAGGACCCTGCTCGGCCTCCGCTCGCGACGCCGCCCGCGTCGAACCTCGCGCGTCTACTGCTCAGCCCGCAGCAGGTCCCTCTTCGCGTCGCTCCGCGCCCCCTGCGCCCTCCGTCGGCTGGCCAAGCCGCTCCGGCGAGCTCGCCCTCACGGCAGAGCTCCGCCCTCGCACGCCGCACCTCCGCGCTCACTGCGGCCGCCGCTGCCGCCCTCGCGTCCGCTCGCTCTCGCGCACAAGAAGGAGGAGAAGGAGACGGTGGAGACGGGAGGGGAGGCGTGCCCCTTTTAACGCCGCGCGGAGAGGAGAGAGGAGGTGGCAGGCCGCCTGCAGCCGCAGAGAGAAAAAGGGGGAATATGCGGTCTGCGCGCTCAGGCGCGCAGGCGACTCGCGGGTGTCGAAAATAACGGATTTCTAGACGTCTTGAAACTATCCCAGACGTCTTATCAGACGTCTGTTTGTGATCCCAGACGTCTTGTCCGACGTCTGAGCCACCTCCCAGACGTCTTAAAATACGTCTGGGGCACACATTCGTTACAATATAACAAACTCAAAGGAAGTTTCGTCCCCGAAACTTGCGCCAACTAGGGTGCGGGAAAAAGATGTCCAAATAACCATAACAAACTCAAAGAGGACCAAAGCCGGTCCGAAAAGACGTACCCGCGAAAAGCTCCGGGTACCGCTCCCGCATTGCCGCCTCAGGCTCCTAGGTAGCCTCCTCGTACCGCTGGCTCCTCCACAAAACCTTTACCAGGGGTACTTGCTTTCGTCTCAACCTGCGGACGGCTCGGTCTAGGATCTGCACTGGCCGCTCGGGGTAGGTCAGGTCGTCGCTCACCTCGACGCTCTCATGACTCAGTACGTGGCTGGGATCGGCTACGTACTTCCTGAGGTTGGACACGTGGAACACGTCGTGCACACCAGAAAGCTGCGGGGGAAGGGCAAGTCTGTAAGCAACGGGTCCAACCCGCTCCAGGACCTCAAAGGGCCCCACGAACCTCGGTGCGAGCTTCCCTCTCACCCCAAACCGCTGTAAGCCCTTCATGGGCGAAACACGAAGGAAGACGTGGTCCCCAACCTCGAACTGCATCTCTCTGCGTCTGCGATCTGCGTAGCTCTTCTGTCTGCTCCTGACAGTGCGGAGTCATCTGTGGATCTGCTCAACTACCTCCTGACTCTGCCGGATCAACCTGGGGCCAACCTCCCACTTGGTCCCCACCTCAACCCAACTCAAGGGTGCCGTGCATTTCCGTCCGTACAGAGCCTCATAGGGAGCCATGCCGATGCTCGAGTGATAACTGTTGTTGTATGCAAACTCCGCCAGGGGCAGGTGCTCCTCCCAAGAGCCCTCCAGTCTAGTACACAGGCACGCAAAAGGTCCTCAAGTGTCTGTATCGTGCGTTCCGACTGTCCGTCCGTCTGGGGGTGGTAAGCCGTGCTAAACCTCAACCTCGTCCCCAAAGCCTGCTGAAACTCAACCCAAAACTGGGACGTAAAGCGGGTATCCCGGTCGGATACGATCTCCCGCGGAACTCCGTGTAGTCGCACCACATCACGGATATACCTCTCTACCAACTGTGCTGGTCCCAAAGTGACTCGGATCGGCAAGAATCGTGCCGTCTTCGTCAATCTATCCACTATTACCCAGACTGCGTCGTGTCCTCGCTGGGTAACAGGTAAGCCCACCACCAAGTCCATGGTGTTGCTCTCCCACTTCCACTCTGGCACTGGAAGCGGCTGAAGCGACCCTGCAGGCCTCTGATGCTCGGCTTTCACCTGCTGGCACACTAAGCACTGCTGCACGAACTCACCCACATCCCGCTTCATCCCTCTCCACCAGAACTCGCGCCTCAAGTCATGGTACATTTTCGTGTTTTCAGGATGTATGGTGAATCTGGAACCGTGTGCCTCAGTCAGGAGCTCTCTCAACAGCTCCTCGTCTCTGGGGACGCACAACCGTCCCCTCAAGCGTAACACCTGGTCTGCGAAAGAGAAGTCCCCTGGGTCCCCTGATAGTACTCTGTCGTGCAAAGACTGCAAGTACGGATCGGCCATCTGTCCCGTGATGATGCGGTCTATCAACTCTGGCCTGGTCTGCCGTGTCACTGTCACTGCCCCACAGTACCCTCGTAACTCTAGAGGTCGCCAACTTCCCACCTCCTCCAAAAGGCTCCAACTCTGTAACTGTAGACTGGCCAAGCGTGCGGGCGCCTTACGGCTCAAGGCGTCAGCCACCACATTGGCCTTTCCCGGGTGGTAGGAGATGCTGCAGTCGTAGTCCTTCAGGAGCTCCAACCAACGTCTCTGTCTCATGTTGAGCTCCTTCTGGTCAAAAAGATATCTGAGGCTCTTGTGATTTGTAAAAATCTCGAAAGTCTCACCGTACAAGTAGTGCCTCCAGGTCTTCAGCGCGAAGACCACAGCTGCCAACTCTAGGTCGTGGGAGGGTAGGTATGCTCATGGGGCTTCAGTTGCCGCGAAGCGTAAGCGACAACATGACCCCTCTGCATGAGCACACCTCCTAACCCCAGCAAGGAAGCGTCCGTGTACACGACGAACCCGCCACTACTGTCAGGGATGGTGAGCACGGGAGCCGAGGTCAACCTCTCCTTCAGCTCCAGAAAACACGCCTCACAGGCGTCTGTCCAAGCGAAAGGCACATCCTTCCGGGTCAACTGTGTCATAGGACGCGCAATCTGTGAAAATCCTCTGATGAACCGTCTGTAGTAACCTACCAGTCCCAGGAAACTGCGAATCTCAGTCACTGAACGCGGTCTCTCCCACCTGAGCACTGCCTCGACCTTGGCGGGATCCACCGCTAGGCCGTCTCCAGAGATCACATGACCCAAAAAGGTCACCTCCCTCAACCAGAACTCGCACTTGCTGTATTTGGCGTACAGCCTGCGTCGTCTCAGAGTGTCCAGAACCATCCGCAAGTGCTGTCCGTGCTGCGTCCGATCTCTAGAATAGATGAGTACATCATCTATGAAAACCACCACAAACTGGTCCAAGTACGGTCTAAACACCCGGTTCATCAGGTCCATGAAAGCAGCGGGGGCATTGGTCAGCCCAAACGGCATGACCAAAAACTCGTAGTGTCCGTAGCGGGTGCGGAAAGCTGTCTTGGAGACGTCGGTCTCCCTGATCCTCAACTGGTGGTATCCAGACCTCAAGTCGATCTTGGAAAACACCGTGGCACCCCGCAACTGGTCAAACAAATCATCGATCCTCGGCAGCGGATATCTGTTCTTGATGGTGACCCTATTCAGCTGTCGGTAGTCCACACAAAGGCGTAGGGTCCCATCCTTCTTCTTCACAAACAGTACCGGGGCTCCCCAGGGAGACGCACTGGGCCTCACGAAACCTTTCTCCAAAAGGTCCTGCAACTGAGACTTGAGCTCTCGCAGCTCAAGCAGTGCCATCCTGTATGGCGCGGTGGAGATGGGGCTGGTCCCTGGTACTAGTGAGATCTCAAACTCGATCTCACGCTCGGGCGGTAGTCCTGGTAACTCGTCTGGAAACACGTCGGGGTACTCTCTGACCACCGGGATGCTCTGGAAGTCTGCCACGGGGCTGTGCTCTGCCACCACACAAGCTAGGAAGCCCTCACACCCCTGGCTCAAAAGTCTCGCCGCCCGAAGTGCCGAAATGCACCTGAAACCTCCGTCCACTGGCTGCCCGTGAAACTCGAAAGGAGGCAACTCCGGAATGGAGAAGACAATCTTCCTCTCAAAACAGTCTACCAAGGCGTGGTAAGCGGACAGCCAATCCATCCCCAGAATCACTCCAAAGTCCTCCATCTGTATCATAATCAGGTCAGCTGGCAGGCTATGTCCCCCGATGCTGACCCCGCAACCCGTGTACACCTCCTCAGCTACAAACAGCTGACCACTCGGACCTCTGATTACGAACGGATTCTCTAACAGTGTATAATCCTGGTCCAAACTAATTGCGAAACTGGCTGCGACAAATGAGTGCGTAGCGCCGGAATTGAAAAGCGTGTAAACGAGTCTGCCAGAAACTGAAACCATACCTGCTACCACGGATCCCGATGCTCTGGCGTCCCTGTGGGTTAGGGCGTTGATACGCCCCTCAGCCCTAGGTGCGGACGAAGCAGCCACACTCTGCGTCGGACGGGTAGGTGCTGGCCGGTACCCTCCTCGCGACTGCTGTCCTCCTCCTCGCGCCTGGGAACCGCGGCCTCCTACGCGCCCTCCAGTGCTCTGCGCGGGAAGTATCTGCTGACCTCCTGCCCTAGATGGGCAGTCCCTCCTGACGTGGCCCGGCTGGCCACACTGGTAGCAGAGGGGAACCCGACTCCCGCCATCAGTGAGTCCCTGCTGTCAGCTAGGCGGGGGTCCGGTGCTGGCGACTGGCCCCTGTCAAGGGCCCCCAAAGGCCACTGATGGCCCTGCACAACGTGACGGCTCTCCTGCGGACGCCACGTGTCTCCGTTGAGTTCTAACACGCCTGGTGTGGCAGCGGAAATCTCGTTCCACCACTAACTCCCCTGTCGTACGCTCGGAAGGGGGAGGGGGTGGCGACGTGGGTGGAAGCTGAAATTCTTCTCGAACCATCTCTCGAATCAGTTGGACGAGGTCCCGAGACGGTATACTCAGGAGAAGAGGAGGGGTAGTATGTATTCCAAACCCGACATATCTGTCCCCTGGGCCCTGACCTCAGCCGCGCCTGCGGCCCACCCTCCTAGCTCCACGACGCGGCATCTCCTACAATGGAGACGCGAAACAAAATGAAAAGCGTCAAAACAGACGGTACCTAATGAAACCTCTAAGTGCTCATGTCAAGAGGTATGTTGTGGTGGCTACTCTAGTTATAACATGTGAATTGGTTATTTTCCAGTCAGTTGATTCACTTCTCGGGACGACCTTGCTCTGATACCATCTTGTAACAACCCGATTCCCGAGTCCCTACGAGACACGAGAACCGGACCGACTCGACTAATCCCAAGACCTAGTCGTCCAACGAGGAAGTAACCAAAAGAAAGTAAAATAAACCACATTCAGCATGAATATAACTAACAGTAAGAAAGTACAGCAGTAAGGAAAGAAACTACTACAGTAGGTACCACCACAACAGTAAAACAGCATTTATCATATAACAAGAACTGCAGGTAAAGAAGGTACAGTGGAAACAAAAACTACTCACTAGAACAGAAACAAAAGGGGTACAAAAGGCTGTGGTAACTCTACTGGACCCTACTCGGCCCAGCGTCCTCTGCAGCCGCCGACCCTGGCTGCTCAACACCTGGTCCTGAAAAAGGTAACGAGTGTAACACGTCAGCAAAACGCTGAGTAGAGTGGCAAACTAACTAAAGGCAACAGTAGAGTGTACAGTAGCTGTTATGTTCTATTACTTCCTTTATTCACATCTTTCAATTTTTCTCACTATTTCATTTATTTCTCAGATCCTTTACTTGATCTCGAATGTCCTCGTGGGAACGATCTTGATTGCAGTCTTTTCCAAAAGTAGAAGTAGCACGTGGTGCTCTCCTGGCCGGGAGAGTCCCCCGTGGTGATCCTACCCTCAGTCAACCACCCCAAGGTCACTGACAGACGTAACGGTGACTACGGCACGAGCGATAAACGCACAGGTAGCTAGCCCGCACTGGCACGCGGTCAGTCGTTTCCGTTAACGGGTGCGCCCAAAGCACAGCACGGAACCAGGGCAGAGCCCTCTCAGTAACAGGGGTCCAACCCCTCCACAGTAACCAAACCGGGGCCTTGCCCCTCCACAGTCCGCGCACCCTCGCCTGACTACCCTGGTTTGCCCTAGTGGGCCTAACAAGTCGGTGAAGGAGGCTAGCAGAACCCCGGGGCCCGTGGGGTAGCTAGTACTCTCCTAACACTACTAGCTCTCCTCGGTACTACGTACACGAGGGCCAACAAGTCGGTACAGAGCGGCCAATCCTAACCCCGGGTCCCTGGGGCGGCTGGCCCCACTCTGCACTAAACAGGTACAGGTACTTCCCTTGGTATTGCGTACCCAAGAGACAGTACAAACTACATCTCAGTTTCCATTCCTTTTTCTTTCCAGGAGTTCCACTCCTAATTCCCCGTAGGGTTCCAGCTATTTATCTCAGAACATCATATGTTTCACTTTCCAGATTCACGTTCTCAAAAATCCATGATCTCAATCATGTTTCTTTATTCATAACAGACAGCTATTAATTCAAATTACAGGCAGCTTTATATTCCTTTCCATTTTTTTTTTCCAAGACTGCAGTATTATACATTCCACTAGTTCTTCCATCCTAGGGTTCATGTCACATCCTAGGATCTAGCATACAACTAGTTTTCCAGCCCTAGGATTCATGCATCACCTAGGAGCTATCATTCCATACATTTCTCATTCCTAGGATTCATGCAATGTCCTAGCTTCTAGTTATGGTTCCATACTTTAACAGATTTTATTAATAAACTTAAGCCACTCTACCAGGTACAACGGGAGTAATGGAGGCGTGATCGGGAATCCCGCGTGCCTCCGCGACTCTCAAGACTGCAACTGAATGAGGTCCTATCACAAGGATCAAACACAGGGAGTGTCTCAAAACAGTGTATAGCTACTGTAGACGAGTAGAGGAATTAATTCTGAAAAGGACGCAACTCGAATCGCGGAAAACGGAGCCCGAACGGGCCGTAAACGGGTCGAAAAAGATGATACTGTGCAAAATCAGACGTCTGGAACTCCTTCCAGACGTCTTAAAAAGTGGATAAGAGAATTACCTATTCAGCGTGGTTTCCCAGACGTCCAGAAGTCTGCGGGGACGTCTGCCCTAGATCCCAGACGTCCGATGGTCCCTCAGGACGTCTGGAGGTCACTCCCGCCGTCTGGTACAACTTCCAGACGTCTGATTCGCAAAGGATGGCGAATCAGCGAACCTGCGCACAGCCAACCCCCTCCCTCAGTACGGTCAGTCGACAAGAAGGAAGAAGAAGGCGGAAACTCACCTTTCAGACGTCTGTATGATCTTACAGACGTCGACCTTGCCGTCTGGCTATCAATCCAGACGTCTGATTCTGGAAATTTTTCCAGAATCAGGACCCTGCTCGGCCTCCGCTCGCGACGCCGCCCGCGTCGAACCTCGCGCGTCTGCTGCTCAGCCCACAGCAGGTCCCTCTTCGCGTCGCTCCGCGCCCCCTGCGCCCTCCGTCGGCCGGCCAAGCCGCTCCGGCGAGCTCGCCCTCACGGCAGAGCTCCGCCCTCGCACGCCGCACCTCCGCGCTCACTTCGGCCGCCGCTGCCGCCCTCGCGTCCGCTCGCTCTCGCGCACAGGAAGGAGAAGAAGAAGGAGACGGTGGAGACGGGAGGGGAGGCGCGCCCCTTTTAACACCGCGCGGAGAGGAGAGAGGAGGTGGCAGGCCGCCTGCAGCCGCAGAGAGAAAAAGGGGGAATATGCGGTCTGCGCGCTCAGGCGCGCAGGCGACTCGCGGGTGTCGAAAATAATGGATTTCCAGACGTCTTGAAACTATCCCAGACGTCTTATCAGACGTCTATTTGTGATCCCAGACGTCTTGTCCGACGTCTGAGCCACCTCCCAGACGTCTTAAAATACGTCTGGGGCACACATTCGTTACATGTGTGGATGGAATGAGGTCATCTATTTATAAAGAGGATCCCAAAAGGGCTCAAAAACATCTTTAAACTCTTGTTTTAGCATGCAAAGATTCCTCATGCATCTACATACAACAACCATTTTGACATCTCTTTAATTTACATTATCAAACTATATGATGTTAGATTTTGTGCATGGTCAACTGAAAAAAACCTAGGCTTTGTCTATCTAATGTCAAATACTTAAATATGATGTTAAATCATTGAATCTAAAGGGAGATTTACACTCTTAATGTTAAGACAATTTTTCCTAGATTTAGCTATGAAGAATAAATGTCCATCTATCATTAAAGGCTGGGATCTTGATGTTAAATGGGTATTACACATTTTAGTTAATTAATTAACATTAAGCATGCCTTCCTATATTAAATTTAAAGTCAGATTTGGTGTCTCGTTCCTAATGTTACGTTACAAATCTAACATTATACAAATAATTTAACATTAGTTTAGTATTAAACTATCCAAGATTGACTACAATGACTTTTTGAATTAATTCCAATGATTTCTTACTAAACTCTAAGTGCATGACGATGCCCTAGAATGAATCTAAGTGATATTATAGCACCTAGGTGATTGTAAATATCCAAGGATCATCTAACCTGAACTGACGTACATACATCATTCTAAAAGAAAATTACAACAATAACTTAGTTCAAGAAAGTTTCTTTATCTTTTCCTATCTTTTCTTCATTTTCTTTTCACTTTTTTCCATGTCTTCATGTACTTCATGGGGAGCTACCCAGAAAGTTTCTTTATCTTTTCCTATCTTTTCTTCATTTTCTTTTCACTTTTTTCCATGTCTTCATGTACTTCATGGGGAGCTACCCATACTTTACTCTTTTCTTCCTCCTCATGATTTAGTTACATTTCAACATGTGATATTACTTCTCATCTTCTTATCAAGACTCAACTCCTTTAAACCACTTTGGTCTTTTTCATCCCTATCATCTAATTAGTTTGAAAAATGCAAGGCACAATAATACAACTATTGATATATGTTTTCATGAAAACCATGTGATTAGAGTATATGATTACTTATGCACCTACAAGAGCTTATAAAAAGAAGCTACAATATTAGCAATGTGAAATGGCTTACATCAAGCACTCTGTTATAATTAATGGCTACTTGATTGCTATAGTAATTGATTGCAAGAATGCAGTAGACATGATTCGAAAGGGACAAGTCTTTCTTGGCCAGAGAGGCAGAAACTTGGAGATCGCTCCGACTAATATTATCTTAGGTTTGCATGCATGTCAATCTAGCCCATGCTATGGCTATAAGCATTGTAGTCATATGTTGGCACCGGTGAGCTATAGATCACGCCTTTGTTACAAGAAATAAGACGCTTTTAGGTGTTTATTTTCCGAAGTGTCTAGATAAATTATACTTGTTTGGATGTTTCATCAAAATAAATGTCAAGAAACATCTATTGTGACATGCCCATTTGAAATGTTTCTGAACCTATTGTAAGAATATAAGGGTGTGGATCAAATGTGTTGAAAGGGTAAGTCATAATAGATTTTTCTTGACGTTTATGTTGACTAAACATTCAAATAATCTGATAATTATCTGGATACTTAAGAATAATAAATGTCCAAAAAGATCCTTTCATCTCATGATATTTTAACATACATATCCCTTGACCTTGTTCTTAACCCAAAAAAAAAAAAAACCTCTCCTTTCACGTAACGGTTAGTCAGCTAGATAAATTCGCTCCAGAGCACATTCTTTTTGGTGTAAGTAGAAACGAGAAGGAAGCAAATTGGTCAAAAGATTACAATAGAAGATTAATACGTGATTCTGCATCTATAACCTGATTTATTAAATAAAAAGTCATTATCATAGATGATCTCTGACGAAACCCATATCATGCCCCATTGTTTAAGTGGGATTCAGCCCATTATATTACAAGAGGATGAGCCTCGCACCACTCCTCCGACTATCATAGAAGTAATTAAGCCGATTGCTTCCCGTTCGCTTCTCTCGCCCTTCTTTGATTGTCCGTTTCCACAACGAATAGTACCACAGAGAGAGAGAGTTTTGGAAATTCTTAGCATCATTAATTTGACATCCATGCTCCAATCCAATGGCTTTGGATACTACTAGCATACTTCTACCTCACATCTCAAAGATTGCAAGTTATCTCGTAATCTTTTCGTCCGCGACCATCAAGATTCCCCAGGTATATGTATATACATATATTGCACCTTAATTACCTAGCTCTATTAATGCATATGGTCTCGATTCGTTTCAGTTTGGGTTCCAGAGGATTTCGAGCAAGCCGAATCGATAGGCTTTGGCTTCTAAGCGCTTCTCCATCAACCTATAGGATAGCAATCTTTATTTCGAGCTCAGTTCATTAATTACTTGTTGTAGATTCTTAAAATACATCATCGATCATTCCTATATATATATATATGTGTGTGTGTGGGCGCGCGCGCGCGCGCACTACGTGAATGACAAAAATCCTATTCTTTGAATTGTAGCCCTAAAAAATTGATTCATATATAAGTTCTAAATAAAGAATAAAATAGAGCTGTCGTGTATGTTTCTCCATCGACACCCATTTATTGATCGACGTACCGTTTGCTTTAATTTCTCTTCTTTCTTTTATTTTTCTAAATGAAAACTGAAGCTTATGTCAAGAAATGTCTTCGGATAGTATGCATGCGTATATGGCCCTTCTCGTTTCTTTGTCTTTTGATTTTTTTCCCTTCCGGTGTTTTACCTTGCTGTTTTGGTATCGATCGATTTAGCAATTAATTTTAGAAGTTAATTTGCTTAACTTGAATCAAACGCCGGGTCTTTTGTGTACTAACTAGGGTGTTAGGCTTCAGGGGTGTGTGTAATTTTGATATTAAATATGGTGGCATGAGTTCCTGATGGTATATATTTTCTCCTTCCAGATTTACAATGTCATGAAAAATTGCAGTGTTGAAGGTTTGAGCGTGGCAGCCTTTGAGCTTGAACTTATTGGTTATATAATTTCTCTCTCCTACTGCATTCATAAGAGATTGCCCTTTCCAGCTTTTGGGGAATATCTATTCCTTACAACTCAGGGTACGTGAGCCCTTATTTTGCTAATCTATATATCTTGGTTACCATTTGGTTCAAGAGGGATCGAGTACAACATGGATAGGTTGGCAAAAGAAGAAATAAAGGGCAATTTATCCTTTTTCTACTCATGTTTGATTAGCTAAATGAGTTAGTGCATGGAAGAATGAACCTTAGCTAATAAGTTGGCAAAAGAAGGATAAAAGACATGGGAGGCCCATTTTTCACTTTTGCTTGTTTGATCAATGGTTTGCATAAGATAAGGTATATAATTAAATTGGCAGAAGGAAGTACATTATTTTCACCTCATCATGGAATTTCCCATGGAATGATTAAATCAAGGAATAAAAGTTAACTTAAGTTAACTCCTTTCTTGCTAATTGAACATCTCTACCTTCAAAACAAATAAGAAAATAGGGAGAAAAGAAAGGGAATAACAATTACTGACGGTTAAGCTGTTGATTTTACAGCATGCATGTAAGAACTAGTTTATTTGAGAGATTAGGAAACTGATATTAAGAAATGTGAAATTGATGTTAACCCTCATTTTTATTTACTTGCAAATTAATTAGTAATGCAGTATACAATAATTTGCAAAACAAGAGATGTGATATGCCTATAAACATGCATACATGCAAACAATTTCAAAAATATATATTAACTCCTTCATTCACACACATTTTCGTGTTTCCCTCCTAAAAGCGAGTGACTTTTAAGTGACAACCAAAAAACGCTATTGATTTTAAATGCACAACTAAATACCTCCATGATTTTTAGGTATTTAATTAAATTTTACTTGTGATTTTTATTTACACAACTAAATACATTAAAAAATTAGAGATTTTTCCTATAATTAAAAACATTAAAATGCATCGCTGACATATAAAAGAAAATCAGTAATATTTAGCTTTTTTTTAAGATTGCATGAAAAAAATGCATGAATTATGGAATGTTAATACAACGGTTCCAATAAATTTATATCTGTTCAATTTTAAATAAAACTCACTTATCATTTTAATGTGTGACATGTAACCACATATTCCGTGGGCAATCACTTATAAAAATATCCTTTCGGAAGTTGTTTTAAACTAAACTTTTAAATCATTCAAAGTTCATATACCTAAACTACATCTTACCATTAAAAATGATTTATCTATATCTTTTAAGAAAATATATATTTAACATTATTTTTTTTTTTGGTGTTACAGCTATTATTCTTGTTGGCATTATCTACTACTATTCACAACCAGTTAAGACTTCCAAGCCATGGAGGAGAGCACTAATGTATCCTTTGCTTCAATTTGGCAAGAACATTGGGCTAATTTTTCTAATTTTCCCAGTGGAAATCGACTCTAGTTCCTAAACCTAAATATAGATTTTGTGTGATTGCACTGGTTCTCTTAGCTGGTCAGGTTGTTCCAATTCTCTTTGAAGCCTTATATGTATGTTGCTTCTTGGCTCTATCGACCTTGCTAATATATATATGTTTATTATGCAAATACCTCTATCCACATTTTATATTACAGAGAAGTTGATCATATCAACATAGATACCTTCATGCTGCTCCATTATATGGCCTTTCATATTTATTGATATATGAGCTATATCTATGGAAAGCTCCAGGTTGACTAAGATCCAAATGTCCATCTAAATTGAGATTGAAAATTTTCATCAAGGAGATCTAATTATAGCAAAAGCTCAAATTTGTGATAGATCTAGTTGAGGTGATCAAGGTAAAAGTGACAAGTTAAATATTGGGATTGGAATGTGCGGAGATGGCAAAACGTATTTATTTTTCTGAGGAAGACCATTAGAAAGTGCAAATTAAATAGTCATTGAAGCTTAATTCCAGGGCATTTAAAGGAATAAATATGTAAATCCAATTTAAGAGACATTTATATAATATCAATTGTTTATAAGGGCATAGGTGTACCAAAACTTAAATAAATGGATGCACTAGTAAGATAAATTTATATAGGCAAACAACATATTTGAAAGTATTTGTCAAAAGCTCTAGATCAATTTAATTTGTATTAGCACTATTATCTCTGACTATTTTCTAAATTTCTCCAGGCTGCCCAAAATATAATATTTCTTTTTGGGAGTCTCCATCAGATATGGAAAAATTATGTTGTAAGTGTTTTCCAAAGTTCCTATGAAGAAAATTAGTACTTTTATTATTTTATGAATCCAAGCACATTAATCATTAATGGTTGAAATCATCATAGCAAGTTTGTGGTCCAAATGCATGTTGGGTATTGGGCATAGAACTCAATTAGACTTTATCCTCACTTTGTTCCATAATTAGGCATGTATTTTTTGTTATACCACTTTTGCTTTTCCAAATTTTAGAACAATCTTTTTTGTTTGCCACAATCACTAGCTAAGCTTATTTAATAGGATTTGAAGAATATGCTAGTTCAAAATTTGATGTGGCTCATTAAAATAATTGAAGCTATAATTGGTTTAGTAGGACCCATGTCTATACAAGTTTGTTTTTTTTGAGAAAGGAGAAAAATTTATTGATCAAAATGATGATCAGACCACAGCTAACTCATCAGGATTAACTTGAAGAGGACAACTTTTGAGTTTTATATGGGTGCTATATATTATGTCCTATACAAAAGTAAGTTAAAAAGTTCTAGGCCAAAGCTATGGTAAGCATGACAATGTAGTCAAGATTGAAGATATTGAGTAAAGCATATTAATATGGAAAATATTGAGGAAAATATGTTGAACTTAGTGATGTTTATGTTAACATATTATTTGGAGATGATTTAAGAAGTTGAAATAATTGGTGCAAAAAAATTAAAGGGTTATATTGTAATTAAACATATATTTGAATTATTATTGCATAATTCAATTGAATTTGCTAAAAAAAATTGAATTTGAAATGTTTGATATTTACTCAATGATGATTATGATTATACATAGTAAAAGATTTATTGAAAAATGTGGATGCATATGTACAATGTACGAAATTGTGTATACACAACTAAATGTGAAGATTACAACTTGGAGAATCATGTGCATCACATAAATTTATAGCCAGATAGTGAATTTTTATAGCTAGCAAAGAAGGTATTTATAATTCAAAATTTGATTTAGGAAAATTACCATTTAAGAGAATTTTAACCTATATGTCAAGAAGTTGAGAAAGAGCGATTCACCCACAACATCTAGCTGTATAGTCTTTTAAAGAGGTGAAGTTTAAACTCTACATAAAGGACTTAGATCTTTTAATCATACAACACAAGAGATAGAAGTTATTTGTGTAATGAATCTCTTTCCCTCCCTCTCCATGCTCTCGATGTTCTACATCTAAAAGGAGATTTTGGAGGAATTTTTGAAAGTGATTCTTGAAGAGGAGATTCCACAAAAGTGATTCCAAAGGAGATTCTAGCAATTTGGATAAAAAAAGATTTTAGAAGAATCTTTAATGAAATTGATTCTAAATACTATAGTAAAAGGCGAGCTTTGCGACCCCATAGCTAAAACCCAATAAACTGTCGTCAAGCTTCGTCATCGAATGTTACATCATGGTCACGTTTCGATGATGGTTGTTTTTTGACACCGTCGCCAATTATCCTCCCCAGCCATCAAAAATTTAGATCATATACCAACGGTTAAAAACCATCTTTATATACTTTAGGCTACAGTTATTTTTGATTAAATCGTCACTATATTCATTTGGTGACTATGATTTAAATCGTTAGGGAAAGTTTCAAAAGACCTAAAAAACTAATAAATTTTTTCATTGGCAATGTTGTTTTAATCGTCACAAAATTAAATACTCAACCATTACAAATTCAACCATTACAAAATGTTGCCAAGTTTAAAGAATGACTACATATTTAGAGACAATTATAGAACTATTAGAAAACATAATTTAGCAATGGTTTTAGATAAACTATCGCTAATTATGTCATATAAATACATATATAATTTTTGCAAACAAAATTATGATTTTTATAAATAAATAGCAACACACATATAAAAATCATGCATATGTATAAATATTAAAGAAATCACGCATACAAATAAAACACAATACATTTAATACATAACAAATAAAAATTGAAACATAACATCAATTTATAGTTTCTAGGAAGTCAATTACTTCAATTACATGTAATTCAAAATAAATACCTATTTTTTTCATATCATTTCTTATTTTAGACATCTTTCAGATTATTTATTAAGTTTAACACGTCTAAGATGTTGTCCATAACATTCTTTTTAATGTGCATTATGTCGAGGTTGTGATGGACTAGTGGCTCTTTCTAATATGTGAGCTCCATGAAGAAGATGCTCTTCTTTTTGAATCTCCAATCCTTCAAATTTGTTAGATCCTTTTGAATAGACGACCTAATTGTATGTTGCTAAGCTGTTGTAATTTCTTCATGACTTCATATCCTAAAAACCTAATTGAATTTGTGCTTAATTTATTCATTGGATTCTTGATCGAATACTAATAACTTTTACCATAAAACCTATTCCTGAATTGTGATGTCTGCCATCTGTGCTCAATAAGAAGAAATCTATGGTGACCTAAGTAACAAAATTTGTTACTTTCAGGCAGGCGTAGGTGGTGAGTATCAATGATACATACCTGATAGGTAAACTTCCCATTGGTATTCTATCTAAACAAATTTGCATATGCTAGGAAGTCATTTATGGTCCACAACAATGCTACGTGCATTTGAAAGAATTATGTTTGAACATCGTTGTACCACAATTGTTTCAGTTCAACAACCAACGGTTGCAAATAGACATCAATCACATTTCCTAGTTGCTTCGGACCTACTATCAAGAGACTCAACATCCTGAATGAAGATCACATACACAACCAAGGAGGTAGGTTGTATATTACTATTACGACCTGAACCCGACCCCTGGTGGAACCTGGGAACAGTTCGCCTTGACTAACCCCAAGGCCTAGTTGTCCAACTAGAAACAAACCAAATGCAAGGATAAACATTTCCACACCCACTCATGCAATGTAACTAAGCAAAAAGAGAAAGGCAGCAACGGAAAGTAGAACATAGTTCAAATAGAACCACACTCTACAGGCGGAAAAATAAAGTTTGCTAGCTAGCCATCACAACATAAGTAGAACGGACATAACATCAATAGGTTCCAACATACTAAAAGTACTCACTATAGTAAATAGGACCTCTGAAATAACAACTGAAAAAGGACCAGACTACTGCTGGGCTCGGCTAGGCCTAGCACCCTCTATAGCCTATGGTGTTAGTTGCTCAACTCCCTGACCTGAACAGATATACATATGTGTTTTGTCAGCTAATGCTGAGTAGAGTGGCACACAAGACATTTAATGCATAGAAAGAAAGCAATAAACCATTCATGCATTATCATCTAGTTTCCTGCATATTATGTGTTTAATTATTCGTGTATTCTAGTAAAGGTCCACATCATCATTTAATCCGCATGTTCCATAAGGGAACAATCTTGATGCAGTTTTCCTGCAATGCAAGATGCATAGGTGGCACTCTCCTGTTCGAGAGAGTACCTTGCAGAAGTCCTACACTCGGTCTACCACCCCAGGGTCACAGTCGCGACGTAGCGATGACTACGGCATGTGTGAGAAACACACGGGTAGCTACCCTGCATTGGCACGCGGTCAGTCCTTTCCGCTAGTGGGTACGCTTAAACATACAGCACAGAACCGAACAGAGGCCACACCCCTCAACAATTTGTGTACCCTCTCCCAACTACCCCTATTTGCCTAATGGGCCTAACAGGAGTCAGTGTAGGGAGGCCAATCCTAAACCCAAGTCCCAACCCAAGGGACCGCTAGCTCCCTCCCTACATTAAAGTGACAGTAGCTTTCCTCGGTATCACATACACGAGGGCTAACTCGCTCTCCATACCCAAGTTCGAATAGCCAACCAACAAGCTCATAGGCAACGAGTCCCATCATACATCAAATATCCATATTACTGCATTATGATTCCTCTCCTAGTTCCCCATAGGTTTCATGTATAGTACTCGGCTTATTTCATTGCATGGCATGTATCTGTCTCACATTCTGGTTTCTTATTCATATAACAGGCAGCTTGTAAATTAACAGGCTAAGCAATTTATCACAATCATTTTTCAATATTTCATTTCTCACAATAGGGAATTTAACCACGTGCATTCTCAGTGTATAGCAAACGGGGTTCATGCATTGAATATAAACATTCTCATTCTTAGTCCTAAGGTTCATATCATGTCCTAGGGTTCAAGCAGATATTTCTAATTTTAGCATGCAGTTTAATAATTTCAGCCACAGGAGTAGAGAGGACCACTCTACCAAGTGTAGGGGAGATATGGGGGCACGAACGGTGGATCCCGATGTATCCGCGAGTCCTGTGTGCACTACGAACTGGAGACCTATTCCAAACAGTTGATCACACCAATCATTAACATTGCTGACCATTATGTCAAACAAGCTCAAAATAGTATGGATACGACCCTAATACGTAAGAAATTCTGAAAGAAAACCAACGGTACTTTGTTTGCGTAAAATCGACTTTGTTTGGGCCCTGAACCGACCCAAACACGTGCACCCTGACCAAAATCAGATGTCTGGGGAGAGTCCCAGATGTCTTAAATGAGCGCAGGATCTCACCTTGTGTTCCTGCATCTGTCCCTGTTGTCTGCTTCCCCTCACAACTGTCTAAGGGTGTCTCCAAACGTCTGGCACTGCTCCCAGTCGTTTGGGAGAGCCGTCAGACGCTGCTTCCAGACATCCTAAAGTGCCTCGAACATTGTGCCAACACGCCTTCCCAACATCTCTGGCACCTCGGCACTCTGCATGCTTACCAAACATCTTGAATCCATTCCAGATGTCCAACGACCCCTCCAGACGTCTAACAAATGTTGCAGATGTCTGAATCTGTGTAAATAATGCCTGCAGAACCTCTTGCCACCCTCCCTCTGCCTCCTACACACCCTCCTCTCCTCCGATCTCCTCCTGCTCCCCGCTCTCCCTCTCCTTCTCCCTTACTCGGTTGCTGTGGTGGAGAACAAAATGGAGGAGGGGGGTTTTAAGGGTGCGTGGGAATGAGAGGGGTATGGTGGTATGGGGGTATGGTGGGGGATATGGTGGTATAGTGGGGGGGTATGGGTATGGTGGGTATGGTGGGGGGTATGGGTGTAAGAAAAATTACACTAAACCCCCATTCAAACTAAAATACTCCTCATGGAATCCATTTTGGTGCATAGAAATTGCGATAAGGCCCGTAAAGTTCGGAAAAATCCAAACGACCCTTGGAAAGGGTCATTTCAATTACCAACACCACTAGTTATATTAAATATGATGGATATATGTTATTCAAAGGATTAAATCTGTCCCTTGTAAAGCTCAATCTGACATTACCTGCTGTTACGACCCGAATCCCTACAGGACCCGAGACCGGCTCGACTCGACTAATCCCAAGACCTAGTCGTCCAACAAGAAATAACCAAAAAGCAGGAAAGTAAACCACATTCCCTATGCTAAGCAACTAACAGTAAAAGAGTACAGCAGTAAAGAAAGTAAAGCTGCTACAGTACATATCACCACCACAATAGTAAAACTGTATCAAGGTACAGAAACGTAAAGGTATAGAAATGTAAAAGTATAAGAGTCTGAACTCACTACAACAAAAAGGTACAACAACAGAGGACTACAGCTACTGGGCTCTACTGGGCTCAACACCCTCTACAGTTGGAGACTCGAGCTGCTCAACACCTGGATCTGAAAGGGGTTATGAGTACACAAAGTCAGCGAACGCTGAGTAGAGTGGCAACCAACTAACTAAAGCAGTAAAGCTAACAAGTAAACTAGCTATTCCAATTCTTTAATTTACGAGTTATTCCTTTTCACCCTTTGGTTTATATATTTTCCAAATCTCTTCTTGATCTCGAATGTTCCTCGTGGGAACGATCTTGATTGCAGTCTTTTCTGAAAAGTAGAAGTCACACGTGGTGCTCTCCTGGCCAGGAGAGTCCCCCATGGTGGTCCTACACCCAGTCAACCACCCAAAGGTCATGGACAGACGTAACGGTGACTACGGCACACGCGATAAGCGCACGGGTGGTCGTTTCCGCTAACGGGTGCGCCCAAAGTACAGCATGGAACAGTATAGGGCCTAGCCTTCTCAGTAACAGGGGCTAGCCCTTAAGAACCAAACAGGTGTCTCGCCCCTCCACTATCCGCGCACCCTCTCCTGACTACCCTGGTTTGCCCAGTGGGCCTAGCAAGTCGATGTAGGGTGGCTAGCTCTCCCCCTACATTAGTAGCTCTCCCCGGTACAGTGCACGCGAGAGCTAAGAAGTCGGTGCAGAGTGGCCAATCCTAACCCCGTGTCCTAACCCAAGGGCGGCTAGCTCCACTCTACACTAAATAGGGGACAGTCTCTCTCCTTGGTACCACGTACTCAAGGGCCAGCACACTTCCCACTCACATTTCCAGATCCATTCCATTTATTTCCAGGAGCTCTACTCCTAATTCCCCGTAGGGTTCATGCTCATATTTCTCATGCCATTCTATACCAGGTTTCATCATTCACATTTCCATTCCCAGTTTATACACATGCAACTCGTATTTCTATTATTTATATTTCCATTCCCAGGTTATACACATGCAGCTTGTATTTCTATTTAACGTATACAACAGGAAATGCCACATGTAACTGTTTAACTAGCACAGGTAATTCATATTTCACAGGCAGCTCTTGTTCATTAATAGGCAATTGTTATCAGTTCTATCTACTCATTCAAGACTGCAATTCAATCACGCATACGGACATTTCAAGTACTTCTCGTCCTAGGGTTCATGCCATATCCTAGGTGCTAATCATTCATTCCACACATGCAGTCAGTTCTATAATTAAGTTAGCGGAAGCCACTCTACTAGACAACCCAGGAGTATTGGGGGCTCGAATGGTAGGCTTACGTGCCTCAGCAAGCTCCGAACCCACAACAGAACAAAGTCCTATAACAAGGAACAATCACAATGGAACATTCAGAACAATATAGAAGGCCTTCTAACAAGTAGAGGAACTCACAAGGAAAACACCAATATCTTATTTGCGTAAAACAGACCCTAAACGGGTCAAAAGCAGGGCCACTGACTCAAATCAGACGTCTAGCACAATGTCCAGACGTCTTAAAAGTGTCTAGAAATGCACCTCAGGCTCTGCGTCGACCTCATACATCTAGGACCTCTTCTAGACCGTTTGAACCCAGCTCCAGACGTCCGACCACCTCTTCGAACGTCTAGGAGTGCTTCCAGCCATCTAGTAAGTTGCCCAGACATCTGAAATGCGTGGGAGGGCATGTCCCGCACCTTCCCGAAGTAAATCCTGCACGCGACAGCAAAATCTCATCAAATTAGCCATGCAAAGCATAGCTGCGGAGCGGCCTGCATGGCCGTATCCGCAAAGGGAATGTACCTTCGCGGAGATCTGCCTACAGACGTCTGGAGTCGTCTCCAGACGTCCACGCCGTCGTCTGGACGTCACTCTAGACGTCTGATTCTGGGAAAAACCTAGAACCAGAACCTCCTCCTGCTCGCCCTCGCCGCACGCAACCGTGCCTCACCCCCTCCTGCAGCTTTAGCTGCAGTAGCGTCAGGGACGACTCCCTAACGCACTCCTCCTCCTCCTGCATGCGTCGCTCCGGCCGTGCGTCCTCCGGTGAGCTCCCACATGAGCTTGCAAGCTCAAGTTCCTCCTCCTCACTGTCACTCTCGCGCTCTATCATGCACTAGCTCCTCTCGCTGGGATGGAGAGGAAGAGAAGAAGGGGCTGGTGGATTGGGGAGAACGAGAGGGGAAGAAGGGTTTATAAAGATGGTGTGTTAGGGTTCGCTGGAGGAGGAGAGAGAGAAGGGGAGAGAAAGAGGGTACTGTCTACGCGTAGCCCGCATACAGACATGAAGCTCGTATCCAAAAATTTTGATTTCCAGACGTCTAGGAAGGTATCCAGACGTTTGACCAGACGTCTGACCGATAGTCCAAACGTCCTAAAAGGCTCAGGACAGAACAAATCTTCACATCATAACAAACTTAAAGGAAGTTTCGTCCCCAAAACTTGAGCTAGCTAGGGTGTGGAAAAGAAATATATACACATAACAAACTCAAAGAGGATCGAAGCCGGTCCGAAAAGACGTACCCTCAAAAAGCTCTGGGTACCGCTCTTGCATTGCCGCCTCAGGCTCCCAGGTAGCCTCCTCGTACCTCTGGCTCCTCCACATGACCTTTACCAGGGGTACCTACTTCCATCTCAAACTTCGGATGGCTCTATCTAGTATCTGTACTGGTCGCTCGGGGTAGGTCAGGTCGTCACCCACCTCGACACTCTCGTGGCTCAGAACATGACTGGGATCGGCGACATACTTCTTGAGGTTGGACACATGGAACATGTTGTGCACACCAGAAAGCTGGGGAGGAAGGGCAAGCCTATAAGCAATGGATCCTACCCGCTCCAAGACCTCAAAGGGCCCCACAAACCTTGGCGCGAGCTTTCCTTTCAACCAAAAACATTGCAGGCCCTTCATGGGCGAAACACGAAGAAAGACGTGATCCCCAACCCCGAACTACACCTCTCTGAGCTTCCGATCGACATAACTCTTTTGTCTGCTCCTGGCAGTGCAAAGCTGTCTGTGAATCTACTCTACCACCTCCTGACTCTGTCGAATCAGCCGGGGGCCAACCTCCCACTTGGTCCCCACCTCAACCCAACTCAATGGCGCAGTACACCTCCATCCGTACAGAGCCTCGTAGGGTGCCATGCCGATACTCGAGTGATAGCTATTATTATATGCAAACTCTGCCAGGGGTAAGTACTCCTCCCAAGAACCCCTCCAGTCCAGTACACAGGCGCGTAAAAGGTCCTCAAGTGTCTGTATCGTGTGCTCTAACTGTCCATCCATCTGGGGGTGGTACTCCATACCGAACCTCAACTGTGTCCCCAAAGCCTGCTAAAACTCGGCCCAAAACTAGGAAGTAAAGCAGGTATCCCGGTCGGATACAATCTCACATGGAACTTCCTGCAGACGTAACACGTCACCAATATATCTCTTTGCCAACAGTGCTGGTCCCAAAGTGGCTCGGATCGGCAAGAAACATGCAATCTTCGTCAATCTGTCTATAATCACCCAAACTGCGTTGTGTCCTTGTTGGGTAACGGGCAAGCCCACCACCAAGTCCATGGTGATGCTCTCCCACTTCCACTCTGGCACGAGAAGTGGCTGCAACGACCCTGCAAGCCTCTGATGCTCGGCCTTCACCTGTTGGCACACTAAACACTGCTATATGAACTCACCTACATCCCGCTTCATCCCCCTCCACCAAAAGTCACGTCTCAGATCATGATACATCTTCGTGTTCCCGGGATGTATGGTGAACCTGGACCCGTGTGCCTCAACCAGGAACTCTCTCAACAACTCCTCATCCCTGGGAACGCATAAACGTCCCCTCATAAGCGGCACCTTGTCTGTAAAGGAGAAGTCTCCTGGGTCCCCTGACAGTACTCAATCTCTCAACGACTGCAGATACAGATCTATCATCTATCCTGTGATGATGCAATCTATTAGCTCTGGTCTCGTTTGTCGTGTCACTGTCACTACCCCACAATGCCCCTGTAACTCTAGGGGTCGCCAACTACCCAACTCCTCCATAAGTCTCCAACTCTATGCCTGTAAGCTGGCCAAGTGGGTGGGCGCCTTCCGGCTTAAGGCGTCAGCTACCATGTTGGCCTTCCCCGGATGGTAGGAGATGCTGCAGTCATAGTCCTTCAGGAGCTCTAACCAACATCTCTGTCTCATGTTAAGCTCCTTCTGATTAAACAAGTACCTAATGCTCTTATGATCCATGAATATCTCAAACGTCTCACCGTACAGGTAGTGCCTCCATGTTTTCAGCGTGAAGACGACAGCTGCCAGCTCTAAGTCATGGGTAGGGTAGCTATGCTCGTGGGGCTTCAGTTGCCACGAAGCGTAAGCGACAACGTGACCCCGCTGCATGAGCACACCCCCTAACCCCTGCAACGAAGCATCCGTGTAAACAATGAAACCGCCACTACTGTCTGGGATGGTAAGCACAGGAGCCGAAGTCATCCACTCCTTCAACTCCTGAAAACACGCCTCACAAGCGTCTGTCCAAGTAAAGGGCACATCCTTCTGGGTCAACTGTGTCATAGGATGCGCAATCTGGTAGAAACCCCTGATAAAGTACTGGTAGTAACCTGCCAGTCCCAAGAAACTGCGGATCTCTGTCACTGTACGTGGCCTCTCACACCTGAGCACTGCCTCTACCTTGGCTGGATCCACAGTCAAACCATCCCTTGAAATCACATGACTTGAGAAGGTCACCTACCTCAACCAAAACTCACACTTGCGGTATTTGGCATACAGCCTATGCCGTCTCAATGTGTCCAGAACCATCCGCAAGTGTTGTCCATGCTGCGCCTGATCCCGCGAGTAAATGAGCACATCATCAATAAATACCACCACAAACTGATCCAGATACGGTCTGAACACCCGGTTCATCAAATCCATGAAGGCAGCGGGGGCGTTGGTCAGCCCAAATGGCATGACTAAAAACTCGTAGTGTCCGTACCGGGTGCGGAAAGCTGTCTTGGAGACGTCGATCTCCCTGATCCTCAACTGGTGGTAGCCAGATCTCAAATCTATCTTGGAGAACACTGTGGCACCTCGCAATTGGTCAAGAAAATCATCAATCCTCGTCATCGGATACCTGTTCTTGATGGTGACCTATTCAGCTGTCTGTAGTCTACACAAAGGAGTAGGGTACCATCCTTCTTCTTCACAAATAACATCGGGGCTCCCCACGGGGATGCACTGGGCCTCACAAAGGCCTTCACCAATAGGTCCTGCAACTGGTACTTGAGCTCTCGTAGCTCAAGTGGTGCCATCCTGTAAGGTGCTGTAGAAATGGGGCTGGTCCCCAGTACTAGTGAGATCTCAAACTCGATCTCACGCTCAGGCGGTAGTCCTGGCAGCTCCTATGGAAACACGTCGGGGTACTCTCTGACCACTGGGATGCTTTGAAAGTCTGTCACAGGGCTGGGCTCTACCACTACACAAGCCAGAAAGCCCTCACACCCCTGGCCCAAAAGTCTCTCCACCTGAAGTGCAGAAATGCACTTGAAGCCTCCGTCCACCGGCTGTCCGTGAAACTCAAAAAAATGCATCTCTGGTATGGAGAAGACGATCTTCCTCTCAAAATAGTCCACCAAAGCGTGGTAAGCAGACAGCCAATCCATCCCCAGAATCATGCCAAAATCCTCCATTGGTATCACAATCAGGTCAGCGGGGAGGCTGTGTCCCCCAACACTGACCTCATAGTCTGTGTAGACCTCCTCAGCTACAAACAGCTGACCACCCGAACCTCTAATCACAAATGGATCCTCTAGCAACACACAGCCCTGTCCCAAACTGACAGAAAAACATGCAGCAACAAAAGAGTGTGTGGCGCCAGAATCAAGAGGTACGTAAACTAATCTGCCGGAAACTGTAACCATACCTGCTACCACTAAACCTGATGCTCTGGCGTCTCTGTGTGTCAGGACGTTGATACGCCCCTCAGCTCTCGGTGTGGAAGAAGCAACCACACTTTACATCGGACGGGTAGCCGCTAACCGATACCCTCCTCGCGACTGCTGTCCTCCCCCACGTTCTTAGTAACCACGACCACCTGCTCGGCCTCCAACGCTCGGTGCGGGGAGCATCTGCTGCACTCCAGCCCTAGACGGGCAGTCCCTCCTGATGTGGCCCAGCTGGCCACACTGGTAGTAGAGGGGAACTCGACTCTCGCCCTCGGTAGGTCCCTGCTGATGGCTGGGTGGGGGTCTAGTGTTGGTAGCTGGCCCTTGTTGGGGGCCCCCAAAGGTCACTTATGGACCCGCAAAGTGAGACGACTCTCCCATGGTTGTCGCGTGCCTCCTATCTTGCCGGCCCTGTGAGTACTCTGGCTGGTACGGCCTCTTCTATCCGCTGTCAATGTCACGTGCGGTTGGGTTGGTCTCCTCATATGTCATAGCTGCCTCCACCACTCTCGAGAACGTGGGTAGCTTCAGGGGTTTGACATACCCCCGAATGGCAGGCCAAAGCCCCTCAGTAAACCTCCACAAGCGCTCCTCCTTAATAGCCACAATTATCGCAGCGAAACGGGACAGCTCCAGAAAATGCGTACGATACGCGCTAACAGTCATCGTCCCCTGGAGGAGAGTGTGGAACTCTCGCCTCCTCTGATCTTGCCACATCTGCGGGAAGTACTGCTCGCAGAAGAGGGTAACAAACTGGTCCCATGTTGGCTCTGCCCTCTCCTAGCCTCTGACTACCCTCCACCACCTGTGTGCTGCACTCTCCAGATGGTAGGTGGCAAAGGCCATGCGGCACTCTGCAGGGGGTGGACGGTGTCAAACACCTTCTCGATCTACTCGAGCCAGCCCTCCGCCTAAGTCGGGTCCTCATCCCCCTTGAAGTAGGGGGCTTTAGCTTCCAGAACTATCCGAAAAGCTCGTAGTGTCGCTGTAGTGGGGAAACGGGCATGCCTCCAGGTAGGGAGGGCTCGTGCTCGAAAGTGTCAGAGTGCAGTGGGGGCGGTGGAGGACCACCCCCTCCCCCATGTCCAACGCTGCGTCGGTCTCGTGGTCCCATAGAGGACTCCCCCTCCACGTCACCAGGGAGAGGCGCTCGTGGAGGCGGGTGGAGCTCCTCTCGTACTATCTCCCATATCAACTAGGTGAGGTGTTAGGCTTGAACGCTAGGAAGAAGTGGCTGGTCCACTGAAACCTCGGGTCCAGCACGTTCGCCCCTCCGACCTCGTCTACGGTCGCATCCGCGGTCCGTCTCAAGAACTCCACGTCGAGGCATCTCCTACGAGGAGACGCGAAATACAAAACAAAAAAACATCAACTCTAACGGACATTCAGCAAAAGATCGTCCGAACAGATGTCAAAAGGTACGTTGTGGTGGTTACTCTAGTTACATTCACGTGAATTGGTTATTCTCAAGCTAATTGGTTCATTTCTCGAGACGACCTTGCTCTGATACCATCTTGTTACGACCTAGTTCTCGAATCCCTACAAGACCCGAGACCAACTCGACTTGACTAATCCCAAGACCCAGTCATCCAACAACAAATAACCAAAAAGTAGGAAAGTAAACCACATTCACTATGCTAAGCAACTAACAGTAAAAGAGTATAGCAGTAAAGAAAGTAAAGCTGCTACAGCACATATCAGCACCACAACAGTAAAATAGTACCAAGGTATAGAAACGTAAAGGTACAGAAATGTAAAAGTACAAGAGTCTGAACTCACTACAACAAAAAGGTACAACAACAGAGGACTACAGCTACTGGGCTCTACTAGGCCCAGCACCCTCTGCAGCCAGAGACTCGGGCTACTCAACACCTAGACCTGAAAGGGTTTATGAGTACACAAATCCAACGAACGCTGAGAAGAGTGGCAACCAACTAACTAAAGCAGTAAAGCTAACAGGTAAACTAGCTATTCCAATTCTTTAATTTACGAGCTATTCCTTTTCACCCTTTGGTTTATATATTTTCCAAATCTCTTCTTGATCTCGAATGTTCCTCGTGGGAACGATCTTGATTGCAGTCTTTTTCGAAGAGTAAAAGTCGCACGTGGTGCTCTTTTGGCCGGGAGAGTCCCCCGTGGTGGTCCTACACCCAGTCAACCACCCCAAGGTCATGGACAAACGTAACGGTGACTACAGCATGTGCGATAAGCGCACGGGTAGCTACCCCACTCTAGCATACGGTCAGTCATTTCCGCTAATGGCTGTACCCAAAGTAGATCACGGAATAGTATAGAGCTTAGCCCTCTCAGTAACAGGGGTCTAGCCTCTAAGAACCAAACAGGGGTCTCGCCCCTCCACAGTTCGCGCACCCTCGCCTGACTACCCTAGTTTACCCAATGGGCCTAGCAAGTAGGTGTAGGGTGGCTAGCTGAACCCCCGACCTCGTGGGGTGGCTAGCTCTCCCCTTACACTAGCAGCTCTCTCCACTACAATGTACGGGAGGGCTAAGAAGTCGATGCAGAGTGGCCAATCCTAACCCTGGGTCCCAACCCAAGGGTGGCTAGCTCCGCTCTACACTAAGCAGGAGATAGTCGCTCTCCTTGGTACCAAGTACTCAAGGGCCAGCACACTTCCCACTCACATTTCCAGATCCATTCCATTTATTTCCAAGAGCTCTACTCCTAATTCCCCGTAGGGTTCATGCTCATATCTCTCATGCCATTCTATACCAAGTTTCATCATTCACATTTCCATTCCCAGGTTATACACATGCAGCTCGTATTTCTATCATTTATATTTCCATTACCAGGTTATACACATTGTAACGACCCGGTTCCCGAGTCCCTACGAGACACGAGAACCGGACCGACTCGACTAATCCCAAGACCTAGTCGTCCAACGAGGAAGTAACCAAAAGAGCAGTAAAATAAATCACATTCAGTATGAATATAACTAACAGTAAGAAAGTATAGCAGTAAGGAAAGAAACTACTACAGTATATACCACCACAACAGTAGAACAACATTTATCATATAACATGAACTGCAGGTAAAGAAAAGTACAGCGGAAACAAGAACTACTCACTATAACGGAAACAAAGAGGTACAAAAGACAGTGGTAACTCTACTGGACCCTACTTGGCCCAACGTCCTCTGCAGCCGCTGACCCTGGCTGCTCAACACCTGGTCCTGAAAAAGGTAACGAGTGTAACACGTCAGCAAAACGCTGAGTAGAGTGGCAACTAAAACTGAAGACAATAGTAGAGTGTACAGTAGCTATTATGTTCTATTACTTCCTTTATTCACGTCTTTCAATTGTCTCACTATTTCATTTATTCCCCAGATCTTTTTCTTGATCTCGAATGTTCCTCGTGCGAACGATCTTGATTGCAGTCTTTTCCAAAAAGTAGAAGTAGCACGTGGTGCTCTCCTGGCCGAGAGAGTCCCCCGTGGTGATCCTACCCTCAGTCAACCACCCCAAGGTCACTGACAGACGTAACGGTGACTACGGCACGCGTGATAAACGCACAGGTAGCTAACCCGTACTGGCACGCGGTCAGTCATTTCCGTTAACGGGTGCACCCAAAGCACAGCGCGGAACCAGTCCAGGGCAGAGCCCTCTCAGTAACAGGGGTCCAACCCCTCCACAGTAACCAAACTGGGGCCTTGCCCCTCCACAGTCCGCGCACCCTCGCCTGACTACCATGGTTTGCCCCAGCGGGCCTAACAAGTCGGTGTGGGAGGCTAGCAGAACCCCGGGGCCCGTGGGGTAGCTAGTACCTCCCTACACTAGTAGCTCTCCTCGGTACTACGTACGCGAGGGCCAGCAAGTCGGTACAGAGTGGCCAGTCCTAACCCCGGGTCCCTGGGGCGGCTGGCTCCGCTCTGCACTAAACAGGTGGACAGTCGCTCTCCTTGGTACTTCGTACTCAAGGGCCAGCTCACTTCCCTAAAACTATTCCATTCACTTTCCAGGAGTTCTACTCCTACTTCCCCGTAGGGTTCCATCCTTTTTACTCAAACATCCAGGTTTCACTTTCCAGTTTCACATTCTTACAATCCATGTTCTCAGCCACGTTATTTATTCACAACAGGCAGCTGTTAATTCAAATTACAGGCAACTTTATATCTCTTTCCATTTTCCAAGACTGCAGTATTATACATTCCACTTGTTTTCCCATCCTAGGATTCATGCCATATCCTAGGATCTATCATACAATCTAGTTTTCCAGCCCTAGGATTCATGCAACACCTAGGAGCCATCATTCCATCTATTTCTCATTCCTAGGACTCATGCAATGTCCTAGGTTCTAATTATGGTTCCATAATTTAACAGATTTTATTAATAACTTAAAGCCACTCTACCAGGTACAACGGGAGTAATGGGGGAGTGATCGGGAATCCCGCGTGCCTCTGCGACTCCCAAGACTGCAACTGAATGAGGTCCTATCACAAGGATCAAACACAATGAGAGTCTTAAAACAGTGTATAGCTACTGTAGACGGGTAGAGGAATTAATTCTGAAAAGAACGCAACTCGAATCGCGGAAAACGGAACCCGAACGGGCCCTAAACGGGTCGAAAACGACGACACTGTGTAAAATCAGACGTCTGGAACTTCTTCCAGACGTCTTAAAAAGTGGATCAGAGAATTACCTGTTCAGCGTGGTTTCCCAGACGTCCATAAGTCTGCGGGGACGTCTGGCCTAGCTCCCAGACGTCCGATAGTCACCCCGAACGTCTGGAGGTCGCTCCCACCGTCTGGTACAACAGCCAGATGTTTGATTCGCGTTGGATGGCGAATCACCGAGCCTGCGCACACCCATCTCCCTCCCTCAGTACGGTCAGTTGACAGGAAGGAAGAAGATCTTCCAGACGTCGCCTTCGCCGTCTGGATATCAACCCAGACGTCTGATTCTGGAAATTTTTCCAAAACAGGCACCACCCGGCTTCCGCTCGCGACGCCGCCCACGTCGCACCTCGCGCGCCTGCTGCTCAGACCACAGCAGTCCCCCCTCCGCATCGTTCCGCGCCCCCTGCGCCCTCCGCCAGCCAGCCCTAGCAGCCCCGGCAAGCTCGCCCTCACGGCAGAGCTCCGCTCTCGCACGCAGCACCTCCTCTGCGCTCACTGCGGCTGCCGCTGCCGCCCTCGCGCTCGCGCTCACGCTCACTGGCTGAAGGAGAAGAAGGAGGAGACGATGGAGACGACGGGAGGGAGCGTGTGTCCTTTTAAGGCCGTGCGAGGAGGAGAGAGAGGACGCGGCAGGCGTCTGCAGCCGCAGGGAAAGAGGGAATAAGCGAATATCCGGTCTGCGCGCTCAGGCGCGCAGACAACCCGTGCATGTCAAAATTAACGGATTTCCAGACATCTGGAAACGATCCCAGACGTCTTGTCAGACGTCTGGGCCACCTCCCAGACGTCTTAAAAGGTGTCTGGGGAACGCATTCGTTACAATATAACAAACTCAAAGGAAGTTTCATCCCCGAAACTTGCGCCAACTAGGGTGCGGGAAAAGACGTCCAAATAACCATAACAAACTAAAAGAGGACCGAAGTCGATCCGGAAAGACGTACCCGCGAAAAGCTCCGGGTACCGCTCCCGCATTGCCGCCTCAGGCTCCCAGGTAGCCTCCTCGTACCGCTGGCTCCTCCACAAAACCTTTACCAGGGGTACTTGCTTTCGTCACAAACTGCGGACGGCTCGGTCTAGAATCTGCACTGGCCGCTCGGGGTAGGTCAGGTCGTCGCTCACCTCGACGCTCTCGTGACTCAGTACGTGACTGGAATCGGCTATGTACTTCCTGAGGTTGGACACGTGGAATACGTCGTGCACACCAGAAAGCTGCGGGGGAAGGGCAAGTCTGTAAGCAACGGGTCCAACCCGCTTCAGGACCTCAAAGGGCCCCACGAACCTCGGCGCGAGCTTCCCTCTCACCCCAAACCGCTGTAAGCTCTTCATGGGCGAAACACGAAGGAAGACGTGGTCCCCAACCTCAAACTGCACCTCTCTGCGTATCCAATCCGCGTAGCTCTTCTATCTGCTCCTGACAGTGCGGAGTCGTCTGTGGATCTGCTCAACTACCTCCTGACACTGCCGGATCAACCTGGGGCCAACCTCCCACTTGGTCCCCACCTCAACCCAACTCAAGGGTGCCGTACACTTCCGTCCGTACAGAGCCTTGTAGGGAGCCATGCTGATGCTCGAGTGATAACTGTTGTTGTATGCAAACTCTGCCAGGGGCAGGTGCTCCTCCCAAGAGTCCCTCCAATCCAGTACACAGGCACGTAAAAGGTCCTCAAGTGTCTGTATCGTGCGCTCAGACTGTCCGTCCGTCTGGGGGTGGTAAGCCTTGCTAAACCTCAACCTCGTCCCCAAGGCCTGCTGAAACTCAGCCCAAAACTGGAACGTAAAGCGGGTATCCCGGTCAGATACGATCTCCCGCAGAACTCCGTGTAGTCATACCACATCACGGATATACCTCTCTGCCAACTGTGCTGGTCCCAAAGTGACTCGGATCGGTAAGAATCGCGCCGTCTTCGTCAGTCTATCCACTATTACCCAGACTGTGTCGTGTTCCCGCTGGGTAACAGGTAAGCCCACCACCAAGTCCATGGTGATGCTCTCCCACTTCCACTCTGGCACTGGAAGCGGCTGAAGCGGCCCTGTAGGCCTCTGATGCTCGGCTTTCACCTGCTGGCACACTAAGTACTGTTGCACGAACTCACTCACATCCTGCTTCATCCCTCTCCACCAAAACTCGCGTCTCAAGTCGTGGTACATTTTCGTGTTCCCGGGATGTATGGTGAATCTGGAACCGTGTGCCTCAGTCAGGAGCTCTCTCAACAGCTCGTCTTTGGGAATGCACAACTGTCCCCTCAAACGTAGCACCTGGTCTGTGAAATAGAAGTCACCTGGATCTCCTGATAGTACTCTGTCACGCAAAGACTGCAAGTACAGATCGGCCATCTGTCTTGTGATGATGCAGTCCATCAACTCTGGCCTAGTCTGCCATGTCACCGTCACTGCCCCACAGTACCCTCGTAACTCTAAAGGTCGGCAACTGCCCACCTCCTCCAAAAGGCTCCAACTCTGTAACTGTAGACTGGCCAAGAGTGCGGGCGCCTTACGGCTCAAGGCGTCAGCCACCACATTGGCCTTTCCCGGGTGGTAGGAGATGCTACAGTTGTAGTCCTTTAGGAGCTCCAACCAACGTCTCTGTCTCATGTTGAGCTCCTTCTGATCAAAAAGGTATCTGAGGCTCTTGTGATCTGTAAAAATCTCGAAGGTCTCATCGTACAAGTAGTACCTCCAGGTCTTCAGTGTGAAGACAACAGCTGCCAACTCTAGGTCGTGGGTAGGGTAGGTATGCTCATGGGGCTTCAGTTGCCACGAAGCGTAAGCAACAACGTGACCCCTCTTCATGAGCACACCTCCTAACCCCTGCAAGGAAGCGTCCGTGTACACAACGAACCCGCCACTACTGTCAGGAATGGTGAGCACGGGAGCCGAGGTCAACCTCTCCTTCAGCTCCAAAGAACATGCCTCACAGGCATCTGTCCAAGCGAAAGGCACATCCTTCCGGGTCAACTGTGTCATAGGACGCGCAATCTGTGAAAATCTTCTGATGAACCGTCTGTAGTAGCCGGCTAGTCCCAGGAAACTGCGGATCTCAGTGACTGAACACGGTCTCTCCCACCTGAGCACTGCCTCAACCTTGGCTGGGTCCACCACCAGGCCGTCTCCAGAGATCACATGACCCAAAAAGGTCACCTCCCTCAACCAGAACTCGCACTTGCTGTATTTGGCGTACAGCCTGCGTCGCCTCAGAGTGTCCAAAACCATCCGCAAGTGCTGTCCGTGCTGCGTCCGATCTCTAGAATAGATGAGTACATCATCTATGAAAACCACCACGAACTGGTCCAAGTACGGTCTAAACACCCGGTTCATCAGGTCCATGAAAGCAGCGGGGGCATTGGTCAGCCCAAATGACATGACCAAAAACTCATAGTGTCTGTACCGGGTGCGGAAATCTCTCTTGGAGACGTCGGTCTCCCTGATCCTCAACTGGTGGTATCCAGACCTCAAGTCTATCTTGGAAAACACCGTGGCACCCCGCAACTGGTCAAACAAATCGTCGATCCTCGGCAGCGGATATCTGTTCTTGATGGTGACCCTGTTCAGCTGTCGGTAGTCCACACAAAGACGTAGGGTCCCATCCTTCTTCTTCACAAACAGTACCGAGGCTCCTCATGGAGACGCACTGGGCCTCACGAAACCTTTCTCCAGAAGGTCCTGCAACTGAGACTTGAGCTCTCGCAGCTCAAGCGGTGCCATCCTGTATGGCGCGGTGGAGATGGGGCTGGTCCCTGGTACTAGTGAGATCTCAAACTCGATCTCACGCTCGGGCGGTAGTCCTGGTAACTCGTCTGGAAACACGTCAGGGTACTCTCTGACCACCGGGATGCTCTGGAAATCTGCCACAGGGCTGGGCTCTGCCACCACACAAGCTAGGAAGCCCTCACACCCCTGGCTCAAAAGTCTCGCCGCCCGAAGTGCCGAAATGCACCTGAAACCTCCGTCCACTGGCTGTCCGTGAAACTCGAAAGAAGGCAACTCCGGAATGGAGAAGACAATCTTCCTCTCAAAACAGTCCACCAAGGCATGGTAAGCGGACAGCCAATCCATCCCCAGAATCACTCCAAAGTCCTCCATCTGGATCATAATCAGGTCAGCTGGCAGGCTATGTCCTCCGACGTTGACCTCGCAATCCGTGTACACCTCCTCAGCTACAAACAGCTGACCACTCGGACCTCTGATTACGAACGGATTCTCTAACAGTGTATAATCCTGGTCCAAACTAACTGCGAAACTGGCTGCGACAAACGAGTGCGTAGCGCCAGAATCGAAAAGCGTGTAAACGAGTCTGCCAGAAATTGAAACCATACCTGCTACCACCGATCCCGAAGCTCTGGCGTCCCTGTTGTCGACTAGGCGGGGGTCCGATGCTGGCGACTGGCCCCTGTCGAGGGCCCCCAAAGGTAACTGATGGCCCTGCACAACGTGATAGCTCTCCTGCGGATGCCACGTGTCTCCGTTCTCACTGGCCCTGTGAGAAGTCTGGCTGAAAGGGCCTCTTCCGCCCACCGTCGGTGTCTCGCGCAGACGGGTTGGTCTCCTCGTAAGTCATAGCTGCCTCTACCACCCTCGAAAACGTAGGAAGCTTCAGGGGTTTGACATACCCCCGGATCGCAGGCCGAAGCCCCTCGGTGAACCTCCAGAGGCACTCCTCCTCAGTGGCTACCGCTATCGCTGCAAAGCGGGACAGCTCCAAGAAACACGTGCGATACGCGCTCACAGTCATCGTCCCTTGGCGGAGAGTGTGGAACTCTCGCCTCCTCTGGTCCTACCACGTCTGGGGAAAGTACTGCTCGCAGAAGAGGGTGACGAACTGGTCCCACGTCGGCTCGTCCCTCTCCTGTCCCCAGACCGCCCTCCACCACCGGTGTGCCGCACTCTCCAGTTGGTACGTGGCAAAGGCCACGCGGCACTCCACCGGGGGACGAAGGGTGTCGAAGATCTTCTTCAGCTGCTCAAGCCAGTCCTCTGCCTCGGTCGGGTCCTCATCCCCCTTGAAGGAGGGGGGCTTCAGCTTCCGGAACTGTCCGAAAAGCTCGAAGTGGCGCTGTAGGGGAGGTGCTGGTGCACCTCCAGGCGAAGGTGCCTCGTGTACAGAAGTGTCAGAGGAAGCTGGGGGCGGCAACGGCCCATCCCCTCCCTCGTGTCCAGCGTCGTGTCCGTCGTGTGGTCCCACAGAGGACTCCCCCTCTGCAGCCCCAGGAGGAGGTGCTCGGGGCGGTGGGTGGAGCTCCTCTCGTACAATATCTCGTATCAGTCTGGCAAGGTCCTGGGCCTGGATGCCCGGGAGTGGTGGCTGGTCCACTGAGACGACAACAACAGCAAGTCCACCTCGTCGACCTCGCCCTCGGCCGCGCCCACGGCCAGTCTCGCCAGTCCCGCGACGAGGCATCTCCTACAAGGAGATGCGAAACAAAACGAAAACGTCAAATAGATGGTACCTAACGAAACTTCTAAGAGCTCATGTCAAGAGATATATTGTGGTGGCTACTCTAGCTATAAATATGTGAATTGGTTATTTTCCAGTCAGTTGATTCACTTCTCGAGACGACCTTGCTCTGATACCATCTTGTAACGACCCGGTTCCCGAGTCCCTACGAGACACGAGAACCGGGCCGACTCGACTAATCCCAAGACCTAGTCATCCAACGAGGAAGTAACCAAAAGAGCAGTAAAATAAACCACATTCAGCGTGAATATAACTAACAGTAAGAAAGTACAGCAGTAAGGAAAGAAACTACTACAGTATATACCACCACAACAGTAGAACAACATTTATCATATAACATGAACTGCAGGTAAAGAAAAGTACAGCGGAAACAAGAACTACTCACTATAACGGAAACAAAGAGGTACAAAAGACAGTGGTAACTCTACTGGACCCTACTCGGCCCAGCGTCCTCTGCAGCCGCTGACCCTGGCTGCTCAACACCTGGTCCTGAAAAAGGTAACGAGTGTAACACGTCAGCAAAACGTTGAGTAGAGTGGCAACTAAAACTGAAGACAACAGTAGAGTGTACAGTAGCTGTTATGTTCTATTACTTTCTTTATTCACGTCTTTCAATTGTCTCACTATTTCATTTATTCCCCAGATCTTTTTCTTGATCTCGAATGTTCCTCATGGGAACGATCTTGATTGCAGTCTTTTCCAAAAAGTAGAAGTAGCACGTGGTGCTCTCTTGGCCGAGAGAGTCCCCCGTGGTGATCCTACCCTCAGTAAACCACCCCAAGGTCACTGACAGACGTAACGGTGACTACGGCATGCGCGATAAACGCACAGGTAGCTAACCCGTACTGACACGCGGTCAATCATTTCCGTTAACGGGTGTGCCCAAAGCACAGCACGGAACCAGTCCAGGGCAGAGCCCTCTCAGTAACAGGGGTCCAACCCCTCCACAGTATCCAAACCGGGGCCTTGCCCCTCCACAGTCCGCGCACCCTCGCCTGACTACCCTAGTTTGCCCCAGCGGGCCTAACAAGTCGGTGTGGGAGGCTAGCAGAACCCCGGGGCCTGTGGGGTAGCTAGTACCTCCCTACACTAGTAGCTCTCCTCGGTACTACGTACACGAGGGCCAGCAAGTCGGTACAGAGTGGCCAGTCCTAACCCCGGGTCCCTAGGGTGGCTGGCTCCGCTCTGCACTAAACAGGGGGACAATCGCTCTCCTTGGTACTTCGTACTGAAGGGCCAGCTCACTTCCCCAAAACTATTCCATTCACTTTCCAGGAGTTCTACTCCTACTTCCCCGTAGGGTTCCATCCTTTTTACTCAAACATCCAGGTTTCACTTTCTAGTTTCACATTCTTACAATCCATGTTCTCAACCACGTTATTTATTCACAACAGGCAGCTGTTAATTCAAATTACAGGCAGCTTTATATCTCTTTCCAGTTTCCAAGACTGCAGTATTATACATTCCACTAGTTTTCCCATCCTAGGATTCATGCCATATCCTAGGATCTATCATACAATCTAGTTTTCCAGCCCTAGGATTCATGCAACACCTAGGAGCTACCATTCCATCTATTTCTCATTCCTAGGATTCATGCAATGTCCTAGGTTCTAATTATGGTTCCATAATTTAACAGATTTTATTAATAACTTAAAGCCACTCTACCAAGTACAACGGGAGTAATGGGGGCGTGATCGGGAATCCCGCGTGCCTCCGTGACTCCCAAGACTGCAACTGAACGAGGTCCTATCACAAGGATCAAACACAAGGAGAGTCTCAAAACAGTGTATAGCTACTGTAGACGGGTAGAGGAATTAATTCTGAAAAGAATGCAACTCGAATCGCGGAAAACGGAACCCGAACTGGCCCTAAACGGGTCGAAAATGACGACACTGTGTAAAATCAGACGTCTGGAACTTCTTCCAGACGTCTTAAAAAGTGGATCAGAGAATTACCTGTTCAGTGTGGTTTCCCAGACGTCCATAAGTCTGCGGGGACGTCTGGCCTAGCTCCCAGACGGACGTTTGGAGGTCGCTCCCGCCGTCTGGTACAACAGCCAGACGTCTGATTTGCGTTGGATGGTGAATCACCGAGCCTGCGCACACCCATCTCCCTCCCTCAGTACGGTCAGTCGACAGGAAGGAAGAAGAAGACGGAAAACTCACCTTTCAGACGTCTGGAAGATCTTCCAGACGTCGCCCTCGCCGTCTGGATATCAACCCAGACGTCTGATTCTGGAAATTTTTCCAGAACAGGCACCACCCGACTTCCGCTCGCGACGCCGCCCACGTCGCACCTCGTGTGCCTGCTGCTCAGACCACAGTAGTCCCCCCTCCGCGTCGCTCCACGCCCCCTGCACCCTCCGCCGGCCGGCCCTAGCAGCCCCGGCGAGCTCGCCCTCACGGCAGAGCTCCGCTCTCGCACGCAGCACCTCCTCCGTGCTCACTGCGGCCGCCGCTGCCGCCCTCGTGCTCGCGCTCACGCTCACTGGCTGAAGGAGGAGAGGGAGGAGACGACAGGAGGGAGCGCGTGGCCTTTTAAGGCCGCGAGAGGAGGAGTGAGAGGACGCGGCAGGCGTCTGCAGCCGCAGGGAAAGAGGGAATAAGCGAATATCCGGTCTGCGTGCTCAGGCGCGCAGACAACCCGTGCGTGTCGAAATTAACGGATTTCCAGACATCTGGAAACGATCCCAGACGTCTGGTCAGACGTCTGGATGTGATCCCAGATGTCTTGTCAGACATCTGGGCCACCTCCCAGACGTCTTAAAAGGCGTCTGGGGCACGCATTCATTACACACATGTAGCTCGTATTTCTATTTAACGTATACAATAGGAAATGCCACATGTAACTATTTAACTAGCACAGGTAATTCATATTTCACAGGCAGCTCTTGTTCATTAACAGGTAATTGTTATCAGTTCTATCAACTCATTCAAGACTGTAATTCAATCACGCATACAGACATTTCAAGTACTTTCATCTTAGGGTTCATGCCATATCCTAGGTGCTAATCATTCATTCCACACATGCATTCAGATCTATAATTAAGTTAAGGGAAGCCACTCTACTAGACAACCCAGGAGTATTGGGGGCTCCAACGGTAGGCTCACGTGCCTTAGTAAGCCCCAAACTCGCAACGAAACGAAGTCCTCTAACAAGGAACAATCACAATGGAACATTCAGAATAGTATAGAAATCCTTCTAACAAGTAGAGGAACTCACAAGGAAAACACTGATATCTTATTTGCGTAAAATGGACCCTAAACGGGTCAAACATAGGGCCACTAACTCAAATCAGACATCTAGCACAATGTCTAGACATCTTAAAAGTGTCCAGAAATGCACCTTAGGCTCTACGTCGACCTCAGACATCTAGGACCTCTTCTAGACCGTCTGGACCTAGCTCTAGATGACTGACCACCTCTCCAAACGTTTGGGAGTGCTTCTAGCCATCTGGTAAGTTGCCCAGACGTTTGAAACGCATGGGAGGGCGTGTCTCGCGCCTTCCTGAAGCAAATCCTGCATGCGACAGTAAAATCTCCTCAAATTAGCCACGCAAAGCGTAGCTGCAGAGCGGCCCGCATGGCCGTATCCGTAAAGGGAACATACCTTCGCGAAGACCTACCTTCAGACATCTGGAGTCGTCTCCAGACGTCCGTGCTGTCGTCTGGATGTCACTCCAGATGTCTGATTCTGGGAAAAACCTAGAACTAGAACCTCCTCCGGCTTGCCCTCGCCGTGCATAGCCGTGCCTTGCCCCCTCGCCTGCAGCTCCGGTTGCAATAGCATCAGGGACGACTCCTTGATGCACTCCTCCTCCTCCCGCATGCGTCGCTCCAGCCATGCGCCCTCCGGTGAGCTCCCACATGAGCTCGCGAGCTCAAGTTCCTCCTCCTCTCTTCATGCTGCTCCTCCTCGCTGCCGCTCTCGCGCTAGCTCCTCTCGCTGGAGTGGAGAGGAAGAGGAGGGGCTGGTGGAGTTGGGAGAACGAGAGGGGAAGAGGGGTTTATAAAGATGGCGTGTTAGGGTTCGCTGGAGGAGGGGAGAGAGAAGAAGGGGAGAAAAAGAGGGTATTGTCTACGCGCAGCCCGCGCGTAGATGTGAAGCTCGTACCCAAAAATTTTGATTTCCAGACGTCTGGGAAGGTGTCCATACGTCTAACCGACATTCCAGACATCTTAAAAGGCTCAGGATAAAATGGGTCTAAACACCTGCCTTACATGCAAACGCAATGTATTTGTTATTAAACTTATTCCACTTCTCCAAATTTGTTGGATGATAGATGCGCTCATCTCGTGATTTGTTGTCATCTTGCCATATCATCCACTTTACAGTTCTACTTGATATAAAAAGTCATCGTAGCCTAGGACTTAATGGAAAATATTTTAAAACCTTTCTAGCTCATTTCTTATCTCCTCTATACCTTTCCTTATCACATTCTGGCCAACAACTCAAGGCAGCGTGCTCATTTCTATATAACACGTAGTTATTTGGGCATGTGTCGATCTTGATATAAAAAAGTCAACTAAGCACTCAGATCTACTTCTTTACATCATACTACGACTCTGGGAAACCATTAAGATTATTCAACAGATCCTTTATAAAGTAAAGTGCCTTTGACATTAATTTCGTCATCACTCTATTCATAACTTTCATCCAAAATAGTTTCAAAAGAAAGGATAGCCTAAACATGGAAGTGATTCCAGGCGCAATAAGCTTCCCTGCCTCCTTGATTGTATCATAAAACTAATTACAAGTTCTTAGAGTTTCTTCTTCATTTGTTGTCTCAACATCTACTGCTCTCATCTCATCAATTTGATCTCCTTCGACATCATCAACAAACTCCTTAAATTCCATTGTATTTCATGTGTCTTCCTATGTCAGTTCCTCCATGGGTAATCCATTTCGTGTAATACTACCACCAATCCTTACAAATCATGTGCTCGAAAATAATATTTCTATTATGAACAAATCTTTTGAAACATTTTCTACATGGACAGAGAATATTCTTGAACATTTCTCTTCATCTGTATTGTTTTCCATCATCATCGAAGGCCCAATCCAAGAATGAAATCACTCCAATCTTATATTGGTTGTAATTCAAATTCCTCATACTAATCCAATACTTGTCCATGATAACTTAAATTTTAAATATAAACCATCCACAAGTTAGAAAGGAGCAATGACTCTTCAAGAAGTTAACTAAGATCAATTGGTATATCAGAGAAAAGATATAAGATGCCACCGAAATTTCTCAAAGCACTGGTTACATGTAACAAGTAAAACCTAAGTTGTGATCAAATCTTTAAGGACCCTCCTTAGTTCAAAAATTTACCAAACTAAGGATGATTAAGACTTATGGAATGTTATAAAAACAATGCATCATGCATGTATGTGAGGCATGCATACATTAATACATTGTCTGTATAACATGATCATAAGTTTCAAATAGGCAAGTATTTTGACACAATTGTTTCCCTCTCAACCTATACCCTAGGGGTTAGAACTCCTATTGTTTGTCACGAGGTATATCTAAATTTGTATAAGTGTGTGTATTTATAAAGTAGTAATGATAATAGATGATAATAAAACATACGTAAAAAATATGTTAGTTATAAATTTCTTGTCTAACTATAAAAGATATCATTCACGTGACATTTCATGTCCATTACCACCACTGCCCCCTCCTCCCTCCTCTCTATCCCTTATCTTTATGTTCCTCTTCCTCCTTCCTCGTTCTCCTCCCCGCATCCTAAACCCTTTCTAACTTGTTAAGTCTAAAATAATGATTCTCATTTGATTTTTTCTATGCTCACAGATCATTTTCTAATAAGAAATGTGTTTTCTTTTATACCCTACAACCATAAATCTGTAACCCAAAAACTAAACCTAAACCCTAAAATCAAAGCCTAAACCCAAAATCCAAAATTGAAAGCTCTAAACCTAAACCTAAACCCAAAAATGAAAACATAAACCCAAAGCCCTAAACCTAAACCTAATCACTAAAGCCAAAATCCTAAACCCTAAATCCAAAGCCCTTATCCCTAAACCCAAAACCCTAAATCCAAAACATAAACCCTAAACCTAAACTATGAATTGTAAAATTTTGACAGAGCTTCCACCTATAATATCAATATTTTCCCAATTCTTGAATACACAAAAATACATCACATTATATGTTGGCACACCCCGACATTTTACTCATATAAATAAAGGCATGCACAACATCATTTAGGCAATTCACATCACATTTATATGTAAGCACATCCCACATGTTAAAAGTATCGTGGACCTCATTAACATTCGATCTGGGTTATTGGGACTGGTCAAAAGTATCCATGGAGGCATGACTGATTAAATTTTCACTCATTTCCTCAAATAAATTGTGCGCGCTATCTGTGTCTTTGTTGAGGAAATTGCCTCTGCAAGAAGCATCCACGTGATTTCTGAGTTGCTCAGTCAACCCATGGTAAAAGATCTGCACAAGCTGCCATTTCGTCACCTCATGGTGTGGACACTTCCGCAATAAGTCCTGGAATCGTTCCCCGACAACGACGCCAAAATGTTGAAGCGGAAAACATATGCAAAAAGGATTGGCTTTTGAAAAATCCGTCCTCGTAGTATGATTTGCGTGTACCAGTTCCATAGGTTAGAATCCCGGTTGAGTAGATAAAAATCAAGTTAGGCTATGTGCCTTGAATGTAGGTGTATGTAGTGTGTATATTGATTTATCCCACAAGAAGTATCTTTTTGTTTTTTTTTTTCTACGAAGGTGAGATGAGTGGAAGTGGAAATCAAAGCATCCAAACTAATCCTAGGGTTTATGTGAACACCTAGGTTAATTGGGGTCTGAATTAAGGTTGTGGGATGAAATCTATGGAGGGGAGAAAGAATGAGGAGCACTTGCAGTTGTCTTCAATTGCACTTTACTCCTTTCTACCACTTGAAGATTCCTTGCTGAGGTACCAGCAAAACAATAGAAAACAAATAAAAGCAAGTTAGAAAATAATAAAGTGCGTGAAATGCAGAAAGAAAATCGAGAATCATTGTCTCCTCGGCAATGACACCAAAATGTTGAAGCGGAAAACGTACGCAAAAAGGATTGGATTTTGAAAAACCCGTCGTCGTAGTATGATTTGCGAAGAAATCTGTCAACAGATAAATTTACCGAAATTCGTAAAAAAAATCCGAGTCTAACATAGGGAGGCTACGTCGATCTAAAATCTGCGATTATATATATTTTTTGTATTTTTGTTTTAGAAGCAGGATAATCACAATGAATTTGATATTAACATTAAGAGAGAGAGAACGATAACTTTGAAACTGAATATTATTTTTACAACTAGAAAGTAGGAAATGATTACACCTAGAAAGTGGGAAATTCAATTATAGAAAGTAGTAAAGAAGGGAGAGAGATGTTATCCTCCTCAACAGTTGCTAGAAGGATGAGTCGGACGGGGCAACGCCTGGAAGACGGAGGACGAAGACGTAAGACGAAGAAGGAAGAACTAGGGGTAAGGCACGGCATCATCGTCATCGCAGGATCCACTTCCGGAATGGGGGAAGAAAACTTTGATTTTGGCTCTAGAGGAGCATCCCGGGTTTGGGACAAGCTTCCTTAGAACTTTGGCAAGGGAGAGAGGTGAAGGAAGGGATGAAGAAGTGGAGGTCGTAGGGCTATATATAGGTGTAGAGGTTGGGGGCAATTAGGTCCTTTTATATATAAAACATTAATTCAGGGCCTTTAGTGATGGATTTATCCATCACTAAAGGAGTGAACGTGGGCGACGTGCAAATGCGCCTGCCGTCTCCTCCTCTCCTGCGCGCCTAACGCATGCGCATGTCCAAGCAGTCTCAATCGTCCGATTGCGAGATCGGATGGCTTAAACCACTCCTCGCCTGCTCATCTTCAGCATAACCACACGCTCGTGTGTAAGATGGAGTGTGCAAAAGCACGTCATCACGTGCGTATGTGCTCCTCGCCCATCCATCGCGCCACGTCGTCACTTGATCCACCATTCGCATTCCATCTGATGGCCGAATTTGGTCTACGCACGTCGCCCGCTTGATTTGAGGAGGGCGGGGCTCAAATCCGCGCCCTTTTCGTCGTGGATGGCATCGAGACCAACGCACCAAGCCGCCCTTTGAGGCGCGCTTTGGATCCAAGCGCACTTGCTCTCATCTATTAGATCAAGATCCAACGGCTGAGATCAATCGAGCTGGTGAGGAGAGAGAGAGGGCAAGGTAGTCCTCACTAATTTTGCTGGGCCGGTTTGGGCGATTGAGATGGAGCCACGTGGTGCCATCTTGGCTGTCTATCTTTTGTGACTTGTAAAAGGTGTCATGGATGTCGGATTGGATCAATTTTTGCACCGTTAGGCTACGATCATCGATCCGAACCCATTCGTACGGTCGGATTTGTCATCTAAAGTGTGGATTGACACCGTCTTGGCCCTTGATCTTTGACCTTCCTCGGATTATATCTGATGTTACGGAAGTCGGATCGAGGCGATATTGGAGTCGTTGAACTCCAATCGTTGCCTTGATCAAATCCGTATGGTTGGATTTTTTATCCGAGGCCCTAATTAAAAGTCACCCTGTCCCTAGCCACCAAAAAGAAGAAATTACTATACAATTTGTACAATTTGACCTAAATGCATGATGGTGCATGTTATGTAATATTTACAATGCGTGATGCTAATATGACACTAAGAATATGCATTAATAGACATTTTTGGCTATTCAAATGTATACACATCACACCCCCATGCTTATCTTTTGCTAGTCCCTAGTAAAAAGTATATGCTATTTATAAAAGAATTAGGTCAAATTTCTTAGACAAAAGTTATTCTTCATCAGTAGAAAATTTTTACTAAGAACCTAAATTACAAAGACACAACAGCGCCCGGGTGTCTACCAAAATGCAGACCGCCTCAAGCCCTTGCCTTATTCAATGGAGGATCCTTTTCTTCTTTTCTTTTTTTTTTTGATTTTTGAGTTTAAGGTTTCGGAGCAGCTTTCTACGGCCACTCAACCCACCCAAGACTCGAAGAGAACCCTAAGTTCTAAGCATCTTTGTGTGAAATGTGATAGACTCACTTATCGACAATTAGAACAGACTTCGAGTTTCTACGCCCCTAGGTGACCTTGAAAAGAAATTCCTCATAAAGGTGTATCTATTCGACAGGTAGCTTTCTCCCTACTTTCATTTTTATGGAATCAACACAAGGGCGAACCCAGTGTATATCTCCCCAGCTTATTCTACTTCTCTGTTTCTTCCTAAGTATTTTAGAATTTTACGTGCATTTCTTGAGCTGGGTTCTGGACAACCTACCAATGGGCTATTACCCATGATAACTTGCCAGCCATACTCGTGCGGTGAAGTGTGGCTTATTTTTTTTTCTTTTCTTTTCTCCTTTTCTATTTTTTTTCTTTTCTTTTTGGATTTTTTTTTTTTAAGTAGGTGGCTTTCCTGATCTAAGATTTACCTAAAGGCAGCAGGAAAAGAATGTCGTGTGATTGGGCTATGGACAACCTACCTATGGGCTATTACCCACGATAACTTACTAGCCATACCACCCTAGAAGGTTCATTAGCTACCCAATTTTCGTAAAAATCATCGAAAAGTGAGTCAGTGCAAATAGTGTGTAGATGCTTAGACTTAAAATCCCCTCAAGTCAGAGGGCGGGTTGATAAGTACTTTTCACCCTAACTTATTTAACCAAATTGAAGTAAATTCAAAATGGTGAGGACTCGATAAGCAAATCCACATTTTAGTGGACACCCGAGCTGATTAAGCCCAAAGACCTGAAGGGTCTAAGTGTTTAGATTCTACTGTATTATTTCCTAAGGTTGAAAAATCCTAATGCCCAATTATTCTTTCCTAATTCAATTTTTTTTCATTTTTTTAATAAAGAATAGAAAAAAAGTAGAATTTACAAGAATTTCACAAAGCTGACAAAATGATTCAGAAATGAATCCATCCCCCCATGCCTAGCTGATGCAATGTCCTGGTTGAAAATAAAAGGCATGAAAGGAAAGGTAAAATGTAAAAGATATCACCTGAATATGATGCTCGGGTCAGCTCTAAGTCAGACTGTACATGTGATGAGTTTAATGCCATCAGCTAGGTGAAGTCTAGCCAAAGAAATCACGATGTGATTAGAGCAACCGTGTCTGGGATAGGTTTTAGAATAATACAATCAACAAAAGGCTTCAGACGTTGACCGTTAACTTTAAAAGAATTATCCGTCTTTAGGTCAGAGATCTAAACAGCTCCGTTTGAAAATATCTGATTGATGATGAACGAGTCGTTCCATTTTGACCTAAGTTTGCCAGGAAAGAGCTTAAGTCGAGAATCAAAGAGCCAAACCTTCTGGTTTAGCTCAAAGCTCTTGCGGGATATCAATTGGTCATGAAGAGCTTTGTTCCAAGCCTTGTAGATCTTGGCATTCTCATATGTGTCATTTCTAAGCTTCTCCAACTCAGATAGTTGGAGTTTTATGATCTTTCCAGCTAAACTCAAATCCAAATTACATTGCTTGATTGCCTAGAATGCCCGATGTTCAATCTCTACGGGTAAATGGCATGCCTTTCCATACACCAGACAAAACGGTGACATGCCAATAGGCATTTTGTATGCCATATAGTAGGCCCAAAGAGCGTCCTCAAGCTTGTGACTCCAATCTTTACGATCAGGTCTAACCGTTTTCTGTAGAATATTCTTGATCTCCTGATTGGAGATCTCGGCCTGTCCATTCATCTGAGGGTGCTATGGTGTGGAGATTATGCGCTTTACCTCGTATTTTGCCAGTAAACTACGGAACTGGGCATTCGTGAAATGAGTACCACCATCGCTGATGATGACCCCTGGAATCCCGAACCGACTGAAGATGTTCTTAACGAAATCGATGACCACCTTGTGGTCATTGGTTTGGGTGGGAATAGCCTCAATCCACTTGGACGCGTATCAACAGTGACGAGAATGTACTGGTGCCCAAATGAAGGGAGGAAGGGTCCCATGAAGTCGATGCCCCAAACGTCTAAGATTTTGACTGGAAGAATTAGGTTTAGAGGCATCATATCTCTCTTAGTTATGCTCCCAAATGCCTGGCATCAGGAACACGACCTCAAGAATTCCTGGGCATCCTTGAATAAAGACAGCCAATAGAATCCAGATTGTAAAATTTTTGCAGCTGCCTTTTTCCCGGAGAAATGTCCACCACACACAGATGCATGGCAGAACTCAAGTATACTTTGGAATTCATTTTTCAGAACACATCGGTGAATAATCTGATCAGAGCCGATGCGATACAGTTCAGGGTCCTCCCAGAAGTAATATTTAGCTTCAGATTTGAGTCTATCTCGTTGTTGCTTGGTCCAATCATGGGGAATTTGACTAACGGCGAAATAATTTACAAACTATACAAACCACGAGGTTTGGACACCTGATACTATAAGAATAGTTTTGTTCGAAAAAGTATCAGCAATCAAAATATTCGGACAAGAAGAATCACTTAGAAGTCTCGAAAGATGATTCGCCACCACATTCTGTGCCCCGGATTTATCTTTGATTTCAAGATCGAATTCTTGAAGCAGAAGAATCCATCGGATAAGCTAGGGTTTGGCATCCTTTTTGGCTAAGAGATGTCCCAAGGCCAAGTGGTCGATGTAAATTATGACGTGAGACCCTAAGAGATAAGCCCTGAATTTCTCCAAAGCAAATACTACAGCTAGCAATTCCTTCTAAGTAATAGTGTAATTCCTCTGGGCCTTGTCCAGAGTTTTACTAGCGTAGTAGATGATAGAGGGCTTCCTGTCAATCTTTTGATCCGAAATAGCCCTGACCACATAATCAGAAGCATCGGTCATGATCTCAAATGGGGCTGTCCAAACCGGTTGTTACAACACCGGAGCACAAGTGACTGCCATTTTAAGTAAATCAAATGCCCTATGGCATGATTCGTTGAAATCAAATGGCGTATCTTTGGCGAGAAGGTTGCTCAGAGGGCGAGCAACCTTAGAGAAGTCCTTGATGAACCTCCTATAGAATCCCACATGACTAAGAAATGATCGAATTTGTTTGACAGATGTGGGAGGAGGAACTTTAGGGATAGCATCAACCTTAGCTTTGCCATCTTCAATTCTCTGTTCAGAGATTACATGACCCAAGACGATGTCTTCTTGTGTCATGAAATGACACTTTTCCTAGCTAAGGACCAATCTTGTTTTGATTCATCTTTTAAGGATCATTTCAAGATTGGCCAGGCAAGAATCAAATGATTCTTCGAAAATAGAGAAATCGTCCATGAAGACTTCCATAAACTCTCCCACCATGTCAGAGAATATGGCTAGCATACACCTTGAAAAGTCGCAGGTGCATTACATAAGCCAAATGGCATTCTACGGAAAGCAAAGGTTCTATAGGGACAGGTGAAAGTCATTTTTTCCTAATCCTCGAGATGGATAGGGACTTGAGTGTATCCCGAGTAATCGTCTAGGAAACAGAACTACTTTTGCCTAGCTAGTCTTTCGAGGATTTGATCGATGAAGGGCAAAGGGAAATGATCTTTTTTTGTGGCTGTGTTCAGCTTCCTGTAATTGATACAAACCCTCCAAGAGGAAGCTAAACGAGTTGTGACAGATTCTCCATTCTCATTAGTCACAACGGTAATCCCGACTTTCTTGGGAACAATTTGCATGGGACTTACCCAAGGACTATCTGAGATCGGATAAATGATTCCTGCATCAAGCCACTTAATTATTTCCTTTTTGACCACTTCTCGCATATTGGGGTTTAATCTCCTCTGCATTTGGCGAGAAGGGCAGGATCCATCTTCCAAGAATATTCTATGATTGCAGTAAGATGGCTCGATCCTCCTAAGGTAATGAATGGTCCAACCAATTGCCTCCTTGTGTTCTTTTAGGACCTTGATCAGTTTAATCTCCTGCTCCTTAGTAATCTGGCACTGATAATCACAGGGAGCATCTTTTGAGGTCCCAAAAACTGATATTTCAAACTCTCAGGCAATGGTTTTAGTTCGAGCTAGGGCGGGTTTAGGATGGAAGGTAAAGATGATGCTGATGAAGATTCATCAAGAGGAAGAGGTTGAAAGTGAACAAAATCAATAACCTCTTCAGAATGTGACGGGTTTGCCATAGAATGTTGCGGGTCAAATCCATCACAACAGGAGGAACTTTCAATTGCAGAAACCACCCTACAAGTTTCAATATTCAAGTTATCTTCCTCAAGTTCCTCTATAAATCCACAATCCTCAAATTTGTTAATTGCCTTAAAAATATCCAATTTCAATTTCTGATCCCCCAAGGCAATTTTCATGCTACCTCTCTCACAATTAATATTGGCCTTAGCGGTAGCTAGGAACGGACGCCCTAGAATGATGGGCGTGTTCCTTAAATTTTCAGGTACATCCATGTCAAAGACAAGGAAATTGTAACGACCCGATTCCTGAGTCCCTACGAGACACGAGAACCGGACCAACTCGAGTAATCCCAAGACCTAGTCATCAACGAGGAAGTAACCAAAAGAGCAGTAAAATAAATCACATTCAGCATGAATATAACTAACAGTAAGAAAATACAGCAGTAAGGAAAGAAACCACTACAGTATATACCACCACAACAGTAGAACAACATTCATAACATAATATGAACTGCAGGTAAAGAAAAGTACAGCGGTAACAAGAACTACTCACTACAGTGAAACAAAAAGAGGTACAAGAGAACAGTGATAACTCTACTGAACCCTACTCGGCCCAGCGTCCTCTGCAGCCGCTAACCCTGGCTGCTCAACACCTGGTCCTGAAAGGTAACGAGTGTAACACGTCAGCAAAATGCTGAGTAGAGTGGCAGCTAAACTAAAGAAACAGTACAGTGTACAGTAGCTATTTTAATTTTCTTTCTTCCTTTATTTACGTCTTTCTATTGTTTCAAAATTTATCTATTTCTCAGATCCTTCACTTGATCTCGAATGTTCCTCGTGGGAACGATCTTGATTGCAGTCTTTTCCAAAAAGTAGAAGTAGCACGTGGTGCTCTCCTAGCCGGGAGAGTCCCCCGTGGTGATCCTACTCTCAGTCAACCACCCCAAGGTCACAGACAGGCGTAACGGTGACTACGGCACTCGCGATAAACGCACAGGTAGCTAACCCGCACTGGCACGCGGTCAGTCGTTTCCGTTAATGGGTGCGCCCAAAGCACAGCACGGAACCAGTACAGGGCAGAGCCCTTTTAGTAACAGGGGTCCAACCCCTCCATAGTAACCAAACAGGGGCCTTGCCCCTCCACAGTCCGCGCACCCTCGCCTGACTACCCTGGTTTGCCCAGTGGGCCTAATAAGTCGGTGTAGGAGACTAGCAGAACTCAGGGGCCCGTGGGGTAGTTAGTACCTCCCTACACTAGTAGCTCTCCTCGGTACTACGTACACGAGGGCCAGCAAGTCGGTACAAAGTGGCCAGACCTAACCCCGGGTCCCTGGGGCGGATGGCTCCGCTCTGCACTAAACAGGGGGACAGTCGCTCTCCTTGGTACTCCGTACTCAAGGGCCAGCTCACTTCCCCAATTCTATTCCATTCACCTTCCAGGAGTTCTACTCCTAATTCCCCGTAGGGTTCCAGCTCTTTTAACTCAGCACATTCAGGTTTCACCTTTCCAGTTTCACGTTCATACAATCCATGTTCTCAATCACATGTATTTATTTATAGCAGGCAGCTGTTAAACCAATTTACAGGTAGCGATTATTTCCTTTCCATATTTTCCAAGACTGCAATATTCATATATGCCACTAGTTTTCCCATCCTAGGATTCATGCCATATCCTAGGATCTATCATACAATCTAGTTTTTCCAGCCCTAGGATTCATGCAACACCCTAGGATCTACCATTCATTCTAGTTTCTCATTCCTAGGATTCATGCAACACCCCAGGTTCTATTTATGGTTCCATAATTTAACAGATTATACTAATAAACTTAAAAGCCACTCTACCGGTTACAACAGGAGTACTGGGGGCGTGGTCGGGAATCTCGCGTACCTCCGCAACCCCCGAGACTGCAACAGAACGGGGTCCTATCACAAGGATCAAACACAAGGAGTTTCTCAAAACAGTATCCAACTACTGTAGACGGGTAGAGGATTTAATTCCGAAAAGCACGTAACTCGAAACGCGGAAAATGGACTCCGAACGGGCCCTAAATGGGTCGAAAACGACGAACAGTGCAAAATCAAACGTTTGGAACCTCTTCCAGACGTCTTAAAAAGTGGATCAGAGGTTACCTTTGCCCTGCGTGGTCTCTCAGACGTCCAGAAGCCTGCGGGGGCATCTGGCCTAGTTCCCAGATGTCCGATGGTCACCCCGGACGTCTGGAAGTCCCTCCAGTCATCTGGCACCACTGCCAAACGTCTGATTCACGTTGGATGCGAATCTCAGAACCTGCGCTTACACATCCTTGTGCTCAGTACGGACGGTCGAAGGAAAGGAAGAAGGTACGAAAAATAACTTACTTACCAGACATCTGGACAGTCCTCCAGATGTCTTCCCCGTCATCTGGTTGGAATCCCAGACATCTGATTCTGGAAAAACTTCCAGAATTAGAGCGCGACTCGCCCTCCACCCACGATGCACGGCCGTGCCGCGCCTCGTCCTCCTGCTGCTCGAGCTGCAGCAGGCCTCCCACATCACTCCGTGCCCGCTGCGCCCCTGCCGACCGGCTCCCGCTGCCCCGGCAGGCTCGAGCCCTCACAGCCAACGCCTCCTCCCTCGCGCAGCACCTCCTCCCGTACTCATCGCGGCTGTCGCTGCCGCCGCTCGCTCACGCTCGCATTCGCGCACCAGCTGGAAGGAGAAGAGGAAGGGAGCGGAGGTGATGAGAGTGAGGGAGAGGGAGTGGCTTTTTAAAGCCGTGCGGGGAGAGAGAGAAAGAGACGGAGGGGGCAGCGCTTGCGGAGAAGAGGGAAAAAGAGCATCTGCAGGTCTGCGCGTGCAGGCACGCAGACGCAACCGCGCGTGCCGCCAAAATCGAATCCCGGACGTCTGGAAGGGGTTCCAGACGTCTGGTCCGACATCTGGGCCACCTCCCAGACATCTTAAAAGACGTCTGAAGTCGCATGTTCGTAACAGAAATCTACAAGAAAATACAAGTCTTAACCTTGACAATAACATCCTCAATAATGCCTCTCGGATTTGTGATCGAACAGTCCGCTAACTACAACGTTACTGAGGTCGGTCGAAGTTCACCTAATCTAAACTTCTCGTAAAGAGAAGTTGGAATTAAGTTAATGGATGCACCTAGATCCAGAAGTTCCCTATCAAAGGTGTAATCTCCAATGACACAAGAAATCAAAGGGACATCTGGATCTCTCTTTTTCGGAGGAAGGTGATGCAGGATAACAAAACTAGCCTGCTCAAAGAGTATCACCTTCCTCAGAATAGATTCCCTCGACTTACGTTTCTGTGTGCCTAAATCCTTTAAAAATTTAGCGTAAGACGGTATGTGTTTGATAGCATCGAGGAGTGAGATATTGATTTCAAAATTCTTGAATATATTCAAGAGCTCCTCGTTACTATCAACAAGCTTCTTCTTCCTAGGTTTAATGAAGGCCTCAGGAAAAGGAACATGAGTCAGATCTTTGGAATCAGGTTCCTGAGCCTTCATTTCTTCTTCAGAGTTCTCCTTTCTCTCCTCAGGTTCTCTAGGATTTGGTAGATCAGAACAAGGTAGTTTTAGGTCCTGGTTTTGCCTTCCACTCCTCAAGGTAACAGAGTTAGCAGATACATAAGGGTTTGGGTCTTGGGGAGGGTTAGGAAAGATTGGAGAGGCTTCATTAGCCAGAAACCTCGAATTTGATCAAGAAGCAGAAGAGGAAGGACCCTACTCAACCACCTGAGCATGTGCATGTGGGTCTCTCTGATTCCGGTACCCTTGGGCTTGATTGCCCGGATTATGTATATTACGTGGGTTAGGTACGGGTTGAGATGGCAGAGATCCGGGTTATCGGGAATTAGTAATGAACCCGATTTGCAAGTTGTCCAATGAGGTTTTCATTTGTTGCATGAGTTGGAGCATAGATCCTTGCATCTTTATCATCTGACGATTCAAATTAGCATGCCATACAGGTTGATGGGCATTCCAAGTTGGCTGATTGACTTGATTTGGGGGCAGCTAAGTGTAAACATGACCCATACCCATTGGTCTTTGCTGAGCATAGTTACTAGGTCGGAATTGGGTCTACTGCCTTAGGCTTTTCTAGGAGAAGTTAGGGTGGTTCCTCCAACAAGGATTATAAGCATTGGAGTAATAGTTGGACCTAACATTCTCCTGTATAGCATAGACATCCTCATAGGGCAAGGATGGAGAGAAAGAAAGGGAGGGATTAGAGAAACTGGGATCAAAGGCCCTAGTTTGGAACCCGTGGGGTTCCGAACAATGCTGGCTCACAGGTTGAGCCACATCTAATTGATTCACGAACTCCCATCCAAAAGAAGCTCGTGAAGAACGGAATCCCAAATTATGTGATTGAGTGGATCGAGAATTGTTTGCAGAGTTTTCCGCCATCCACTCCTCCATCCTTTTGGTAACCAAGCCCACCTTATCTAGTTTATTACAAATCAGTTCTATATCGAATGAATGAGAGTCGTGGACCACATTAACATTCGATCTGGGTTGTTGGGACCAGTTAAAAGTATCCATGGAGGCATGATTGATTGAATTTTCACTCATTTCCTCAAACAAATCGTGTGCGCTATCTGCGTCTTTGTTGAGGAAATTGCCTCTACAAGAAGCATGCACGTGATTTCTGAGTTGCTCAGTCAACCCGTGGTAAAAGATCTACACGAGCTACCATTTCGGCACCTCATGGTGTGGACACTTCCGCAATAAGTCCTGGAATCATTCCCCGGCAATGGCTCCAAAATGTTGAAGCGGAAAACGTATGCAAAAAGGATTGGATTTTGAAAAACCCATCATCGTAGTATGATTTGCATGTACCGGTTCCATTGGTCGAAATCTTGGTTGAGTAGATAAAAATCAAGTTAGGTTATGTGACTTGAATGTGGGTGTATGTAGTGTGTATATTGATTTATCCCACAAGAAGTATCTTTTTGTTGAGATGAGTGGAAGTGGAAATCAAAGCATCCAAACTAATCCTAGGGTTTATGCGAACACCTAGGTTAATTGGTGTTTGAATTAAGGTTGTGGAATGAAATCTATGGAGGGAGGAAAGAATGGGGACCACTTACAGTTGTCTTCAACTGCACTTTACTCCTTTGTATCGCTTGAAGATTCCCTGTTGAGGTACCTGTAAAATAATAGAAAAGAAATAAAAGCAAGTTAGAAAACAACAAAGTGTGCGAAATGCAGAAAGAAAATCGAGAATCTTTACCTTCTCGGCAATGGCGCCAAAATGTTGAAGCGGAAAATGTACTCAAAAAGGATTGGATTTTGAAAAACCCGTCGTTGTAGTTGATTTGCGAAGAAATCCGTCAACAGATAAATTTACCGAAATTCGTAAAGAAATTCTGGGTCGAACATAGGGAGGCTACGTCGATCTAAAATCTGCGATTATATTTTTTTTTGTATTTTTGTTTTAGAAGCAGGATAATCATAATGGATTTGATATTAACACTAAGATAGAGAGAAAGAGAGAGAGAGAGAGAGAAAGAGAGAGAACAATAACTTTGCAACTAAATATTGTTTTTACAACTAGAAAGTAGGAAATGAGTACAGCTAGAAAGTGGGAAATTCTATTCTAGAAAGCAGTAAAGAAGGGAGAGAGATGTTATCCTCCTCGACGGTTGCTAGGAGGACGAGCCAGATGGTGCAACGCCTAGAAGATGGAGGATGAAGACAGAAGACAAAGAATGGAGTAGGAAGAACTGGGGGCGAGGCAGGGCATCATCGTCGTCGCGGGATCCACTTCTGGAACGGGGGAAGAAAACTTTGATTTTGGCCCTAGAGGAGCATCCCGGGTTTGGGACAAGCTTCCTTAGAGCTTTGGCGAGAGAGAGAGGTGAAGGAAGGGATGAAGAAGAAGTGGAGGTCGTAGGGCTATAATAGGTGTAGAGGTTGGGGGCAATTAGGTCTTTTTATATATAAAACATTAAGTCAGGGCCTTTAGTGATGGATTTATCCATCACTAAAGGCCTGAACGTGGGCGATGTGCAAGTGCACCCGCCGTCTCCTCCTCTCCTGCACGCTTAACACATGTGCACGTCCAAGCAGTCTTAGTCATCCGATCGCGAGATCGGACGGCTTAAACCGCTCCTCGCCTGCTCAGCTTCAGCACAACTGCATGCTCGTGCATGAGATGGAGCATGTAGAAGCACGTCATCACGAGCGTGTGTGCTCCTCACCCATTCATCGCGCCACGCTATCGCTTGATCCATCGTTCGCATTCCATCTGATGGCCGAATTTGGCCCACGCACGTCGCCCACTTGATTTGAGGGCGAGGCTCGAACTCGCGCCGCGCCCTCTTCGTCATGGATGGCGTCGAGACCAACGCGCCAAGCCGCCCTTTGAGGCACGCTTTGGATCCAAGCGCACTCTCTCTTAGCTGTTGGATCAAGATCCAATGGCTGAGATCAATCAAGCGGGTGAGGAGACAGAGAGGGCGTGGTGGTCCTCACTAATTTGGCTAGGCTAGTTTGGGTGGCCGAGATGGCACTGTTTGGGCGGCCGAGATGGCACCACGTGGCACCATCTTGGCTGTCCATCTTCTGTGACTTGTAGAAGGTGCCACAGATGTCTGATTGGATCGATTTTCGTGTTGTTAGGCTACAAACACAATCTGAACCCATCCGTGTGATCAAATTTGTCATATGAAGTGCAGATTGACACCATCTTGGCCCTTGATCTCTGACCTTCCTCGGATTATATCTAACGCTACGGAAGTCCGATCGGGATGATCTTGGAGTCGTTAAACTCCAATCGTCATCCTGATTAGATCCGTACGGTTGGATCTTTGATCCGAGGCCTCGATTAAAATTCGCCCTATCCCTGGCCACCAAAAAGAAGAAATTACTAGACAATTTGTACAATTTGACCTAAATGCATCATGATGCATGTTATGTAATATTTACAATGCGTGATGCTAATATGATACTAAGAACATGCATTAATAGATATTTTTGGCTATTCAGATGTATGCACATCACTTGTCAATTGATAACTGATTATGATATCACTTGGTTGGTTGTGTTTAGGTTGAGCTGCTTGTGAACAAGCTTGATTGATTGCTCATGAACCAATTGTTATAAAGGTTTAGGTTACACGTACCCATAGGTAACTCAATTTTGATGGTAGATTTCGTGATGAAAAGTCAAAGGGAAATCCTAAGACTGAACAATATTAGGTAGTCAACTAACTATAAGAAGAGGAACCACTCTAAAATATTGGTGTCATTGTGGTTTGCAATTTTCTACGGATATTGTAACTTGATATCATGATATAGGATGCTACACTTTGTTGTAAATTTTGGATATATTTTGAATGAGCAAAATTTTCTATTCACTATTGGACTCCATTTAGGAGCATTATTTACTACCCCTCCGATGCTTTCCCACTCCATCAAAAGAGTCCCCAAATCCTTTGTGGAATGTGGAAGCTCCCTAAAGACTATTTAAACGAATTGCCTAGGATCACTACAACCTAGTATCATAAGCTCCTTTTCTACTTGATTTGCCTCCCTAAAATTAGTTGAAAAGATGACACCACACAATTATAGGCCATGATATAAGTGCTTGATCCTTGACTTTCAAACAAAAAGTTGCTCCTTCCCATCTTACCAATGGAAAAGGAGGAACAAGTCAAAATCAATATGCAAAGGCTATAAGGAGAAACTCTTGTCAAAATTGAAGACCTATCTAAGGGCAAAAGAGATCCATGGATTTTAGGACCATGCAGCCAATTCTAGAATGTATAGGAAAAGCACTGTTGTTAAGGAAGACCAAGTTGAACCCCACCTGATTGTTATAAGTAGCAATAATGCAATTCAACTTCAAACCTTTATTAGGGAAAGTGCCATCAGGTATGGGAAACTATGTGTTTGGTTCGAATCAACCAATCTTTTAATTCAAAGTTGAACTAAAGATCGTCGAACACAAAGTTATGAGCTTGTTGACCACTATTTCTATACAAGATCATTTCATTGGGAACTTTATAACCATTAAGAGTATTGACCAATGCAATATAGTCTAGGTACTTAGGTCTGAGCCTAATTTTCAAATTAAGCCTGTAAAGGCCAAAAAACTTGTGAGACAGGCATACATAAACCACAACACTACTTAAATGGTACCTTGAACTAGGATGGTTAGTTAAAATACGTATGTGATAATTGCACGAACCACACATACACACTAATGGACAAAATATCTACAGGCAATTGAAAAGGAATTTAATGATGAACAAACTTTAAAATCTCATATCACATCAAGTTTGAAATATGTACAAAAAATCTTGCCCTTCTATTCTTTTATGTTGTAACAAAATTAAATTATATACCACATTAATCCTTTTTCTTGATTTCCACACGATATCAAGAGTCGGTAACCAATGCATGTTTTATATCCATCACACCCACTGATGTTTAATTTTCCTTCACACCAACCATGACCATGCTAACTTTTTCTTTGTTAAAATGGGCCATGTGCCATTCAACTCTTGAATATGTCACTTTCCTTTCATCACACACATTTATTCCTCTAGACACCAATACTTCTTTTGTCATTGCAATGGCATGTATCACATCAACATCACTTGTCAATTGTAGATTCTTTATTCCTTTTGCCATTATGCTTTCTCCATTGACATACTACAACTTTACTTATTTTGAATACCTTCCATCATTGATAGTTCTACTCTTGATGTTGGTAACCTTCCATCATTGACCATCACCAGCTACCCATTGCTTACACATGCCCAATCATCATCACTATCACTACCCTATGCATGGATGCAACCCTCTATCACAACTTCCTATCATTTCAGCCAAGCCTTGACTACCAATTCTCCATTCCCTTTTCCTAATGTCAATCTCCCATCCTAATACCCTATCTCCTTCCATCTAGCAATTTTTTAACCATAATCTCTTCCTTGTAGCAACTGGACTCGCCTTCAAACCACAATGCTACATCATATACTAATAATAAGGACAATTCGTACCATCCCTACCCATTATATAGAACTTATTACCTAAGACAAATTTATCCTTTATCTTAGCCCATCAAGCCATTTAGGCCTTGTCCTTTTAGCCTATTATCTTACTACCTTGTTCTTTCCACTCTGATATCCATCCCATATTTTGCATCCTAATCAATAGAGTATGCACCACAATGTTTTCTAATACATAGTTAGCCATAGCCTACTCAAGTAGACAGTAGTGTCTAAGATAAATTATTTAAATTTACTTGAAAATTTGAACACAAACTTTACCAACTCTTTCCATCTATGATTTTCTTTCCTTGAATATCACCTCAAATAACTAATTGTTATAGAGTCAAATGTTGCCTCACTTGCAATGACACAACTATATCAGGTTATCTACCTCACATGGTTAAATCTAATAACTCTTCTCCTTTTATTATGTTAACTACCTCCACTTTTAATTGATCTAGTTTTGTAGCCTACTTTACATGGAGGACCATGGATCAGACACTTCTTATTCAAGTAGCTTCAACACTGGTAGAAAAGGTCTTAGTAAGCATTATTCATTTGATAACATGTCATTCCATCTAAACATCATTGGAAAAAGTGTATTGAGGCTCCCTAGACAATTCAATAGGTAAAGCTTAGAATGAAACTACAAAATCTTATAAAGGGTGATCATTCAATCTGCATTATTGGCAAAAACGAGAATAAGGCTCCCTTGACAATGTAATAGGTAATGTTTAAAATACAAGTGCAAAATCTCATAGCAGGTAATCTTTACATTCCTCGCATATAACAAGTGCTTATGTGATTTGACAATTTGGGATCTTCTCTTCAAACTATTGAGTTCAAGCCATCATCTACTATAAATTTGTATAAGAATTTAAATGACACTATGCAAGTAGATCCATGGACATTTTACAATTACAAAAGCATTCTCCTATGCAAAGTGTCGTGCCCCAAAACCAGTTACCCAATCATAAGTTAATGAGGTGTGGCTCATCATAGCTAAAATGCCCAAGTAAAGCTAGAAACTAGGTTAAACACTACATAATTAACACAAGAAATGGGTTAAGAGTGAGAATTAAGGAAAATGACCTAAAACATCCAATTCATGTTAAAAATGCATAATTAGGTCAATTAATAAGATTCTATTCACAAGTATAATTTGATGATCCAATTGCAAATTGAACACATCTTTGGGTTTAAAAGATTCAAATTAAAAGTGAAATAAAAACTTCATGGCATTTGGACATCATTAGGGCCCTGCATTATGACTTTACATATAGGTCCTCCATGTATTCACATTTTAAAGCCTAAGGACTTGTTTAAAAAGTTGCCAAGGGCCTTTTTGAGAAAGTTAGGGACAGCTCTACATTGTATCTTTGCCACTTATGGGCCTGAGCATAAATTTCCCATCATTTTGGCTTTCAGGACCTATGCACAATTTCACCAAATGACTTGCTGCTTCGCGAGGCATTGTAGCTCGTGAAGAACATAATCTATAGCTACTGTCCATTCCTTTCCTACTGATTCAACGGCAGATCATTATCCAATCTTCGTGCACGCCTGCATGTAGCATCACCTCACCTCCAAGATCCCATCCTATGGTGGGTTTTTTATTTGAAACTTCCCGCCCTCCTCCTAGCTCATCCCCACTGTTGGGACCCTAATCGCCTAAATCGACCTACATGGTGCTCTGATCCACTCACAAGCCTGTTTAAGCACCTACCTGGGCTTGCGCGCAAAGGATCACCTCCCTACTACACCTCTTGAGGCAATTGTTTCATCCACTCCTGTCTCCCTTCCTCATCAACCCCTATTCCACTACTTTGGAGGTGAAACCTCACTTTCTTTGACTCCTCATCGCTAAGGACTACATAGCACCTGAGGGAGACCCAAAACTCCTCTAGCAAGTTTTCCCCTCCGCCGGAGTCTCCTTCCCCATTCCTCACTACAACCACTAACTACAGCTATCTTTAGGTCCCATTCTTCCCTTTAGTGTAGTCTTTCCTGCATTATAGAGTAGATTTAAGTAATAATTAGTGTAATGTAGATTAGTTAGGTGTAGTATAGATGTTGAATTTGATGATTGATTAGCTTAGATTAGAGGTAGATTAGCTTAGAATCAATTTCACCCTCACTGATCAATTCAGATTAAAGAGGTGTTTTTCCACCTCCATTGCAATCCATTCTTCTTCCTCTTCACCTCACCAATCACGTTCACTCACTCGATGCACCATGTAGTCACCAAACACCCATTCATTAAAGCATTCAATGGATCTGAAGGCTAATCTGAAGCTCATTAGTCTTCAGATCTGTTGGGGCACTCAAACATTAAATCAAGCGCATTCCATTCAACCCATATATCCACTAATGCCCTCCTTCTGATTAGATCTAATTAATTTGATTGAAATGGATTTTTCTAGTTGATTGAATGAGTTTTGAGCGAATTGTAATTTATGCAAATTTAATTGCTGAAACTAGGTTTATTTGGGTTTGATTTGGATTATTGCAATGGATTTAAACTTGTTTGATTAGATTTTCAATAAGCATATTCTCTGTGCTTCAATTGAAGTCAAATTTTGAACTTTTGGTGAATGATAGGTAGTTTGGGACAATGAGAACCACATGGAATGATTCAAGGCATAAACAATGACCTAATGACTTTTTCTGAGATTATGCGGACCGACTCGACTAATCCCAAGACCCAATCGTCCAACGAGGAAGTAACCAAAAGACAGTAAAATAAACCACATTCAGCATGAATATAACTAACAGTAAGAAAGTACAGCAGTAAGGAAAGAAACTACTACAGTAGGCACCACCACAACAGTAAAACAACATTTATCATATAACAAAAACTGCAGGTAAAGAAGGTACAGCGGAAACAGAAACTACTCACTAGAACAGAAACAAAAAGGGGTACAAAGCTGGGGTAACTCTACTGGACCCTACTCGGCCCAGCGTCCTCTGCAGCCGCCGACCCTGGCTGCTCAACACCTGGTCCTGAAAAAGGTAACGAGTGTAACACGTCAGCAAAACGCTGAGTAGAGTGGCAAACTAACTAAAGGCAACAGTAGAGTGTACAGTAGTTGTTATGTTCTATTACTTCCTTTATTTACATCTTTCAATTTTTCTCACTATTTCATTTACTTCTCAGATCCTTTACTTGATCTCGGATGTCCTCGTAGGACGATCTTGATTGCAGTCTTTTCCAAAAGTAGAAGTAGCACGTGGTGCTCTCCTGGTCCCTCCCGTCTCCACCATCTTCCTCCTTCTTCTCCTGCCTGTGCGCGAGAGCGAGCGGACGCGAGGGCGCAGCGGCAGCCGCAGTGAGCGCGGAGGAGCTGCGGCGTGCGAGGGCGGGGCTTTGCCGTGAGGGCGAGCTCGCCAGGAGCGGCTTGGCCGGCCGGCGGAGGGCGCAGGGGGCGCAGAGCGTCGCGGAGAGGGACCTGCTGCGGGCGGAGCAGCGGACGCGCGAGGTGCGACGCGGGCAGCGTCGCGAGCGGAGGCCGAGCAAGGTTCTGATTCTGGAAAAATTTCCAGAATCAGACGTCTGGATTGATATCCAGACGGCAAGGTCGACGTCTGTGAGATCATACAGACGTCTGAAAGGTGAGTTTCCGCTTTCTTCTTCTTTTTGTCGACTGACCGTACTGAGGGAAGGGGGTTGGCTGTGCGCAGGTCCTCTGATTCGTCATCTTTGCGAATCAGACGTCTGGAATTTGTACCAGACGGCGGGAATGACCTCCAGACGTCCGGAGTGACCATCGGACGTCTTGGATCTAGGCAGACGTCCCCACAGACTTCTGGACGTCCGGGGAACCAAGCCGAACAGGTAATTCTCTGATCCACCGTTTAAGACGTCTGGAAGGAGTTCCAGACGTCTGATTTTGCACAGTATCGTCTTTCTCGACCCGTTTAGGGCCCGTTTGGGCTCCGTTTTCCGCGATTCGAGTTGCGTTCGTTTCAGAATTTATTCCTCTACCCGCCTACAGTAGCTATACACTGTTTTGAGACACTCCTTGTGTTTGATCCTTGTGATAGGACCTCGTTCAGTTGCAGTCTTGAGAGTCGCGGAGGCGCGCGGGATTCCCGATCACGCCCCCATTACTCCCGTTGTACCTGGTAGAGTGGCTTTAAGTATTAATAAAATCTGTTAAAGTATGGAACCATAACTAGAACCTAGGGCATTGCATGAATCCTAGGAATGAGAAATATATGGAATGATAGCTCCTAGGTGTTGCATGAATCCTAGGGCCGGAAAACTAGATTGTATGATAGATCCTAGGATATGGCATGAATCCTAGGATGGAAAAACTAGTGGAATGTATATTACTGCAGTCTTGGAAAAAAAAAATGGAAAGGAATATATAAAGCTGCCTGTGAATTTAATTAACAACTGCCTGTTATGAACAAAGAAACATGTTTGAGATCATGGAATTTGAGAACGTGAATCTGGAAAGTGAAACATATGATGTTCTGAGATAAAGAGCTGGAACCCTACGGGGAATTAGGAGTGGAACTCCTGGAAAGGAAAAGGGAATGGAACTGAGATGTAGTTGTACTGTCTCTTGGGTACGCAGTACCAAGGGAAGTACCTGTACCTGTTTAGTCCAGAGTGGGGCCAGCCGCCCCAGGGACCCGGGGTTAGGCTTGGCCGCTCTGTACCGACTTGTTGGCCCTCGTGTACGTAGTACCGAGGAGAGCTAGTAGTGTTAGGAGGGTCCTAGCTACCCCACGGGCCCCGGGGTTCTGCTAGCCTCCTTCACCGACTTGTTAGGCCCACTAGGGCAAACCAGGGTAGTCAGGCGAGGGTGCGCGGACTGTGGAGGGGCAAGGCCCCGGTTTGGTTACTGTGGAGGGGTTGGACCCCTGTTACTGAGAGGGCTCTGCCCTGGTTCCGTGCTGTGCTTTGGGCGCACCCGTTAACGGAAATGACTGACCGCGTGCCAGTGCGGGCTAGCTACCTGTGCGTTTATCGCGCGTGCCGTAGTCACCGTTACGTCTGTCAGTGACCTTGGGGTGGTTGACTGAGGGTAGGATCACCACGGGGGACTCTCCCGGCCAGGAGAGCACCACGTGCTACTTCTACTTTTGGAAAAGACTGCAATCAAGATCGTCCCACGAGGACATCCGAGATCAAGTAAAGGATCTGAGAAGTAAATGAAATAGTGAGAAAAATTGAAAGATGTAAATAAAGGAAGTAATAGAACATAACAGCTACTGTACACTCTACTGTTGCCTTTAGTTAGTTTGCCACTCTACTCAGCGTTTTGCTGACGTGTTACACTCGTTATCTTTTTCAGGACCAGGTGTTGAGCAGCCAGGGTCGGCGGCTGCAGAGGACGCTGGGCCGAGTAGGGTCCAGTAGAGTTACCCCAGCTTTGTACCCCTTTTTGTTTCTGTTCTAGTGAGTAGTTTCTGTTTCCGCTGTACCTTCTTTACCTGCAGTTTTTGTTATATGATAAATGTTGTTTTACTGTTGTGGTGGTGCCTACTGTAGTAGTTTCTTTCCTTACTGCTGTACTTTCTTACTGTTAGTTATATTCATGCTGAATGTGGTTTATTTTACTGTCTTTTGGTTACTTCCTCGTTGGACGACTGGGTCTTGGGATTAGTCGAGTCGGTCCGGTTCTCGTGTCTCGTAGGGACTCGGGAACCGGGTCGTTACAGATTACTTGTGAGCTATCTACAGTGGCACTCTTAAATTGAAAGGCCCAATCTGGGCAACATCTGATTTTCACTCCAAAATGGTTTTTTGAGTTCAAATATGGTGTTAATCTGATCTGCAGGAGTTGGTTGATATTTGGAATGTTTAATGAGGTGTTTGAGGTGGTTTTCAATTGATTTGAATACTTAAGTTAATTCATTTTCTTTATGTTGTCTATAGCATAAGAAAATGGATTAGTTAAGGTTTCAAATATTTTCCTTATATCTCAGTTGTGATTGGTGATGTTTTGCAAGTTTCTAACGAAGATTTGAGATATTTGAAATTGGAACTGAACGCTTCGATTTGATCTGATGGGAATTGGCCAAGTAAGCTATGTGAGTTGATTTTTCAGTAGGAGATTGAATTTCTGATTTCAAGTGGATTTATAAGGAGATACTATTTTGGGTTGCATGGTCTATGGATCTGATTTGCTTTTCAAATCTGAAAGGTTCTTTTGGAACACTAGATCAGGCCTCTTAACTTGATTCAATGGCATCAGCAACAACTACTGCTACTGAATTTCATCAACAGCTACTGCCATTTTGATAGCATCAGATGCATCTTGGTTTGTCAAGAGAGGTTGTGGGTTGGTTTTAGAGGTCTAATGGGCTGACATTGTAGTGTAATGATAGAACTTCACTTATAAGCATTCATGTACAAGTTTGAGCTTCAATCTTATTTGATATAGCTTGTACTTATTTTTATCAGCAAATCATCTATTGTTAAACTATCCAACATGAAATTTGAGTGAAATTCAAGGTGTAAATCATGTTTAAAAGCTTATACATCTTCCATGTGATATGTTAAGTGTTTGTGAGTACTTTTACTGATTATCAAACCCTTAAAACACAACTAGAGGCTCTAGGTTCATTGTTAAAGTTCATTTTAGGCTTCATTTGTGTTAATTTTGTAAATAAATAAAATCCATAGGAAAATCATAAAGAAAATAAAACAAACCTGTCTTGAGTAAGATCAGACATTTTTCTAAGTATCTGCAAAGTTTCAAAGTAATCTGAACCCTCAGCTTGGTCAAACATACTAGCTAACGGTTCGGTCTACTTTGAAATTTAATAAAAGAACTAAAGTTAAAAATATCAAAAAGAAACTATTTCTCTCTCATCTCACCCTTTCTCTCTCATCCCCTACCTCTATTATACATATAAAAATCAGAAAACACTAAAAAAAAACTTAAAAATACTTTGTATAGTGTATTTATACTTGTAAATAGAATTTAATATTAAGCTATATGTATATATTGTAAATATGTAAAAAATGTACATAATTAACTTATAAATGTATTCGATATATTAAATTAAGTATTTAGAATGATTTATTATGTATATAACATTATAGTACAATTATAATTAATTTATATTAACTTAAATGTATATTATCCTAAGTAATTATAAAAACCTATGTATATGTATATAACTATATTTAATACTGTACATACGTATGTAACTAATTAATATATACTGTATGATACCTGTAAATTAATTTAATTATGTAATTATTGTAGGTTATTAAGTTATTAAGTTAATTAGGTAAGTTATTAACTTAAAATAAAATAAATTAGTAAATTAAGTTAATACTGAAGTAATTTATCATGTACTCTTGTCTAATATTATTTTAAGTATGTTTGACCTATTTTTACTATATCTATATTATATTAATGTATTTATAACTTAAATATATACATATCTATTTAAAACATGTATTTAAATGTAAATAAATTAAAATAAAGACTCTAAAATAAATTAAAAATGTGTAGTAAATAATTTATTATATAAATTAACTATGTATAGGGTCAATTGCATGATTAACTTATCAATTTTTACACCAATTAACAAATTAAACCTTAATTTAACGTGCATAATTTCCTAACTTTAACTAATTTTAATATATATTTAATTAACTTATTTCCCTAAATTAATTATACAATCATGTAGACCTATATTAGTGCTTAATAAATATATAATTTATTTGTATTTTAGAATTAAGTATGGCCCCAAATCAAGGGCCAAAGTCGAGCAATCATCACGTATTTATGCGCAGTTCAGTGCTTGATGGGGTGCTAAAGATGGTGCCACATCATGTGGCTGCAAACTGTGAGAATCATATAAACATTTTTGGTGAGAAGGCAACGCATTCGTCACGAGCATTGGGCACCTCCTCACCATATTACCAACCCTCTCTCTTACGATCATATGAGCATGATATTGTGTACAATGATGGGCCAGGGGCAATGCATTGTAGCTGGGTTGTATTGGGTTTGATATTGGGCCTGAACCAAATTGAAATGAAATACACCTAATTGAACTAGGGCCGATTCATAGTAGTGGTCTAGTCCCACCCTTATGGGGTGCTAGGTATCCCACAAACCGAATCGACCCACCCACCTTAAAACCAATTTTTGGTTTAAGTGAACCGATCTTATGGGTTTAAAAAAAAAGTGCTAAGTGTTGAAGAAGAGAAGGGAGAGAGGTTCGAAAAATCAGCTAAATGTGGAAGCCCGATGTGAGTTGTGTGTGTGTTGTTGGTGTGCATACGTATATACTAATATGTATAGTATAAGTATAAAAGTATATGTATATATATATATATTAGGTTAAGTATATGTATATAATGTATACTTATACATAGATAATGTATTATATATATATATATGTATGTATGTATAAATAGAGTAGTAAATACTTGTTTGAGCCTTATATGCATATAAATAACCTTAAGGCTTTAGTGACAGTTAAATCCATCACTGTAGATAGCACATATGTTAGTATAGATAGTTCTTTTTTGCCTTATGTTTTGTACATATTTTACTAAGGCTATAGCACCGCATATTTATGTTACTATATATATAGTATATGTCACTAAAGATTTTAGTATGTGTTAATATAATTTAATATAGTAGATATTAGTAACTATTTTTGTACCTATACTTAGGTATTATTTAGAGTAGTTGTACATAACTAATATAGTGTAGTATTAGTTGGTTTTTATACCTGTTAGTTGTAGATTTGTTTAAGACATTGTAGTGTTTATTAATTGATTCTTTTTTACATAATTAACCCATTCATTCATTGTTTGATTCATTGATTCATGTTGTAAATAAATTTGGCATTTTTGGGATAAAAGAACATTTTTGGACATAGAGAGTGATGTATATTAATAACTGTCTCCCAGTGAACGACCTGTAATTAACCAGTAAAAATTAAGTAAATAAGTAAAATGGCGTGACATCTATTTGCATTGTGACAAATATGCTACAAACAACGACACTTAAAACATTATTTTTATTGCAATACGGTTGTCGATCATCATAAGCCAGGTTACTATTGTGAAAAGTTAGTTATGCTAGTCATTTTAGTTTAGTTGCTTACTACTATAGATTTGAGTTGTCAAAATAGGTTTCCAATGAGCAATTTAAATGGAAATACAACGTTTCTAATGGCACAAATATGAAAGTTCGCCAATGTGATTAAAGCATCAAATAAAAGATTAATTGGCATATATTTACATATTGCAAGCATCATTGTCCAAAAAAAAAGGCTAGATCATAATCCATCAATAATTACAGTAGTTTTCATTATACAAAAGTAAGGCAAGAGATACAACAATAACATTACAACACCTATGCCCTTCCAAGTGTAGACATGCTACCAAACTTCCATTACAAATTAACCACATCCAATATAGTAGTGTCATATTCCTCTATTGTTCAAAGGAGATCCAATAATCCTATCATCATCAATTGTTGATCATGCAATCGATGAGGCTCATAGGAGACAATGGTTCCAACAACCGAATGTGAATCCTTCTAGCTATAATTGCTTCATGGATACAAACATAGTGGATGAGACTCACCTTAAGGTACCTAAGCTGGTGACGAGTCCTATAGGTTGGTACTACTCTACTCAGCATCTCTTCCTGAAAGTGGTTCATAATATAGGGATAAGCCAATCGACTTAGGAGAGATAATAAAACTACTATTATAATAAGAAATTAGACAGTGTACTATTTCTCTAACTGGGTAGGTCTTTAACTATTCCCAACTTAGGTTTTATTCCCCAAAACCTTGTACAGCCAACTAGATACCAATGGTTTAAGACTAATCTTCTAGTTCCAAGCGTAATTAGTCTAACTATTTTACATTTGTCCAAACTTGTTAATCTAACCCATTAATTAAAGCATAAAATTTACCCCATTTCCATTATTATCTATAATTGGTTCATTCACTTGCCACTTAGGTCATTAAAATAATTAATCAACCTTCCTGCCAAAGAAGATCGAGATGTCTCTTCTAGTTGGTTCATTTGTACAAGCAACCCCTCCTTGGCCTTCAAAGAAGTTAAAAACACTTGTGACCTTCATTCAACGATACCTGTTCAAGGTTTCTCAATGTTGACTAATTGTTAAATGAGTCGAGCTTGAGCGAGTGACCCTTTGCCTAACACTCTAGATCCTTGGAAAGCTATTCCACAAAGAACTACTTGAGTGTCAATCCATTTTATCTTTAGATCTTTAGCAATGAGAGTAGATCAACAACTAGAATGTCTAGCTCCCAATAGGAGTAATGCATATTGGCTATTTCGAAACACCAGACCGTTTGACATTCTTGCTCACTTTTTGATAGAAAGGAGTGCTCCACATCTAAACTCCCTTAGGGTACCCAACATCATCCACACTTGCGGGTGTTAGCTGAGTTACTACCTCAATACCCCTCACACTAAGCTATTGAGTCTTGGTTGTCAATCCTCTATCAACCACCACAATCGAGAACTATCTAATTCCAGGACAAATCCTAGGAATCCATCTATCAACTTCACCTTGGGACCCATTTGAGTTCCCAATGAACCCGTTGTTCACTAAGTCTAGGTTAAGTCTCCTAGGCAACCCCTTAGTGTTTAGCTAGCCATTTGTAGCTTATCCTTGGTTATTAGCCACTTAATAACCTTCCTTCTGTTAATCAACCATTTATGGGTTCATAGTCCCAATTTAATAGCTCACAAGCTAAATCTCATACATAGCTATACATAAATGTCTATTCATCCTAAGTTATGACTTCTAGGTTCTAACAAGGTTCCATAAGGTGTCCATGATACTCTAGGACCAATATTTATTGTGGATTAGGGTTATTCCATCCACTACTAGCAATATTCATTTTACCCTTGAGTTTCACTTCAACTCCTTAGGTTATGGGCTATTAGTATCAACCACACTTTGATTAACTTCCATGTCCCTGTAAGCACCCCAAAGATTGAGGCTTGATTCTTGTATTAATCCTTTCTTGTTTTCATGGCCCAATCCATCACCTTTTAGCTAACATTTAGCTTAACCAATCTTCCACCTTGTTGAAAGATCAGGTGTTCAACTATGAATATCAATTAGAATGCATTAGGCCTCGAATCATGAATTTATTTCTATCATTATTGTGTTGGGGCCAAACTCCTACTTAGAAACAATCATAAAATATAGATTTAAGGCCCAATTACCTAGTCACTCCAACCATAAAAACCTTAAGAAAGATCCCATGAAAATTCTCCTTAAAAATCCCCTATAAAAAGATCTCAAGAAGACATTCAACTACAGTTTCATATATCCTAATTGGGGCCCCGGTAACAATACTATACCTTTAGTATCGGCACAAGCCTTGCCAATATTGGTATTAAAGGTTTAGTATCGATAGTAGCCTCTTGTTGGTCCCTTCTAGGGTTAGAGACCTTGCTAGTATCACCACTAAGGCTTTAGTACTGACACTAGTTATTGTTATCCCATCACTTAAATGACAATTGATCTAATATAACCCCCAACCTTGAACCCATGACTTCTAATCACCCATAATTCATAACTAAGGTTTCCTAACCCCCTCTAAGAATTTTAAAAGCAATGCATCAATAGGAATCCAAGTAAAAATCCTTTTATATCAAAGCCACCAATTACTCTAGTGCATGTCCATTCTAGTTACATGCAAGACAAATCATCAACATGCTAAAGCAAGACTTGATTTTCCACTGATTTTACGTCCTCAAAATCCTACTTTATCAAGAGATTAGGCATCAAAACAGAGATTAACAATCCTACCTTGATTGAAGCTTAATCCACCAAGCCTTTTGCTTCCACTTGAGGTAGACTCCTCCTTGCTCCTCAGCTCCTCCTTCCTCCTCCAATGGCTTGTTCCTCTTCTTAAGGCCTCAAGATGATTGTGCTCTCTCTCCAAGCACATCACCACAACCAGAGCTCCTCCTTCTACTCCACTATACTTCCATTTCTCTTGTAATAGGAGAGGGATTAGGGTAGTTTAAGGAGAAGTTTCAAGTAGAGAACCTTACCTTCAATCTAGGGCTTTAATGGAGCCCTAATTCTCCCTTGATTCAGTGCAACCAATAGAATAGGAGAGGGAGAAGTTGTGGAGGTCAGTGGAGGCAAAGGAAAGTTTAGGGGGAGAGCCTTCTACGTTGACTTGCAAATGGACTCCAAGCTCAAGTTTGGATGTATATATGTGGGTTGGGTTTGTTGCATATAAAGCCTCCCACCCAATACTTGGTGTTACAAAAGAGTCCTAAAATTCCATTTCATCCCAATAAGCCCCTCATGTCACATTTTATATGTGACATTATTAAGTAACTTAGCCAGTTAGTTTCCAATAATGCTAATTAGGCCCTAAGCTCTTCTCAATCCATCATTAGCAACCTAATTAAGGCAAAGTAAATTTGATCCCTTACACGAAGTCAGCATTTAAGCAAATACATGGCCTTTTAATACATTGATGGCTAACTTTCCTCACACTATAAGCTTTTGGTCACAATTAGATATCTCTATAGGTTGTTTTCCTACATGATTTTGGCAACCATTGTAGATCTTTTAACTATTGTATGAAAATTTTGGCTTGAATTTACACAAATGCATATACTACTATTAGGAAAATCAAGCTTCTTGCAAGTAACACTATTTGTTACGCTTATTTTATAGTATCCTTCTCTTTTGGTTGTCCTTATGTCTATTATTAGTGATGTTACCAATCTCTAAATCATCAATGAGTATCTTGTTAATGATTAAAGAAAGGGTTGGCAATGCCTGTAACTCATGGTGGTGAGCAGATCTATCCAACCTTCATTATTTAAACTATGAAACATTGTGCACAACCTGCATGCTAAGTTTTTGTTGTTTTTTTCACATTTTTTGTAAGGATGATAACTAACTTTAAACTAGATCAATCTTTCTTCCCAATAGAGGCAAGTGGACTAATTGGATCCTCTTTAAGTTGCAATAACAATGTGCTCAATTGTCTTCATGGATCAAGCTAACTTTTTTGAATCTCCTCTCAAGCATTTCTTATTGTTCACTAATTTTTACTTCTATGGCATAGGTGACATGATCATCCATTACAAAAAATGTTTTTCAATTGTTAACTTGGTAAAGCTTGATTCTTTTTTAATGGTAAACCCATCATTTACTATTTTGAATAAATATAATTCTTATCCAAAGGATAAGGCTTTGATGCATCATCTCCCTCATATTAGAGTGAAGCTTGAACTATTTAGATTTTATCCTTACTAATGTTTGGAAGCCATGACTATTTCCTACTCTAACGAGTATTGTTATATTATCGCTACTTTGGATGATTATTATAAGTAAGGTTGTACTTAGCCTATGAATAAATTTATTGTTTATTCCACTCTACCAGACTTTCAACTCTCATGGAACAAAGAGGAAGGATTTCTCTCTCTGCATCTTTTTTTTACCCAACATGCATTTGTTAAAGATTGATGCCCATACGCATGTGAACTGAATGACACTATTAAACGAAGAAACTCCCATGTTTTTTACACTAGTCATAGTTTGTTTTCTCAAAGCTCATTGCCTCTCTCTTTTACTAGTTTCACATTCTTAACAATTATTTATCAAGTTAGTCATCTATTAATTACTTTTCTACACAATCATACTTTCATTTGGTGCAAGTTTTTAATCTTAATTTGTGAGTGTTGCTTATTGGAGCCATTTGCTTAATATAGTGACATTTTTTGACATGCATGACTTATGAAGAATAAAGGCACAGGAGAACTCAGTTCTGTGACATTATTTATGAGTTTTAGTAGATCTGTAGGTATGAATAAATCACAAACTTCTTTAGCCTTTAATAATAGAGTTGTTTACTATGTATCTCATTTATTTTACTTGCTAACCATCTTTCTTTGTCACCCTTTTGCTTACAGTAAGAAGTTTTACCAGCATACAACAAAAAGTTCCAATTACCAGTATCCTTCCTCCATCAAAATGAATTGACAGCTTACAATTCGTAATTTTTTTGCTTTCTATCTCATGAATTTTGCTAAATAACTTAAACCCTCATAGAGATATATTCCAAGCAAGTGATTGCAACATGTGAACATTTGAACACTTTGTTTCATAGGTTTGTTGGTATATCCCAATATAATTGAACAAGTTTAATGAATGAAGATGTTTTTCTAGCTAAGAAGGAAAAATAAAACAAAACAAAATGAAATGAAATAGATTCCACAATAGAACAACTTTAGACCTCATACAATCTAACGATATAGTTAATTCATAGACTTCGATTCAATCTTCAAAATCATTTTCAGAAATAAAGCATTTTGTTTTTTATTGTGTAACTGGTATGCTCAGTTCACCATAATAATTGCAACATCCTAGTCCTAAATTTGAAGTCTAATGAGAATGATTAACAATAATAACTTACTGGTTTAGGCACAATGGACTGGTTGAGGAATCACAAAAATTTCTTAAACATAGTTAAGTTGATAGATAGCAATTCGTTTATAAGCAACATCTTATTTTTATTAATGGAGCCAAGTTGTAACTATATGGATACGAGGTGATGACAAATTAACAGTAAATGTTCCAATCCTATCTTGTATATGAACTTAGTGGAAGCAATTAGATTTTCTTGGTAGTTTACATAATCACTACTTGAAGCTTTTGCAAAAAATCGATCACTTTTACTGAATATATCTAGCTACTGATTAGATGCTCTCAAATCTTATTTTTGTACATCTAGATGCTAATTAAATGCCCTTAAATCTTATGTTTGTATGCTGATTAAAAGCTCTTAAATCTTATTTTTGTATATCTAGTTGCTTATATCCCCACAAATTCAAAGATTTTCGATTTTTATCAAGCAATAGAAGGTTAGCTAGGATAAGATATACAAGATTTTGACCCATATTGAAAGGCAACTAATTTGGCATCTAATTCATAAATGCTCTACCTAAGAAAAAAGGGAAGAAAATTCAAGCAACTCGTACCAACACAATCTACATAGAAATATGCCCTTAGTATTTGAGAAGATTCCCTTTCTCGCAATTCCATTTGGTATTTGTTAATATCCATCTTTAGCAATTTCACATAATATCTGTACCGCAATTCCATCTTTAACTTAGCATTAGTGATATTGGGCTTCGTGATGGGTATTATGATGAATGGAATTATTTTAAGCCAGATATTGATATTCCAAAAGGCAACTACGAAAAAGTCGAAGAAGTTATGATGAGGCTCAAACTAGCCAACCAAGTCTCTTTTTATTTCTGATAAATTTTTTTGGCTAAATTTTTTTTCCTCTGTATTTGGCAATTTTATCTATAGCATGCCTTTACATGCAAATGTCACTAGTTAATTTGCTTGTTTGATCCAATATTAATTGTTAAATAACACCCACGAGGGCTAACTTATTAGGATTATCTATTGTTCTTTGTGATGCGTTGATCATAGTACATCCGTCTCAATTCCCGTGCACTCAACAAAAAGAACATACTACAAAAAATTGTTGTCATTTCGAATGCCATAAATGGATATTATTAATTTCTTTTCCATGGTTTGGATTCTACTGATTATTTTTTTCACTAAAATCCATCATCTTCTTTCCTTATTACAATTTATTTACTATGGTAGTTAGCATTGCTACAGTTACAACTCAACCGAATGGGGCCTAAGGAATACATCCAGATGTAAGGGAGAAAATCTAATCATGCATGCAATGCTTGGATTTCAAACTCAAACTAGGCAAATAACCAACCCCTAAGTTGTATCATTAATCAAAGATGAGATGGTCATACTGATAGAATTTATACATCAAAATTGGTGACATTGAAGTGGTTAAGTTGAACTCCTAAATCGAAGAATCCTTTGAGCTTGACAGGTTATAGTACATGTCTATATTGACCTACAAGTGCCCCAAACATATTATCAGAAATGAATGTGTCCCCTCATGTCTTTGACCAAGGTCATTGTTAGGTACTCATATAAATGGGCATGTAGATATTTGGATATAGATCCATTTCTTCTATAATTCCATGCATTGTAGCATCCTTTAGTCTTTGTTTCTTATTGAAGAAAACCTAGTCTCAATAAAAAATAATGGCATAAGCACTCCCATAGTTTTTGCCTTCCTATATAAGAGATTTCCACGTAAATATTGTGTTTGAGCATGCTTTTCTTTTAATTAATTTTCTATGTGGTTTGAATTTTACATGGAATCAAAGCCATTGCAATTTAGGACTCTATGTTTTATGGAGTCTTCGATGCACTTAGTTCTTTCTCGAGAATCGTAAACATCAATATATGTTGAGAGGCTTTGAACATGTGTTATGGCTCCCTAGATATTGGCTCGCTTGTGGCCACATTATCATTTAGACTTGGAGTGATCGTGCTTCTTACCGCATGGCATAGTTGCTGCACCTAGAGGCCACTATTGATAACTTAAACAAAGATAACTAGTCAAACCTACCACCACATCTAGTATTTATTGCATGCCATTGCTCTAGGTAGTGCACTTCACGTCACATGGTGCTTGCAACTCTAGTTGTCATGCTACCACCATCAGTTGGTGCCCATGGTCATCCCCAAGCCATTGTGCATGATACAATCTCATCCCATTGTTTCCATCCTTGTGGAGACCACCAATGATCTACACTGATCAATGTTTCCACTTGCAATAATTTCTGTGTGTGATGTTTTCCATGATTTTTCCTTGTGACTCACATCTTAAGATCATGTATGACAACTCAATGCCCAATGGTCCAAACCATCGAGAACCTATGTCATATCTACATGGGATCACAAATTCCAATCCAAGTTTGTCCAACAATAGTTATAGGACATTCAACCATACAAGGGAATAAATAATTATCCAAGTTCCAAGCAATAAAGAGTTATATGTGAGTCAAAACATGATAAGGAGAAAAATCTCCCAAATTGTCTATGAGTTATTTGAACAAGCTCGGGACACCACTATTTTAAAGTAACACAAAAAGAAAATAACTACTAGTACCCTTTAGGTGCAATCTCTCCATGAAACTCAAGTCCATCATAAAGGTTAGCTAACTTGTAACATCTCCTAAATATGGATAGAATCCAAATGTAGGTTAATGAGTAAGTGCAACAATAGAATAGAAAAGAACCTTAGAATGTAACATTTATATGTGTTTAATTTGGTAAGCAAAACCAAAATAGTTAAAGTAACACAAGTTATCTAAGTAAGTATGTGCATAAGTGTCAAGAAGTAAATAAATTCTTGTTGGTTTAACTCAATTATCAATTTTTATTCCTATTACCAGTTTACCAAAGATCTCATCCTATTGTTGTAGGCTCACCTTGTAGCCAGAAGAATTTTCTCGTCAATAGAAACACCTAACTATGGGTGCATCATCAATCATGCCACCTTCCTCGAATTTAGCATCTACTAACTAAGGATCCTAGCCTAGACTACACCAATTGGAAGGTAGTCCTAACCTAGAGTTCATTGGCTAGGTAAACAATAAAACAACACAATAACAGTAATAGTACTAGTGCCTAATACCTAGGCACCACCAACACGAAGGCATATAACATAATCAACTTGGCACAAGCAAGATTCACATGGAAGAATGTGCTTCATTTATAACAAATAGTTTCATATTATATAGTATCATTTTACTAACCACAATATCAAGGCATTGTTCGAATGTTAAATCGGTGTTTTAAAATTGTCGCATTGTAGTATAGCCAAAATAGTGCTCAAATAAATAAATTTATTACTCGAAAAAAGTTTCGAGGTCGAATACAGGGAGCAATATGGAATTCAGTTCTCAAGAATTGCAATTTAAGATAAGAAAGCTATGAAATTGTGAATAAATATTACTTCAGAATAAAGTAGCACCAGGATCAAGTGTCAAAATGCAAAAATAATGGAGTAAAATGGTGATTTAGATCATAAATACTCCTTACAATGATATCTAATGAACTCAATGTATATATGAAATGAAATGCAACCAAACCAATCATCTGATTAGTAAATCAGATGGCTGAAACTGTTTAAGCCTCTCTAGTCTTCTTTTTCTCTTTCTGTTTCTCTTCTTCAGCTACTACCCTTCCTCTTTTTGTTCTTCTTGGTCTCTTCTCTACCTTTCTTCTTCCATTCTTTCCTTCTCTGTTCTCCTTTTTCACATAGAGGGGGAAGGTCTTTCAGACGGCTAAGTGTCAACCGTCTCTCTGTAGCAAAACCCCGTGCACTATCTCTCTTTCTCTCTTTTGGTCACACTCTCCCAAAGCCTTCCACAATACCGGTAATCAGGTTTCGAACCTAGAGCACACCTGGGACCAGGGCCACCGGCGTGGGTAGTAGCCGAGGTGTGGGTTTTAGGCGAGTCAGGTGTACCAAGTCCGTGGGGGAGAGGTCAAGGACGAGGCACATGAGGGGTGTGAGGGACCTCACCCCTTATGTCTGAGGCGATAAGCCCCAGACACTTTTTCAATTTATGTGCCTCAGTGCGCTCTTCAACTTTTGAGGTGGGACTAAAGTCCCACCCTTCCTCTTCATGCTAGTCGCAGCAGATGTTGTGTCTAATTCCGATCAAAGGTCTGATCAAAGGGCCAAATTGATCCCCGTGTTGCATTCCTGGACGAAGTCCGCTGCTCCTAGAAGTGTTGCCTAGAGCTAAGGTACCCTGGAGCAGCCTTGAAGCTTGCTTGGAGAAGCTGCTCCAATGGCGGAGGAGACGAGCACCTGAAATCAGCAAGAAGGCCTCTTAGCAGCATCTGAAGGTTCAGGAAGGATTGCTGGACCACGGCGAGTGCAACGGTGGTGATTGTGAGGCATGGCGAGGTTCGTGCGTGCGAGGCAGAGTCAGACTGTGTGCGTAAGAGTAGGTGTGTTCGGGGGTGAGTTTGGATGAGCAATAGGTGGAATTACGTTAGGGCTTTTGTGCGTAGAGTGATGGCGGAGCTTGTGAGGGTGGTAGCGGTGCGATTCGTGCAGTGGCGCGGTGGATAGGCATCGCCGGAGCTTCGTCGGAGCAGAAGAAGGTGATGGTGTTGAGGGCGGATTTGTGGGTGTGTGTGTGTTGTGAGATTGGGAAAAGAAAGTTTAGTGAGAGAGAGAGATAGAGGAACTTAGGGACGTGGTAGGAAGACGAAGGGCGCCGGTGTTGGTTGACCGTAGCTGGAGAAGGAGGATGGTGTAGCGAAGCGACGACGTCGACTGAGGGAGAAGCACGACCTCTCATTGGCAGGAGAGGTTCGCGAAGACGAGGGGAGGAGTGTCGACCATCCAATTTGATGGTTGGACGGCCGAAGGAGGAGGGCGGAGAGGGGTGCCGGAGCTAATTCTGAAGGTGGCCGGAGATGGAGTAGAAGAGGGTTTCTCAGGCCAAAAACTAGCTGAAGAGCACGACCGTATCCTAGGGTTTCTCTTATAGGGCTCAATAAGGATCTTAAGCTTGGAGGCCAAGCTTCCAATCTTGGAAATGTCGCCGACACAGGAAACCCATTTGTTCCATGAGTTCCCATTAGGATTTGGGCTAGAATTGTGGCCCAAGATGTGGTTCAAAAGGAAGGAAATTCCTTGACGAATTTCCCTTTCAATTTTGAAAGAGATTCGTCAAGAAATCAAGGAGTTCTTCCCAAATTAAGGTTGCCAGAGCAAGTAGGAATAGGTTTAATAGCTGTAGGGACCTTTTTGTGAGAACAACGGCAAAGTAAGGGGTCTATTTGAAAAGACTTTGAAAGTTAAGGGCAGAAATGTAATCAGATAGAACCAAGTTGCAAACTAGGTCAAGACAAACTCATCTTGGGTCAAAATTTTGGTACAATCTTAATTTGGACCTAAGGAATCCAATGGTGAAATTTGATTTTATTTTTGACCACGTTTGACTGGGAAATTTACGTAAAAACCCAAATTAGTGTAAATATCTGTCTGAGACTCTGTTCTGGGTCAAAACAGGTTCTGATGGTCAAATTAAAGGTTCAAAACCTTAGAGAATATTTTTATATGAATTTTAGAAGGTTTAGGTGAATTTTATATTTATCAAAACCTCAGTTAATTAAGAGGGTCTATTTTAAGGGTTTCAAAAATCATTTAATTCTCAAAACACGTGTAAACCCTTTTCTGATTGTTTTAACCCACTTGTTAGCTTTTTAGGATCAGTTGACCCTTAATTAACCCCTAGGAAAACCAGTGGTTGTACTACATTCATGATATGCTGGTAAAATTACAGTTCTAACCCTAGTTTCTTATTTTTCCCTCAGAATGATTATGCAATGACTTATGGCTCTCTCACAGCTATGTAGGAGCATTTACTGACTTAATTGGATCAAAATGACCTAGTTATGGCTCATGATGGTGTTCCTATCTTACCCCCATGCCTATCTTTTGCTAGTCCCTTAGCAAAATTTCAAGGTATTAACTTTGATTCTAGACCATATGACTTTTGATACTTAAAACTTTGATGTGTGCTTTCTTTTGTAGATTAGGTTAGAATGCCGATAGTAGGCCTAGAAGTACTCAAGTACCAACCAAGATTCATACCTAACCAGCTCTAGCCTAAGTCCGCTACAAAGGTTTCTAAGGCCCACAGGAACTAACTTAAGGTTTGTTGAACTTCGTGGTTAAAGCACCTGTGCTTGTAACATGTTTTAGCCCAGGTTCAGTTTGTAGTGCATTTTTGTAAGAGAGAGACAAAAGAACTTTTATTTATTTTTGGAGAGTTTTCTCTCTCTCTCTTCTTTTTATTTCCAGCTTCGAATTAGCCTTACAACACGATCTGTATCGGATTCCTAGTTCTTACCATCAATCCTCACAGGGTCCCTGGCAATCGATGCTTTGAGATAGCAGCGCCGATGGCAACCCCCAGAACCCTGGCTTTTGAGATAATCCCACCCATGGCGTTCTGTAGCTAAATCCAGACCCTGGCAATCAACATTTCAAGATAATGCCACCCATGGCATCTGAACCAACACAGGGTGCTTACATGCCCCCGGTAGGATATTTAGATATCCTAGGAGACAAGCATCAAGGAGACAATATGTTATTGTGCATCTTTGTGGGAAATTTCCCGGCTCTCTACACCGAGAACTCATCCAAATCAACTTGTGTTGATCAGCCGCTCCTAATCTAGGTAACTTTTTTCAGAATAGATTTAACACATTTGCATTATTTTGATACTTAGGCGCACTGAACCAGACTGTGTGTGGATTGGGGTGCTTAGGTTATTCAGTCCTGCAAACTAGAGGTCAGTTAACAAGGCTGAATAATCCCTAAGCCTTAGACCTAATACTAAAGCTTTACATTTTCCCCAACCTCTTAAAGACTATCTAGATCTTAGCGGGTACTTGAATTTTTAAGCCTAGGATTGCAGCCCAAGAGGCCTAAGATCAGCATTCCTATTGATCTCTTTTTATTTCTTTAACTTTTTATCTTTCATTTTCTTTCTTTTGATTTGGTCTAGAACTAAGTCAATTCCTTAATCTTTTACTAATGACTATCTCTTTTTCTTTTCTTTTCAAATTGTGCTCCTTTTTGATATTTTTTTCTCCTCCCCTTTTTCTCCTAAAAAATGATATGCAATCCATTCAAAATTTCCTCCCCTCTCCTATTTTTGTTCATTTTCAATTTTTTATTTTTTTGGTTTTTCGGAATATGTGATTTTTTTGATAAAACCCTTTCTTGTGAAGTGATTTTCATGACGTTTTGCACCTTAATACCACCCCATGCCTACGATTTACAATGCCCTCATTGTAAATTACGTGGGCTCGAGTTCATCTTAGATCATTTATTAAAACAGGTGTTGGGTGGGTGAATGGGTCGGGTGACTATTGCGGACGATTTCAAGCTCGGGTACGGGTACCAGAGGTGGAGTCGGTTGTTCTAATGGATGAACCCTAAAGTGAAATATGAGTTCAACATAAGATGTGTCAGGAAGGGTTTCAGTTTTTTCAAAATGAAGGATTGCCTTCCGTTAAGCGCTGAGTTTAACGCCATCGGCTGGGTGCAATAGGCTAAAGGAGAATGGAGATCAAAAGATACCTCAGCCAAGTTTGTATCGGTGAGTTCAATGAATGGTTTGAGTCTCTGACCGTTGACGACAAAAGGTTCTGAATCGTGGCTGAGTTGACTGATTTCGATAGCTCCATTTCCAAAGATTCATCGGACAAGGTATGGTCCAATCCATTTTGATCTGAGTTTTCCTAGGAACAATTTGAGTTTGGCGTCAAAGAGTAGGACTTTCTGACCAGGGAAAAAAATCTTTCTGGATATGTGCTTGTCATGAAAGGCCTTAATCGGCTCTTTGTAAATTCACGAGTTCTCATACGCGTCATGGCGTAGTTCATCGATCTCACTCATTTGAAGCTTTCTATGGGTTCCTGCCTTAGAAGCATTGAGATTGCAGTTCTGTACTGCCCAATAGGCTTTGTGCTCCAATTTGACGGGGAGGTGACATGCCTTCCCATACACTAATCTAAAGGGAGACATTCTTAATTGGGTCTTATGGGCGGTCCTATAGGCCCACAAGGGTTCCGGAAGGCGAGTAGACTAATCTTTTCGACCAGGCCGAACAGTGACCTGAAGGATCTTCTTGATCTCTCGATTTGATAGTTCTACCGGTCCATTAGTTTGGGGGTGGTACGGAGTCGAGATACGATGTGACACCCTATACTTTTTCATCAGGGACTAGAAGTGCACATTGGTAAATGACACCTGCTGTCGCTGATGATGGCTTTAGGAGCCCCAAATCTGGTAAAGATGTTCTCCTGGATAAACGAAGGACAACTTTATGATCACTCGTTCTCATGGGGATGGCTTCGACCCATTTAGAGACATAATCAGTAGCAAGTAGAATGTATTCGAAGCCGTTAGATCTGGGAAAGCGTCCCATGAAATCAATTCTCCATATGTCAAAGATTTCGCACACAATAATCGGGTTCAAGGGCATCATATCCCGCGGACCCATGTTGTCGAGGGTCTGACAACGAGCGCATGCCCTACAATACGTCTGTGCATCTTTGAACAAAGTGAGCCAAAAGAACCCACACTGGAGAATTTTCGCTATGGTTTTACGCCCAGAGAAATGGCCACCGCAGGCTTGGTCGTGACAGAATGACATTACGTCATTGACCTCGTCATCAGGAATGCATCTCTAGATCACCTGATCATTACCGATGTGGAAAAGGTATGGTTCCTCACAAATATAATACTTGGCCTCGGAAATCAATTTGTCCTGCTTGGAAGTCAACCAATCTAGTGGAACTTTCCCCGTAACCAAGTAGTTTACAATATCAGCAAACCAAGGGAGATTGTGGATGGCTAGCAGGTGCTCGTCCGGAAAATGCTCAGTGATTGGACCCGACGGGTCGATGACAGAAGAAGGAAGATGGGACAAGTGGTCAGCTACCACGTTCTATTTTCCTGCTTTGTCGCGAATCTTGAGATCGAATTCTTGTAACAGCAAGATTCAGCGGATTGGTCGAGGTTTCACGTCCTTCTTTGCAAGGAGGTGCCTCACTGCAGTGTGATCTGAGTATATGATTACATGGAAACCCAAGAGATATGATCTGAATTTTTCCAGGGCAAATACTATAGCTAGCAACTCTTTCTCAGTAACTGTATAGTTACGATGAGCCTCGTCAAGTGTCTTGCTAGCGTAGTAGATGACTACGGGTTTCCCATCTATTTTTGCCCAAGTACTGCCCCTACAGCATAATTCGATGCATCGCACATGATCTCAAAGGGTTAAGACCAATCAGGGGAATGCAGGATAGGTGCTTGGGTAACTAGATCACACAAGATCTCAAATGCCTGAGCGTACTCCTTGGAGATTTCAAAGGGGACATCCTTAGATAGAAGATTAGTCAGGGGGCGTGTGATTTTCGAGAAATTGGGAATGAATCGATGGTAAAAATCGACGTGCTCCAGGAAGGATCGGATGTCTTTGATCAAGCTAGGCATAGGGAGTTTGGAAATCAGATTCACCTTGGCTCAATCAACCTGGATGCCCTTTTCAGAGATAAGATGCCCCAGGACAATTCCCTCAGGTACCATGAAGTGGCTCTTTTCCTAGGAAAGAACCAAGTTCACGTCAATGCATCACCTGAGGATCTGGACCAAGTGCAAGAGGTAACCGTCAAATGATTCACCAAATACTGAGAAGTCATCCATGAAGACTTCAAGGTACTCACCTATCATATCTGAGAATATGGCAAGCATGCACCATTGAAAAGTAGCGGGTGCATTGTAGAGACCGAATGGCATCCTTCAGAATGCATATGTTCCGAAGGGGCAGGTGAAGGTGGTCTTCTCTTGGTCGTCGGGATGGATTGCGACCTGATTGTAACTAGAGTACCCATCCAAAAAGCAGAAGAATCGATTTCCTGCTAGTTTCTCGAGAATCTGATCAATGAACGGTAGTGGGAAATGTTCCTTCTTCGTGGAGGAATTGAGTCTTCTGTAATCAATGCAGACTCTCCATAAGTTTGCTATATGGGTCGGTATGGTTTCTCTGATTTCAATTGTGATGACGGTGAGTCCTGCCTTTTTTGGCACAACTTAGATTGGGCTCACCCATCGATTGTTGGAGATCGGGTAGATGATCCCTGCATCTAACCACTTGATAATCTCCTTTTTCACAACATCCTGTAGATTTAGATTCAGGCGTCTCTGCATTTCACGGGATGGTCGTAAGCCTTCTTCAGTGTAGATGTGATGTGTACAGTAGGAGGGGCTGATACCAGTGAGATCATCGAGAGTCCATCCAATGGCTCTTTGATGTTGCTGGAGAACAGAAATCAGGCATGTTTCCTGATCAGGTGTGAGTCGGGAGTTGATAATCATAGGAAACGTCTGATTGGAACCCAAAAAGACGTACTTGAGATGATCGGGTAGAGGCTTTAATTCCAAAATCGGGTTGTCAGCAGCAACGAGTAGTTCAGGATGGGTGTTAGGAGCAAAGGAAGGAGCTATGGGTGTGTCTAGGTTGAGTTCAGGCTCCTCTAATTGTGGGTTTTGATCCTATTGTGGTTGATCAGAAATAGTTTTTTCCTCAATAAAGTCATCAACAACAGCTTCAATATCGCAAATAGGTTCTATGACTCCGCAATTAATTCCTTGTTGGGACTTAAAGATGTCGATCTTTAGTGTCTTGCTTCCAAATTTTAATTCAATTTAGCCCTCCTCACAATTGATATTGGCCCTAACAGTGGCCAGAAAGGGTCTCCCTAGTATGATCGGTGTATTCTTTACATTCTCATGAGCATCCATGTCTAAGACAATAAAATCCACCGAAAAATAGAAATCATGTACCCTAACTATGACATCCTCGAGAATTCCTTTTGGTGACTTAATTGATCGGTCGGCTAGTTGTAAAGTCATTTATGCCGGTTTAAGCTCAGATTCCTCGAAGTAGTCTAGTAGGGATGTGGGTATCAAATTTATGGAGCCTCCTAAGTCTAATAAGGCTTGGTCAAATCGTATATCACCGATTTCACAGGAGATCAAAGGGGTGCCTAGGTATTTTGCCTTAGGCAGGAGTTTGCTTAAAATGATAGAGCTGGCTTGCTCTGACAGTACAATCGGATTCTCGTCTTTGGTTAGCGACTTACACTTAGGTGTACATACATCTTTTAGAAATCTTGCATAAGTCGATACGTGGCATATCGCATCTATCAAGGGTATGTTTATATGAACCTACTCAAAGAGCTTAACCAGGTCCTCCTCAAGTGCCACGGTTTTGGTTATCCTTTTTCCCTTGGTTAAAGCCTCAGGAAATGGAACCTTAGATGGTTCCTCTAGAATGGGTCCATGTTCTTGATCTGGGATAGAGGTGTCCTAGATGACTATCTTAGGGTTAAGGTTTGCATTACCAGGCTGGGTTTGGCTTGGATAAGGTGGGTCCTATGTTGTTTTGTCAGTGCGGATAGTAACAGAATTTAATCCCACCTAGTTCTGGTTTGGTGTGGGTAGAAGAGGTGCTTACTGCAAGTAACCCGTATACGATGTTGAATCTTCCATCCCGTCAGGTGATGGAGTAGAAGGGGCATGATAAATAAAGTGAGCTTGGCTTGGATTTGGGTTTATAACGCACCTCTGGTTCGGCACGTTATTCTGATTAGGCAGAGGTTGTGAAGGAAGTGCACCAGGTTGGCGAGGATTTGCCATCTGGGCAAGTTGATTGCGAACCTCTGTGATCTCGTCTCTGTGCTGTTTTTGCATAGCCGCATTCATTTTCTGAATGTCAGCCAGAGTCTGAAGGATAAGAGCCATTTGATTTGTCTAAGTTTGCCCAGATTGATAAGTTGGGTTGGGTCGAGGCTGAGGCGGCTGATATAGACGAGGAGCTTGTGGTCGGGGTGGATATTGAGGTCTCCGATTTTGATTATTGCCTGACCACGTGAAATTGGGATGATTACGCCATCTAGGGTTGTAAGTGTTTGAGAATGATTCACTCTAAATGGCGTTGAGGTCCTCGCAGGTCTGAGGAACCTCGAGAAAGTCAGAATATGAGGGTTCAGAGTTCCCCCAACTAGAGTAGGTGGGCCCAGAGTTTCCTCCGAAACTAGAATCAGACGAGGGTGGATATGGATCCATCCCCTGAGAAGGTCGGTGATAGATGTTGTGTACAGCCTCCCTGCCAGAGGGTGGTTGCATGAACGGGTTTTGTGCAGAGGTCCTTGCTGCAAATGTCGAGTTAGCTCATCCACCTTCTCAATAATAGAGACCTTGTCCAAATGACTGGCCATCAGTTCCAAGTCGACGGAAGAGGACAGGCCCTACCTGCGTCTCATGTGCTCCCTTTGGATTCGTCAGTGCATGGGCATTCGTCCGATCGAACATGTCCATGGATTCATTATTGAGGGAGTTATCGCACATATTCTCGAGAATCTCCCAAACGGTGTCTTCGTGTTAACCCATGATGTTTCCTCTGCAGGTCGTATTGACAAACAATCGAATATCCTCACGGAGTCCCTGGTAAAAAAATTTGACTTGTTCCCATTTAGGAACTCCGTGATTGGGGCACTTTCGCATGAGATCCAGAAAACGATCCCATGCTTCGTGAAGTGGTTCTCCTGCTTGTGTGAAATGTGTGATCTGGTGCCATAAAGTATTTGTCCGACCAACAGGGAAGAACTTTCTCAAAAACTCGGATTGAAGTTCCGCCCAGGTGTTGATTAGACGTGTTTGGGTTTGGTACCAGTGAGCAACTTTATCCATGAGAGAGAAGGAGAACATTTTCATGAGTAGAATATCCTGATTTTGAGCTTCTGACTTGAAGGTCTGGGCCAGATGCCTAAGTTGTTTGATATGCTGGAAAGGATCTTTGGAATTATGCTTGTGGAATTTGGGAATGGCATGAATCATGTTAAGCTTAAGCTCAGTGTCAGGACCTCTAGCGGGGATTTGTACTCGAGGTTCAATTGGCACCACAGCGGTATTGTAGTGTTCTCACATCATTGGACTCTATGGTGGGTTCACAAAAGGTTGGAATAGATCATTGAGGCACTAAAGTTGATTTTCAAGATTATTTTCTTCTGCGGGTTGTGCCATGATGATGGATGAAGAAGAATTAGGTTCAGATGAATCAGAAGAAATATCAATAGGATTGTGTTGTTGCACAAACAAGGAGGTCGAGGCTTCACCTCGACATGAATGAGTAGCTAAAGGAGGCCTCAAGGATGGTCTTAGAGACCTCCTCCCGAACATGCACCGATGGAGTAGATGAGAGGTAGAATGTGATGGACCCAATCAAGACACCCAAAAATTTTGGATGACTGTGGAGGTTCGGGACAGATAATACCCTTTAGTTAGAAAGCTGTCCACCTGAGAATTACCTGGGTAGCCAGAGAGGGAGAGTCTCTCAAAGACCCCTACACAGTAGAATGCCCCAATGGGTTACAGGGTTTCCCTCACCCAACCTCTCTTGTCACTGATGTTCCAGGTAGACCAGAATGGGGACTTGACCTCTTAAGTCTACCAATTTTAATTAAGAGCAAAGGTGCTTAAGATTCCACTTGAACTTTAAGATGTGTTGAGTGCAAAAGTGACCTAATTTGGAGATTGGTTGACCCAACAAGGTGGGTCAACTTCACCTGTATTGTCCTCTTGAGAATTTTTAGGTCCTTTTAGTGTTCAAATGAATTTAAGAGCCTGATTTTAGGGTTTTTCTTGGATAGATCAGTTCAATCAAGGTCTAGGCATACATTATTTTGGAGAGATAATCTCTTGATTAAGCAAGTGTGTCTCTAAAAACCCTAAACTGGATTCCTTAATTGGCTCTAATTTGGTTCAATTTAATATGTCAAAATGTGGTACCTAGGGCTCAAACAAGAATGTGATAGCCTTAGATACCTTAAGCTTTAAGTGGGTGCACAGATCAGGATTTTTTGTCTAAATAGAATGTATCAAATTAGGTAACTTGATGAATTATCTAAAGATAGAATGCAAGTAGCCCTAATTGATTTTTTTCTTTTAACTATTTTAGAATCAGGGGCTTAAGAGAGAGTGTAGTTAGAACTTACCTGCCCCTGGCGTGTTTTAATGCGCGGCTGATCTTCCCTAAATGTATCCCCCTTGAAACAATCAAAGCAGAAAGAGATATAGCAAGTTAGAATCTAAATTAGGAATTGCAATCAAGAGTTCAAAATTGCCTGTTGCTTCTCGGCAATGGCGCCAAAATGTTTGAACGTTAGATCATTGTTTTAAAATTGTTGCATTGTAGTATAGCCAAAATAACGCTTAAACAAATAAATTTATTACTCGAAAAAAGTTCTGAGGTTGAACATAGGGAGCAATATGGAATTCAGTTCTCAAGAATTGCAATTTAAGATAAGAAAGCTATGAAATTGTGAATAAATATTGCTTCAAAATAAAGTAGCACCAGGATCAAGTGTCATAATGCAAAAATAATGGAGTAAAATGGTGATTTTGATCACCAAATACTCCTTAAAATGATAGCTAATGAACTCAATGTATATATGAAATGAAATGCAACCAAACCAATCGTCTAATTAGTAAATCAGATGGCTTAAACTGTTTAAGCCTCTATGGTCTTCTTCTTTTTCTCTTTCTATCTCTCTTCTTCAGCTATGGCCCTTCCTCCTTTTGTTTTTCTCTGTCTCTTCTCTGCCTTTCTTCTTCCTTTCCTTCCTTCTCTATTCTCCTTCTTCACACAGAGGGGGAAGGTCCTTCAAATGGCTAAGTGTTAGCCGTTTCTCTCTGTAGCAAAACCCCTTGCCCCCATGCGCTATCTCTCTTTCTCTCTCTAGGTCATGCTCTCCCAGAGCCTTCCACAGTACCGGGTAATTGGGTTTTGGACCTAGAGCGCACCTGAAACCAGGGCTACTGACGTGGGTGGTAGCCGAGGTGTGGGTTTTAGGAGGGTCGGGTGTACCAGGTCTGCGGGGGAGAGGTCGCGGACAAGGCACATAAGGGGTGTGAGGGACCTCACCCCTTGTGCATGAGGCAACAAGCCCCAGACACTTTCAATTTATGCCCCTCAGTGCGCTCTTCAACTTCTGAGGTGGGACTAAAGTCCCACCCTTCCTCTTCGTGCTGGCCACGGTAGATGTTGCATCTAATTCCGGTCAAAGGTCCGGTCAAAGGGCCAAATTGATCCCCGTGTTGCATTCCTAGACAAAGTCTGCTGCTCCTGGAAGTGTTGCCTGGAGCTAAGGTACCCTGGAGCAGCCTTGAAGGTTGCTCGGAGAAGCTGCTCCAATGGCGGAGGAGACGAGCACTTGAAATCAGTAAGAAGGCCTTTCGGCTACGTCAGAAGGTTCAGGAAGGATCACCGGACCACGGAAAGTGCGATGGTGGTGGTTGTGAGGCGTGGCAGGGTCCGTGCGTGCGAGGCAGAGTCAAACTATGTGTGTGAGAGTGGGTGTGTTTGGGGGTGAGTTTGGATGAGCGATAGGTGGAATTAGGTTAGGGCTTTTGTGCGTAGAGTGATGGTGGAGGTTATGAGGGTGGTAGCGGTGCGATTCGTGCAATAGCGCGGTGGATAGGAGTCGCCGGAGCTTTGCCGGAGCGGAAGAAGGTGACGGTGTTAAGGGTGGATTTGTGGGTGTGCATGTGTTGTGAGATTGGGAAAATAAAGTATAGTGAGAGAGAGAGAGAGACAGAGGAACTTAGGGAAGTGGTAGAGAGACGGAGGGCACCGGTGTTGCTTGGTCAGAGCTGGAGAAGGAGGATGGTGTGGCGAAGCAGCGATGTCGACTGAAGGAGAAGCACGACCTCTCGTTGGCAGGAGAGGTTCACGAAGCTGAGGGAAGGAGTGTCGGCCATCCAATTTGATGGTTGGATGGTCAGAGGAGGAGGGTGGAGAGGGGTCGCCAGAGCTAATTCTGATGGTGGCCAGAGATGGAGGAGAAGAGGGTTTCTTAGGCCAAAAACTAGCTGAAGAGCACAACCATGTCCTAAGGTTTCTTTTATAGGGCTCAGGAAGAATCTTAAGCTTGGAAGCTAAGCCTCCAAGCTTGGAAATGTCACCAGAGTAGAAAACCCATTTGTTCCATGAGTTCCCATTAGGATTTGGGCAAGAATTGTGGCCTAAGATGCAGTTCAAAAGAAAGTGAATTCCTTAACGAATTTTCCTTTCAATTTTGAAAGGGATTCGTAAAGAAATCAAGGAGTTCTTTCCAAATTAAGGCCGCCAAAGCAAGTAGGAATAGGTTTAATGGTGGTAGGGACCTTTTTGTGAGAATGACGACAAAGTTAGGGATATATTTGAAAAGATTTTGAAAGTTAAGGGCAAAAATGTAATCAGACAGGACCAAGTTACAAACTAGGTCAAGACAAACTCATCTTGAGTCCAAATTTTGGTACAAACCTAATTTGGACCTAAGGAATACAATGGTGAAGTTGGATTTTGGTTTTGACCACGTTTGACTAGGTAATTTATGTAAAAACCCAAATTAAGGAAAATGTCTGTCTTAGACTTTATTCTGGGTCAAAACGGGTTCTGATAGTCAAATTGAAGGTTCCAAACATTAGAGAATATTTTTCTACGAATTTTAGAATATTTAGGTGAATTTTATCTTGACCAAAACCTTAGTTAATTAAGCGAGTATGCTTTCAAGGTTTCAAAAGTTATTTAATTCTCAGAACACGTGCAAACCCTTTTCTGATTGTTTTAACCCACTTGTTAGCTTTTTAGGATCAGTTGACCCTTAATTAACCCTAGGAAAACCTGTGCTTGTACTGCATTCATGATATACTTGTAAAATTGTAGTTTTAACCCTAATTTCTTATTTTTCCCTCAGAATGATTATGTAGTGACTTATGACTCTCTAGCAGTTATGTAGGAGCATTTACTGACTTAATTGGATCAAAATGAGCTATTTATGGCTCATGATGGTGTTCCCATCAAGCATTCAAAAGATATTTCTAGAAAGTGGCATTTTATGTCAAAATAAAATCTAAATTATAATGAAATTTCACAAATGAGTTGATTATTAGAAAGGAAACACAATATTTCAAAAGGATTTCATATCATTCACCAACATAATATTCTATGTAAACCAATACAATTTTCACTATGCAATAAAGCAAGTTACTCCATATTCGATTAATCATCAAATCTTATTCATGAAAGTTTCTCATTAGTAATAACAATCAATAAATTGAGGTTAAAGGAATTGGTTAAATTGAAAAGACGAATCATATGGATAATGATTCTACTGTAAGATTGTAATCCATGCAAAATCAACGAGCAATTCAAATGATTAGACACATTTAAATGTCACCATCAAGATTAGAATTTAGATATCCTTCATATAATTAAGGAAATTTTGTCATTAACTGAAAGGGTGACATAAAGCCTTTATAGGGACCCAATTGTAATAAAGGAAACCTCAAAATTTGATTCCATAATTTTTTGAATAACAACCAAAATAATTTTTTATCTTCTTCAAGTTGCACCAACTACATAATAAGGATGAACCGACTACACCAGATCTCCTTCACATCATCTATGTTGCTTATGTCCAAACACCTTCTCAAGCTACTACAACTAGCCTTACCCTTTCCATGCATTCATTCTTTTGCTAATACATGCAGGAATTTCACTGTCGATCATCCTCCATAATAAATCCTCAAGACCTATCTTTCACTACTTAAAAAAGCATGTTTTGTGATGGATCTTTAGCAACATTTCTTTAGTGATGGTTTGTGAATCGTCTCTCCAAGAGACATTGTCAAAAGCTTTAAATAAAATTGTCTCCAATAAGTGTTTCAAGTGAAGGACATTAGTCCTGGTGGACTATATTTTAGCGATAGTTAAAACCTCCTCTAAAATACTTTTAATGAAATGAAATAATATTTTAAATGTTTTTTTGTGGCAATTTTAGAGAAACCATCTCCAAAAAGTGAATACAAAAACCCTTTGCTTAGTATTGTTAGACGATCTTTTGGTAGCGATTTTAAAATCGTTGCTAACATACTTTTAGCGATGGTTCACAAGAAAACCATTGCTAAAAATGCAAGTGAAATGATATTTTAAATGTTTTTAACAATGGTTCCTCTAAAATTGTCTCTAAAAAGTGAATACAAAAACCCTCTATGTTGCCCCTTAATGATGACCATTAGTCGACACTACCTCATGTTCCCAATGATTCCCCTATATGATTGAGTTACTTGCATGCACTGTTGTTCCCATGGCAACATATACTCTTGGTACTATGTATCCCCCTTTATGCCATGCTTCTCATCACCAATATATGATTGAGTTACTTGCATGCACTATTGTTCCATTGGCAACACGTACTCTTAGTACTATGTATCCCCCCTTATGCCATGCTTCTCATCACCAATGATGCTCGTTGCACTACTACTAATTGTCCCCATGCTCCTATTGATGATGTTGTGCCTCTTCCTTTCTCTACCTCTCTTTTGCTCTCTCAATTTTTTTCACATGAAGATTAGAGTGGCAACTAGGTGAGTTTTGTCCCATGTGTGTGAGAATTGGCATTAGAGGAGTGCATAGTGCCCCTCGATTACCAATAGCTAAAAAATATATAATTCTAACAAATTTTACATAATTATGAGAAATATAAATCACAAGTACAGAACTATCAATCATTGGTTCACCTACATTTTAAGTTACGTCTAGCACCTAAGATTAGCTCACTCATATTTTCACTAACCTCAATCCTTGTAAATGGGTAAGGATCAAGCCCAACACTTTAGGAACACTCCTACCAAGAGCAGTTTCTTCTTCTTTTTTGTATGACAAAAGTCCCTTCTTTACCTAAAGAACTAATTGTTAATAACAAAGTAAGAATTACAAAATGGACAAAACAAAACTAAATGTTAGATAATGAAATAATCATAATCTTATCCTCAATAATCAAGATAATCAAATATTTTAGAATGATTGCAAATAAGAACTTTCAGATTAAATCAAAATGACTTCCCTTAATCAAAAGCATCTTGCCAATTTAAAATTGGGAAGATCAAGAATGAAGCGGCTTACTCAAGCATAATTTTTTTTATAAAATTAACGTCAAAATGTCTTCCACTTATTTGAGAAATTCCTCCATAATCTCAATTCACCAAGTGCTGAATAGCTTCAAATAGGTTTTAAGGAAAATGTGTCGTAGTATAGTAGACAAAAGCAAATAAATACTTAAATTTATAAATCTCAAAATATGAGTTCCGAGGTCATTCACTAGGACCCAATAAAGTGCAACTTATCACTATCAAATTATTTATAGTAGTTTGAAGCTCAAGAACTAGGTGCACATAATGTAATCATTGCATGCAAACACTCTAGCTCAAAAAGAAAGCAAAAAGAAAACTAAGGGTTAAGAAAAAAAATTGGTTTGAATCCTTTTTATACTTAGAAATCTCCTTAACACTTATTCTCTTAAGTCAACAAAAAAGGCCCTACTTCCTAGGCCCACAACACTGCCCTACATGGGCTGCCTCTGTCTCTAAATCTATCAATATATATATGCATAGCGGGCTCAAGGTTTATATATGCTTGTATGGGTAGCCCTCCCTATTTAGGTTGACATGCCCACTTGAGCAAATCCTAATAAGACACTTCTGAGCCTTAACATCCCACGATGTGGGACTATTCTCTTGCTTAATTGAATAGAATGTAGCACTCAGCTCTATTCCCTTAACCTCGCACTTATTCTTCTCTCTAAGGCTCAAAGGCTCTCTTCTCTTCCTCTATAAGTCTTACACGTTTTCCTCTATTCCACACCAAAAATGGTAGATGCAGGTCAAACCAACAATCCGACCCAGTTTAGAATGGGCCCAAATAGGCCTCCCCTTTCCCTCGCTTGCCTTAGCAGGTCGTGTGTATATATATATATATATATGGCATAATATGGGCTCACTGGACTTATATATGCCTTATGGGGACCCCATCACTACTAGGCAGAACAGCCAATGGGGGAGGATCCTTTTGAGGCACTACGTAAAGTTAAGTTCCCATGAGGTGGGACTAAAGTGAGGGGGAGGAAATTACGTGAGATCAGAAATCAAATTGGCGTGTCCAATTAAGCTAATTAATAATGGATTATTAAATATTTAAACAATAAAACTTGAATCCACAAATTGCAATAAAAACCTTGAAGATAAAATATTTGCAATTGTATCATTAATGGTTCAAAATAAAATTATGAAAAGACCCTTAAAATTAATAAAGTGTTGTGAATGGGTCATTCAACTACAGCCTTTTAGAGCTAGTGCTACAATGGTCTTCTCCGACGTCAGGGCTTGCCGGAGCGTGATCGGATTTGTGATCCGACCATCTGATAAGGATGGCGGAGGGTGGGGTGTGATCGCAAGGTGACTGCTGATATATGGTCGATGGTGGATTCGTGATTCGAGTGGTGCAGCCAACGAAGGCAGCGGCCAGAGTTGGGGAAGATGGTGAACTCCAATGAGGTCCTACAAACAAATACATGGTCTTTCGACCTTGCGTCAGATCCAATAGCTTCAAGGGGTTTCCCTAAAGCAAAACCCTAAATCTATTTAGGTGAATGGGTCTGTGTGGTGGTGTGGCAAAGAAACTGCCAGGAGCTCCCAATGGCAGTGGTCGTGGAAGGTGGTAATGGCAATAAAAAACTTAATAAAGCTATCCTACAGCTAAAGCTAATTGTGACAAATAAAAACCCTAAACTAATTAAATGAAAAAGAGAGGAGAAACTTGGTACGATGGTAGGCCTTTGGGCGAAAAAAGAGGTTGAGGATGGAGCTCGAAGAAGAGGAATTGGACCATCTTCTTTGGCAGGAAGGACAGTGACGAAGTGAGGATGACAAGCCCTCTCCCTATTGTACGTGGGAGTGGATGACAAGCAAGGTCGAAGGAGCTCCAGGTCTGTCAATGGTGGCACATCTGAGAAGAAGGAGAGGAGGTGTTTGACGCACAATTTCTAGACAAAAAGAATCCGTGAAGCATGGTTGCGCTTTATAGAGCACTGCTCTCACTAAAATAAGCCAATTGAGACCTTGACAAGGTCAAATTAGATGCATGATTTCACAAGAAATTTATTCGTGAATCAAGGGGTCCAAAAAGGGAATTACCAGCTAGAAAACGTGCCAATGAACATGGATTTCGATGAGGATCTTGACCAAATTTGGTGAGATCTCGTCGAGAGAATCAAGCGAATCAGATCCCTAAAACTCGCGTGGAAGAGCTACTGCTGCAATTGTGTGCTCTGTTGGGAGGAAGCAGACGGATGACGTCAGCATGGCGTCAGCCAAGGACTGAAAAGAAAGGATTTTGGACCAAAAAGTAAGAAATTTGGATCATAATGCAATGAATACAAAAGTTAAGGACTATTATGCAGAGTAGGTAGAGATGAAGTCCAAATAGTCTCAACCTTTTAGGGTAACCAAATTTAGGCCCATGGAATCTAATGGTAACTTCAATTTTTGGTTTTGATGACATTTTCCTAATAAATTTACAATTTAACCCAAAATGTATAAATTGTTAACCTTGGTCTTTGATTTAGGTCAAATTAGGTTCATTTTGTCAAATTGAATAATCCAAACCTTATGGAATATCTTTCAGTGATTTTTATAAGGTTTAGATTATATTTATTTCCATTAGAAACCTGTTAATTTAAGTGAGGCTGTAATTAGGATTTTTATTTGAGATTTAGCCTTCAATCTTACTAGAAACTTTGAAGCAGTCAATGCAAGCCTACTTATTGGGAATTTGAGCTCATTTGACCTTTAATTGAGTGTAGGTTTACCCTTTAGTTAATCTGCATTTCTATTAGCCTGCTAAAATAGCAGAATTAACTAATTTGAATGCCATTCCTCCTAATTCTTCATATCATTAAGTTATACCCTTTTGTTGGTTAATAAAGTGAATTTAACCTTAGAACTCAGCCAAATTAAGCTAGATATGAAGGATGATGGTATTACCATCACCAAGGATTTTTGAAGATTTAGTTGTAGAATCTCATAATCAACTCATTAGAGATTCCTCTAGAATTATTTCTATTCAAATCACTAAAATATCCTTTCTAATCTTCTATAGGAGCACCTTGCTCTGGTAAAATATTAAAAACATATCTCAAATTGCCAAAACATCTTGACATTAGAATTCCAAACTAAAATGCCAGAACTCAAGAGGAAAAGAGAAAGAGTTGGAGCTTTACTAGGAAGCATTCTATTTCTTGTTTTGTTATGTGTTGTAGTGTGCAAAATCCATCAAGCGATAATATTGTCATTGTAGCGTGGCAATCACAATCGTTTTAAATTTATTTTTTTTTGAACTCTAAAGGATTTAATCGTAAAGATTAGAGTCCGAGTCGTTTCACAAGGAGGCACAAGATTTAGTTGTTTCCTAACTAGACCTAACTATTGTATTCTTGTTATTTTGGATTTTTCATATTTTTTTGTATTTTAAATAGGGGAGAAGTCTAAGGAACTTAAGGTAGGGACTAAACTGTAGAATCAAGACGTAAATGTAAATTTCTTGTAAACAATTCTATGAACTTGTAAAAATTCTAATAAAATTACTGGAACTACTTTAATGTATAAATAAAGTTCCTACCAAATTTTACTCCAAACTAATGTCTAGAATATGCAAAGTAAATTCAGAAATAAAAGATAGGAACTAAATTGCACTAATGTAGGATCTAAACGTAAATGAATTTTTACCTTTTGTATAGAATGAATTTTCATACAAAATTTGAAAAATAATGTAACCTTTGGATTTTTTAGATGCACGAAAACAAATGCAAAAATTCAGGAACTCAAACTAAAGCATACACTATGCTAATCATGCAAAATTAACTAGAGATAAGGCAACATTGGCTAGAGAGAGGAATAGCACAAAATAAACTACTTTATTGATAGAAAATTTGTACAACTTCATTGACTATGAAAACTACAAAAGAAATGAACTGTAAATGACATAAAAAGAAAGACAAGAAGAAGAATAAAGAGTAGAGTGAAGAGCGTAGAAGATGCAAGGCTCATGGAGGAGGTGAAGAGTACCACTGACGACCATTGGAAGTAGCATGCTTGGAGAAGAACCGAAGGAGGAAGCTAGAGATGCTGAGGATGTCCAAAGATGTTGAACGCACTTCTATCATGTTTTAAAATGTGCGTCGTAGTATAGGTGACCAAAGGGCATCTAACATTTACATTTATATAATTCTTGAATTTTCAAAGTAATCCAAGGTCGTTCACTGGGAGCAAACATGAATGCATGACCTACCATTATTTAGGGTGTGAATTTATAAGAGTTGAATTCTTTGAAAACCATGAGTCCACAATCGCTTCTTGATCTCATAAAATGCAAAGTTAAGGTTTGTGATTCAAGTGCGATGAAGATACATTAACAAAATTTATTTAATGCTCAATTAAAAGAAATACTCAAGTATTTGATTGATTAGGAATTAAACAGACATTAGAAATAATGTTTGAACAAGTTATGCCAATAAAGACTTATTTAGAACTAACACATGAGTTAATCATCTAAATTGCAAACTAGTCCTAGAATTATTGCATTTCAGTCCCTGTGGCCTTACTTTGGGTCCTTGCGTGCTTTCAAGTTGGTCCCTGCCAACTTTCAAGTTCTGTGGAAAGGCCCTTGGCCCTCTTCTTCAAGGCCAACACAACCCATCTTAAGGGCCCACCACATTCCATAAGCACTACAATCCCAAACTTAAATAAAATCAAGTAGACGTTGGCCTTAAGGACTGATTTTCTCTTTGGGGCCCAGTCTGAGATTGTTTACGATTAACCTGCTTGTACCAATCAATCTAATGTCTAGCTAGGGGAGTAGCATCAAACGACCGCAGTTGGGGGGTACACTAGGAACCAGAGGCGCAAGCCAAAGGAAGAACCTTCTCCCCAGTCCCTCCTTCTAACTGGTTGGATTGACTGGATACAAGTAGAGTAAATCATCTATAATCTTAAGATGGATTCTGAGAGTCTGTAGACCTTTAGGCTACCCATCCTAAGGATACGCTTGTATTTTTTGTGCTACAGGGTCCCTTCTCTTCATCGCCCTTCCGACTTCCTTCCAGTGTATGCTTGGAAGGAGGTCATTAAATCCTTGTTTGGAAGGACCTATTGACCATTCCCGGAGGTGGAGGTTGAGTTATAGCCAAGTAGATCCCATGGCTGATCAACAACCACCTCCCCCACCCCCAAACCAGTAGGAGCTGATTCATAGGCAGTTAGAAGAATTGTAGCAAATGCGGCAATGGCTCCAACGAATGAATGGTTAGGGCGCTCAGCCCTTGAAGGATTTTTATGATCATTCAAATTATAAAGATTGTCCCGGTGTTGTGATCCTCGCCGGTGATGTTGAGATCAAGCCCCAGGTTTTGAGTCTAATTAAACACTTTCACGGGCTTGGATCAGAGGACCCATTCCAACATTTGGAGGACCTGATCACTCTGGTTCAGACCACTAAATCACGGGATGTGGATGAAGAATAGATTCTCATGAGGCTTTTCCCCCATTCACTCAGGGATAAGCCCACACATTGGTATCGTACCATTGGAAGATCGATTACTACCTGGATAGCTTTAAAATCGACCTTCCTGAAGAAATTCTTCCTAATTGGGTGAACAAATGCGTTGCGACAGGCAATTACCACTTTTGCCCAGTGGCAGGGGGAAGCATTTCATGGGGCCTGGGAGCGATTCCAGGATCTATTGTGGAAGTGTCCACACCACTAGGTGCCTAAATGGCAACTTGTGCAAATTTTTTATCATGGGTTGAATGATCAACTCCGTAATCATGTGGATACTTCTTGCGGAGGTAATTTCCTCAACAAAGACGTAGATAGCATGAATGATTTGTTTGAGAAAATGAGCGAAAACTCTTTAAACTATGCCTCCATGGAAACCTTCAACTGATCCCAACAAACTAGATCAAATGCCAATGAGGCCCAAGATTCTCATACATTTGATATGGAATTGATCTGCAATAAATTAGATAAGATGGATCTGGTTGTTAAACGAATGGAAGAGTAGATGTCTGGAAACTCTAATTTTTCTAGATCCACTCAATCCCAGGGATTGGGATTCCATTCTTCGCAAGCTCCTACGAGATGGGAGTTTGTGAACCAACTGGAGTCGGCTTAACCTTAGGGCCAGCTCTTCTCGGAACCTTATGGGTTCCAAATTGGGGCCTTTGATCCCATTTTTTCTTATCCTTCTTCATCCTCATCTTATGAGGATGTTCATGCTGTGCAAGAGAATGTTAGGTCCAATCCTTACTCAAATTCCTACAATCCTGGTTGGAAAAATAACCTTAACATCTTTTGGAAAGATCAGGGGCAGCAGACCTAATATCGATCCAACAATTATGTACCGCAAAAATCAATGGGTCATAGACTCAGTTCCCCCAAATCAGGTTAATCAGTCCTTGTGGAATGCTCAACAACTCGTCGAGCAGGTTGATTTAAACCTGAAGTTGGTAGAAATGCAAGGGTCAATGCTCCAACTCATGCAACAAATGAAAACTTTGCTGGACACCTTGCAATCTAGACTTGGTGCAAACAGCCAACATCCCGGATCTCTACCATCACAACCTGTACCAAACCCAAGGAATGTACAGAACTGAAGCGCTGGGTGTCAAGTGTTTGGTAATGATGGGGAGTCGCATGCTCAAGCTCATGCTATCTATCAGACTACCCCATCCCCTCCCAAAGTGAACCAAGTTCCTACCATAATCAACCGAGAGCCTCCTGTTTTGCCCAACCCTCCCCAAGGCACTAACCAACAGCATTTTGCCACGGCAAATACCAACACCATGAGGAATGGTAGTAGACATAAGGGACCTACCCAACCCCATGGCAACACCATTAGGCCCCATAGTAAGAATTCTAGACTCCCAACTAAGAATGTGATCAACAAAACATCAAAGTCTGATTTGGGAGTATGTTGTTGTATGGGCAAACAGAAAAAGTTGGAGGAGAAATTGGAGGAAAGGATGTCCTTACTTCAGGCTTTCAAATTGACAATCATTTTACTCCTTGTGGTTATTGGATCAATCCCCACCTATGCCATAGGTTTACTAAATTCATAAAAAGCAAAGCGTAGAGTGGAATCTGAAAACATTAGGAGAGTAATCTTGTCTGATAACACAAGCACACTGATCTTAAACAAGCTACCTCCTAAGAAGCAGGACCCGGGAGCCACACTGATTTCCTGCACAATAGGAAACATCACTTCTAACTGGGCCCTCCTCAACTTGGGCACTTCCATTAATGTGATCCCTACCTCACTGCACATGGAATTGGGTCTAGCCTACCTGAAACACACTGACATAACCTTGCAGTTAGCTGACAGATCCATTACAAAACCAAGGGGTATTTTGGAGGATGTTTTAATCAAGGTTAATGATTTGGATTTCATGGTCCTGGACATGGAAGCACCAAAACAGCTCACCACACCCTGATTATTTTGGGAAGACCTTTCTTGGCTACCGCCAAGGCAAGGATTGATTGTGAATCGAGAAATATAGAAATGGCCTCTGGGAATAAAACTAATCGATTTAATATTTTTGAGGTCTCAAAGAAGGATAAAATTAAGTGTGGTTTGATGGAGGAGCTTGGCAGAATAGAGGAGGTAATGGCCATACATACCTTAGACAACCTTTTAAGGGCCAACTCAACCCAAACTCAAGAAGGAAATCACACAATTGTAGGGATAATTGAGGACAATAAAGACATACAACAAAATGTGGCAACCCAGGATGAGGAAGATATTTATGAATTTGGAAATTTGTTGGATGATTCACATGATCAAGTTAAAACCCAACAATGTCCTCATCCTGAATTTTTAGAGTTTGAGGTTCAACTTTTGGGTGGGAATCATGAGGATTAGGATGGTTGGATTAAGCACCCAAATTGTGAGGATGAGATTGAACTTTGGGGAGAAACTCTTGAAATGTTAGATATTCTAGAGTACCCACAAACCCCCAACTCATCACCAAACCCTCATCATCCTTTTTCACCCAACCATTGCATAAATTCTATATCCACCCACACCTTCTCTATACTAAATCAACAAAACTCCTATTGGAGACCATTTGGGCTCTCCCTACATCACCAGCTTGATACTTTCATTGATCATCTCTTTGGCAAGCCCATTTTTACTCTCTAGGCCCCAAATCTAGGGGCCCAGAAACTATGTTATTGCAGCCTCAATGTTAGTTATTTTTTATTGAGGACCTCGCCTAGCTGAAGGCACTAAACTCAGCAAGTGTAAAGACTGCTTCGAGCTACCATAATCTCACAGAAATCAGGTGTTATTCTTCCACTTCTACTCTCTTGCATTCTTTCATTTTAACAATGAGGACATTGCATTAGCTAAGCATTGGGGGCGGATATCTTATGAAATAATCTTTTTGTCAACCGTAACAGTAATTTCCTCTTATTCTTAAAATAAAAAATTAGGAGATGAGAACTTAGGCATTAGGAGTTGCAAACTTTAGGAATTGATACTTTGGGACTTGAATACTTAGACTCTTCAGGTCTTCGAGCTTAATTAGCCTGGGTGTCCACTCGAATGTGGACTTAGTCTCGAGTCCTCGGCAATTCAAATTCATCTTTAATCTAGTAAGTAAATTGGGATGATAAGTACATGACTTATCAACTCACCCTCTTATTTGAGGCGATTTTAAATCTAAGCATCTACACACTATTCTCACTGACTCACTTTCCCATGGTTTTTACGGAAATTCGGTAGCTAATGAACTATCTAGGGTGGTATGGCTGGCAAGTTGCCATGGGTAACAGCCCATTGGCCGATTGTCCAAAGCCCAGCTCACAAAAATGCACAATAATTCCCAAAACACTTAAGGAAGAAGTGGGGAAGTAGAGTAAATCGAGGAGATATACAATGGGTTCACCTTTGTGTTGACCCCATAAATAAAAGAAGTAAGGAGAAAGCTACCGTTCAAAAAGATAAACCTTTAGGCAAGGTCACCTAGGGTCGTAGAAACCCAAAGTCCATTTTAACGGCCACCTAGTGGACTTTCACTCTTTTCACTAGATGCTTAGCACTTAGAGTCCTTTTCGAGTCTTGGGCAAGTCGGGTAGTCATAAAAAGTTATCCCGAAACTCTCAAACTCCAAAAGTCCAAAAAAAAAAATTAGAAAAGAAAAGAAAAAAAAGGCAAAAAAATGTATCTTCCCTTTTCAAATAAGGCAAAGACTTGGGCGGTCCGCATTCTGGCAGACACCTGGGTACTTTTGAATCTTCGTAGTTTAGGACCTTGGTTAAAATTTTCTATTGTTAATAAATGACTTAGGCTTAAGCGATCTAATCCTAATTTTGATTTTATACAAAGCATGTAATTTAATTTTGCTAGGGGCTAGCAAAAGATAGGCATGGGAGTATGATGCAGACACAATTATTGAAGATAAAATGCCTATTCATGCATGTTCCTAAGCTTAGATTTTCATTTCATGTTACAAATATTTCATAGCATGCATCATCCTGCATTTTAGAGTAGTTGTGTATATTTTAGGTTAATTACGTCCTTTTTATGGCCAGGAGGGAAGGAGATTCATTTCAGGTCCTCGGATTGACAATCTGAATGTACGGATCTAATCAGGATGATAATCGAAGTCTAATACCTTCGAGATTGTCCTAATCGAAAGCCCGTATCACCTTATGCGATCCGAGGAAGATCAATGGCCAGGGGGCAATGCGACATTTTTATGTGCGTCGTATGAGAAATTAGACCATATGAATGGATCCAGAGTGACGATCGCAGTCCGTCAACATAAAAATTACCTCTATCCGAGCACCGTGGCATCCTCTACAAGCAAGAAAAGGTGGACAGTCCAGATGATGCCACGTGGCACCATCTGGAGCGTCCAAGGTCATCGGCGTCCTTCCAAAGGAGCTTCCCAACACGCCATCTCAGCCGTTGGATGAGACTGTTGGATGAAAATCCAATGGCTAAAAATCCTTTCCCACCGCGTGCCTGCACTGCTCTTCCTAACTTAATCGGGAGCTTGGTGCAATGGTCGCAGACTTAACTCCTAAATGAGGGGTGCGGGTTTGAAACCTGTCAAGCCCTTCAATCACTCAATTGAGGCAGTGCCAGCGCACCGTGCGTGCGTGCGCACTCACCTGCTTACTCGCACAGCAGCGCCAGCGCAGCAACGCACAACAACGCCATGCCAGTGCACACGTGCACGACATGGCGCGTGATGGGCGAGCAAGCACAGCAGCTGCGGGAGTGAGTTGGCGCGAACCTTTAGCGTCAGTCTGGGTAGGCCTTTAGTGACACTTATAGCCGTCACTAATTTCATGTAGGCACAAGGATAGCTGCAAGTGTGAGTGATGGGAGCGCGATCTTCAGCGACAGTTGCAGGGGTCTTTAGTGACGCTTACAGCTGTCACTACAGCCCTCTACATGAATTTCTTCCTCTTCCCTCCATTATAGAAGGACCCCTACACCCCCCATTCCTCTTCATCTCTACCTACTCTACTCCCACCTACTCTTAAGCTCTAGTAGCCTACCAAAGCTCCATTAGAGCTTATTCTCAAGCTCCAAAGGCCTCCTATTAGTGTAATATTACTATTTCCCACCAAATATTCATCCTTCATCCCACCACCTTCATAGGTTGCCTTGGAGCCATCCTCCCACCTCCATTCCAATAGAAGATCGCCTCCGTCTCCTCACGTCCATTCCAAAGCCTCGGTGAAGCATTCCTCTACTTGACGTCCTCCTGCATCTCACCTCCATTGTCCTACATCTCACCTCCTTCATCCAAGCTTCCATCAGGTGCCGTCGTCTCGCCGAACAGCCGATTCGGGAGAATTCCTCTCACCCCTATCTCTTTTATGCTTTCATAGATTATTGTAATAAACATTTGTGTGATATATCATAGTTGTTTCATCTATCTGTGATCTATCTTCCTTGCTTCTTCTATAAAAACAAAAGAAAAAAATAACAAAATCCCAAAACACCAAAAAATAAACAAAACAAAATGTGGATTTCAAACAAAGTAAATGATGCCTCCCTATGTTCGACCCGAGACTCCCCTGGAGTTTCAGTTATAAATTGTATTTGATAGATGTGTTTTGCAAGCTACGACGACGGGTTCTCCAAACCCTAATTTTAATTCACAAAACACGACTAATCAACTATAAATAGGATATTCACAAAATATATATATAAATATGTACAATAATAGTGGTAAGCACGTGTTGCTCCCCGGCAATGGCACCAAAATGTTGAGCACACTTCGATCGTGTTTAGAAATGTGTGTCGTAGTATAGATGACCAAAGCACATCTAACATTTACATTTATATAATTCTCGAATTTTCAAAGTAATCCTAGGTCGTTCACTGGGAGAAAACATGAATGCGCGACTACCACAATTTAGGGTGTGAATTTATATGAGTTGAATTCTTTGAAAACCATAAGTCCACTATCGCTTCTTAATCTCATAAAATGCAAATTTAAGTTTGTGATTCAAGTGTGATGAAGATACAATAATAAAATTTATTTAATACTCAATTAAAAGAAAAACACAGTATTTGATTGATTAGGCATTCAACAGACATTAGAAATAATGTTTCAAAAGTTATGCCAATAAAGACTTATTTAGAACTAGCACATGAGTTAATCATCTAAACTTGCAAACTAGTCCTAGAATTGTTGCATTTCAATCCCTATGGACTTAGTTTTGGGTCCTTGCATGCTTTCAAGTTGGTCCCTGCCAACTTTCAAGTTTTGTAGAAAGGCCCCTAGTCCTCTTCTTCTCCTTCGTACCCTTCTTCTCTTTCCTACCAGTAGTGCCCGTCGGAGCTTGGCCGGGATTACACCTCGGTAAGCGAAATGCTCTGACAAAAGGCAGAGTGAGGTGATCAAGTCATCACCAATGTGATGGTGGTGGTGGTGCGGTGATGCATGGTGAATGAAATGACCCTCTCCAAGGGCCATTTGAGCTTTCCCCTAAATTATAGGGGTCCTATTGTAAATTTTACACCCCTACTTCCCACCTGTTTGACCCCATACAAACAAACCTAAGAATTTAGGACTGATCTCACAATTTTCCCTCTCTTTTTACCCACCCGGTGGGCCCTAAAACCCTACCCACAACCGTTTAAAAACCCCCTCCTCATTTTCCGCACCTGTTATTCTCCCATTTGCCTCCTGCGGAGCCACCTTTCCCCACCGATTTTTTGTCCTGCAGTGAGAGAGGGAGAGGGAGGAAGTAGAGGAGGGTCGCTGCTGCAGCCTCATTGAGCACGAGGCATTGCTATGCAGTAGACGAGGTCGAGTCAGCCGCGAGGAGGTGCTACATGTGTGGGTTGGGCGTATTTCTTGTGACCATCAGATGTCTACGAAGGCTGGCAGATGGCTTGGAAGCTCCGCAAACATCCACGGTGAGCTTCAAATGTCCAAGTGCGTGCAGGACCCGAGGTGAGGTCTATCCGAGGCATCTGTGTTGCGTACAGAATTGGAGATCGCGCTCGCATGGGGAGGTGAGCTGTGTAGGGGAGAAGGGTGTTGGGAAGGCACGCACACTTGGCAACCAAGGTGCTTTCGGATGTCTGGAGTGGTGTCAGATGTCCGGCTGCAACCCCAGACGGCTGAGAGAAGTGTCGAACGTCCAGCTGCACCCTCAGATGACCGTGATAGGTAGCTGACAATGGGAGGGGAAACAGGAGCATGAGACAGGTTACTGTGCGTGTTTAAGACGTATGGGACTCACCCCAGATGTCTGATCTCAACCAGTCCACACGTCTGTGATGAGCCCATATTTGTGGGATAATTAGTTACTAAAATGTCTAGATATTAGATTAATATTAACTTATACATAGCATGTATTAAGATGTAAATAATATAGTTTATACATATTTGCTTCTATGCATTACATTCATATATATATTATTTAGCATCATTTAGTTTGCATGCATACATTACATGCATTAAATAGTTAGAAATATAGGGGTTTTGTATATAAATAATCCACATATGTTTTTATAATATCTTTCTTCGTGTAGCAGCAACCGCTCCTCCCTGACAAGCGATTTATGGCCAGATCAGGCAATGAACGCAGCAATGAAGAGGAGCGGAGGATGCAGATCTAGTTGACCTTTCTCCACGCTCCATCATCTTCTTCATCTTCCCCTGTAGCTGTAAGAAAGAGAGAGCCTCAACTGGGCTCGGGGAGACTCTGCCCTGACTCCACCACTGTGAAGAGCTTCGAGCTCACCTCCACTCCACCACCGTGCGTCTCCAAGGTCGAGCGCCACCACACCATGGGTCGACGGGGTAACAGACCCCATGCCAATTTGGCAACCTCGACCATCACCGTGCGTGTGTGCCTTTGGGCTACACAATTATCTACAGTCATTCTCATCACCACCACCCTTCCCCCTCATCTTCTTCCTCGTGCTTCACCAGCAACATCAAGAACAAACCCAACATCCACAGACCAACCGCCAGACTGCCTCTTGCCTCCTCGCGCCTGACCACACTATCGCTCCTCCTCAAGCTCCACCACACACAACATAACCAAATCCTCACCACCACCAACAGCGCAACCACCCTCGCCATGTCATCTACGTGCGATTAAGTCATTTGGGAAGCTTCCCAGATGTCTGAAGACCCAATGCACCACTATTCATCTTCTTCCCTTGTTTCACCTCCACTGAACAGAACCCAACACTGCCACCTCCTCGCCGGCCCAGCACCTCTGCCTGCACTCCTCGTCGGCGCTCAATGCACGCCACCGCAACTTCCTCTACCATGCACGGCCAGGAGCCCTCCTGTGCTATCACGTGCACCTCCAGCAAGCAACCACCGCCCTCCTCTAAGGTGCATCTCCACGCTGCAACTCCACGCACTGCAACTCCACCCACGAGCAACAGTGCAGGTTCTCCTTGCGCATCCACCATGCATGCACAATGATAACACCACACAAGGGGGTATTAATTAGGTTGAATGTGGCCCATCTTTAGAATAAAAGGTACAACATAAAGTAGAATAGGAGCGTTGCATGCATCAAGTACCAAGATTGCTTATAAACCGTATTAATGGCCATTTGTGTAAAGTATTTGTCAAATCAGGCCTCAGATGAGCAATCGGACCGCACGGATGGATTCAGGACGACGAACGGAGTCCAACGGACTCAAGATCAGCTAAATCCGACATCCGGAGCTCCCACAATGGGCCCAAGAAATCATGACCGTTGATCTGGAGATCAACGGCCCAGAACGCGCCACGTTGCCCCGCCCCCGCCGCTCTCTCGCCCTCAAGCCAGCCAAGAACGAATCTCGGCCGTTGATTTTCGATCGAACGGCCGAGATCCGCGTGCTCGCCCGCGGTCGCCGCGACAAAGCACGGGCGTGGCGCAACGGTTAGCGCGCACGCCCGCGTCGCAGCGACGCGCGTTCGAATCGCGCGGAGCGGAAATCAAGCGCGAGCGAAGGGCGCGGCGAAATTGAGCCGCCCGATCAGCAGCGGGCGGTCAGGATTGCGCCACGCGGCGCGACGATAGCGCCCAAGCACCCACGCGCGCGCGCACGCCGGGCGGAAACGCGCGCGCGCACGCGCGCCCGAAGCGCGATCTCAGCACGGGCGCGGGAGGACTCAGCCGTCCAATCTTCGATCGGACGGCTCTCGTTCATCATCCACGGATCGCGCTTGGAGAGAGAGAGGGGGCGGGCGGCTGACCGGCTGCAGAAGGCCTTCACCGACGTATCTGGAAGCGGTTTTAGCGACGTTCTGGATGTCGCTAAAGCACATTCTTCTTTTAGGAAGCCCTTAACTCTATTTAAACCCCCTTCTACCACCATTCAAGGCATCCTCTCCCACTTGCAACTACTCCACTCCTCTCCTAGCTAGTCTTAGGCACTCTTGTAATCGCTGGAGACGACGAGCCGCCGACGGAGCCTCCTCCACCGCCGTGGCTGCCTCGTCGCTCTCCACTCTCTCTCTACCTCTCTCTCTCTCTCTTTTAAGCTTTCATTTACTTTTGTTGAAGCATGTATTTAATGTTGTAAACCATGAACTATGAATGCATGTTTAATGAAATTATTTTCCATTTAGTTGCCATTTTAATTTCTGTTTAAAGTGCATGATCAAAACCAAGAGCTTTCTAACCCTAAACTCTCTCTATCTCTCGCTTTTCAAAATCGTCTCTTTCGCAAGCAAAACTCTGCCTTTTTCGTGACAAGTGGTAAACAAAATCCGATTTCCACGCCTCCCTGAGATCGACACTCGGACTCACCTCCGTTTACTTCTTTTAAAATCGACGTATCAAGTGCAACTATAACGACACCTCTTAACACACACGCACGAAGGCACGTTAGTTTTTGGCGCCGTTGCCGGGGAGGCAACGGATTTGTTTTATCACCTCCATTCCACACTCATTCTCACATCGTCTAATGCCCTATTTTTCTTTTTACTTGACGGTTGCAGGAATTCGGCGCATGGACGGCGAAGCGACGCATTCCACGACGGTAGCAAGGGAGTAGGCGCCTCGAGGACCGATAGTGAGTACCCTCTCTCTCATTGTTTGCTTGCGTGAAAAAGCTAAAAAAAAAAAAATCATAAAAACTAAAAAAATTGGCGTGGTGAATGATTGCTTGACCCACATTCTTAACACATCACCCTACAAAAAAATGTACACTCTAATATGCTGGATAAATTCTTGGAGTGTTCTTTTCTCTTTCTCTTGAGTGGTGTTTGCGAAGCCACCGTGAGTTGACCTGGGCCGCACCACTCAACCCTAAAACTGACTCATCTAATAGAAGCTACACGATTATCAGGATGAGTACACTAGGGTTTTAGAGCCTCTACAAAATAAAAGGAAATCTACTTTCACTAAGTTGTGTGCAGAACTTGACGTGCCCACTGAAACTTGTTTGAAAATATTAAGACACGTCAACCCTAAAAAGTACTTAAGTAAGGATGAAACACTAAAAGACACTATATCTTAACAAATCCTTGCTTGAAAATCATGTTTTGCTAGAAGCACACACTCTGAAAGTGGAACATTAAGAGGCACCACCCCAATCAACGCCTCATCACATCACCCTAAGCACAAGCACTATCCTAGCCCTTTAAAACTGAGTAGACGTGCCCTAGGTAGGACTGAGTTAAGTCTCAAAAGGTGAGGTTTTGTCTGCTAGGCACTTGGCTTTCATTCCCTTGGTAGAATCTGGTGACTAGGCTGCGGGGCAGTGTCAAACGACCGTGGTTGTGGGGTCTATGGAACCGGAGGCGCAAGCCAAAGGAAGAACCTTCCCTGCAATCCCTTCGTAATCAACCTGGCCAGATTAGCCTTGAGAAGGGGAGTCCAGTGCTTACGGACTTAATCACCCTTTGTGAGATTTCTAAGTCTCCTAAAAAATACACCATAAGGATTAGGCTTGCGTGCTTGATTGAAACACATTTCTCGCATCTGTCGCCCTCCGCATCCCCTCCTATTCTTCTCTAGTGTATGCACGGGAGGCGCTCACTGCATCCCGAATTGTGTGTTTTGGGGCAGGAATCTAGGCGACGTAATTCTGTTGAAAACATGGCTGAACCTAGGGTAGATGAGGCTGAAGATCAACCCCCACCAGATGCTATGGCTGTCGTCCAGGCTCAAATCAATGCTAACCATCGGCTTCAGCAACAACAAATCCACACCATCATGCAAGCCATACAACGGTTACAGAACCCGCAAGAACAACCACCACCTTTCAATGACATACCAGGACAACCACCACTTGATTTACCACCATTTCAAGACCAGCCAAGACCCCTCCGTGATTTCTATAACCCTTCTGCCATTAGAGTCGAGCCACACCTTAGGATCCCCAAAGGGGGAGACGATTTTGAGCTAAAACCTAATGTATTAAGTCTAATCCAGAGCCACTTTCATGGAAGCTCAAATGAAGACCCCTTTCAGCACCTAGAAGATCTCGACCGCATAGCAAGAACAGTAAAACCTAGGAACATTAGCCTTGACATTGTTCTAATCAAGATGTTCCCTTTCTCATTAAGAGACAAGACTTCTCATTGGCTTAGAACCCTAGGTAGACCCATCACCACCTGGGAGGAACTGAGGCATGCATTTTTAAAGAAATTCTTCCCCATAGGAAAGACCAATGCCCTCAGAAGAGCTATCACTACCTTCACACTCCAGGGTGGGGAACAATTTCATGAGGCGTGGGAAAGATTCAATGAACTTTTGAGGAAATGCCCACACCACGAAGTTCCAAGGTGGCAATTGGCTCAGATCTTCTACCATGGTCTGGATAGCAACCTACGGAACTTCGTCGATGCCTCATACGGGGGAAACTTCCTAAACAAAGACGAGGAGAGCGCGTTTGAGCTCTTTGAGTCTATGAGCGAGAATTCGCTCAACAATGCCTCCATGAACCAGTTTAACAGGTCCAGTCAACCCCGTAGTGGGATTTATGAGGTGCAAGCAAATTCTGGAATGGTTGACATAGACATCATTGCCAAAAAGTTGGATCGAGTGGAATTGGTGGACAAGAAGATTGATGAGCTTCTAAACCAGACCAGGAACCCCTTGCAGACTTTCACCCTAGCAAAGGGAGCACATAATGTTGACCTGGTCCAACCCTTCACCCAACTAAACCTGGAACAACCCCCAACCACGTTCCAGGGAGGGACCTTTGCTCCCTCGACCCTTGATTACTCCCTTCCTTCTTCATCAACATCGGCTATTCTAGAAAATGTGCAAGCCGTCCAAGGATATGCAAAACCTGACCCTTTCTCCAACACTTACAACACCGGCTAGCGTAATCACCCCAACTTTGGTTGGACAAACCAGAAACTACCGCAATTCCAAAACCAGCCCAAGCCAAACCAACAGCCACACTTGCCCCCCTATCAGCAAGGACCACTAGTTAGACCCCAATATAACCAAAATAGGGTGGCCCCTCCCCCACAAAACCAAATGGACACCCTAATAAGATGATGGCTGACATGAACCAAAAACATCAGGAAGAAATGGCCTTGGTAAAGGGACAGTTAAGACAACTCTTGGACTGTAAACAGTAAGGATCTCTACCTTCCCAACCGCAACCAAACCCGCGAAACATAATTAACAGAGGCCCCAATTCGCAAGGGTTCCAAGGCAACCCCGGGCAGGCTCATATGGTCCAGCCGGCCCCACAAACACCTCCTGGGTTTGGCGCTTCTTCATCCTCGTCTTCTCAAGGATCACCCCATGGCCCCAATGCCTCTGCGAATGCGGTGACCTTGAGAAGCGGCAGCAAAACCCAGGTCCCAAATGGTCGACTCTCCCCGAGACTTTACCCGACTTAGAAGAAACACCAACCAAGGACCCAAACATGGAACCAATTCAGACACCCTATCCTGAGGCCTTGGAAACAATCAAGAGAAAAAAGAATACTGTGGAAACTGAGGAGCTGATGGAAATTTTTAAACAAGTACAGATTAATATTCCGCTTCTAGAAGCTGTCAAACACATCCCCGCTTACGCCAAGTTCTTAAAGGATTCCTGTACACCCAAGCATAAGCCGAGACCTCAAGCACCTAGGAAGGTTGTACTCTCTGAGCAAGCCAGTTCTGTGATATCAAGCAACCTTCCACTCAAACGAACTGACCCAGGAGCACCCCTGATTTCTTGCAACATCGGGGACATGACATTTGATAGAGCGCTCCTGGACCTAGGTGCTTCTATCAACCTAATTCCCACAACCTTGTACCACCAATTTGGTTTTGGGGAGCTGGCACCAACCCCTGTCACCATCCAGCTGGCAGATAGATCAGTGAAAACCCCGAAGGGGGTTGTCGAGGACGTGATTGTACGGGTCAAGGACTTCTATTTCCCAGTCGACTTTTTGGTGCTCGACATGAAAGTCCCTGAAAAATTACAGAATGCACCCATAATCTTAGGCAGACCTTTCTTAGCTACGGCTAAAGCAAACATCGATTGCGACACGGGATGTATGGAAATCGCCTTCGGAGATAGGAAAATGCAATTGGATATCTTCCGGGCAACAAAGTCTTTTGATTGTGATTACATTGAGGAACATGATCCCGTGGAAACTTTAATCGAGGAATGCCTTACCCTCAGTTCTGTCTCAGACCACCAAACCCGTAGTTCTGACCCGTCACCATCATTACCTGTGGACCTCTGTAAGGCTGAGTATCATCACACGACACCATTTGAAGAAATCGATGTTGATCAACTACCGCCCTTTCCATTCCCATCGACTGTGGTCCCACTCGCACCTGAACTTAAACCATTGCCCGAGAATCTCAAGTACGTCTTCTTGGTACCTGGCCAGACCTTCCCAGTGATTATTAATTCCCATCTAACCAAGGATCAGGAACTAAGGTTGACTGCAACTCTTTCAGAACATCGGGTCGCCATTGGTTGGACCATCTCAGATCTAAGAGGAATTAGCCCCACCTATTGCACCCACAAGATTTACCTGGAAGAAGGGGCCCGACCTTCCCGCCAGATGCAGAGATGGTTAAACCCTAACATGCGGGAGGTCGTTAAAAAAGAAATTATCAAGTGGCTCGACGCCGACATCATCTACCCTATCTCTGATAGCCCCTGGGTGAGCCCCACTCAAGTGGTTCCAAAGAAGGCTGGGCTCACCGTTGTCACTAATGATCATGGTGAATCCATCCCCACCCGCACCACCACCGCATGGCGGGTGTGTATTGATTATAGGAAGCTTAATGAAGCCACTAAGAAGGACCACTTCCCCTTGCCATTCATTGACCAAATCCTTGAAAGATTGGCAGGGCAGAAGTATTTTTGCTTCCTGGATGGATATTCAGGATATAACCAAGTCGCAATTGCTCCGGAAGATCAGGAAAATACCACATTCACTTGCCCGTATGGCATGTTTGCATTCCGTCGAATGCCGTTCGGGTTATGCAACGCACCCGCGACCTTCCAGCGTTGCATGCTAGCCATTTTTTCAGAAATGGTGGGTGAATACTTGGAGGTCTTTATGGATGATTTCTCTGTATTCGGGAATTCATTCGACCATTGTTTGAGCAACTTGGAGAAAATCCTGAAACGATGTATCGAGGTTAACTTGGTGTTAAGTTGGGAAAAGAGCCATTTTATGGTTCAAGAAGGAATTGTCCTCGGACACATCGTTTCGCATAGGGGCATCGAGGTAGATCGAGCTAAGGTTGATTTAATTTCCAAACTTCCTCCACCTAGTTCGGTCCGACAGATTCGCTCTTTCCTAGGACATGTTGGCTTCTACCGAAGGTTCATCAAAGACTTTTCCAAACTTTCCAAACCCTTGACCGACCTTCTAGCCAACGACGTCACTTTCCACATGTCTCCTGATTTCACCCAGGCTTATCATACCCTCCGGGACTTAGTCTCCACCGCACCTGTACTTCAACCCCCAGACTGGTCCCAGGATTTTGAGATTATGTGTGACGCATCAGATTTTTCCATAGGCGCTGTCCTGGGACAAAGGTAAGACAAGAAGCCCGTGGTGATCTACTACGCGAGCAAAACGTTGGACGAGGCCCAACGTAATTATACGGTCACAGAAAAAGAGTTGCTCGCTGTAGTCTTTGGACTGGAAAAATTCCGATCATACTTGCTGGGATCCCACGTGACTATCTACACCGACCATTCAGCCATCCGGCACCTGTTGGCCAAAAAGGACGCAAAACCTAGGCTCATCAGATGGATCCTGCTTTTGCAGGAATTCGACCTGGAAATCCGAGACAAGGCCGGATCGAAAAATGTGGTGGCTGACCACCTGTCAAGACTTCATCCAGACCACATTGGACCCTCCCTACCTCTATCTGATACCTTCCCTGATGAACACATCCTAGCCGTGCAAGACAAGAAAATGCCATGGTATGCTGGCTATGTCAACTACCTGGTTATAGGACAAACCCCGCACAGTTGGTCCAGACAGCAACGGGACAGGTTCTTGGCTGAGGCCAAGCACTATTTCTGGGATGATCCCATGCTGTTTCGCCTCTGTGCTGATCAAATCATCAGGAGGTGCCTCCCCGAAGACGAAGTTCAGAGTGTGCTTTCCTTTTGTCATGACCAAGCGTGTGGCGGCCATTTCTCTAGCAAGAAAACAGCTGCAAAAGTTTTGCAGTCTGGATTTTATTGGCCGTCCCTATTCAAGGATGCACACATCTTTGCCAAGACTTGCTCACGATGCCAAACACTAGGGACAATGACCAAAAAGGATATGATGCCCCTTCAGCCCATTTTGATTGTCGAAATTTTTGACGTTTGGGGTATCGATTTTATGGGCCCCTTTCCACCATCCAACGGCTTCGAGTATATCCTAGTCTCAGTAGACTATGTTTCCAAATGGATTGAAGCCGTCGCCACCCGACGATGCGATCACAAGACGGTCATGGACTTTGTAAAGAAGAACATCTTTTCCCGGTTTGGAATACCCAAGGCCATGATCAGTGATGGTGGAAGCCATTTTATCCATTCCCAGTTCCGTGCCCTACTTAGAAAATACGGGGTAAACCACCGCATTGCCACCCCGTATCATCCACAAACAAATGGGCAGACTGAGGTCTCAAACAGACAAATCAAGAACATTTTACAGAAGACTGTGAGACCTGACAGGAAAGACTGGTCCACACGACTTGATGATGCCCTGTGGGCATACAGGACCGCTTTTAAGACCCCGATAGGCATGTCACCTTACCGCTTGGTCTTTGGCAAAGCTTGCCATCTCCCTTTCGAATTGGAACACCGGGCTTACTGGGTTGTTAAGCAATGTAACATGGATCCCCAGTTAGCTGGTGCGCAAAGGACTCTTCAATTATCTGAGCTTGAAGAAATTAGTCGGGACGCCTTTGACAATAGTCGGCTATATAAGGAGAAAATGAAAGTCGTCCACGACCGACTCATTCATAGGAAAACCTTTGAGCCAAACCAACAAGTCTGGCTATTTGATGCACGCCTGAAACTCTTCCCAGGGAAACTTAGGTCCAAATGGACAGGACCATTTCAGGTGGTCAAGCTCTATTCCAATGGGGCAGTCGAAATCGCCGATCTTAATACCGGGCACACCTTTACAGTCAATGGTCAAAGATTGAAGCATTTCCTGGCCCAGGTACCCCCCAAGGAAAGTGTCACCCTTGTTGAGGGCTAACACCAAGCACCGCCTAGCTGGAGGCGTTAAACTCAGCGCTTCCTGGAAGGCAACCCAGCGGATTCAGACTGATCTGGTAGTTTACGTCACTCAGGTACTATCTTTTTGACCCCTTCTGCATCCATGCATCTGCCAATGAGGACATTGTCCAACTTAAGCATGGGAGGGATGGTAAATTGCATAATCCTGAGCTTAATTAATCAGTCTGAATGAATAAATTAATTGATTAAAAAAAAAAATGAATTTAGGAAGAAAAACTTAGGCATTAGAAACTTGTCAATAGTGGGAAATAATACAAAAAGAACTTAAACGCTTAGACTTTTCAGGCCTTCAGGCTTAATCAGCCCTAGTGTCCATTAAAATATGGATTTAGCGGTGAATCCTTGCAACTTTAAGCTATTCTAATCCACCTAATAAATAAGGTAATAAGTATACGACTTATCAACTCACCCTCTAACTCAAGAAAACTTTGAGTCTAAGCATCTACACACATTTTTGCACAGACTCACTTCTCGGAGATTTTGACAGAAATTGGGTAGCTAATGAACTCTCTAGGGTGGTATGGCTGGCAAGTTGTCGTGGGTAACAGCCCATTGGCAGGTTGTCCAGAACCCAGCCACAGGCCATTTCTTTTTCGCTGCCTCTAGGTACATTTAAGATTAGGGAAGCCACCTACGAAAAAAAAAAAAGAAGAAAAGAAAATAAACCACACTTCACCGCACAAGTATGGCTGGCAAGTGATCGTGGGTAACAGCCCATTGGTCGGTTGTCCAGAGCCCAGCTCAATAATTGCACAAAAAAGACCAAAACACCTAAGGACGAAGCGGGGAAGTAGTACAAGCCGGGGAGATATACACTGGAAAATCCTTGTGTTGACCCCAAGTAAAATGAACGTAGGGAGAAAGCTACCAGTCGAACAAATACACCTTCAGGCAAAAATTTATTTTCTTTTCCGGACACCTAGAGGCGTAGAAACTCGAAGTCTGTCTCAATTACCGTTAAGTGAGTCTATCACAACATTCGCACCAAGATGCTTAGCACTTAGGGTTTTGACCGAGTTTTGGGTGGGTTGGGTAGCCGTAAAAAGTTACCAACCCATACTGAATTCCGAAAATTCTAAAAAGACATATATAGATATATACGTATACATATGTATAGTTATATATACAAAGCAAGGATTCGGGCGATTCGTATTTTGGAAGACACCCGGGCACTGCTTAGTCTTTGTAGATTAAGATCTTCGTATATTTCCTCTTATTGACGAGTAACGAAGTGCCTAAGCAATTACTTCTTGAATTCTCCAAAGAAATAAAGGCTAGAATAAACCTTGCTAGGGACTATCAAGGAGTAAGAATGGGGGTATGATAACACCACGCAAGGGGGTAGTAATTAGGTTGAAAATGGCCCATCTTTAGAATAAAAGGCACAACATAAAGTAGAATAGGAGCGTTGCATGCATCAAGTACCAAGATTGCTTATAAACCGTATTAATGGCCATTTGTGTAAAGTATTTGTCAAATCAGGCCTCAGATGAGCAATCGGACCGCACGGATGGATTCAGGACAACGAACGGAGTCCAACGGACTCAAGATCAGCCAAATCCGACATCCGGAGCTCCCACAATGGGCCCAAGAAATCATGACCGTTGATCTGGAGATCAACGGCCCAGAACGCGCCACGTCGCCCCGCCCCCGCCGCTCTCTCGCCCTCAAGCCAGCCAAGAACGAATCTCGGCCGTTGATCTTCGATCGAACGGCCGAGATCCGCGCGCTCGCCCGCGGTCGCCGCGACAAAGCGCGGGCGTGGCGCAACGGTTAGCGCGCACGCCCGCGTCGCAGCGACGCGCGTTCGAATCGCGCGGAGCGGAAATCAAGCGCGAGCGAAGGGCGCGGCGAAATTGAGCCGCCCGATCAGCAGCGGGCGGTCAGGATTGCGCCACGCGGCGCGACGACAGCGCCCGAGCACCCACGCGCGCGCGCACGCCGGGCGGAAACGCGCGCGCGCACGCGCGCCCGAAGCGCAATCTCAGCACGGGCGCGGGAGGATCTCAGCCGTCCGATCTTCGATCGGACGGCTCTCGTTCATCATCCACGGATCGCGCTTGGAGAGAGAGAGGGGGCGGGCGGCTGACCGGCGGCAGAAGGCCTTCACCGACGTATCTGGAAGCAGTTTTAGCGACGTTCTGGATGTCGCTAAAGCACATTCTTCTTTTAGGAAGCCCTTAACTCTATTTAAACCCCCTTCTACCACCATTCAAGGCATCCTCTCCCACTTGCAACTACTCCACTCCTCTCCTAGCTAGTCTTAGGCACTCTTGTAATCGCCGGAGACGACGAGCCGCCGACGGAGCCTCCTCCACCGCCGTGGCTGCCTCGTCGCTCTCCACTCTCTCTCTACCTCTCTCTCTCTCTTTTAAGCTTTCATTTACTTTTGTTGAAGCATGTATTTAATGTTGTAAACCATGAACTATGAATGCATGTTTAATGAAATTATTTTCCATTTAGTTGCCATTTTAATTTCTATTTAAAGTGCATGATCAAAACCAAGAGCTTTCTAACCCTAAACTCTCTCTATCTCTCGCTTTTCAAAACTGTCTCTTTCGCAAGCAAAACTCTGCCTTTTTTGTGACAAGTGGTAAACAAAATCCGATTTCCACGCCTCCCTGAGATCGACACTCGGACTCACCTCCGTTTACTTCTTTTAAAATCGACGTATCAAGTGCAACTATAACGACACCTCTTAACACACACGCACGAAGGCACATCACACAACTAGCCATCGCCTCTTCAACCATGCCCCTCCCCGTGCACAGCAGCAGCGTCGCCCTCTCCTCCACGCATGGCGGCAACTCGCCACACCATCTCCATGTGCAGTAGCTCCCACGCGCTACCGTCCAGCACATCACCACTCCCCTCCACGCGTACAGTAGCAACACAGACTGCCCTCCAGCTCCACCACGCACAGGCACGCATCACATCTAGCAACTCTCCCGCGCCGCTCACGTAGAGCACCACCCAATAGCAGCAGCTGCCTGTTACCCAACACCCCCCTCTACTCCATCCGGCCACGTCGAGCTACCTTTTGCTACATCGCCACCGCCACTGCGTGCACCTACCTCTAGAGCATCTTCACCGAGCTCCTCGTCTCCGATCTTGGTCTCTTCCTCATGCACAACCAAGGAGAAGATCTTCCCCTATTTTGCTACAGTAGATGGGATATTAAAAATTACATTCCATTGCCATTGTGAGATTTTATTACTATTATATTATCCCACATTGCAAAATATCTCCTCTAGAAGTGCATAATAGACATTCCAGCATTAGCTCTTGTTGTTTACTTAATTTAAGAGCGGTTTTGATTTGATTTCTCGACGAAATGAATTGTGAACATCTATTTTTAACTCATGCGAATTTTATTAGGCACATTCCTCCCTGTGGACATGACCCGCTCTCTCGAGTGGTTTATTTTAAATACTTTAATTAGTCAATTTTCCACCACTTAGAAATACAAATGACAAATCATTTTAATTATCATCCTATTAAGCGAGAATCGACTCGTCAGTCTGCTGGAAGCAGGCGGCCGGTCAAGCAAGACCAGCCTACCTAGTCCGGTTCAGGTGAACCAAGAGGAGTGTTTGGGCCGATTTAGGGCCCAAACGAAGTTAGAATCATGAAATCAAGGTATCCTTGGAAAGCTCATAGGATTTGCTACGTTTTAGAGTTGTTTCCACACTATTTTGAGCCTCTTTTACTACCGAAATGTCTGACAACGAGGTTGATGCCCTGTATGACCATTAAATTGGTGTATGCCTCCAAGTCCGTAGTGCACACGAGACCTGCGGAGGCGTTGGGATCTGCCGTTTTTGCTCCCATAACACCCGTACCCCTGGGTAGAGTGGACTTTCTCTACTACTTTGATTGATTTTGTTAAGTGAATGTTAAACTAGAGATCTCTGCCTGAAACTTAAGTCATGAAATGAACCATGGGATTGAGAATGATGTATGTTTTCGTTCAGTACATGAACCTTGGTTGACATAACTTAAATATGCATGATGATCATTTCCACATTATAAGGAAATGGTAACTCGAATGATGTAGTTAAATATTTTTACGGTTATATTACAAATTACCTATTTCCATGACTGAAACCTGAATGTGAATAGAGATACATGCAACTTGTTGGTGTGAGACGAGTACCATAAATGAACTTTATGGGGAACTAGAAAAGTAGCTAAATTGGTGTGACATGGAAACTCTGATGTATGATGAAACAATTTCGGCGATACAGGCATGACTGTTGGTTGGACTTGGGTACAGAAAGTGAGCTAGCCCTTGTGTACGTGGTATCGAGGAGAGCTACAATCACTTTTGTGTAGGGAGAGAGCTAGCCTCCCCTTGGGTTAGGACTCGGGATAGGAATGGCTTCCCTACACCGACTCCTGTTCGACCTACTGGGCAAACCGGGATAGCCGAGCAAGGGTACGCATACTTGTGAGGGGCGTGGCTCCTATTCTGTTCTGTGTTGTACGTTAGAGCGTACTAGCTAGCAGAAAGGACTGACCACATGTCAGTACGAGGTAGCTACCCATGCGTCTATCGCGTGTGTCGTAGTCACCGCTACGTCGTGACCGTGACCTTGGGGTGGTAGACTGAGTGTAGGACTACCACGAGGTACTCTCCCAGCCAGGAGAGTGCCACATGTGTGTCTTACATCGTAGGAAACTGCAACAAGATCGTTCCCATAGGGAACATGTGAATCAAGTGATGACATGGACCTTTACTAGAATGCCTAAATACTAGACAACTAGTGATTATGATAGAACCAGACGTTAACTGTATGAATAACTAAAATTGCATAAACAGTTTACTGCTTTTAATAGTTAAATGCATTAAATGTTCTTAAGTTTGCCACTCTACTCAGCGTTTAGCTAACATCCGCTACTTATGTTCAGGTTAGGGAGGTGAGCAACCAATACCACCGGCTGCAGAGGGTGCTAGGCCTAGTTGAGCTCAGCCTTAGTTTTCAGCTTACTGTCTTTGTGGTACTTTTCTTTCTTCATGTTAGAACTAGTATCCTTATTTTCTACCATTCAATTTCAGTTGTGATGGCTATGTTGTGAACTCTGTTTTTCTCTTGTGACATGATGTCTATTTTAGAATACTATTCTTTTTCTTCCGCCTTTCATTGAATGCTTAACACGGTACATGTATGGAATGTTATATATAAATTTGGTCTATTTCTTGATGGACGATTAGGTCTTAGGATTAGTTAAGGCGCCTTGACCACAATTTTCAAGTGGAGCTGGGTTCGAGTCGTAACAAGATGGTATCAGAGCAAAGTCATCTCGAGAAATAAACCAAATGGCTTGGAAGTAGCCACTCATGTGCTTGTAGCTAGGATAGCTGATAGCGTCGAATTCTTCGCAGGAAGGGTTCGAGTTTGGAAAACCCGTCATCGTAGTTCGATTCGTGAGAAAATCTACCGATCAGATAATTATAATCGAAACTCGAAAAGTGAGTCCCAGGTGAACACGGGGAGGTGAATGTTTGGTTTTTAAAATCCGCATTTCGCTTTTATTTGTTTTTGTCATTTTTGTTTTTTCTAATTCTTTTGGTATTTTTAGCAAGCAAGAGATTAGGTCGATGAACTCTTATCTAACTAATCTTCTTGCAAAATATAAGAGAGAGACAGAGAGAGAGAGAAACAATCATGTATTTTTATAATCAAATGTTTATTACAACTAGGAAAGCAGGCAATCTATACTACAAAAGCAATAAAGATAGAGATGGGTGAGAGAAATCCCCCTTGACGGTCGCTTGGAGGACAACTCACTCTAACATTGCCTGGAGAAAGGTGATGAAGAGTGGGGTGAACAAGGACGGAGCCAGAGGATGGAGGGCGGGGCAGGACGATGTCGCGGCGAGGATCTACTTCCTGAAGTAGGTGAGAAGACGGCCGTAGGATGCTCCACGAATGGGGATGAGAGGCGAGAACAAATGTTTATTTTCTACTCTAGAGGGGCATCCCAGGCTTAGGACAAGCTCTCTTTAGAGACTTGGAGGTGGTGAGAGGAAGAAAGGAAGAGAAGAAGAAGAATGGGAGGGGTAGCGGTCCTTTTATAGTGGAGGAAAGGATCAATTTCCCATACAAGATATTTAGTGACGGTCATAAACGTCACTGAAGATCTATCACAAATGTCGCTAAAGACAGCCTTACGCCCACTCTGCCGCTGCGCCTGCATGCACTCTGCGTGCCCGTGTCATGCGCCTCCACACGCTACACGCCCGCGTGCGCTGCTGCTACCTCCGCACGCGCCCATGCACACCCGCTATGCTGCTGCACGTGCACAGCTCCGCGCGTGTACGCGCGCCTGAGCTGCTGTGTGCGTGCAGTGGCATGTGCGTGCACATGGGCGGCCTGGGTTGCGCCACGTGGCACAATCTAGGCCATCCATCTTCTTTCCTTTGTAGGGGCTACTACAGAGGTCGGATTGAGTTGATTTTCATGTCATTTGGCTAGGATCATCGACCTGAATCCATCTGTGCGGTCGGATTTATCATTTAAAGCTCTAAATTATGTCACCTAGTCCCTTGGCCGTTGATCTTCCTCGAATTGCATATGATCCTACGGGAACTCCGATCAAGGCAATTTCGAAGGCGTTGGACTCCGATCGTCGTCCTAATTAGATCTGTACGGTCATATCGTCAATCCGAGGCTCTAAAATAAATTCCGTTCTCTCCTAACCATAAAAAGAATGGAATGGAATTAACCTAAAATATACACAACTACTCTAAATGCAGAATGATGCATGCTATGCAATATTTATAATATGGAATGCAAATCTATGCCTAGGAACATGCATAAATAGGAATTTCAACCTAAATGGATGTGTCTACATTATACCCCCATGCCTATCTTTTGCTAGTCTCTAGCAAAATTAAATTGCATGCTATGTATAAAAACTGAATTTGGACTCGATCGTTTAGGCCTAAGTCGTTTATTAACAATAGAAAATTTCAACTAAGGTCCTAAACTACGAAAACTCAACAATACTCGGGTGCCTACCAAAATGCAAACTGCCTAAGTCCTCGCCTTATTTGAAAAGGGAAGATACAATTTTTTGTTTTTCTTCTTTTCTAATTTTTTTGGACTTTTGGAGTTTGAGAGTTTCAAGATAACTTTTTACGGCTGCCTAACCTGCCCAAGACTTGAAAAGGACTCTAAGTGTTAAGCATCTTGTGAAAAGAGTGAAAGACTCACTAGGCAACTGTTAAAACTGACTTCGAGTTTCTACGACCCTAGTTGACCTTAAGAGTTTCTGCCTAAAGGTTTATCTTTCCAAATGGTGGCTTTCTCCCTATTTAATTTTTTATGGGGTCAACACAAGGGCGAACCCAATGTATATCTCCTCGGTTTATTCTACTTCCCCGCCTTTTCCTTATGTGTTTTGGGAATTATTGTGCATTTTTGTGAGCTGGGCTCTAAATAACCAGCCAATTGGCTGTTACCCACAGCAACTTGCCAACCATACTTGTGCGGTGAAGTGTGGTTTTATTTTTTTATTTTCTCCTTATTCCCTATTTCTTTTTGGGTTTTTTTTTCCTTTTTCCTAAGTAGGTGGCTTCCCTGATCTACGATTTACCTAAAGGTAGTATAAAGAGAATGGTCGTGTGGCTGGGCTCTGGACAACCGGCTGATGAGCTGTTACCACCGACAATTTTCCAACCATACCCCCCTAGACAATTCATTAGCTACCCGATTTCCGTAGAAACTACTGAAAAGTGAGTCTGTGTAAACAATGTGTAGATGCTTAGGCTTAAAGTCCCCTTAAATCAGAGGGCGGGTTGATAAGTCATGTACTTATCACCCCAATTTATTTACCAAATTAAGATAAAATTACTTAGCGAGGACTTGAGACTAAGTCCACATTCGAGTGGAAACCCAAGCTAATTAAGCCTGAAGACTTGAAAAGTCTAAGTATTCAGGTCCTATCGTATCATTTCCTAAAGTTAATAACTTCCAAAAGCCTAAGTTCTCTTCTCCTAATTCTATTCTTTTCTTGTTTTTGTCTTTTTGAATTTTCAAATTTTTTTTAAACAAAATAAAATAAATTCTACAGAGTTAACGAAATAATTTCAAGATTAAGTATCCATCCCCCCATGCCTAAATGAGGCAATGTCCTCATTATAGAAATAAAGACATGAAAAGGATGGAGTAAACAGAATATTACCTGAATTTCGTGACAATCCGGTCAGCTCTACAGAGAGAAGAGAGTATACACACATGCTAAGTTTTAATGCCTTCAACTAGGCATAATATACATACAAAGAAGAATTTGAGAATTCACAAGTGCAGGTTAGAATCAAAATAAAAAGATTAATCTTCAGACCCACTAGCAGAAGATGTCCACAGATGTGGACCAAATTGTGGTGCAGACCCATGCCCCAAGGTCTAGTAGTTCTCAGGTTCTAAATGAAAATCACCCAGAATCGGAGATTATTGTGCTTGCGGGGCTGGGCCTGCAGTTTTCTAGTATGCAACCCAAGGCCAAAGTGTTGGACAATGGGTAGAGATGGTTCAATAGGTTCGGATGTCCTTTTAGATTTCAACTCATAAAGATAATCAACGATTCTGAGCTTGGGTTGCACGGTCCTGGTAGAAAGTAGGTGGTTTCAGGTCTATAGGTACCCTTAGATCCAAAATCGTAGTTCCCTCAGAAGTAGCTTCCCAGATTTTCATTTCCACATTTCTATCCTCCAAAATCAATGTTTCCAAGACCTCATGATCGTTGTACACCCCATCAAAGATATCCAAGTCAAACAATTGTGGTTCAATCAGGATTGACTTGGATCTGGTGATCTCAAGAATATCATAATTCAGCTATTTAGGGTGTCGTTGAGGAATGGGGCTCCTAATTGAATCAGCAGGATTTGAATCATCCAAGTTAGCCCCAACATGATCACAATCTTTAATGATCGAGCTATGAAATGGTTCGTCATGCTCCTCAAGCTCGTTTGTCTCACTAAAATCATTTTCCTTAACTGCAAGTGAGATGTCACTCAAAGATTCCTCACCCTTAGAATCAAAGAATTCTTGATCCTCATTTATATATGTCTTAAAATCATATGTCATTTCATGGTCCATGGAGACATTTTTCATGATAACCTGGCTCTGGGATCTTGGGTAAGAAACTCGGTTCATCTCCAATGGGTTGTTTTAGCCCAACCTAGTCATTCCTGGTCTCAAAACATGTATCCCCCCCAATAGGCGCCTGAGCAAGTTCAAACATTGGCTCTCCTGAAGGGGGTTCATCTTGAGAATCATCCCAAGATTGGACTAGGGCAACCACAAATTTCATCCTCAACCTCGATAATTTCCTAAGTAAAAACTCACCCAGGCCCCTATCCTTAACATTTTGGAGCAAATCCAATAAAGGGCTATTCAGCTCATCAATCATTTTAATCATAGGCTCCAATACTTTAGTGCATGGTATTGGTTGAGCTTCTAAAGATTGGATGGTGTTCCTCAAGTTAGCCAACACCCTATCTTGGACCTAGTTCACCTGAACCGAATGGTTCGGTTCAGGTTTGGGTGGATTTGGGTAAAATCTAGGGGAGTCAAGATATCAAGGTTCTTGGGTCTCTCCCTGATAGTAGGTCGTTTTAGGTTGTTTAAAGGATGGTGGCGACCTATACTCAGTGGAATATTGGGGAGGGTAAGTGTTATAATCAGCATATCCTTCATGGTTGTAGATCTAATTAGGTTGATCATCAAAGGGTGAAGATCTATAATCTTTGTAGGGAAGGATAGTAATCATAGTCTTGTTGTCCAAGGTTAGACCTTGAACACTGAGTTCCAGATTCATAACCCCAATCAAAGTTGTCCCGGCTAGGAGATGGGTAGTCATAATTCAAGTCAAGATAGTAATCATCCTGGGGATAAGTGTTGGTAGGAGGGTAGGATGGGAAATGCATGTAAGATGTGGAAGGATGCATGGTAGAATAGGAGGGAAATCAGAAGAGAGAAAGGAGCCCTGCAATACAAGCAATCAACCCTATCCTTAGGTGGGTTAGCCTAAAGACCTACAGACTCCCAGGACCCATCTTGAGATTATAAACGATTTGGTCTACTTCTATCAAATCAATCCAACTAGTTGAGGGAGGGGCTGGGGAAAAGGTTCTTCCTTTGGCTTGCACCTCCGGTTCCTAGTGTACCCCCCAGCTGCGGTCTTTTGACGCTACTCCCTTAGCTAGACATCAGATCGACCAACACAAGCAGATTAATCAAAAAAAATCTTAGTCTAAGCCCCAAAGAGTGAATCAATCCTTAAGGCCAATGTCTACTCAATTTTAATTAGTCTTGGGATGATTGTGCTCTTGGAATGTGATGGCTCCTTTAGATGGGTTGTGTCCTAAATGATCAATTCAAATGTATGTGTGTGCACAACCAGGGTTTGCAAATAAGGTTATTTGATGATGTGTCTTTTAGGGTTTAACCTTGTTTAGTAGCTTTTAGGGTTTAATCCTTACGTTGGTTTAATCAGGGTTCAGTAGAACACTCCAGGTTTTACAAGCACTGGTGACTATGTATTCCTTCAGAAAGTAGAAAAAAAATGTGGAGTGCCTGGTTCAACCCTAAAAATCAACCTCAAGTGGCAAGCTACTGATAAATAACTTTTATCTTAAGTGGTGCGGTCAAAACAGTTCAATCAATTGGCCTGTTGCACCACTTGATTAAGGCACACAAGATGTTTAACCTATTCAAATTGTTTACTCACTTATTTGTGTGTTGAGTTAAGGTGTACCGGATCCATAAATCAGATTTCGGTTAAGTAGTAGAATTGATGTGATTGTGTGCCTTAGGATGAGAAGTTGTGCATGTTTAGTGTGTAGCTTTCAGTTAAATCCCACAAGAGAAGAGTTTCTTTTTTCTTTTTTTTAATATATGCAGGTGGGTGAGGTGAGGCAAAGTGACAATCAAACAATCAAATCTATCCTTAGGTTTATGCAAGCACCTAAGTTGATTTGAGTTTGAGTCATTAGGTTATGGAAAGGAATCTAGTGGGTGGGGGGAATAACTTACAAATGTCTCTACCCACACTTTGCTCCAATCTACCGCCTTTGGCTCCTCGATCGGGTTCCTGCAAGACAATAAATCGAAGAAAAAAGATAGGTTAGAAAAACATGTAAGTAATGCGAGAAAACGCGAGAAAAACCAAAGAGCGTTGCCTCCCTGGCAATAGTGCCAAAATGATTATGGTGGATTCGCACGCGAAAAGGATTATAGTTTGGAAAACCCATCGTCATAGTTCGATTCACGAGAAAATTCATCGATCAGATAAAATTTATAATCAAAACTCTAAAAGTGTGTCCCGGGTCGAACATAGGGAGGCGAACATTTGGTTTTGAAAAATACATGTTTCGCTTTTATTTGTTTTTATCATTTTTGTCTTTTCTAATTTTTTTAGTATTTTCAGCAAGCAAGAAATTAGGTCGATGAATTCTTATCTAATTAATCTACTTGCAAAATATAAGAGAGAGACAGAGAGAGAGAGAAACAATCATGTATTTTATGATCAAATGTTTATTACAACTAGGAAAGAGCGAAATCTATACTACGAAAGCAATAAAGATAGAGATGGGTGAGAGAAATCCCCCTCGACGGTTGCTTGAAGGATGACTCGCTCTGATGTTTCCTGGAGAAAGGTGATGAGGAGCAGGACAAACGAAGATGGAGCTGGAGGATGGAGGGTGGGGCAGGACGGCATCGCGGCAAGGATCTACTTCCAGAAGTAGGTGAGAAGACTGGCGTGGGATGCTCCACAAATGGGGATGAGAGGCAGGAACAAATGTTTGTTTTCTACTCTAGAGTAGCATCTCGGGCTTGGGATAAGCTCTCTCTAGAACCTTGGAGGTGATGAGAGGAAAAAAGGAAGAGACGAAGAAGAATGGGAGGGGTAGGGGTCCTTTTATAGTGGAGGGAAGGATCAATTTCGTATACAAGGCATTTAGTGACGGTCATAAACGTTGTTGAAGATCTACCGCAAATGTCGCTGAAGACAGCCTTGCACCCATGCTACCGTTGCACTAGCGTGCGCTGCCACTGCCTCCGCACATGCCCATGCGCGCCCGTTGCGTGGCTGCGTGTGCGTGCCTCCGTGCGCGTGTGCATGGCCATGCTGCTGTGCGCGTGTGTGTGCATAGGCAGCCTGGGTTGCGCCACGTGGTGCGATATGGGCCATCCATCTTTGCGTTGTAGGAGCTGCTACAGAGGTTAGATTAAGTCGATTTTTGTGCCATTAGGCTGCGATCGTCGTCTTGAATCCATCTACGTGGTTGGATTTGTCGTTTGAAGCTTCTAATTATGTCACATAGTCCCTTGGCCGTTGATCTTACTCGGACTGCATACGGTGCTACGGGACTCCAATCAAGGCGATTTCGGAGGCGTTGCATTCCGATCGTCGTCTTGATCAAATCTGTAAAGTCGGATCATCAATCTGAGTCTCCGAAATAAATCTCCTTCTCTCCTGACCACAAAAGGGACATAATTAACCTGAAATAAACACAACTACTCTAAATGCAGAATGATGCATGCTATGCAATATTTATAATATGGAATGCAAATCTAAGCCTAGGAACATGCATAAATAGGCATTTCAACCTAAATGGATGTGTCTACATCAATAGCCATCACAACGTGTTATCTTGATCTCCACTATTGAGCCATATATTAGCCTTGTGTCATTGACAATCTCTGTCTTCTTCCATCTCCTTGTAGGAAATGACTCATCATGTAGCTCATAAGGCAGGCCGAGGGCATGGCTGTTGGCGTGGTCGTGGGAGCGGACGTGCCGGACATGAGGCAGGGGTCGTTCCACCCCTCCTTCAGGGCATCCAGACCCAGGACCTCACTCATCAAATCTGGGACATTATGTGGGAGGACTTTCAACAACAGCCACCTCCTTCGCCGCCTCCCCTTGAGGATGTGGAGGAGGACTCTTCCATAAGATAGGGGAGTCGCCGCAATACTAGGTGAGCTAGAGAGGGAGGGGGTGGTCCTCCGCCACCCCCACCTCCTTCAGACACTACTGAGCAGGAGTCCCCCTACCGGGGGACGTACTCGTTCTCCTGTTACGGCTTCACCATGAGCTGTTTGCCCAATTCTGGAAGCTGAAGCCCCCCTCTTTCAAGGGAGAGGAGAGCCTGTCTAAGGAAGAGGATTGGATGGAGCAGATGGAGAAGATCTTTGACATGCTCCACCCTCCTGCAGAGTGCCGCGTGGCCTTTACCACATACTAGTTAGAGAGTGCAGTCCACAGATGGTGGGGGGCAGTCAGAGGACAAGAGGGGAGAAAGCCGTCTTGGGACCAGTTTGTGGCACTCTTCTATGAGAAGTACTTCCCACAGACTTAGCAAGACCATCGGAGGCGGGAGTTTCACTCTCCTCAAGGGGGCGATGATAGTTAGCGCATACTGCACACATTTCTTGGAGCTATCGCGCTTCGCCCCATCTGTTGTGACTACAAAGAAGGTGCGTCTGCAGGGGTATGTGAAGCCCCTGAAGTTACCTACCTTCTCCCATGTAGTCAAGGTAGCAATGACCTACGAGGAAACCAACCTGACCTCTCGAGACACCGACGGGGGTGGTCGAAAGAGGCCTTACCAGCCAGAGCACTCACACCGCCACCAGGAGAGGAGGCACATGGTGCCTGCAGGGGAGTTGTCCTGCTCTGTGAGACCACCAGTGGCTTTTAGAGGCCCTCGATAGGGGACAACTGCCTGCACCATATCCCCACCCAGTTACCAGTAGGTACAGATAAAGGGAAGAGGTCGTGCCCCTCTCTGCTACCAATGTGGCCAGTCTTTCCACATGAGGAGGGACTGCCCATCTAGGGCCGGAGCATACAAGATGCTCCCAGCATCGAGTACTGGAGGCTGATCTGGCGGCAGTAGTTACCAGGTGGTCGCTTGCGTTTCGCGGTGTTTTAAAATTATGTTCGTTACAGTATATTACGAAAAACGATCACCAGTTTATTTCAAATTGTTACTCGAAATTTTAAATTTCCCAAGGTCAAACTCAGGAAGCACACTTTGATTCTAGAAGCTTACAAATTCACAATTATGACATACAAAAATTTAAGAGAGAGAGGATAAAAGAATCTTTTCTTCTCTTCTTTCTTTCTTCTCTTTCCCTTCTCTTCTTTTCCTTCCTTTCCCTTTTTTGGGCATCTGATTCAGAGAATCAGATGCCTTATCTACCCCATTTCTATAGTGCCTCCTTCTACTTTCTTTAGTTGTCTTCTCAGCCTTCCCTTCTTCATTCTCCTTCAGCTGCTGTGGCTCTTCTCCTTCTCTTTCCTTCCTCCTTCCTTCTTCTCAGCTCCTTCTACAGTAGCTCCTCCTTGGCTTCTTCTTTTCTTCTTGTTGCTGCATCTCCTCCTCTTTCTTCTTTCTCCTTCTCTTTGCGGCTGAGTCCTCGCCGCTTCTCTTTCTCTTCTTCTCCACATGTTCCCTGCACACACGAACACAAAACCTACCCCTACCCTTGCCCACGTCTCTCTCTCTCTCTGAATCTCTCTTTAGTATGCTCTCCCAGAGCCGGGTAATCGGGTTGGATCGCGTGCCTGGGTCCAGGCGCACTGGCGTGGGTGGTGCGCGAGGAGTGCACAGGCAGGATATTCAGGTCGTAGGTTAGGTCCGCATGGGTAGTGCCGCAGACAAGACCACCTCACCCCTGTGTGACTTGAGGCGAATAGCCTCAGTCACTTTTTCCTCTTATGCAGGTGCGGGCGCGCCTCCGCTTCCCAGGTGGGACTAAAGTCCCACCTGCCATTTCGTGCGCCTGCAGGAGAAAGGCGTGATTAATTGGGGCAGCGGCTGAGGCCTTCGACTCCAATTGAGAAACTAAGTGCGTGCATGAGAGTGTTCCGCACCTGCTGGACCTGGGAACCTGGAGCGCTGCAGCCTGGAGAAGCTCTCAAAGCAGCTTCAACCTGTTCATCATTGGTGGCAAGCTGCTCTGTCCCTGAAAACACGAACACTGCCTCGCGGCCCTGTCAGATGCCTTGGGGGGCTTCGCCAAGGTGTGGCAAATGTGCAGAGGTGGCTGGCATGGTGCGGGGGCGTCTGTGTGAGTGTGTCTAGGGCACACTGTGTGCGTATGTGTGGGTGTGTTCGGGGGTGTGTTTAGGTGAACGGAGTGGTGGTGTGAGTGAGGGAAAATGTTGAGTGGAGTGAGGGGATGCTTAAGGACTTGTCGGCGAGGGGTGGAATGGCTTGTGGAGGTGGAGCAGCCTCACCGAAGTTGGTGGCCGGAGGTGGAACTGATGGTGGTGGTAGTGGCAGTCGAGGGACCAAAACTAAAATTTGTTGAGGGGGAAATAAAGAGGGGAGAAAATGGAAGAACTTTTACCTAGCTAAGCAGACAAAGGGGGGCAGGAGGAGGACGGCTCAATTCTGCTGTCGGTAGAGATGACGCCTTGTGAGGAAGACGACGACAACGAGGACGAGAGACTAGAGGGTGCCTGCTAGTATGGTAGGGCACGACGAATGGCGGCGGAGCTAACCCTGCCACTGGTATGGTGGCAAGGCGACGAGAGAGGAAGCAGAGAGTCGCCAGAGCCTGCGGGCGAATGACCGGAGGAGGAGGAGACGAAGTTTGGGGATTTTCCTCGGCCAAAACAGGCTTAAACCAACCGGCGGCCCCTGCCGTTCCTTAAATAGCCGTTGGCAAGGAGATCTCGAGGAGAGAGCGTGGGCAGCTTTTCGGAGAATGGCTGGAGAAGAGACCCATTCCTCTCGTGCGTTCGCACAAGAGGCATGGGCAATGGCAGAGCATGGGAGGGGGTCCATGCGGAAGAGGACAATGCAGGGAACCCCCCCTTTCATTTCTGAGGCCAATTCCCATACCCTACGCAGCGCCATCCTCTGCACAAAGTCGCCGGAGGTATGGGCAACTGCGCGGGGTGGCAGAAGGGCCATTTTGCAAAGAATGGAAGGGAAGCTGGGGAGCAAAGTGCAAGGGTTCAAAAAGTTAAGGGTCAAAAAGTAATTCATGAGGACCAATTTGTAAAGTAGGTCAAAATGACCTTCCCTTAGGTCCAAGTTTTGGTGCAAACCTAATTTAGACCTAAGGAATCTAATGGTGAAGTTTGATTTTAGGTTTGACCATGTTTGACCAGTCAATTTACACAAAAACCCAAATTAGGTCAAAAATTGGATATGGTTCTCAATTTAGGTCAAGACAGGTTCCAATGGCCAAATTGAAGGTTCTAAATCCTAGGGGATGTTTTTTCATGACTTTTAGAGGGTTTAATTGACTTTTATCTTTCCTAGAACTTCATGAATTAAAGCAGGTTTGTTTTAGGGTTACAGAATGTCATTTAATTCCTAGAAATTGCTATAACCCTTTTCAGATCAAATCATCCCACTTTCTTTCTTATTAAGCCCATTTGACCTGTGTTTAGACCCTTAGACATCCCGTTTGTGTACTGCATTGGTAAAATTGTAGTTTTACCCCTTGTGAGTTACTTTATATTCAAATTTATAGTTCTTTTATTTAGGCTTTCCCTTAGGTTTTCTAGGAGCTTTTGTATACTTATTTAGGTCAAAATGTGCTAGTTAGGACTCATGATGAGGCTCTCATCATACCCCCATGCCTAGCTTTTGCTAGTCCCTTAGCAAAAATTTAAGGTTTTAACCTTTGTTCTAGACCATGAATTTCTTCCATCAAGTTTTGATAAGTGCTTTTCCTCTTGTATCCTTGATTAGGTCAGAATGCCAATCATAGGCCTAAAAGGTACTCTAGTACCAACCAAGATCCAGATCTGCCTAGCTTTAGCTTTAGTCTTTAGCAAAGGTTTTTAAGGCCTACAGGAACTAACCTAAAGTTTATTGGACTCTGTGGTTAAAGCACCCGTGCCTGAGATATTTTTAGCCTTGGTTCAGTTTGCAGTGCATTTTGTAAGAGAGAGAGACAGAAGATTTATTTGTTTGGAGAGTTTTCTCTCTCTTTTCTTTTTAATTCTAGGTTAGGATTGGCTTCACAACACGATCTGTATCGGATTCCTTGTCCCCATCATCAATCCTCAAGGATCCCTGGCAGTCGATGCTTTGAGATAGCATCGCCCATGGTAACCCCTAGAACCCGGGCTTTCGAGATTTCGAGATAATCCCGTCCATGGTGTTCCGTGGCCGAATTCAGACCCTGGCAATTGACACTTCATGATAATGCCATCCATGGAATTTGAACCAGCAGAGTAATTACATGCCCCCAGTAGGATATGTAAATATCCTAAGAGACAAGCACCGAGGAGATGATATGTTGTTACGCATCTTCAAGGGGAATTTCCCACCTCTCCGCACTGGGAACTCGTCTAAATCAACTTGTGTTGATCGACTACTCCTAATCTAGGTGACTTTTCAGAACATTTGAAATGCTTTTGCATGATTTCGATACTTATGCTCACTGAACCAGACTGTGTGTGTGAATTTAGGTGCTTAGGTTACTGAGTCCTGTAAACCAAAAGTCAATCAACGAGGTCGAATACTCCCTAAGCCTTGGACCTAATACTTAAGCTTTTCATTTCCTCAACCTCTTGAGGAATATCTAGATCTTAATGGGTACTAAGAGTCTATCCAAGAATGCCTAAGGTTTGCATTCTTACTAATCTTGTTGTGCACTTTCCTTTTTCTTTTCCTTAATGTGGTCTAGAACTTAGGTTAATTCCTTAATTTCTTACTAATGACTATCCTTTTTCTTTTTCATTTTGTGCTCCTTTTATCATTCTGCTCCTTTTCTCCTCCTATAAAGTTTACCGACACTCTTTTTCTCCTTCAATGTTTTTCTTCTTTTTTTTTTGTATATGCAGATTTTTTTTTTTGTTGAAACCTTTTCCTTGTTATTTAATTGCACTTTTATACCCCCATGCCTAAGATTTGCAATGTCCTCATTGTACATTAGGTGGGTTTTTATTTAGCTTGGTTCATGGATTAGGATAGGTATTTGGTGAGTGGATGGGTTGAGGTGACTGTTGCGGACGATTTCTAATCTCAGGTACGAGTACCTGAGGTGAAGTTGGCTGTCCTAAAGGATGAACCTAAAGTGCAAAGAAATGTCAGAAAAGGTTTTGGGTTTTTCAAGAATGACAAGCTGCCTCCCGTTAAGCGCTGAGTTTTACACCATCGGCTGGGCGCAATAAGCTCAAGGAGAATGGAGGATAAATGATGACTCAGCCAAATCTATACTGGTCACGTCAATGAACGGTGTGAGTCTCTAACCGTTCACGAGGAAAGGTTCGGAATTGTGGCTAAGAGGACTGATTTCGACAGCTCCATTTCCAAAAATCTGTCAGACGAGATATGGTCCAACCCACTTGGATCGTAGTTTCCCAGGGAAGAGTTTGAGTCGGGCATCGAAGAGTAGGACCTTCTGACCAGGGTGGAAGATCTTTCTAGATATGTGCTTGTCATGAAAGGCTTTAACCCGCTCTTTGTAGATTCGCGAGTTCTCATACGCATCAAGGCGTAGTTCATCAATCTCGCTTATCTGAAGTTTTCTGTGGGTTCCAACCTTAGAAAGATCTAAGTTGCAGTTCCGTACTACCCAATAGGCTTTGTGCTCCAGTTCGACGGGAAGGTGACATGCCTTCCTGTACACCAGACTGAAAGGAGACATGCCTATTTGGGTATTGTGGGCGGTCCTATAAGCCCACAAAGCTTCCGGAAGTCGGGACGACCAGTCCTTCCTATTAGGTCGAATAGTAACCTGTAGGATTTTCTTGATCTCCAGATTTGATAGCTCAGCTAGACCATTACTCGGGGGGTGGTAAGGAGTAGAGATTCGGTGAGACACCTCGTATTTGGTCATCAGTGACCTGAACTGAGCGTTGGTAAAATGGGTCCCTCCATCAGAGATGATTCCACGAGGAATTCTGAACCATGAGAAGATATTCTGATGAATGAATTTGATGACAATCTTGTGATCACAGGTTTGGGTCGGAATAGCTTCGATCCATTTGGACACGTAGTCTATTGCAAGTAAAATGTACTCAAAGCCGTCCGAAACAGGAAAGGGGCCCATAAAATCAATCCCCCAAATATTGAAGATCTCGCAGAGAGAATCGGCTGCAAAAGCATCATGTCGCGATGGCTCATGTTGCCCAAAGTTTGGCAATGACTGCATGCCTTACGGTGACTGTATGCATCCTTGAAGATAGTGGGCCAGTAAAAGCCACACTGAAGGATTTTTGATGCGGTTTTGTGCCCAGAGAAGTGGTCACCGCATGCCTGGTCATGGCAGAAGGAGAGAATGTTGCTGATCTCACCCTCTGGGACAAATCACCGGATTACTTGGTCAGCACCTACTTGGAAAAGGTACGGGTCTTCCCAGATGTAGTACTTGGCATCGGAGCACAACTTGTCTTTCTTGGCTTTTGGCCAATCAGACGAGATCTAATGAGATGCCAAGTAGTTTACTATATCAGCAAACCATGGAAGCCAAGTACCAATAGTCAATAGGTGCTCATCAGGAAAATGCTCCGTGATGGCCCCAAAAGGGTTGATGATCTCAGAAGGAAAGCGAGACAAGTGGTCAGCTACCACGTTCTGTCTTCTCGCCTTGTCGCGAATCTTGAGGTCAAATTCTTGCAATAGCAAGATCCATCGGATTAATCGAGGCTTTGTGTCCTTCTTACCAAGGAGATGCCTGATTGCATCGGAAAAATACACCTGCAATTGTGCCGTCTTGTGCTATTTCCTAGCATTACCAGTGCATATTAGGCATCCATAATCGCATTTGTAAAAATACACGCATGCATGCATTTAATTGACAGGGGAGGAGAGTGAATAAAATGGCAGTGAAATTTACATTTTCCTCAAGTGCTGCCTTGCAAAATCTCCATCTTTATTTTCTATTTCTATTTGACTTTGAAATTCTTCCCACGGCTGCAAGGAATGGCCTCTTCTTCTTCGCACCATGTCCTGCTCAGCCATTCCCTGCTCAAGCTCACCCTGCAGCCGCATGCAAGCCATGCACAGCCAGGGCATGGCTATGCATGCCTTCTTCCTCTATAAAAAAGGCATGGCTTCTTCATTGCAAGTTGAGCCTGGTCCACCCACACAAACATCAGCTTCTCCTTCCAGGCCGTCCCCTCCCCTCTCCCTCCATACCCAGCCCCTCCTCCTCTGAGGAGACACTCTGCGGGTAGGAGTACCTTACTGTGGTGCACAACAACCACCGTGAGTCCACCACCGCCCAGCTCTTCAAAGAGCCGGTGGGCGTGGTGGTTCTCTTCCCTGACTTCTTTGTTTCCAGCACTTCCGCTATTGCCGCAGGCTTCAAGGCCTGAAGCTCTACGGCAACAGCAGTAGCAAGGCGGTAGTAGGCCCACAGGCCACCGCACGCCTGCATGCAGGCCACCGCATGCGCTTGCAGGTGCATGCGGTGGCCTGCGTGCGGACGTGCGGTGGCCTGCGGGCCTGCAGGCTGCCCTCGCCTCCCGCTTCTTCATGCAAACACCCGCTTCTCCCCGCAGCTCAGCCGGCGCAGACCTTCTTTCGCACGTGCCGAACCGCTTCTTCGCCTCTGCGCTCACAGAACCAGACACACCCGGTCGCGAGGCTCGACCTTGCACTGTAGCCACTGTTCGCGCTAGTCAGCGGAACACCGTGGCTATAGTGCGGTGACCGGCAACTTTCTCACTTATCTGGTCACTGGGCACGCCGCAATCGGCCAGTGCCTACACCCACGTCCAGCCCCGCACCAGCTCCAGCGCCCGCCCGCGCGTCTGCCCGGCCGCGTCTTCATCTGCTCCCAGCGCCTGCCTTCGCCCGCTCCCTTCGACTCTTCATGCAGCGCGGTGCGCTACAGGCCTCTCTTCCTCGCGCTCACTCCCTCCCAACGTGCGCCTCTTCGTACGCCTACGTGCCTGATCGCGTGCGTGAACCACCAGACATCATCCCTGCTGCTGCAGACGACTTAAACGCCTCCTTCACTCCAGCAAGAAGCGTGCTCCCTCTCTCTCTCTCTCTCACAGCACTCACTCACTCACTCTTTCAGGTTAATCCCGCTGCAGCACCTCACTCTTATGTCCCTATTGCGAACCCTCCTCCGCCTTATGATCCCACGGGACCCGCATCATCCAATGCTATCACTACGAGGAGTGGTAAGCAGACTGTCGATCCACCTCAACCTGATCCTGGCCCATCTTCTTCATCGCCCTCTCATTCGGGATGTGCACCGCATTCGCAAGAGGACGATACACCCAAATTGGTGCTAGAATCAGTCCCATTCCCTAAGGCTCTTCTGAGGGAGCCAAAAGGCAAAAGCAAGGATACGCAGGCCTTTGATAACCTGCGTAATTTGTTCAGGGATGTTGAAATCATGGTACACCTGCTCGAGGCTATCGACCACGTACCTACTGATGAGAACCTCATCATGAGCCATAACTAGCTCATTTTGACCTAATACAAAGGATAAAAGCTCCTACATATCTCAAGGAAAGGCTTAACTCAGAGAATTCTGAGTTTGAGAAGAAAATAAGTCATAAGGGGTAAAAGTGCAATTTTACCAGTATAATCTGCATACAGGGTAATTCAGGGCCCAAACATAGGTCAAAGCAGCTTAATAAGAATAAAAGTGGGATGAAATGATCTAGCAAGGGCTACAGCACTTCCAAGAAACCAAATGATAATCTGTAACCCTAAAACAACCCACTTCAATTCACAAGGTTCGAGGCAAAGTAAAAATAGAATAAACCCTCTAAAATTCATAGAAAAATAATCTCTAGGGTTTAGAACCTTCAATTTGGCCTTTAGAACCCATTTTGACCTACATTGAGAACCATGCCCAATTAATAACTTAATTTGGGTTTTTGCGCAAATTGACCGATCAAACAAGGTTTAATATGGAAATGAAATTCACCATCAGATTCCTTAGGTCCTAATTAGTCATGTATAAAAACTTGAGCCTAAGAAGAAACCTCCTTGACCGACTTTACACTTTGGTCCTCATATATTTACTCTTTGGCCCTCAACTTTTGAACCCTCGCATTTTGGCCCCTAACTCTCCTTCGTTCTTTGCAATCAGGTCCCTCCTGCAAAACCTGCCAGCACCATGCTCCGGCGACCTTGCGCGGAGCATGGCGCCGCGCAGGGTGAGGTGGGGGACCTGGCAAGTAAACCGGGGGTGCCCTGCGTCGTCAGCCGTCGCAGGGACACCCCCCTGGTCGTTATAACCCACCATACCGGCCGTGCGAACGCACGGACGGTATGGGTTCTTGCTTCCGGCCATCCTCCGGCGAGGGAGACACGTCGTCTCCCTCCGCCTTCCTCCCTGTTTGATCCCTATAAATACCCCCCGTCGCTCCACCGTTCTTCCCAGCCTGGATCTGACGGAGAAAATCCCCAACTTTCTTCTCTTCTTCCTCCGGCAGACGCCCACCAGCTCCGGCGGTTCCTCCTCCTCCTCCTCTTCGCTCTGCCGCAATACCAGCAGCAGAGACTTCTTCCCCTGCTCTTCCCGCGTCGCGCAATACCGGCGCGCGCTGCCTCTGCCCCGTCGTCACCGCCGTCCTCCCCCCACTGGGCATCGTCTTCTCCGGCGACAGTCGATACGACTGTCGCCCTGTTCCTCCCCCTTCGTCCCTGCAAGTAAGTTAGAACTACTCCCCTTCTTCTCCTCTTTCTTTCCCCGCTTTCAATTTATTCAATTAAGCCCTTGACCGACCCTGACCACCTTCACCCCCTTCGCCTCCGACCACCCTCCGGCGAGCCGCTCCCATCACCTCAGCGACCCACACGGCTCGCCGACCACCGCAGGACCTCCGCCTCCTCACTCTGATCAACCTCCGCCCTGCCACTCCCCCCACATCACCCTCTGCAACTCCACCGAACAGACCCATCCTCCGACCCACAGTCCGACCTAGGGCAGCCCTCGCACGCCGCCCCGCACCTCGCCACCACCCACACGAGCTTCGCCGCACCCTGGCGAAGCTCCTGGCACTCTCTGATTAGGCCGAGAGGCCGTTTTCTTGTGAACAGGTCACCCGACCTCCGCCGCCATTGACGCGCAGGAGGAACTGTTTCCGCCTGCAGCTACAGGCGCGCCAAGCCCAGATTCACTCCCAGGCCTTGCGAGGAGTTTGGCAAAACACCAGGTTCGCAGCTAAGGAAGAGAGCTTTGCGCGACGCCGCCATCTCCTGCTGAATTCCTCGCTGCGGGCGCGCAATTGAGGTGGGCGATTTAGTCCCACCTCGGAAACGCCTGAAGAGCCGCAGCGACATAAGATGCAAAAGTGCTGAAGGCTTACTGCCTCAGCACACGGGGTGAGGTCCCCTTCACCCGCCCGGTTACCCGGTCTCGTCCGCGCTCACGCCCCGCGGACCTGACCCGACCCGACTTGACTGACCTGCACTCCTCGCCCACCACGCACGCCGGTGGGCCTAGACCCGGGCCTGATCCGAACCCGGTTACCCGGTAGCTCTGGGAGAGCTTTCCCAAGAGTGGTTTCAGAGAGAAAGAGAGACGCGGGGGGGGGGGTGGGTAGAGTAGGTTTTGCCTCTGACGAAAAACTCTGAAGTGTGCAGGCGCAGGCGAAGAAGAAGACCCGCGGAAGAAGAAGGAGCTGCACTGTAGCAAATGCATAGTTAAGTCGTCGAAGCACCGGGTCAGACGACGGAAGGTCAGCAGCCAGAGCAGGAAAGAAGGCAGGCTGAAGAAAGAAAGAAAAGAAGAGCAACGGCCAAAGCAGAAGAAGAAGAAAGGAAGACTTAGTAGCTGAAGGTAGAAGCTCTGCAGCCATAAGGAAGAAAAGAAGAAAAGGGAAAAGAGAAAGGGTCACCACAATTGCAGAAAAAGAAGAAGAGAGACCAAGACAGAAACCAAGGAAGAAGAAGAAGGAGATCTGAAGAGGAGCATCACCTCTGCTGCAGAACAAAGAAGAAGAAGAAGGAGATCTGAAGAAAGAAAGAAAGAAGAGCATCACGAGGAGAAAACAAAGAGAACAACAAATTCTTCCCCTCTCTCTTTCTTTATTTTGTAAAAGAAACATGTATACCTCTAGAATACAACTTGCTCCCTGAGTTCGACCTTGGGAACTCTTCTATTTTCCGAGGAAAAAAATTTATATTTGAAATGTTGGTAATAACTGGCTATACTACAACGTTATAACAAACGAAGACCCGGTGGCCGCAAGCATTTCACCTACTGTCACTCGATTATTCAAAGACTACACAACACCCAGGCGACAGTCAAAGAAAACTAAGAATCTAGTGGTTCTCTCGCCACATGTGAGTTGTGCTATACTGTCAAATCTACCACCGAAGCAGAAAGATCCGAGCACACCGCTTATTTCCTGTAGCATCCAGGGATGCAATTTTAACCGTGCCCTGCTTGATCTAGGATCTTCCATAAATCTTATACCAACCATCATGCTTGAAAGATTTTCCTTAGGAAATCTGAAACCCACCCCTGTCACGTTACAGTTGGCAGATCGTTCTGTCAAAATTTCGAAGGGTGTGGTGGAAGACATGGTGGTTAGGGTCAACAGGCTCTGTTTTCCTGTTGACTTTCTTATTTTAGATATGGAAGTTCCTAGCTCACTTTCTGATTATCCGATCATCCTTGGTCGACCTTTCTTGGCCACAGCCCGTGCCCTTATCGACTGTGACTCGGGCTGTATTGAGATTGCCGTTGGATCTGAAAAGCTTAAGCTTAACATCTTCAAGGCAGCCAAGAACTTTGATTGCGATTGTATCGAGGATGACACGTCTGACGAGGACATGGCCGTCAGCACGTGTATTGGCCTACTAGGGACCTATTCTGACTACTGCGGATTACCTGTAAACACTGACGACTGCCTGATCAACACATACTATGACGTTCCCCCATCCCTCCCTATTCCCGTACCTTCTCCTGACCAGACTTCTGACGAGGTTTTCTCCACTTCCCATACCTCGTGGTCTGAGTCATATCCAGGCTACTCACCGCCAGTTCACTCTTGATGACCGGATTGCCCTTTCTTTCCCGCCAAATCAGGCAAAATTGCAACTCCACACTAGGACCTTGAGCCCACATACTTCTCACTGGGGTTATTCCTTTTTGGATCCATCTATCCAAGAAGCCCCTCTTCTTGTCCAATCTGAGGGCCAACTTCTTCCTCCTGACTTGTTTTCCGATCCGCCTGGGACACTCTCGTCCCAAGAAATGCTAGATACTTCACCACCCACCATCCACCCAACCTACCACCCTGCTGTATACCCTGCACCTCAGCTCTCGTTACCCGATCTTTCGACCTTCCTCTACCCTACCATGCATGCATATAAGGACATAGCATCGTTTGGCATGGGGGGGTGGATAGGCATCCATAGGATCTGGGTATTTTATGGTATCATGCAGTTTCCGCCTATATATATATATATAAATGGTGTTCAATAATGATTTGAAGGCTGAAACAAAAATACAATTAGTGTTTATGGATATTCAACCTCTGTTTTGAAGACTTTCCAGGCCACAGAAGCTTGATTCGCTCAGGCTCGGCTTAATTCACTTGAGCATTGACAAGATAGATCGAAATCTCTCCTAACTTTGGACGTATTCTTGTACTTGAGACATCAGTGCAGGATCCGTTGGTTTGCTTCTACTTGAGAGCCTATGTAATCTTGGTTCGCACTACACATATCAAGAAAGACCCGATGAACATAAGATCCAACCCTAGTGTTCATTAGGGAAGGTGGAGTCCTTACCTATGCGCACAGGTAGACTTTTTATCACAAGTTTTAGTCTTGTGTTTAGGAGAGATTCTTTCCACCAAAAAGGAACCCTTCCACTAAAAAAAAGAAAAGTGCGCTCCTCCAAATAATGTTGCAAGAGATATACTGACATGTGTTTCAAAAAAAAAAAATGATGCAAAGAAGTCAGTATATCTTGCAAATATCTGTAATGTCTTCTTCCTACAAAAAAGTTCTTCAGGGCAAGTGACAAATACCCTATTTTCTTTGAGCCACAAATGTCATAAAAAGGGAGTTGAGTTTTCCGTCATCTTTTTAAGGGTCAATCTGAAGACACGAGCTGAAACTGGGACCAACCTCTACTTAAAAATTCGTGAAACCCTGGGCTTGAATCTTAATGTTCATCTGGTCAGTCTTGATCCTCCACTAAGCACAAGCCATAATCTCTTGAGCTCTCAAGTACGGCAAAAACCTCATGGGTCCTAGAAATCATACTTAAGGTTTAAATATCAAGAGTCCTGGTTAGTCGAGAGATGATCTATGTCATGTGAGACCTAAAGTAATTGTAGTCTTCTCTGCAATTGGTTCTCACAATATCCAACAATGAACACACCTATATCGCCACAGAAGTAAATCTTCAGCTGAAGATCATTTCTAAATATGATTTTGCTTGGGACTAGCAAAAGATAGGCATGGGGGTGTGATTGCACCGCAAAAATACTCCTGCAATTGTGCCATCTTGTGCTATTTCCTAGCATTACCATTGCATATTAGGCATCCATAATCGCATTTGTAAAAATACACACATGCATGCATTTAATTGACAGGGGCGGAGAGTGAATAAAATGGCCATGAAATTTACGTTTTCCTCAAGTGTTGCCTTGAAAAATCTCCATCTTTATTTTCTATTTCTATTTGACTTTGAAATTCTTCCTGCTGCTGCAAGGAATGGCCTCTTCTTCTTCACGCCATGTCCTGCTCAGCCATTCCCTGCTCAAGCTCACCCTGCAGCTGCATGCAAGCCATGCACAACTAGGGCATGGATGTGCATGCCTTCTTCCTCTATAAAAGAGGCACGGCTTCTTCCTTGCAAGCTGAGCCTGGTCCACCCACACAAACAGCAGCTTCTCCTTCCAGGCCGTCCCCTCCCCTCTCCCTCCATACGCAACCCCTCCTCCTCTGAGGAGCCACTCTGCGGGCAGGAGTACCTCACTATGGTGCACAACCACCACCGTGAGTCCACCACCGCCCAGCTCTTCAAAGAGCCGGTGAGCGTGGTGGTTCTCTTCCCTGACTTCTTCATTTCGAGCATTTCCGCCATTGCCGCAGGCTTCAAGGTCTGAAGCTCCGCGGCAGCAGCAGCAAGGCGACAGCAGGCGTGCAGGCCACCACGCGGCCGCACGCAGGCCACCGTATGCGCCTGCAGGCTGCCCTCGCCTCCCGCTTCTTCGCGCAAACACTCACTTCTCCCCACAGCCCAGCCGGCGCCACCTTCTTCCGTGCGCACTGAGTCGCTTGTTCGCCTCCGCACTCACAGAACCGGACACGCCCGGTCGCGCGGCTCAGCCTTGCACTGTAGCCACTGTTCACACTAGTCAGCGGAACACTGTGGCAACAGTGCGACCCGCCAAGTTTCTCACTTATCTGGTCACCCGGCACGCCGCAACCGACTAGCGCCCGCACCCACGTCTAGCCCCACACCTGCTCCAGCACCCGCCCGCGCGTCTGCGTGCGCCCACGTCTGCCCGCCCGCGCCTTCATCCGTTCCCAGCGCCTCCCTTCGCCCACTGCCTTCGCCTCTTCACTCAGCGCGGTGTGCTGTGGGCCTCTCTCCCTCGCGCTCACTCCCTCCCAGCGCGTGCCTCTTCGTGCGCCTACGCGCCTACACACGTGCGTGAACCACCAAACGTCGGCCCCGCTACTGCAGAAGACTTAAACGTCTCCTTCACTCTAGTAGGAAGCGCGCTCTCTCTCTCTCTCTCTCTCACTGCACTCTCTCACTCTCTCTGCTGACACATACACACACACATTCACACTCTCGCACACACACACTGTCACCTATTCACTACTACATACTTATATATAAATATAAATATACTTATATATTTACATATATATATATATATATTTATATACATATATATATATATACTTATATCTATACATATAGTAGTACCTATATACTAAGTATTAGTATACATACATACATACATACATATATATATATATATATATATATACACATATATATATTTGCATATATAAATATATTTATATACGTATAAATATATATACATATATACAAATATATCTATATATATATATTATTACCTATATAACTAAGTATAAGTATACATACATATATACATATATATATCTATAACTATATATACATATATATATATACATATCTATCTACATATATCTATATACATATATTACTATATATATATATACCTATATATATACATCTATATAGTTATATATCGATACATATACATACATATATATATATATATATATATATATATATATATATATATATATATATATATATATATATATATATATATATATATATATATATATATATATATATAGTTACATACCTATATATCTATACATATATATACACATATAACTACATATATACCTATATATTTATAACCATATATACATATAGATATATTTATATATATAAATATATATATATTTTTTCATATTACTTACCATACGTTGTATCGCAGGAATATCTGCACTAGTTGCTGAAATTCCTCGATACACGTACAGAAAGCATGTTCGCACTCATCTTCCACCCATCCACCTTACAGGCCACGCGGCACTTCGTCCTATTGGTTACATCTTCCCAGACGACGACCGACTCGACACTGTGTTACATGACATCTCCACCTCCACCCCCACCCCTTTATACATATATAATATATACATATATATATACTATATCTACTTTATTTCTATTTCTCTTTCATGCCAGTAAAAAGATAAAAAAATATATAAAAGGGAAAAGATAATCCTTGACTTGCAGATACTCAATCTTGTGAATAGTAAGACCAGTTTTGAAACCCTGATTTAGCTCAAAGCCAAGAACCTGATTTTGAGAGTGTGCCTCAAGGACAAGAATTATCAGAAAAAAATCTTAAATAGAAAAACACCAAAAACACAATAAACGAACGGAAGAGATTCATTGTAGGAAAGGCATAGAAACTTCACTTCTAATCCCACTTCCTTGAGTTCGACCCTGACCTTAAAAGTGACCAAGATAAAATCAAGTAGGCCAGGTTAAAAAAATTTTGTAAAGAGATGGTTAGGCTCGATTTAGGTTAACCACTATACACATTTCAATGATAAAATCACTATATTAACACACCTATCTGAGTCTACGCCATAATCTTTCTGGCGCCGTTGCCGGGGAAGTGCGTATTCAAGTTTTTACTCCATTCCTTCAATTTTTCTCTTCTCACACCCTTCTCCTCACGGGTGTTTTTGTTTGTTGTTGTGCAGGTAAACCTGTTGCAAGGAGAAGACAGGCAGACGAAGTCAGAGATGTGGGCAGATCCAAGGCAGGAACGAGAGCATGAAGACGCCGACACCGCACTGGAGCTTCGCACATGTTGCTGCACAAGTAGGTCTTTCTTTCTTAGCAACCTAGGTTAACTTGTCACCTTAATTAAGAAAAAAAACTAAAAAACACAACTAGAAAAACTTCTTGGGATCTCTTGGGGCAAGTGAATTAAAATTCACTTGTTTGATTGTTTGCCTTTACTCCCATCGCCCCGGGATTTCCCGCCAAACTTCGCATAGCGAAGATCCAAGAATCCTGATTCTTGAATCTTTCGTCGTGTGAAGTATTCTTTGAGGAAAATAAAAAAGATTGATTGCTATCAGTCTTTGCCTCATTTATCTACAAATTCGGGATCACCTTTTTGGTGGGGAGACTTGGAATTGAGTTGATTCCAACACCACCACGACCTTTCACGTGCCTAAGATTCGATCCCGAATACTTCAACCCCAACGAATTGATTTTCTTTATCTTTTTGTTGAGCCTTGTGTGTGGAAATCATTTTGGTGATTGGGAGCACTTAAATTGAAGTGCTTTGGCTCCCTTTCACACTAATCTAAAATTGATTCGTGCATCCACACATAGAAATCTCCATCTAGGGAAGCCCATTGCATTTTAGCATGCATTAACCAACTGACAATGAAGAAGGGTTTGTTGGGCTTAGAAGAAAACTTGTATTCTCTCAAAACCGAAGATTGGTTGAAGTGGTGATTCAGCGAAATCCTAAAATCCATACTACTTAAGGCTGAATTCTAAAAATCATTCACCAATTAAAACTTCAATTCGGGGAGATTTCCCCGTTGCATGCTTGGTTTACACACTCTACAAAATCAATCACTTGGGCATTGCCCGTAAATAACGCCCTTCACATTCCAGAAGCACTTGATCCTAAGCCTCTAACTAAAATTGGTAGCAACTTGACCCTTATTAAGTATTGGAGGTCTAACTACCTGCGTGTAGTGCCTACGTGCTGGTGAGGGTTCCCGCGTGCTATCGGGTGTCTAAGACTGGGGCAAACGGCCTTTCAATCTGGCCTAGCGGTTCCGCGGTGCTCGCATTCGGTTCCGTAGTTCGTGATGGTAGGTAACTTAGATCTTTAGGTCTAAGGGCACATTGCAAAGGTTAGGAATTTGATTGTATTGATTTGTCATCAAGTGTACCTTTACGGCGTCATTTCTCTCATCTCTTTTCCCTTCGTATCCCCCCAATTCTTCTAGCGGTAGTGCATGTTTGGGAGGAGGTCACAAAACCCTGAACTATGTGAATTGTCTGATAAATTTAGAAAAGAAGCTGAATCATCCTCCTCCACAAACATGGCTGCACGCCCACCCCCAAATCCCGAGGAAGGAAACCGCCGCAAAACCCACCAGGTGGTGGAGCCTTAGATCCCATAACCCACCTCCAAGTCCAAATGGAAATGTATAATGAACAAATTGAGGCCATTCGGGAAACATTGGAGGAAATGCAGAACCCTCCCGAACGGGAGGAGCCTAGGTCACTTAGCTCCTATCAGAATCCCGCTACTACAAAGACCGTAGGACAAATTCGGGTCCCCATGGGCAGGGGCGACTTTGAACTGAAGCCTAACATAATTGGCCTAATAAATTTTCACTTTCATGGTCTTGCAAGTGAAGATCCTTTTCTCCACTTGGAAGACCTAACCCGATTAGCTGAAATTGTTAAACCAAGAAATATCAGGTTACCTATAGTCCTCATGAAAATGTTCCCGTTTTCATTGCTGGATAAAGCGTCGCAGTGGTTACGCACCCTTGGGAGAACCATCCACTCTTGGGACGAGATGCGAACAATGTTTCTCAAGAAGTTCTTCCCAATCGGGCGAACCAATGCGCTTCGCCGTGCTATCACTTCATGTACGCAACAAAACGGCAAACAATTTCATGAGGCATGGGAGAAATATAATGACCTCCTCAGGAAGTGTCCATACCACAGTCTTCCTAGGTGGCATATAGCCCAAATTTTCAACTACGAGCTAAATGAGACTTTGAAGCAGATTGCAGATGCTTCCTGCTGAGGGAATTTCATGAATAAAGACGAGAATGGAGCATTTGAATTATTTGAAAATATGAGTGAAAACTCAATGAACAATGCCTCCATTGTCGCCTTTAATCGTACCAGCCTACCCCGAAATGTCCACGAAGTTGACACGAGACCCTCCCATTCATCCACAGATCTCAGCCTTACTGCACAGAAAATAGATGAAGTCTCCATCGTGCACAAGAAGCTGGACGAGCTTCTGGCCAACCCCACCCGTTCTATGGCAAACACCCCCACCTCACCACTTGGTCACAATCCCAACACTAGGCTGATCCCTAGAAACCCTATAAGACCTTCCTTACCAAGTGTAGTTCTAAGCGATTCGGTAAGTCATGTGGATCTGGCTTCTGCGAGCCAGTATTTTGACACGGAGGACCAAGCCTACGTGTGCTCAGAAGCGTATTTACATGCAGACACGTCTTCTGGCATAGAAGACGCTTGCGCCCTGGGGAAAAACCCGTTCTCTGCCACCTATAACCCAGGATGGCGTAATCATCTGAACTTCGCATGGTCCAACAACCCGCAGCGCCAAAACCCCACGGGTGGACCAATGCGACCATCCGCACCCGTCATCCCAAGGACCCAGTCTAATCCTATGGCAAATCCTCCATCGGGTCCTTGCGCACCGCAAGCAGAACACGCATCAAGCCCTCTTGATAAATTGATGCAAATGACGACGGAAATGTCAAAGAGCCACAAAGAGAACATGACCTCTCTTTAGCACCAATTGGCGCAGTAGAATGCTGATATCAGTCAACTACGCATGGCGACTCTATCTCAGGGCACTCTTCCAGCCCAACCTGTTCCAAACCCGTGAAATTTCGTACCTCGTGGTCCTCAACCATAGGTACAACCTTCTCAGGGACAGGCTCACCAAACTATGCAGGCTCCGAGCATTCCACCGGGATTTTAGGCTAATCCCGCTGCAGCACCTCACTCTTATGTCCCTATTGCAAACCCTCCTCCGCCTTATGATCCCACTAGACCCGCATCATTTAATGCTATCACTACGAGGAGTGGTAAGCAGACTGTCGATCCACCTCGACCTGATCCTGGCCCATCTTCTTCATCGCCCTCTCATTCGGGATGCGCACCACATTCGCAAGAGGACGATACACCCAAATTGGTGCCAGAATCAGTCCCATTCCCTGAGGCTCTTCTAAGGGAGCCAAAAGGCAAAAAGAAGGATACGCAGGCCTTTGATAACCTGCGTAATTTGTTCAAGGATGTTGAAATCATGGTACCCCTACTCGAGGCTATCGACCACGTACCTACTGTCGCCCGATTATTCAAAGACTACACAACACCCAGGCGACAGTCAAAGAAAACTAAGAATCCGGTGGTTCTCTCGCCTCATGCGAGTTGTGCTATACTGTCAAATCTACCACCGAAGCAGAAAGATCCGAGCACACCGCTTATTTCCTGTAGCATCCAGGGCTGCAATTTTAACCGTGCCCTGCTTGATCTAGGATCTTCCATAAATCTTATACCAACCATCATGCTCGAAAAATTTTCCTTAGGAAATCTGAAACCCACCCCTGTCACGTTACAGTTGGCAGACCGTTCTGTCAAAATTTCGAAGGGTGTGGTGGAAGACATGGTGGTTAGGGTCAACAGGCTCTGTTTTCCTGTTGACTTTCTTATTTTAGATATGGAAGTTCCTAGCTCACTTTCTGATTATCCGACCATCCTTGGTCGACCTTTCTTGGCCACAGCCCGTGCCCTTATCGACTGTGAGTCGGGCTATATTGAGATTGCCGTTGGATCTGAAAAGCTTAAGCTTAACATCTTCAAGGTAGCCAAGAACTTTGATTGCGATTGTATCGAGGATGACACGTCTGACGAGGACATGGCCGTCAGCACATGTATCGGACTACTTGGGACCTATTCTGACTGCTGCGGATTACCTGTAAACACTGACGACTGCCTGATCAACACATACTGTGACGTTCCCCCATCCCTCCCTATTCCCGTACCTTCTCCTGACCAGACTTCTGACGAGGTTTTCTCCGCTTCCCATACCTCGTGGTCTGAGTCATATCCGGGCTACTCACTGCCAGTTCACACTCTTGATGACCGGATTGCCCTTTCTTTCCTGCCAAATCAGGCAAAATTGCAACTCCACACTGGGACCTTGAGCCCACATACTTCTCACTGGGGCTATTCCTTTTTGGATCCATCTATCCAAGAAGCCCCTCTTCTTGGCCAATCTGAGGGCCAACTTCTTCCTCCTGACTTGTTTTCCGATCCGCCTGGGACACTCTCGTCCCAAGAAATGCCAGATACTTCACCACCCACCATCCACCCAACCTACCACCCTGCTGTATACCCTGCACCTCAGCTCTCGTTACCCGATCTTTCGACCTTCCTCTACCCTACCATGCATGCATATAAGGACATAGCATCGTTTGGCATGGGGGGGTGGATAGGCATCCATAGGATCTGGGTATTTTATGGTTTCATGTAGTTTCTGTCTATATATATATATATATATATAAATGGTGTTCAATAATGATTTGAAGGCTGAAACAAAAATACAATTAGTGTTTATGGATATTCAACCTCTGTTTTGAAGACTTTCCAGGCCACAGAAGCTTGATTCGCTCAGGCTCGGCTTAATTCACTTGAGCATTGACAAGATAGATCGAAATCTCTCCTAACTTTGGACGTATTCTTGTACCTGAGACATCAGTGCAGGATCCGTTGGTTTGCTTCTACTCGAGAGCCTAAGTAATCTTGGTTCGCACTACACATATCAAGAAAGACCCGGTGAACATAAGATCCAACCCTAGTGTTCATTAGGGAAGGTGGAGTCCTTACCTGTGCGCATAGGTGGACTTTTTATCCCAAGTTTTAGTCTTGTGTTTAGGAGAGATTCTTTCCACCAAAAAGGAACCCTTCCACTAAAAAAAAGAAAAGTGCGCTCCTCCAAATAATGTTGCAAGAGATATACTGACATGTGTTTCAAAAAAAAAAAATGATGCAAAGAAGTCAGTATATCTTGCAAATATCTGTAAAGTCTTCTTCCTACAAAAAAGTTCTTCAGGGCAAGTGACAAATACCCTGTTTTCTTTGAGCCACAAATGTCATAAAAAGGGAGTTGAGTTTTCCGTCATCTTTTTAAGGGTCAATCTGAAGACACGAGCTGAAACTGGGACCAACCTCTACTTAAAAATTCGTGAAACCCTGGGCTTGAATCTTAATGTTCATCTGGTCAGTCTTGATCATTCACTAAGCACAAGCCATAATCTCTTGAGCTCTTGAGAATGGCAAAAACCTCATGGGTCCTGGAAATCGTACTTAAGGTTTAAATATCAAGAGTCCTGGTTAGTCGGGAGATGATCTATGTCATGTGAGACCTAAAGTAATGGTAGTCTTCTCTGCAATTGGTTCTCACAATATCCAACAATAAACACACCTATATCGCCTCAGAAGTAAATCTTCAGCTGAAGATCATTTCTAAATATTGTTTTGCTAGGGACTAGCAAAAGATAGGCATGGGGGTATGATTGCACCGCAAAAATACACCTACAATTGTGCAGTCTTGTGCTATTTCCTAGCATTACCAGTGCATATTTGGCATCCATAGTCGCATTTGTAAATATACACACATGCATGCATTTAATTGAGAGGGGAGGAGAGTGAATAAAATGGCCGTGAAATTTACGTTTTCCTCAAGTGCTGCCTTGCAAAATCTCCATCTTTATTTTCTATTTCTATTTGACTTTGAAATGCTTCCCACGGCTGCAAGGAATGGCCTCTTCTTCTTCGCGCCATGTCCTGCTCAGCCATTCCCTACTCAAGCTCACCCTGCAGCCGCATGCAAGCCATGCACAGCCAGGGCATGGCTGTGCATGCCTTCTTCCTCTATAAAAGAGGCACGGCTTCTTCTTTGCAAGCTGAGCCTGGTCCACCCACATAAACAGCAGCTTCTCCTTCAAGGTCGTCCCCTCCCCTCTCCCTCCATACGCAACCCCTCCTCCTCTGAGGAACCACTCTGCGGGCAGGAGTACCTCACTGTGGTGCACAACCACCACTGTGAGTCCACCACCACCTAGCTCTTCAAAGAGCCGGTGGGCATGGTGGTTCTCTTCCCTGACTTCTTCGTTTCCAGCACTTCTGCCATTGCCGCAGGCTTCAAGGTCTGAAGCTCCGCGACAACAGCAGCAAAGCAGCAGCAGCAAGGCTTCAGCAGGCGCGCAGGCCACCGCGCGCCCGCACGCAAGCCACCACGTGCGCCTGTAGCCTGCCCTCGCCTCCCGCTTGTTCACGCAAGCACCCGCTTCTCCCCGCAGCCCAGCCGACGCAGACCTTCTTCCGCGCATGCCGAGCCACTTCTTTGCCCCCGCACTCACAGAACCGAACGCACCCAGTCGCGCAACTCGGCCTTGCACTGTAGCCACTGTTCATGCTAGTCAGCGGAACACTGTGGCTACAGTGCGGTGACCGGTAAGTTTCTCACTTTTCATGTCACCTGACGTGCCGCAACCGGCCAGCACCCGCGCCTGCGTCCAGCCCTGCGCCCGCTCCAGTGCCCGCCCGTGCTTCTGCGTTCTCCTGCGTCTTCATTCGCTCCCAGCGCCAGCCTTCGCCCTCTCCCTTCGCCTCTTCACGTAGCGCGATGCACTGCGAGCCTCTCTCCCTCGTGCTCACTCCCTCCCAGCGTGCGCCTCTTCGTGCGCCTACGTGCCTGCACGCGCACGTGAACCACCAGACGTCGGCCCCACTGCTGCAGACGACTTAAACGCCTCCTTCACTCCAGCAAGAAGCGCGCTCTCTCTCTCTCACAGCACTCTCTCACTCTCTCTGCCAACACATACACACACACACTCACACTCTCACACACACACACTCTCACCTATTCACTACTACATACTTATATATAAATATATATAAACATATATATTTATATATATTTTTTTTATTTATTTATTTATATACATATGTATATACTTATATCTATACATATAGTAGTACCTATATACTAAGTATTAGTATACATACATACATACACACATATATATATATATATATATATACACACATATATATATTTACATATATAAATATATATACATATATACATATATATCTATATATATATTATTACCTATATAACTAAGTATAAGTAAACATACATATATATATACACATATATTTATACATATATATATATATACAAATATACATACATATATACATATATATATCTATAACTATATATACATACATATATATATATATATATATATACATATCTATCTACATATATCTATATACATATATTACTATATATATATATATATACCTACATATATGCATCTATATAGTTATATATCCATACATATACATACATACATATATATATATATATATATATATATATATATATATATATATACATATATCTATCTATACATATAGTTACATACCTATATATATATACATATATATACATATATACATATATATACACATATAACTACATATATACCTATATATTTATAACCATATATACATATAGATATATTTACATATATAAATATATATATTTTTTCATATTACTTACCATACGTTGTATCGCGGGAATATCTGCACCAGTTGCTGATATTCCCCGATACACGTACAGAAAGCGTGTTCGCACTCATCTTCCACCCATCCACCTTACAGTCCACGCAGCACTTCATCCTGTTGGTTGCGTCTTCCTAGATGACGACCAACTCAACACCGTGCTACACGCCATCTCCACCTCCACCCCCACCCCTTTATACATATATAATATATACATATATATATACTATATCTACTTTATTTCTGTTTCTCTTTCATGCCAGTAAAAAGATAAAAAAATATATAAAAGAGAAAAGATAATCCTTGACTTGCAGGTACTCAATCTTGCGAATAGCAAGACCAGTTTTGAAACCCTGATTTGGCTCAAAGCCAAGAACCTGATTTTGTGGGTGTGCCTCAAGGACAAGAATTATCAGGAAAAAATCTTAAACGGAAAAACACCAAAAACACAATAAACGAACAGAAGAGATTCATTGTAGGAAAGGCATAGAAACTTCACTTCTAATCCCACTTCCCTGAGTTCAACCCTGGGCCTAAAAGTGACTAAGATAAAATCAAGTAGGCCAGGTTAAAAAAATTTTGTAAAGAGATGGTTAGGCTCGATTTAGGTTAACCACTATACACATTTCAACGATAAAATCACCATATTAACACATCTATTCGAGTCTACACCAATGCCTCACAGTAGTGTGATCCGAGTAGATGATGACATGGGAACCCAGGAGATAAGATCGGAATTTTTCGAGGGCAAATACTACGGCTAACAGCTCTTTCTCCGTAACCTTGTAGTTACGCTGAGCCTCGTCCAGTGTCTTGCTAGCGTAGTAGATGACCATGGGTTTCCCGTCAACCTTCTGCCCCAGAACTACTCCTACAGCGAAGTCAGATGCATCGCACATGATCTCAAAGGGTTGAGACCAATCAGGGGACTGTAGGATCGGGGCTTGGGTGACTCAATCACGAAGGTTCTCAAAAGCTTGATTGCATTCCTTGGAAATCTCAAAGGGTACATCCTTGGAGAGAAGAGTAGTCAGGGGGCATGCAATTTTCGAGAAATCAGGGATGAAACGACTCTAAAAATCGACGTGCCCCAGAAAAGATCGGATGTCCCTGATCGAGCTAGGCATAGGAAGTCTAGAAATAAGATTAACCTTGGCTTGATCCACTTTGATGCCTCTCTCAGAAATTAAATGTCCTAGGACGATCCCCTCAGGCACCATAAAGTGGCTCTTTTCCCAGGAAAGAACCAGATTTATGTCAATGCAATGCCTGAGTATATGAACCAAGTGCTGGAGGCAATCATCAAAAGATGCCCCGAAAACTGAGAAGTCATCCATGAAGACTTCTAGATAATCACCTACCATATCAGAGAATATGGCAAGCATGCACCGCTGAAAAGTTGCAGGTGCATTGCAGAGATCGAAAGGCATCCTTTGGAACGCATACGTCCCGAAGGGGCAGGTGAATGTGGTCTTCTCTTGGTCCTCTAGATGAATCGCCAATTGGTTATAATCGGAGTACCCGTCAAGAAAGTAGAAGAATCTATTTCCCACTAATTTCTCGAGAATCTGATCAATGAATGGTAGTGGGAAATGATCTTTCTTCATGGAGGAATTGAGTCTTCGGTAATCTATGCAGACTCTCCACGTGTTGGCTATACGGGTAGGTATGACTTCTCCGATTTCAATCGTGACAGTGGTGAGCCATGCCTCCTTAGGCACAACCTAGATTGGGCTCACCCAACGACTGTCGGAGATCGGGTAGATGATCCCTGAATCTAACCACTTAATGATATCCTTTTTCATGACCTCCTGCAGATTGGGATTCAGACGTCTCTGCATTTCACGGGAAGGTCGTGCGCCCTCTTCAAAATAGATACGGTGTGTACAATAAGAGGGACTTATTCCAGTCAAATCATCGAGAGTCCAGCCAATGGCTTTGCAATGTTGCTGGAGAACAGTAATCAAACGGGATTCCTAATCAGGTGTGAGTTTAGAGTTTATAATTACAGGAAAGGTCTGATTAGAACCCAAAAAGACATATTTTAAATGGTCGGGAAGGGGTTTGAGTTCAAGAATGGGGTTATCAGCAACAGCGGGTGGTTCAAAGTGAGTGTGAGGTACAAGGGTAGGAGTTATGGGTTTGTCTATCTCAAGGTATGACTCCTCTAATTGCGGTTCAAGATCCTCTTGTGGTTGATGAGGAATGATCATGTTGTCATCAAGTTGTGGTTCATCAACCACGGCTCTAATATCACAGATTTGTTCAATGACACTGCAATTAATTCCTTGTTGGGCCTTAAAGATATCAATTTTGAGAGTCTAGTTCCCAAATTTCAGTTCTATTTGGCCCTCCTCACAACTTATATTGGCCCTTGCAGTGGCCAGAAAAGGTCTCCCTAGAATGATTGGTGTATCCCTTGATTTTCAGGTGCGTCCATATCTAAGACTATAAAATCTACAGGGAAGTAGAAATCCCGCACCCTTACAATAACATCCTCAAGAATCCCTTTTGGTGACTTGATAGATTGATCTACTAACTGTAATGTCACCTCGGTCGATTTTAGCTCAGATTCTTCTAGATGGTTAAGTAGGGATGTGGGTATCAAGTTTATGGAGGCACCTAAGTCCAATAATGCTCTGTTGAACTGGGTTTCACCGATCTTACATGAAATCAGGGGAGTGCCTGGGTCTTTTGCCTTGGGTGGGAGTCTACTCAGGATTTCAGAGCTGGCTTACTCTAATAGTACAATTAGACTCCCACTCTTGGTTCTCAACTTACGCTGAGGTGTACACACGTTCTTCAAAAATCGTGCGTAAGTCGGTATGTGGCGGATCACATCCATCAAGGGGATGCTTATTTGGACCTACTCAAAGAGCTTGACCAGGTCCTCCTCAGGAGCCACGGGTTAGGTTGTCTTCTTTCCCTTGGTCAAGGCCTCGAAAAATGGAACCTTGGTTGGTTCCTCTAGGATAGGTCCAGGTTTTTGATCTAGGACAGGGATAGGAACATCCTAGATGACTGCCCTAGGATTTGGGTCACTACCAGGCTTAGAGTAGTCTGGATAAGGTGGATCTTGGGTCACCTTACCACTACGAGTTGTTACAGAATTAAGTCCTGCCTAGTTCTGGCTAGGGGTTGGTAGAATGGGTGGCTGTTGTTGATAACCTGCATTGGAAGTTGAAGCTTCCATCTCGTCAGGTGAAGGAATAGAAGGGGCCTAATAGACCATGTGTGCTTGGCCCGAGTTTGGGTTCATAATGCGCTGCTAAGTCGGCACGCTATTAGGGTTAGGTAGAGGCTGAGAAGGAAGCGTGCCTGGTTGGCAAGAATTTGCCAACTGGGCAAGTTGATTTTGAACCTCTGTGATTTCGTCCTTGTGTTGCTTTTGAATAGCCGCATTCGTTCTCTGAATGTCAGCCAAAGTCTGGAGGATAAGGGACATTTGATCTTGGTTTGGCCCGAATGAATAAGTGGGGTTGGGCCGAGGCTGAGGCGGCTAATAAGGACGAGGTGCTTGTGGACGGGGCTGAAAGGGTGATCTTAGATTCTGAGAATTTTTCTCCCACTGGAAATTGGGATGGTTCCACCATCCAGGATTGTAGGTGTTGGAAAAAGGGTCATTCTGGATGGCGTTGAGGTCCTCGCAGGTCTGAGGAGCCTCAGAAAAGTTAGAGAATGGGGGAGTAGAGTTCCCCTGACAAGAATAGAAAGGATCGGAGGCTCCTCTGGTCCTAGAGTCAAATGGGGGTGGATACAAGTCCATCCTGGGAGAAGGTCGGTGGAAAATGTGCTGCACAGTTTCTCGTGCGAGAGGGGGCTGCGCAAAGGAGTTCTGCACAAAGGTGGCTCGCTGCAAATGCTGAGTCAGCTCATCCACCTTCTTCTCAATAATAGAGACCTTGTCCAATCGACTGGCCATTAATTCCAGGTCGACTGATGCGGACAGGCCCTGCGTCTCATGTGTTTCCCTAAGGTTCGTCATTTCGCGGGTATTCGTCCTGTCGAATAGTCCCATGGAGTCATTGTTGATGGAGTTCTCGCACATATTCTCGAGAATCTCCCACACGGTGTCTTCATGTTGACCCATGATATTCCCTCCGCAAGTTGCATTGACGAATAGTCTAATATCCTCACAGAGTCCCTGATAAAAAGACTAGACTTGTTTCCATTTAGGAACTCCGTGATGGGGGCACTTTCTCATGAGATCCTAAAAACGATCCCATGCCTCATGAAGAGGTTCTCCCGTCTGTTGCGTGAAGTGAGTAATCTGATGGCGCAAGGCATTGGTCCGACCAACGGGGAAGAACTTTTTCAAGAACTCGGACTGAAGTTCCTCCCAAGTGTTGATCGGACGGGTCTGTGTTTGATACCAATGGGCTGCCTTGTCCATAAGGGAGAAAGAGAACATCTTCATAAGTAGGATATCCCGATTTTGTGCATCTGACCCGAAGGTCTGGGCTAGATGCTAAGTTGTTTGATGTGCTGGAAGGGGTCTTCAGAGTTAAGCCCATAGAATTTAGGTATGGCGTGGATCATGTTGGGCTTTAACTAGAATCAGGTCCTCCAGTCGGGATTCTAACTCAAGGCTCCATTGCCACCGTAGCGTAATTATAGTGATCTCGCATCATGGGACGCTGCAGTGGGTTCATGAAGTTTTGGAAGAGATCGTTGAGTCACTGGAGCTGGTGCTCAAGATTATTCTCTTCCTCAACAGGTTGAGCCATTGTGGAAGAAGAAGGTGAAGTGGTTTCAGAATCAGAAGAGAGGTCTATATGAAGGGGTTGTTGCCCAAACAAGGGTATCGAGGCTTGGCCTCGGGTAGAGTGAATTTCTAGAGGAGCTTTCAAGGACCTCCTTCCAAACATACACTGATGGATTAGACGAGGTTAGCAGGTGCTGGACCCAATCAAGACACCGAAAATGTGGGGTGGCTATAGAGGTTCGGGGCAAATGATACCCCTAAATCAGAAGGTCGTCCACCTGAGAATTACCTAGGCAGTCAGAGAGGGTGAGTCCCGCGAAGACCCCTACACGGTAGAGCGCCCCCACGGGTTACAGGGTTTCCCCCACCTGACCTCTCTTGTCACTGAGATTCCAGGTAGACCAGAATGGGGACCTTGACCTCTTAAGTCTACCACTTTTAATTAGGATCAAGGTGCTTAGGGTTTCTCTTGAACTTTTATCCTTTTGAGTGCAAAGAGTGACCTAATTTAAAGGTTGATTGATCCAAGGGATCAACTTCACCTATTAGTTCCTGTGAGAGCTTATTAGGTCTTTGTCTTTTAAGGTTCAAGTGACTTAAGAGCCGGATTGCTTAGGGTTTCTCTTAATAGATGTTTTCAAGTAATGGCTTAGGCACACTTCTTTTGGAAATTCTCAATTCTTGATTAGAAAGTGTGTCTCTAAAACCCTAGCTTTTGAGTCTTAGGTAGGCTCTGATTGGTCCAGTTAGTTGCCTCAAGATTAGGTAATTAGGGCTCAAGCAAGGAGATTTTAGCCCTAAATACCTTTAGTGGATGAACAGATAGAATGTGTTTGAAATTGAAAAATAGCCAACTTTTGCGATTTACTATGTATGAAAGACAGGTTATTCCTAAATTGTTTTTTCTTTTTCTTCCTCTTTTATAATTTTAGGGGCTCAAAAGAGAGGATAGAAAATTACCTGTCCCTTGGTGTGGTTGTTGTGCGGCTGCTTGCTCCTTCTTGATTTCCTATGCCTGCACAACAAAAGAGAAGAGATTAAGCCAATAGTAAATTAGAAATTGTGAATTAATAGCTTCTAGAATGCCCGTCGCTCCCCGACAATGGTGCCAAAAACTGGTCGCTTGCGTTTCACGGTGTTTTAAAATTATGTTCATTGCAGTATATTGCGAAAAATGATCACCAATTTATTTCAATTTATTGCTAGGAATTTTTAATTTCCCGAGGTCGAACTCAGGAAGCACACTTTGATTCTAGAAGCTTACAAATTCACAATTATGACATACAAAAATTTAAGAGAGAGAGGACAAAAGAATCTTTTCTTCTCTTCTTTCTATCTTCTCTTTCCCTTCTCTTCTTCTCTTTCCCTTCTCCTCTTTTTCTGCCTTTCCATTTTTTGGGCGTCTGATTCTCTTAATCAGATGCCTTATCTACCCTGTTTCTACAGTGCCTCCTTCTTTCTTCAGTTGTCTTCTCGGCCTTCCCTTCTTCTTCTTTCTCCTTCGACTGCTGCAGCTCTTCTCCTTCTTTTTCTTTCCTCCTTCCTATCTTCAGCTCCTTCCTTCTTCTTCTCAGCTCCTTCTTCTACAGTAGCTCCTCCTTGGCTTCTTCTTTTCTTCTTGCTGCTGCATCTCCTCCGCCTTCTTTCTTCTTCTCTTTACGGCTGAGTCCTCGCCGCTTCTCTTTCTCTTCTTCTCCACCTGTTCCCTGCACACACGAATGCAAAACCTACCCCTACCCTTCCCCGCATCTCTCTTTCTCTAAATCTCTCTTTGGTACGCTCTCCTAGAGCCGGGTAATCGGGTCGGATTGCATGCCTGGGTCCAGGTGCACCGGTGTGGGTGGTGCGCGAGGAGTGCACAGGCAGGATATTCGGGTCGTGAGTCAGGTCCGCGTGGGCAGTGCCGCGAACGAGACCGAGTGAGGGCGAGGGACCTCACCCCTGTGTGACTTGAGGCGAATAGCCTCAGTCATTTTTTCGTCTTATGCAGGTGTGGGCGTGCTTCCGCTTCCGAGGTGGGACTAAAGTCCCACCTACTGCTTCGTGCACCTGTAGGAGAAAGGCGTGATCAATTGGGGCAGCGACCGAGGCCTTCAACTCCAATTGAGAGCCTGAGTGCATGCGTGAGAGTGTTCCGCACCTGCTGGACCTGGGAACCTGGAGCGTTGCATCCTGGAGAAGCTCTCAAAGCAGCTTCAACCTGTTCGTCAATGGCGGCGAGTTGCTCTGTCCCTAAAAATGCGAACACGGCCTCGCGGCCCTGTCAGATGCCTTGGGGGGCTTCGCCAAGGTGTGGCAAATGTGCAGAGGTGGTCGGCGTGGTGCAGGGGTGTCTGCGTGTGTCTAGGGCACACTGTGTGCGTATGTGTGGGCGTGTTCGGGGGTGTGTTTTTGTGAGCGGAGTGGTGGTGTAAGTGAGGGAAAATGTTGAGTGGAGCGAGGGGATGCTTATGGACTTGTCGACGAGGGGTGGAATGGCCTGTGGAGGTGGAGCGACCTCGCCGAAGTTGGTGGCTGGAGGTGGAACTGATGGTGGTGGTAGTGGCAGTCGAGGGACCAAAACTAAAATTTGTTGAGGGGGAAATAAAGAGGGGAGAAAACGGAGGAACTTTTACCTAACTAAGCAGACGAAGGGGGGCAGGAGGCAGACGGCTCAATTCTGCCATCGCCGGAGACGACGCCCTGTGAGGAAGATGACGATGACGAGGATGAGAGACTGGAGGGTGCCTGCTGGTATGGCAGGGCACGACAAACGGCGGTGAAGCTAACCCTGCCACTAGTATGGTGGCAAGGCAACGAGAGAGGAAGCAGAGAGTTGCCAGAGCCTACAGGTGAATGACCGGAGGAGGAGGAGACGAAGTTTGGGGATTTTCCTCAGCCAAAATAGGCTTAAAGCAACCGGCGGCCCCTGCCGTTCCTTAAATTGCCGTTGGCGAGGAGAAGATCTCCAGGAGAGAGCATGGGCAACTTGTCGGAGAATGGCCGGAGAAGAGACCCATTCCTCTCGTGTGTTCGAACGAGAGGCATGGGCAATGGCAGAGCATGGGAGGGGGTCCATGCGAAAGAGAACGATGCAGGGAACCCTCCTTTCATTTCTGAGGCCAATCCCCATACCCTGCGCGGCGCCATCCTCCGCGCAAAGTTGCTGGAGGTATGGGCAGCTGCACGAGGTGGCAGAAGGACCATTTTGCAAAGAATGAAAGGGAAGATGGGGGGCAAAGTGCAAGGGTTCAAAAAGTTAAGGGTCAAAAAGTAATTCATGAGGACCAATTTGTAAAGTAGGTCAAAATGGCCTTCCCTTAGGTCCAAATTTTGGTACAAACCTAAATTGGACCTAAGGAATCTAATGGTGAAGTTTGATTTTTGGTTTGACCACGTTTGACTGGTCAATTTGCACAAAAACTCAAATTAGGTCAAAAATTGGGTACGGTTCTCAATTTCGGTCAAGACAGGTTCCAATGGCCAAATTGAAGGTTCTAAACCCTAGGAGATGTTTTTTCATGAATTTTAGAGGGTCTAATTGACTTTTATCTTTCCTGAAACTTCGTGAATTAAAGCGGGTTTGTTTTAGGGTTACAGAATGTCATTTAATTCCTAGAAATTGCTATAACCCTTTTCGGATCAAATCATACCACTTTCTTTCTTGTTAAGCCCATTTGACCTGTGTTTAGACCCTTAGACATCCCATTTGTGTACTGCACTGGTAAAATTGAATTTTACCCCTTGTGAGTTGCTTTATATTCAGATTTATAGTTCTTTTATTTAGGCTTTCCCTTAGATTTTGTAGGAGCTTTTGTATACTTATTTAAGTCAAAATGTACTAGTTAGGACTCATGATGAGGCTCTCATCACCATGCACGAAGTGGAGGACAACAGTCGCGAGGTGGGTACCGGCCAGCTACTACCCACCCAACCTAGAGCATGGCTGCTTCTTCTATACCTAGGGCTGAGGGCCGTGTCAATGCCCTGACTCACAGGGATGCCAAGGCTTCAGGTTCTATTATGGCAAATATGGCTACAATTTCCGGTAGATTAGTTTACGTGCTTTTTTATTCTGGTGCCACACATTCGTTTGTTTTCGCGAGTTTTGACATCAGTTTGGGGCCAAACAGTACTCTGTTAGAGGATTTGTTCCTGATTAGAGGCCCAAGTGGACAGCTGTTTGTAGCTGAGGAGGTTTATATGGACTGTGAGGTCACTATAGTGGGACACAGTCTTCCCGCTAACCTGATTGCGATTCAAATGGAGGATTTCGGTGTAATCTTGGGGATGGATTGGCTATCTTCTTATCACGCCTTGGTGACTGTTTTGGGAGGAAGATTGTCTTTTCCATTCCTGAGTTACCTTTTTTTGAGTTCCAAGGCCAACTAATGGATGGCAATTCTATATGCATTTCTATGCTTCAGGCAGCGAAGCTACTGATCCAGGGGTGTAAGGGCTTCCTAGCTTATGTTGTAGTAGAGCCTAGCCTAGTAGCCGACCTACAGAGGGTTCCGATGGTCTACGAGTACCTTGACGTCTTTCCGAAGGAGCTACTAGGACTACCACCTAAGCGTGAGATCGAGTTTCAGATCTCATTAGTACCGAGGACCAACCCCATCTCCATTGCATCATACAGGATGATACCACTTGAGTTGTGAGAGCTCAAGTCCCAGTTGCAAGATTTTTCAGAGAAGGGTTTTGTGTGGCCTAGTGTGTCCCCATGGGGGGCCCCTGTTTCGTTTGTGAAGAAGGATTTCACCCTTCAGCTTTGTGTTGACTACAGGCTGCTGAATTGGGTCACCATCAAGAACAAGTATCTGTTGCCCCATATCAACAACCACTTTGACCAGTTGAGAGACACCACAGTGTTCTCCAAGATAGATTTGAGATTGGGTTACCATCAGTTGAGGATCAGGGAGACAGATGTCTCCAAGACAGCTTTTCGTACTCAGTATGGACACTATCGATTTTTGGTCATGCCATTTGGGTTGACCAACGCCCCCGCTGCTTTCATGAACCTGATGAACCGTGTCTATAGACCTTACTTGGACCAGTTTGTGGTGGTCTTCATCGATGATGTGCTAGTTTACTCTCGGGATCAGTCACAGCATGGGCAGCATCTACGCATGATTTTGGATACTTTGAGACAGCGTAGGCTGTATGCCAGTATAGTAAGTGCGAGTTCTAGTTGAGGCAGGTTACTTTCTTGTGTCATATGGTCTCGGGAAATGGGTTAGCTATGGATCCAGCCAAGGCTAAGACCATGCTCAGGTGGGAGAGGCCATGTACAGTGATAGAGATAGGCAGTTTCTTAGGGCAGCAGTCTACTACCGATGGTTTATTAGAGGATTCTCCCAGATTGCGCGTCCTATGACACAGTTGACTAGGAAGGACGTGCCTTTTACTTGGACAGATGAGTGTGAGGTGCGCTTTCAAGAGCTGAAGGGGAAGCTGACCTCAGCCCCTATACTCACCATTCCAAACAGCAGTAGCGGGTTCATGGTTTACACCGATGCTTCGTTGCAGGGGTTGGGTGGTGTGCTCATGCAGCTGGGCCACGTTGTCGCTTACGCATTGCGGCAACTAAAGCCCCATGAGCATAACTACCCCACTCATGACTTGGAGCTGGCAGCGGTTATCTTTGCATTGAAGACATGGAGACACTACCTGGACGGTGAGACTTTTGAGATCTTCATGGATCATAAGAGCCTTAAGTACCTATTTGAACAGAAGGAGCTCAATAGAGGCAGAGACGTTGGTTAAAGCTCCTGAAGGACTATGACTGCAACATCTCTTATCATCTAGGGAAGGCCAATGTTGTGGCTAACGCCTTGAGTCGAAAGGCGCCCGCCCGCTTGGCTAGCTTACAAGCACGGAGTTGGAGACTCATGGAGGAGCTAGGCAGTGGTGACCTTGGGAACCACGTGGGTACTGTGGGGTAGTGACAGTGATTAGACAGGCACGACCAGAGCTGATAGACCATATCATTACTAGCCAGATGGCTGATCTGTATCTACAGACGTTGCGAGACAGAGTATTGACAGGGGACCTAGGAGACTTCACTTTCACTGTTGAGGTCCTACGCATGAGGGGGCATTTATGCATTCCTAGAGACGAGGAGCAATTGAGGGAGCTTCTGGCTAAGGCACATGGGTCTAGGTTCACCATACATCCCGGGAACACCAAGATGTACCATGATTTGCAACGTGACTTCTGGTGGAGGGGGATGAAGTGGGATGTAGGTGAGTTTGTGCAGCAGTGTTTGGTGTGCTAGCAGGTGAAGGCTGAGCACCAGAGTCCTGCAAGGCCACTACAGCCTCTTCCTGTGCCAGAGTGGAAGTGGGACAATGTCACTATGGATCTGGTAGTGGGGCTACTAGTTGCTCAACAGGGACACGATGCCGTTTGGGTTATAGTGGACAGATTGAGGAAGACGACATGATTTTTGCCAATTCAATTCACCTTCGGGCCAGCATAGTTGGCAGAGCATTACATCCAGGATGTGGTGTGCCTTCACGAAGTCCCTCATGAGATCATATCCAACAGAGATACCAGTTTCACTTCCCAGTTTTGGGCGAAGTTCCAGCAGGCCTTGGGGACTCACTTAAGATTCAGCACTACTTACCAGCAGATCGATGGACAGTCTGAGTGCACCATTCAAACCCTTGAGGACCTTTTACGCATCAGTGTACTAGACTGGAGAGGCTACTAAGAGAAGCATTTACTCTTGGCAAAATTTGCATACAACAACAACTACCACTCGAGTATTGGCATGGCACCTTATGAGGCATTATATGGGTGGAATTGTACGGCTCCGCTAAGTTGGGTTGAGGTAGGGACCAAGTGGGAGGTTGGTCCTAGGTTGATCTGTCAAAGTCAAGAGCTGATAGAGCTGATTCACAGACAACTCTGTACCATCAAAGCAGACAGAAGAGTTACGCTGACAGGAAGCGTTGGGAGCTGTAGTTTGAGATCGGAGATCACGCCTTTCTCTGTGTTTCGCCCATGAAGGGCTTGCAGCATTTTAGGGTGAAAGGGAATCTCACGCAAAGATTTGTGGGACCTTTTGAGGTCTTGGAATGGGTGGGACCCATTGCTTATCGGTTTGCCTTTCCTCCCTAGCTTTCAGGCATGCACGACGTATTCCATGTGTCCAACTTGAGGAGATACATCACCGATCCCAGCCACATTCTGAGCTATGAAAGTATCTGGTGGGACTCAAATAGGTTTTGTTAATATGGTGATATTATCGTTGAAATTAGTTTAGTGACTTAACCTAAATCGAGTCTCACCAACTTCACAAAATTTTTAACCTGGCCTACTTGATTTTATCTTAGTTGCTTTTAGGCCCAGGGTCGATCTCAGGGAGGTGGGAATTTGAAGGTCAAGGAGTTTCTACGCCTTTCCTAAAACATATCTCTTCCATGCATTTATTATGTTTTTGGTTTTTTCTATTTTTAAGATTTTTGTTGGTGATAATGTTGTCCTTGAGGTACACCCTCAAAATCAAGTCCTTGGCCTTGAGCCAGATGGTTCTTGGCTTGTAGCCAACTCGGGGTTCCCAGAACTTGATCTTGTTATTCGCAAGATCGAGTACCTGCAAGACAAGAATTATCTTTTCTCTTTTACTCTTTTTTTTTATCTTTTTAATAGCAAGAAATAAAAGATAAAAGAAAATAAGGTAGGTTGCTATAAAAGAAAGAAATACTTAGCTTAGTATATGTATAGATATATAGTAAATACAGAATGTATATATATGTATATAGTTATATATTATATACAGGGTGGAGGTAGAAGTGGAAATGGAATGTAGCACAATGTCAAGTTGGTCCACGTCTAGCAAGACGCAACCAACAAGACGGAGTGCCGCGTGGAGTGTGGGGTGGATGTGTGGAGTGAGGGTGGAGTCGCTTGCTTTGCGTGGATATTAGGGAATATCAATAACTGGTGCAAATATTTCCACGATATGATGCGCAGTGGATGGATGAGTGCACGGAAGTATGGGCGGTGTTTGTGAAGTGTATAGATGGATAAGGGTAGGTGGATGTATATGTAAATATATATATGTATGTATATATCTATAACTATATATGTATATATTTAGTTGTATATGTATATAGATATGTATATATATATTTGTATATATATATACATACATACATATATAAAGATATATATATATATAAATATGTATATATATATTTATGTATATATGTGAATGGATATATATATAAGTGTGTATGTGTGAGTGTATGAGGGTGTGTGTGAGTGTGTACCAGTGTGTGTGTGAGTGTATGAGTGTGTGTGTACAAGTGAGTGTGCGTGTGTAAGCTGGCGGAGGAGGGGAGCGCAGCAGATAAGCCGTCTACCGCGCTGCCCCGTCGTTTGATGCACATAGATGTGCTTGTGCAGGAGAGAGAGCGCGTGCGGTGCACTGGGGAGAGCCTGAGCTTTCTTCGTGCACGAGCAAGCGTGGGCGAGCATAGTGCAGGGCACTGCGTAGCGTAGCACGCAGCGCTGCGAACAGGTGAGGCGCGGACGTTGGAGACCGGCTGGAGTGGGTAGCGTAGAGGAGAAAGAGCGCAAAGCCACCGGCTAAGTGAGAAACGAGCCGGTGACTATAGTGTTGCGTTGAGAGGCGTGAACAGTAGCTACAGTGCTGCGATGAGCGGGCGACCAATAGCGGCCAGTTCTGCGTGCGCGGGCACGCTGTGGAGCGCCTACGCACGCGGAAAAAGGCTGTGGACGTCCTACAGGCGCGCGCACGGTGGCTAGCGGAGCTACAGGCAAGCGTGCAGTGCTACTGGAGCTTCTGAGCTTGAGAGCTTGAAGCTCTGGCAATGGCGGAGAAGACGAACGGCAGTAAAAACAAAAGGCAAATCCACCACGCCCACCTGCTCACAAAAGAGCTGGGTGGTGGTGGAACTCACAGTGGTGGTGTGAGACCACTGCGGGTTTTCTCCTACCCGCGTTGTGCCTCTTCTCAGTGAGAAGAGATACTATGTATGGAGAGGGAGAGGGGAGGAGGTTGGCCCAGGTTGACGATGATCTAAAGGTGTCTACAGGTGTATGAAAGTGCATGCCCACACAAGGGAGAGAGCCGGGGGTTTTAAAGAGGAGAAGGTATGCCACAGCCATTCTGCTGGCAGCACACATCCTACCATGTTGTTGGCAAGAGTAGAGGCGCGAAGAGGCGCTCATGCCCCATGCTCTGCAGCCGTGCGAGAGAGAGGAAAATTCAAAAATAATAAAATTATGAAAAAGGGTGAAATTACATTGCCGCACTTAATGAAGATGTTAATTAATAGATGGCCAATTATTCACACTCTCCTCCCTTCTTTATAAATGCATGCAGGTGTCTATTTACAAATGTAATTACGGCTATATAAGATGCAATGGCAGTGCTAGGAAATAACACAAGATGGCATATTTACTGGTGTATTTTTGTTGTGCAAACATACCCCCATGCCTATCTTTTGCTAGTCCCTAGCAAAACATTTTGTATTGTATTTAGAAATGATCTTAAGCTGAGGATTTTTTTCTGAAGTGACATGGATGTGTTTATCTGTTGGATATTATGAAAATCAATTGCAGAGAAGACTACCAGTACTTTAAGTCTTACATGACATAGACCATCTCTCGACTAACCTGGACTCTTGATATTTAAACCTTAAGTACGATTTCCTGGACTCAAAAGGTTTTGCCATTCTCAAGAGCTCAAGATATTATGGTTTGTGCATAGTGAAGGATTAAGACTGACCAGATGAACATTAAGACTCAAACCCAGGGTTTCACGAATTTTTAAGTGTAGGTTGGTCCAAGTTTCAGCTCATGTCTTCGGATTGACCCTTAAAAAGATGATGGAAAACTCAACCCCCATTTTTATTATTTTTGTGGCTCAAGGAATATATGGTAGAAATAGGGTATTTGTAACGTGCCCTGAAAAACTTTTTGGGGAGAAGAATTTACAGACATTTGAAAGATATACTGACTTATTTACAAGATTTTCTCTCTCTCTCTTTTTTTTTTTTTTGAAACAAGTGTCAACATATCTCTTACAACTTTATTTGGAGGAGCACACATTTTTGGTGGGTGAGTACCTTTTTATTGGAAAGAGTTTCTCCTAGACACAAGACTAAAGTCTGGGATAAAAAGTCTACCTGAGCGCACAGGTAAGGACTCCACCTTCCCTAACGAACACTAGGGTTGGATCTTATGTTCACCTGGTCTTTCTTGATATGTGTAGTATGAACCAAGATTACTTAGGATCTTAAGTAGAAGCAAACCAACAAATCCTGTACTGGTGACTTAGGTACAAGAATACATCCTTAGTTAGGAGAGATTCCGATCTATCTTATCAATGCTCAAGGGAATTAAGGCAAGCCTGAGCGAATCAAGCTTCTATGGCCTGGAAAGTTTTCAAAATAGCGGTTGAATATTCATAAACACTTATTGTATTTTTGCTTCAGCCTTCAGATCATTACTAAATACTTTTTTTTTTTAATATGTTATGTACATATTTATAGATGGATATGTTTAATGGAAGCTGCATGATACCATATAACCCAGATCCTATGGATGCCTATCCACCGCCCCATGCCAAATGATGCTATGTCCTCATATGCATGCATGGTAAAGCAAGGTCCAAGGATAAGGGAACGAGAGCTAACGTGCAAGGTATATAGCAGGGTGGTTGGGTGGGTGGATGGTGGGTGGTGAAGTGCAAAGTGAAGAAGTGCAAAGTGAATGGAATTGTGTAAATGATAGTGGAGTGTTGCTGGGGTGCCTCCCAACGAGAGCTGAATTTAACATCCGCAGCTGGACTCAGAGTGAGCCACAATGTTAGTTACCCTCCAGCAGGGCAACAGTTTCACCAACGAGTGCAGGTTCATGAGTAAGATAGGGTTTTAACCGCTGCCCATTGACCGTAAATTTATGCCTAGATTTGGGATCTTCAATTTCAACAGCCCCGTTGGGAAATGGTCTCGAGACCAAGTAGGGACCAGTCCATTTGGACTTCAATTTCCCTGGAAAGAATTTGAGTTGGGCATTGTAAAGCCAAACTTGTTGAGATGGCTCAAATTCCTTCCACTGAATTCGGTTGTCGTGAAAGGCCTTAGTACGTTGTTTGAAAGTTAAGGCAGAATCATAGGCTTCACGATGGAGCTCTTCCTGTTCCTGGAGTTGGAGTTTCCTTTCTCGACCACATAGGTCTGGGTCGAGGTTACATTGGCGAACTACCCAATAAGTGCGATGCTCCAGCTCCACGGGCAAATGACAAGGCTTTCTGTAAACAATTCTATAAGGAGACATACCAAGGGGAGCCTTGAAGGCAGTCCGATATGCCCAAAGTGCATCAATCAGCTTGTCGGACTAATCCTTACGGTCAAGCCGAACCGTTTTCTGGAGAATTTGCTTGATTTGCCGGTTCGACTCCTTAGCCTGGCCGTTCATCTGAGGATAATACAGAGATACGATACGATGGTGGATTCCATATTTCCTCAGAAGTGCCCGAAAAGAAGCATGGGTAAAATGACTTCCTCCATCAGAGATAATGGCTCGAGGGATCCCAAAGCGTGTAAAAATGTGGTCTTTGACAAATCGAGTAGATATGACATGGTCAGCATGGCACGGGGAAATAGCCTCGATCCATTTCGAAACATAATCAACAGCAACAAGGATGTACTCAAAGCCGTTGGAAGGAGGAAAGGGACCCATGAAATCAATTCCCCAAATGTCAAAGATTTCAGTAGCTAGGATGGGTTGCAAGGGCATCATGTCACGACGTGACATTGACCCTAACGATTGGCACCTAGTGCAATGTTTAGCACAATTATGTGCATCCTGGTGAAAGGAGGGCCAAAAGAAACAGCACTGCAACACCTTGGCTGCAGTTTTCCTCCCAGAGAAATGGCCTCCGCAGGCCTGATCGTGGCAGAAGGATAGCACACTGGGGAATTCATTGTCACGAATACAGTGACAGATGATCTGATCAGCACCTATTCGAAAAAATAGTACTTTGCTTCTGCGATAAGATGCTCGCGCTGGTTTTTAGGCCAGCCACGTGGAAGGGAACCAGAAGCAAGGTAATTGGCAATGTCGACATACCAAGGTCCACTTGCCACATTAATTGCCAATAGGTGCTCATCGGGAAAGACCTCATTAATCGGCAGGGTAAGTCCAATGTGGTCAGGGTCCAGTCTCGAGAGATGATCAGCAACAACATTTTGGGCTCCGACCTTATCGCGGATCTCAAGGTCAAATTCTTGGAGCAGAAGGATCCAATGAATCAGTCTAGGCTTGGCATCCTTCTTGTCCATGAGATGACGAATGGTCGCGTGATCAGTGAATACAGTAACATGAGAGCCCAGAAGGTAAGAGCAGAATTTCTCCAGCCCAAAGACGACCACCAGTAGTTCTTTCTCAGTTGTTGTATAATTACGCTGGGCCTCGTCCAACGTCTTACTGGCGTAGTACACCACGAAGGGGTGTTTATCACGTCTTTGTCCCAGGATGGCTCTGACTGCAAGGTCGAAAGCGTCACACATGAGTTCAAAGTCGAGGGACCAATCAGGTAGCTGGAGAACAGGGGCCTTGGTGACAGCATCACGCAGCTGCGTGAATGCTCGTATGCAGTCAAGGCCCATATCAAAGCGTACATCGGTCGATAGGAGATGAGTTAAAGGTCTAGAAATCTTGGAGAAGTCTTTGATGAATCTCCTATAAAAAATGACGTGTCCTAAGAAGGAGCAGATTTGATTGACAGAACTAGGCACAGGTAAATCAGCAATCACATCAAGCTTAGCTCTGTCAACCTCAATACCTCTATCAGAGATGATATGCCCGATAACAATTCCCTCGTGTACCATAAAATGACTTTTCTCCCAAGAAAGCACGAGGTTCACATCAATACATCTCTGAAGGATACGGGTCAGGTTGGCAAGACAATCATCAAATGAAGGTCAAAAGACCGAAAAGTCATCCATGAAGACCTCAAGAAAGTCACCCACTATATCATGGAATATTGCTAGCATACATCTCTGGAAAGTTGCTGGTGCATTACAAAGTCTGAATGGCATCCTTCTAAATGCGAAGGTGCTGAAGGGGCAGGTAAAGGTGGTTTTCTCTTCGTCCCGGGGGTCAATTGCCACCTGGTTATATTCAGAGAATCCATCCAGGAAATAGAAAATTTTATTTCCCACTAACCGCTCCAAGATTTGCTCAATAAAAGGCAGCGGAAAGTGATCTTTCTTTGTTGCAGCATTCAGTTTCCTATAGTCTACACACTCTCCAAGATGTAGGAGTGCATGATGAGAACCTCATCATGAGCCATAACTAGCTCGTTTTGACCCAATACAAAGGATAAAAGCTCCTACATAACTCAAGGAAAGGCTTAACTCAGAGAATTCTGAGTTTAAGGAGAAAACAAGTCATAAGGGGTAAAAATGCAATTTCACCAGTATAATCTGCATACAGGGTAATTCAGGGCCCAAACATAGGTCAAAGCAGCTTAATAAGAATAAAAGTGGGATGAAATGATCTAGCAAGGGCTACAGCAATTCCAAGAAACTAAATGATAAATCTGTAACCCTAAAACAACCTACTTCAATTCACAAGGTTCAAGGCAAAGTAAAAATAGAATAAACCCTCTAAAATTCATAGAAAAATAATCTCTAGGGTTTAGAACCTTCAATTTGGCCTTTAGAACCCATTTTGACCTACATTGAGAACCATGCCCAATTAATAACTTAATTTGGGTTTTTGCGCAAATTGACCGGTCAAACAAGGTTTAATATGAAAATGAAATTCACCATCAGATTCCTTAGGTCCTAATTAGTCATGTATAAAAACTTGAGCCTAAGAAGAAACCTCCTTGACCGACTTTACACTTTGGTCCTCATATATTTACTCTTTGGCCCTCAACTTTTGAACCCTCTCATTTTGGCCCCTAACTCTCCTTCGTTCTTTGCAATCAGGTCCCTCCTGCAAAACCTGCCAGCACCATGCTCCGGCGACCTTGCGCGGAGCATGGCGCCGCGCAGGGTGAGGTGGGGGACCTGGCAAGTAAACCGGGGGTGCCCTGCGTCGTCAGCCGTCGCAGGGACACCCCCCTGGTCGTTGTAGCCCACCATACCGGCCGTGCGAACGCACGGACGGTATGGGTTCTTGTTTCCGACCATCCTCCGGCGAGGGAGACACGTCGTCTCCCTCCGCCTTCCTCCCTGTTTGATCCCTATAAATACCCCCCGTTGCTCCACCGACCAGGGCAGCCTGGATCTGACGGAGAAAATCCCCAACTTTCTTCTCTTCTTCCTCCGGCAGACGCTCACCAGCTCCGGCGGTTTCCTCCCCCTCCACCTCTTCGCTCTGCCGCAATACCAGCAGCAGAGACTTCCTCCCCTGCTCTTCCCGCGCCACGCCGCACCCAGCTGGCGCCTCTCCGGCTCTCCGCTCGCCGCCGCCCCTTCCCCTGAGCATCGTCTTCTCCGGCGACAGTCGATACGACTGTCGCCCTGTTCCTCCCCCTTCGTCCCTGCAAGTAAGCTAGAGCTACTCCCCTTCTTCTCCTCTTTCTTTCCCCGCTTTCAACTTATTCAATTAAGCCCTCGACCGACCCTGACCACCTTCACCCCCTTCGCCTCCGACCACCCTCCGGCGAGCCGCTCCCATCACCTCAGCGACCCACACGGCTCGCCGACCACCGCAGGACCTCCGCCTCCTCACCCTGATCAACCTCCGCCCTGCCACTCCCCCCACATCACCCTCTGCAACCCCACCGAACAGACCCATCCTCCGACCCACAGTCCGACCTAGGGCAGCCCTCGCACGCCGCCCCGCGCCTCGCCACCACCCACACGAGCTTCGCCGCACCCTGGCGAAGCTCCTGGCACTTTCTGATTAGGCCGAGAGGCCGTTTTCTTGTGAACAGGCCACCCGACCTCCGCCGCCATTGACGCGCAGGAGGAACTGCTTCCGCCTGCAGCTACAGGTGCGCCACGCTCAGCGCCAAGCCCAGAATCAACTCCCAGGCCTTGCGAGGAGTTTTGGCAAAACACCAGGTTCGCAGCTAAGGAAGAAAGCTTCGCGTGACGCCGCCATCTCCTGCTGAATTCCTCACTGCGGGCGCGCAATTGAGGTGGGCCATTTAGTCCCACCTCGGAAACGCCTGAAGAGCCGCAGCGACATAAGATGGAAAAGTGCTGAAGGCTTACTGCCTCAGCACACGGGGTGAGGTCCCCTTCACCCGCCCGGTTACCCGGTCTCGTCCGCGCTCACGCCCCGCGGACCTGACCCGAACCGACCCGACCCGACTCAAGACTGACCTGCACTCCTCGCCCACCACGCACGCCGGTGGGCCTGGACCCGGGCCTAACCCGAACCCGGTTACCCGGTAGCTCTGGGAGAGCTTTCCCAAGAGTGGTTTCAGAGAGAAAGAGAGACGCGGGGGGGGGAGGGTAGGGTAGGTTTTGCCTCTGACGAAAAACTCTGAAGTGTGCAGGCACAGGCGAAGAAGAAGACCCGCGGAAGAAGAAGGAAGCTAACTGTAGCAACAGGTAGTTAAGTCGTCTGATTTGGAAATCAGACGACGGCCTGAAGCAGCTAAGGAAGAAAGCTTCGCGTGACGTCCCTGGCTGAAAAAGAAAAGAAGAAGCTGACACTTAACCGCAGGGAGGAAAAACAAGAAGAAACTCTAAAGAAGAGGCTGAGCAAGGCAGAAGAAGAGGAAAGGCTGCAGAGAAGAAGTGCAGCAGAGCCAAGGAAGAAGAAACCTTCACAGAAGAGACTGCAGAAAAAGAAGAAGAGAGGCCAAGACAGAAACCAAGGAAGAAGAAGAAGGAGATCTGAAGAGGAGCATCACCTCTGCAGAACGAAGAAGAAGAAGAAGGAGATCTGAAGAAAGAAAGAAAGAAGAACATCACGAGGAGAAAACAAAGAGAGCAACAAATTCTTTCCCTCTCTCTTTCTTTATTTTGTAAAAGAAACATGTATATCTCTAGAATACAACTTGCTCCCTGAGTTCGACCTCGGGAACTCTTTTATTTTCCGAGTAAAAAATTTATATATTTGAAATGTTGGTAATAACCGGCTTTACTACAACGTTATAACAAAACCAAAACCCGGTCATCAAACCAACCGACTTCATTTTGGCGCCGTTGCCGGGGAGCAACGGCTATTCTAGAGGTAAACATTCCTGTTTCTTTTAATTTCTGATAATCTCCTCTCTTTTGTGCAGCTACAGGAACTCAAGAAGACAAGCAACCACACGACAACCACTCCGAAGACAGGTAAATTTTTCCTCTCACTATTAACCCCTAAACTCTAAAGAGGAAGAAAAGAAAAGAACAAGCAATATAGGACTAACCTGTCTTCCATACTTAGTAACCATAAAGAGTTGCATGTTTTCAACTCATCACTCCTGCACACTATTAAGGGTATTTAAGGGCTAACACATTCTTGCTTGAGCCCTAATTGCCCAACAAAGAGTTAAATGGACCAAGTAGAGCCAACATAAGGTCAAACATTAGGATTTCAGTAGAGACACACCCCTTAATCAAGAATTGAGGAAATCCAAAAGAGGTGTGCCCAAGCCATTGATTGAAAATAATTAACAAGAAAAATCCTAAACAATTGGCTCTCTCTCTTTAAACACTTGAACCCTAAAAGACAAGACCTGAAAGCTCTCAAAGAAAACAAGAGGTAAAGTTGACCCCATGGGTTAACCAACCTTAAATTAGGTCACCCTTTGCACTTAAAAAGACTAAAGTTCAAGTGAAACCTTAAGCACCCTGATCTTAAAATTGGTAGACTTAAGAGGTCAAGATCCCCATTCTGGTCTACCTGGAACCGCAGTGACAAGAGAGGTCGGGTGGGGGAAACCCTGTAACCCGTGGGGACGCTCTACCGTGTAGGGGTCTTCGCGGGACTCTCCCTCTCTGGCTGCCCAGGTAATTCTCAGGTGGACGATCTTTCTGATCAAGGGGTCCATCTGCCCCGCACCTCTATAGTCACCCAACACATTTTTGGGTGTCTTGATTGGGTCCAGCACCTTCTAACTTGCCTCTCCCAACTGTGCATGTACGGAAGGAGGTCCCTAGGACCACCCTTAAGACCTCCATTAGAAATTCACTCTCGTCAAGGCCAAGCCTCGACGCCCGTGTTTTTGCAGCAACACCCTCACATTATTCTCTCTTCTGATTCAGAACCAAGTCCTTCTTCTTCCCCCATCATGGCTCAGCCAGTTGAGGAAGAAAATAATCTGGAACACCAGCTCCAGCGACTCAATGACCTCTTCCAAAACTTCGTGCACCCACCACAGCGTCCTATGATGCGGGACCACTACAATCCTGCTGCGGTGGCCATTGAGCCTCGAGTCAGAATCCCGACTGGAGGACCTGATTCGGAACTAAAGCCCAACATGATTCATGCTATACCTAAATTCCATGGGCTTAATTCTGAAGATCCCTTCCAGCACATCAAACAGCTAAAGCATCTGGCCCACACTTTTGGATCAGATGCGCAAAATCGGGATATTCTTCTCATGAAGATGTTCTCCTTTTCTCTTATGGACAAGGCCGCCCATTGGTATCAAACTCAGACCCGGCCGATCAACACTTGGGAAGAACTTCAATCCGAATTTTTGAAAAAGTTTTTTCCCGTTGGTCGGACCAACGCCTTGCGCCATCAGATTACACACTTCACTCAACAATCAGGAGAACCTCTCCATGAGGCATGGGATCGTTTTCAGGATCTCATGAGAAAGTGCCCCCATCACGGAGTTCCTAAATGGGAACAAGTCCAATCTTTTTACCAGGGACTCCATGAGGACATCCGCCTTTTCGTCAATGCAACTTGCGGAGGAAACATCATGGGTCAACATGAAGACACCGTATGGGAGATTCTCGAAAACATGTGCGAGAACTCCATCAACAATGACTCCATGGGATTATTCGACAGGACGAATACCCGCGCAGCGACGAATCTTAAGGGAGCACATGAGACGCAGGGCCTGTCCGCATCAGTCGACCTGGAATTAATGGCCAGTCGATTGGATAAGGTCTCAATCATTGAAAAGAAGGTGGATGAGCTGACTCAGCACTTGCAGCGAGCCACCTCTGCGCGTAACTCCTTTGCACAACCTCCTTCCACACAGGAGACTGTGCAAAACATCCTCCACCGATCCTCCCCTGGGATGGATCCATATCCACCCCCATCTGATTCTTGGACAGGAAGATCATCCGATCCTTTCTACACCAGCCGGGGGAACTCCATTCCTCCTTTCCCTGATTCTCAGGAGGTTCCTCAGACCTGCGAGGACCTCAACGCCATCCAGAACGACCCATTCTCCAACACTTACAACCCTGGATGGCGAAACCATCCCAATTTTCAGTGGGCGGGAAATTCCCAAACCCAAAGACCACCTTTTCAGTCCCGCCCACAGCCCTCTCATCACTACCAGCCGCCTCAGCCTCAGCCCAACCCTACTTATCCATCAGGGCCAAATCAAGATCAAATGTCCTTAATCCTTCAGACTCTGGCTGACATTCAAAAAACGAATGCGGCTATTCAAAAACAGCACAAGGACGAGCTTACTGAAGTTAAAACTCAACTGGCCCAGTTGGCAAATTCTCGCCAACCAGGCACACTCCCTTCCCAACCTCTTCCTAACCCAAATAACGTGCCAACCCAGAAGCGCGTTATGAATCCAAATTTAGGCCACGCCCAATGGATTTATCAGGCTCCTACTGCTCCATCTCCAGACGAGATGGAAGCCTCAACTTCTTATGCAGGATTTCAGCAGCAGCCACCCCTCCTACCAAACCCAAACCAAAATCAGGCCGGATTAAATTCTGTAACAACACGTAGTGGTAAGACAACTCAAGACCCGCATTATCCAAACCACTCCCAGCCTGATAACCATGACCCTAGGATAGTTATCCAAGGTACCGCTGTTCCAGATCCACAACCTGAACCTATCCTAGAAGAACCAACCAAGATCCCGTTTCCCGAGGCCCTGACCAAGGGAAAGAAGACCACCAAACCCGTGGCCCCTGAGGAGGACCTGGTCAAGCTCTTTGAGCAGGTCCACATAAACATCCCCTTGATGGATGCAATCCGCCACGTACCAGCTTACGCACGATTTCTAAAGAATTTATGTACACCCCAGCGTAAGCCGCGAACCAAGGGAGGGAGCCCAATTGTTCTGTCAGAGCAAGCCAGCTCTGTAATCCTTAGTAGACTCCCACCCAAGGCAAAAGATCCTGGAACTCCCCTGATTTCCTGTAAGATAGGTGGTACCCAATTTGATAGAGCATTGTTAGACTTGGGCGCATCCATAAACCTGATACCCACATCCTTACTTGACCATCTAGAGGAATCTGAGCTGAAACCAACCGAGGTGACATTACAATTAGCAGATCGATCTATAAAGTCACCAAAAGGGATTCTCGAGGATGTTATCGTGAGAGTGCGGGATTTCTATTTTCCAGTGGACTTCATAGTCTTAGATATGGATGCACCTGAGAACCCTAGGGATACACCAATCATTCTAGGGAGACCTTTCTTGGCTACTGCTAGAGCCAACATCAGCTGTGAGGAGGGCCAAATAGAGCTTAAGTTTGGAGATCAAACACTGAAAATTGATATATTTAAGGCCCAACAAGGAATTAATTGCGGCGTCATCGAGCAAATTTGTGACATCAAGACTTTGGTTGATGAATCACACCTCCAGAGTGACTCGATTGTGCCTCATCAACCACAGAAGGATCTTGACCCGCAAACAGAGGAGTTGAATCCAGATATGAACAACCCAGTAACTCCCACCCCTGAACCTCACATCTATACTGAACCACCCGCTGCTACTGAAAACCCCATCCTCGAACTGAAACCCCTTCCTGCTCACTTAAAATACATCTTTTTGGGTTCTAATCAGACCCTTCCTGTGATCATCAATTCCAACCTCAGTCCTGAACAGGAAGCCCGTCTGATTGTTGTCCTCCAGCAACATCGCAGAGCCATCGGATGGACTCTCGATGATTTGACTGGAATAAGCCCCTCTTATTGTACTCATCATATCTATTCAGAAGAGGGCACACGACCTTCTCGTGAGATGCAGAGACGCTTAAAGCCCAATCTGCAGGAGGTCGTGAAAAAGGAGATCATCAAGTGGTTAGATGCCGGAATCATCTACCCGATCTCCGATAGTCGTTGGGTGAGCCCAATTCAGGTCGTGCCCAAGAAGGCAGGACTCACCACTATAACGACTGAGACCGGAGAAATCATTCCTACCCGATTAGCCAACTCGTGGAGAGTCTGTATAGATTACCGTCGACTCAATTCCTCCACGAAGAAGGATCATTTCCCACTACCCTTCATTGATCAAATTCTCGAAAAACTAGCGGGAAATAGGTTCTTCTGCTTTCTTGACGGGTACTCCGGTTATAACCAGGTGGCAATCCATCCTGAGGACCAAGAAAAGACCACGTTCACCTGCCCCTTCGGAACATATGCTTTCCGAAGGATGCCTTTCGGTCTTTGCAATGCACCCGCTACTTTTCAGCGATGCATGCTTGCCATATTCTCAGATATGGTAGGTGATTATCTGGAAGTCTTCATGGATGACTTTTCAGTTTTCGGAGCATCATTCGACGATTGCCTCCAACACTTGGTCCAGATACTCAGGCGGTGCATCGATGTGAATTTGGTTCTTTCCTGGGAAAAGAGCCATTTCATGGTGCCTGAGGGAATTGTCCTGGGACACTCAATTTCGGAAAAAGGTATCCAAGTGGATCGAGCTAAGGTTAATCTGATTTCTCACCTTCCTATGCCTAGCTCGATCAGGGACATCCGATCCTTTTTAGGGCATGTCGGTTTTTATCGACGATTTATCCCTGATTTTTCAAAAATCGCACGCCCCCTGACCACTCTTCTCTCCAAGGATGTTCCCTTCGAAATCTCCAAGGAATGCACTCAAGCATTTGAAATCCTGCGTGATCGAGTCACCCAAGCCCCGATCCTACAGTCCCCTGATTGGTCTCAACCCTTTGAGATCATGTGTGATGCATCCGACTTCGCTGTAGGAGCGGTTTTGGGGCAGAAAAATGACAAGAAACCTGTGGTCATTTACTACGCCAGCAAAACACTCGATGAGGCTCAGCGTAACTATACAGTTACTGAGAAAGAGCTGCTAGCTGTAGTATTTGCCCTTGAGAAGTTCAGATCGTACCTTCTGGGTTCCCATGTCATCATATACTCGGATCACACAGCTGTGAGGCATCTCCTTGCGAAGAAGGACGCGAAACCTCGATTAATCCGATGGATCTTGCTGTTGCAAGAATTTGACCTTGAGATTCGCGACAAAGCGGGAAAACAAAACGTGGTAGCTGATCACTTGTCCCGTCTTCCTTCTGAAATAATTGACCCTTCCGGACCCATCACGGAGCATTTTCCCGATGAGCACCTGCTGACTATTGGTACTAGCCTTCCATGGTTCGCTAATATTGTAAATTACTTGGCATCTCATCAGACCCCGTCCGATTGGCCGAAGGCCAAGAAAGACAAATTACGCTCCGATGCCAAGTATTACATTTGGGAAGACCCGTACCTCTTCCGCATAGGTGCCGATCAGATCATCCGGAGATGTGTCCCGGAAGGGGAAGTCAACAATATCCTCTCTTTCTGCCATGACCAGGCATGCGGTGGCCATTTTGCCGGGCATAAAACCGCATCAAAAGTCCTCCAGTGCGGCTTTTACTGGCCCACACTGTTCAAAGACGCATACAGTCATTGCAAGGCATGCAGTCGTTGCCAGACTTTGGGCAACATGAGCCATCGCGACATGATGCCTATGCAACCGATTCTAGTATGCGAAATCTTTGATGTTTGGGGGATTGATTTTATGGGCCCCTTTCCTGTTTCGGATGGTTTCGAATACATTCTGTTGGCTGTGGACTACGTGTCCAAATGGATCGAAGCCATACCGACCCGAACCTGTGATCACAAAATCGTTCTCAAATTCATTCATCAACACATTTTCTCAAGGTTCGGGATTCCTCGTGCAATAATCTCTGATGGGGGGACCCATTTCACAAATGCTCAGTTTAGGTCACTGATGACCAAATACGGGGTGTCTCACCGAATCTCTACTCCTTACCACCCCCAAACTAATGGTCTAGCTGAGCTGTCTAATCGGGAGATCAAGAAAATCCTGCAAGTCACTGTTCGACCTGACAGGAAGGACTGGTCGTCCCGACTTCCGGAAGCATTGTGGGCCTATAGGACCGCCCACAAGACCCAATTGGGCATGTCTCCCTTTAGATTGGTGTACGGAAAGGCATGCCACCTTCCCGTCGAACTGGAGCATAAAGCCTATTGGGCAGTACGGAACTGTAATCTGGATCTTTCCAAGGCTGGGACCCACAGAAAACTCCAAATCAGCGAGATCGATGAATTACGCATAGACGCGTACGAGAACTCGCAAATCTACAAGGAGCGGGTTAAAGCCTTCCACGACAAACACATCTCGAGAAAGATCTTTCATCCTGGTCAAAAGGTCCTACTCTTTGATGCCCGACTCAAACTCTTCCCAGGAAAACTGAGATCTAAGTAGGTCGGACCATATTTGGTCCGACAGGTTTTTGGAAATGGAGCAATCGAAATCAGTCCACTCAGCCACGATTCTGAACCTTTCATCGTGAACGGTCAGAGACTCAAGCCGTTCATTGATGTAACTTCTACTAATTTGGCTGAGGCATCTTATACCCTCCTTTCCCCTTGAGCTTATTGCGCCCAGCCGATGGCGTAAAACTCAGCGCTTAACGGGAGGCAGCCCGTCATTCTCTTTGTAAACCTGAAACTTGTTCTAACACCTTTCAGCACTCGAAGTTCACCCTTGTAGACAGCCGACCCCAACTCAGATGTTTGCATCTGAGATTTGAAATCGTCCGCAAAAATTCAACCCGACCCATCCACTCACCCAAATTTCTGTCTTAAGGAATGAACTAAGACCCCCTAGGTTACAATGAGGACATTGCAAATCTTAGGCATGGGGGGGTATGAAAGTACAAAAACTTGTAAGAAAAGGTTTCAAACAAAAAAATTCACATATGCCAAAAACACCATAAAAATTAAAAAATTTTCGAAAAAGAATAAGAGGAAAAGAGGAGAAGGAAATTTTGTGAAGGAGAAGAAAAACAAAATGAAAAAGGAGCACAAAATTATGAGAAAAAGTGATAGTCATTAGTAAGGAACTAAGGAATTAACCTAAGTTCTAGACCTCATTCAAGAAAAGTGCACAATAAGATTAGTAAAGAATGCAAACCTTAGGCATTCTTGAATAGACTCTTAGTACCCATTAAGATCTGGACACTCCTCAAGAGGTTGAGGAAAATGAAAAGCTGAAGTATTAGGTCTAAGGCTTAGGGAGTATTCGGCCTCGTTGACTAATTTTTGGTTTACGGGACTCAGTAACCTAAGCACCCTAATCTCACACACAGCCTGGTTCAGTAAGCGTAAAAATCAGAATCACGCAGAAGCGTCGCAAAAATCTGAAAAGAACACCTAGAATAGGAGCGGCCGATCAACACAAGTTGATTTGGACGAGTTCCCAGCGCAGAGAGGCGGGAAATCCCCTCGAAGATGCGTAACAAAATATCATCTCCTCGGTGCTTGTCTCTTAGGATATTTACATATCCTACTGGGGGCATGTAAGCACTCTGCTGGTTCAGATTCCATGGATGGCATTATCTTGAAGTGTCAATTGCCAGGGTCTGGATTCGGCCACGGAATACCATGGATGGGATTATCTCGAAATCTCAATAGCCAGGGTTCCGGGGGTTGCCATGGGCGGTGCTATCTCGAAGCATCGATCGCCAGGAACCCTTGAGGATTGATGATGGGAGCAAGGAATCTGATACAGACCGTGTTGAAAAGCCAATCCTAGGCTAGAACTAAAAAGAAAAAGAGAGAGAAAACTCTCCAAACAGAAAAACTTTCTATCTCTCTCTTACAAAACGCACTGCGAACTGAGCCAGGGCTAAAATCATTTCAAGCACGGGTGCTTTAACCACGAAGTCCAATAAACCTTAGGTTAGTTCTTGTGGGCCTTAAAAACCTTTGCTAAAAGACTGAGGCTAAGGCTAGACAGATTTGGATCTTGATTGGTACTAGAGTACCTTTTAGGCCTATGGTCAGCATTCTAACCTAATCTATGCTCAAATAAAAAAGGCACTTATCTAAAACTATTAAAAACTTCATGGTCTAGAACAAGGGTTGAAACCTTAAGTTTTTGCTAAGGGACTAGCAAAAGCTAGGCATGGGGGTATGATGAGAACCTCATCATGAGCCATAACTAGCTCGTTTTGACCCAATACAAAGGATAAAAGCTCCTACATAACTCAAGGAAAGGCTTAACTCAGAGAATTCTGAGTTTAAGGAGAAAACAAGTCATAAGGGGTAAAAATGCAATTTCACCAGTGTAATCTGCATACAGGGTAATTCAGGGCCCAAACATAGGTCAAAGCAGCTTAATAAGAATAAAAGTGGGATGAAATGATCTAGCAAGGGCTACAGCAATTCCAAGAAACTAAATGATAAATCTGTAACCCTAAAACAACCCACTTCAATTCACAAGGTTCAAGGCAAAGTAAAAATAGAATAAACCCTCTAAAATTCATAGAAAAATAATCTCTAGGGTTTAGAACCTTCAATTTGGCCTTTAGAACCCATTTTGACCTACATTGAGAACCATGCCCAATTAATAACTTAATTTGGGTTTTTGCGCAAATTGACCGGTCAAACAAGGTTTAATATGAAAATGAAATTCACCATCAGATTCCTTAGGTCCTAATTAGTCATGTATAAAAACTTGAGCCTAAGAAGAAACCTCCTTGACCGACTTTACACTTTGGTCCTCATATATTTACTCTTTGGCCCTCAACTTTTGAACCCTCGCATTTTGGCCCCTAACTCTCCTTCGTTCTTTGCAATCAGGTCCCTCCTGCAAAACCTGCCAGCACCATGCTCCGGCGACCTTGCGCGGAGCATGGCGCCGCGCAGGGTGAGGTGGGGGACCTGGCAAGTAAACCGGGGGTGCCCTGCGTCGTCAGCCGTCGCAGGGACACCCCCCTGGTCGTTGTAGCCCACCATACCGGCCGTGCGAACGCACGGACGGTATGGGTTCTTGTTTCCGACCATCCTCCGGCGAGGGAGACACGTCGTCTCCCTCCGCCTTCCTCCCTGTTTGATCCCTATAAATACCCCCCGTTGCTCCACCGACCAGGGCAGCCTGGATCTGATGGAGAAAATCCCTAACTTTCTTCTCTTCTTCCTCTGGCAGACGCTCACCAGCTCCGGCGGTTTCCTCCCCCTCCACCTCTTCGCTCTACCGCAATACCAGCAGCAGAGACTTCCTCCCCTGCTCTTCCCGCGCCACGCCGCACCCAGCTGGCGCCTCTCCGGCTCTCCGCTCGCCGCCGCCCCTTCCCCTGAGCATCGTCTTCTCCGACGACAGTCGATACGACTGTCGCCCTGTTCCTCCCCCTTCGTCCCTGCAAGTAAGCTAGAGCTACCCCCCTTCTTCTCCTCTTTCTTTCCCCGCTTTCAACTTATTCAATTAAGCCCTCGACCGACCCTGACCACCTTCACCCCCTTCGCCTCCGACCACCCTCCGGCGAGCCGCTCCCATCACCTCAGCGACCCACACGGCTCGCCGACCACCGCAGGACCTCCGCCTCCTCACCCTGATCAACCTCCGCCCTGCCACTCCCCCCACATCACCCTCTGCAACCCCACCGAACAGACCCATCCTTCGACCCACAGTCCGACCTAGGGCAGCCCTCGCACGCCGCCCCGCGCCTCGCCACCACCCACACGAGCTTCGCCGCACCCTGGCGAAGCTCCTGGCACTTTCTGATTAGGCCGAGAGGCCGTTTTCTTGTGAACAGGCCACCCGACCTCCGCCGCCATTGACGCGCAGGAGGAACTGCTTCCGCCTGCAGCTACAGGTGCGCCACGCTCAGCGCCAAGCCCAGAATCAACTCCCAGGCCTTGCGAGGAGTTTTGGCAAAACACCAGGTTCGCAGCTAAGGAAGAAAGCTTCGCGTGACGCCGCCATCTCCTGCTGAATTCCTCGCTGCGGGCGCGCAATTGAGGTGGGCCATTTAGTCCCACCTCGGAAACGCCTGAAGAGCCGCAGCGACATAAGATGGAAAAGTGCTGAAGGCTTACTGCCTCAGCACACGGGGTGAGGTCCCCTTCACCCGCCCGGTTACCCGGTCTCGTCCGCGCTCACGCCCCGCGGACCTGACCCGAACCGACCCGACCCGACTCAAGACTGACCTGCACTCCTCGCCCACCACGCACGCCGGTGGGCCTGGACCCGGGCCTGACCCGAACCCGGTTACCCGGTAGCTCTGGGAGAGCTTTCCCAAGAGTGGTTTCAGAGAGAAAGAGAGACGCGGGGGGGGGAGGGTAGGGTAGGTTTTGCCTCTGACGAAAAACTCTGAAGTGTGCAGGCACAGACGAAGAAGAAGACCCGCGGAAGAAGAAGGAAGCTAACTGTAGCAACAGGTAGTTAAGTCGTCTGATTTGGAAATCAGACGACGGCTTGAAGCAGCTAAGGAAGAAAGCTTCGCGTGACGTCCCTGGCTGAAAAAGAAAAGAAGAAGCTGACACTTAACCGCAGGGAGGAAAAACAAGAAGAAACTCTAAAGAAGAGGCTGAGCAAGGCAGAAGAAGAGGAAAGGCTGCAGAGAAGAAGTGCAGCAGAGCCAAGGAAGAAGAAACCTTCACAGAAGAGACTGCAGAAAAAGAAGAAGAGAGGCCAAGACAGAAACCAAGGAAGAAGAAGAAGGAGATCTGAAGAGGAGCATCACCTCTGTAGAACGAAGAAGAAGAAGAAGGAGATCTGAAGAAAGAAAGAAAGAAGAACATCACGAGGAGAAAACAAAGAGAGCAACAAATTCTTTCCCTCTCTCTTTCTTTATTTTGTAAAAGAAACATGTATATCTCTAGAATACAACTTGCTCCCTGAGTTCGACCTCGGGAACTCTTTTATTTTCCGAGTAAAAAATTTATATATTTGAAATGTTGGTAATAACCGGCTTTACTACAACGTTATAACAAAACCAAAACCCGGTCATCAAACCAACCGACTTCAGTGCATGTAGGGATGGATTCGGCCCTGTCATTGACACGGATGGTGAGTCCTGCCTTTCAAGGCATTACATGAATCGGGCTCACCCAGGGGCTATCGCTAATCGAGTAGATTATACCCACATCAAGCCACTTAATGATTTCCTTTTTAACGACCTCCTGCATATTAGGGTTGAGACGTCACTGCATCTCACGAGAAGGTCGAGCCTCCTCCTCTGTATATATACTGTGAGTGCAGTAGGAGGGGCTAATGGCAGTTAAGTCAGATAAGGACCATCCAATGGCTGCCTTGTGTTTCATAAGGACCTTTGTTAGTTTGCACTCTTGCTTCCTGGTCAATTTTGAACTAATGATTACAGGGAGCATTTCATTTGGTCTTAAAAAAACATATTTTAAGTGTGTCAGGCAACTCTTTCAACTCGGGAGTGGCTGGCGAAAGATCTGGCATTTCTTAGAACGAGAGTGTCCCAAGCAGATCAGAAGAAAGAAAGGCAGGAGGAAGAAGTTGGCCCTCAGATTGACCAAGAAGAGGGGCATCTTGGATTGATGGATCCAAAATGGGATAGCCCCAGTGATCAGTATGTGGGATCAAGGTCCCAGTGTGGAGTCATATTTTCGCCTGATTTGGCAGGAAAGAAAGGGCAATCCGATCTTTAAGGGGGTGGATCGGCGGTGAGTAGCTTGAATATGACTCAGACCACGAGGTATGGAAAGTGAAGAAAACCTCGTCAAAAGTCTATTCAGGAGAAGGTACGGGTAAGGGGAGGGATGGGGGAACGTCACAATATGTGTCAGTCAGGCGATGGTCTGCGTTCAGGGGCAATCCATAATAGTCAGAATAGGTCCCTATAAGTCCGATACACGCGCTGACGGCTATGTCCTCGTCAGACGTGTCATCCTCGATGCAATCGCAATCAAAGTTCTTGGCTTCCTTGAAGGTGTTTAGCTTAAGCTTTTCAGAGCCAACGGCAATCTCAATATAGCCCGACTCACAATCGATATGGGCACGGGCTATGGCCAAGAAAGGTCAACCAAGGATGATCGGACAATCAGAAAGTGAACTAGGAACTTCCATATCCAAAATAAGAAAGTCAACAGGAAAACAGAGACTGTTGACCCTAACCACCACGTCTTCCACCACACCCTTTGGTATTTTGACAAAACGATCTGCCAACTGTAACGTGACAGGGGTGGATTTCAGATTTCCTAAGGCAAATTTCTCGAGCATGATGGTTGGTATAAGATTGATGGAAGATCCTAGATCAAGCAGAGCATGGTTAAAATTGCAGCCTTGGATGCTACAAGAAATAAGCGATGTGCCCGGATCTTCCTGCTTCGATGGTAGATTTGACAGTGTAGCACAACTCACATGAGGCGAGAGGACCACCGGATTCTTTATTTTCTTTGACTGTCGCCTGGGTGTAGTGTAGTATTTGAAAAATCGGGCAACAGTTGGTATATGGTCGATAGCCTCCAATAGGGGTACCTTGATTTCAACATCCCTGAATAAATTACACAGGTTATCAAAGGCCTGCATATCCTTTTTCTTGCCTTTTGGCTCCCTCAGTAGAGCCTCAGGGAATGGGACTGATTCTGGCACTAGTTTGGGTGTATCGTCCTTATGAGAATGCGGTGCGTATCCCAAATGAGAGGGCGATGAAAAAGATGGGCCAGGATCAGGTCGAGGCGGATCGACGGTTTACTTACCACTCCTCGTAGTAATCGCATTGGACGTCGCAGGTCCAATGGGATCATAAGGCGGAGGAGGGTTCGCAATAGGGACATAAGGGTGATGTGTTGCTGTGGGATTAGCCTAAAATCTCAGTGGAATGCTCGGAGCTTGCAGAATCTGGTGAATCTGCCCCTGAGAAGGGCGTACCTGTGGTTGAGGACCACGGGGTACAAAATTTCGCAAGTTAGGAATAGGTTGGGTTGGAAGAGTGCCCTGAGATCGAGTCGTCATCCATAGTTGACTGATCTCAGCATTCTGCTACACCAATTGGTGCTAAAGAGAGGTCATGTTTTCTTCATGGCGCTTAGACATTTCCATCACCATTCGCATCAGTTTATCAAGAGGACTTGATGCGTGTTTTGTTTGAGAAATGCAAGGACCCGATGACGGATTTCCCAAAGGATTAGACTGGGCCCTTGGGATGACGAGTGCGGATGGTCGCATTGGCCCACCCATGGGATTTTGGTGCTGTGGGTTACTGGACCATGCAAAGTTAGGATGATTTCTGCACCCTGGGTTATAACTAGCAGAGAACGGGTTGTTCCCCCAGGCACAAGAATCTTTTAAGCCAGAAGACGAGTCCGCATGAATACATGTATCCGAGCACACAGAGGCTTGGTCCTCCATGTCGAAATACTAGCTTGCAAAAGCCAGATCCACATGACTTACCAAATCGCTCAGCACGATACTCGATAAGGACAATCTTACAGGGTTTTTGGGAATAAGCCTGGCATTGGAAGGATTAGGGTTGTGACGGAGTGATGAGGTGGAGGTGTTTTCCATAGAATGGGTGGGATTGGCCAGAAGCTCGTCCAGCTTCTTGTGCACGACGGAGATAAGGTTAAGATCTATGGATGAATGGGAGGGTCCCGTGTCAACTTCGTGAACATTGCAGGGCAGGCTGGTATGATTAAAGGCGATAATGGAGGCATTGTTCATTGAATTTTCACTCATGTTCTCAAATAATTCAAATGCTTCATTCTCGTCTTTATTCATAAAATTTCCTCCGCAGGAAGCATCTGCAATCTGCTTTAAAGTTTCATTTAGCCCATAATAGAAGATCTGGGCTATATGCCACTTAGGCAAACCATGGTGCGGACATTTCTGAAGGAGATCATTATACCTTTCCCAAGCCTCATGAAACTGCTCGCCATTTTGTTGCGTGAAAGAAGTTATAGTCCGGCAAAGCGCATTGGTTCGCCCGATTGGAAAGAATTTCTTGAGAAATGTTGTTCGCATCTCTTCCCAAGAATGGATGGTTCTCCCAAGGGTGCGCAACCATTGCAACGCTTTACCCCACAACGAAAACGGGAACATTTTCATGAGGACAATTGATAACCCGATGTTTCTTGGTTTAACAGTTTCAGCTAATCGGGTTAAGTCTTCCAAATGGAGAAAAGGATCTTCACTTGCAAGACCATGGAAGTGAAAGTTAATTAGGCCAATGACATTAGGTTTTAGTTCAAAATCATCCCCGCCCATGGGGACCCGAATTTGCCCAATGGTCTCTGTAGCAGCAGGATTTTGATAAGAGCTAAGAGACCTAGACTCCTCCCGTTCGGGAGGGTTCTGCATTTCCTCCAAGGTTTCCCTAATGGCTTTAATCTGCTCATTATACATTTCCATTTGGGCTTGGAGGTAGGTTATGGGGTCTACAGCTCCACCACCACCTGGTGGGATTTGAGGGGGGCGGTTTCCTCCCTCGGGATTTGGGGGTGGGCATGCAGCCATGTTTGTGGAGGAGGATGACAATTCAGTTACTATTCTTCTAGAATTATCAAACATTTCAAACAATTCAGGGTTTTGTGACCTCTTCCCAAACATGCACTACCGCAGGAAGAATTGGGGAGATAAGAAGGGAAAAGGGGATGAAAGAAACAACGCCGTATGGGTACACTTGATGACAAATCAAAGCAATCAATTTCCTAACCTCTACAATGTGCCCTTAGACCTAAAGATCTAAGTTACCTACTATCACAACCTACGGAACCAAATGAGAGCACTGCGGAACCACCGAGCCAGATTGAAAGGCCGTTTGCCCCAATCTTAGACACCTGAAGCACGTGGGAACCCACACCAGCACGTAGGCACTACACGTAGGTAGTTAGACCTCCAATCCTTAATAGGGGTCAAGTTGCTACCAGTTTTAATTTAGAAGCTTAGGATCAAGTGCACCAGAAATGTGAAGGGCGTTGTATACGAGTAATGCCCAAGTGTGCTTTTTAAGAGTGTAAATCAAGCATGCAATGGGGAAATCTCCCCGAATTGGAGTTTTAGATGGTGAATGGCTTTTACAATTTCAGCCTTAAGTAGCATAGATTTTAGGATTCCACTGAGTTACCAATTCAACCAATTTCCAGGTTTTGAGAAAACACAAATTCTTTTATGCCCAACAAACCCTTCTTCAATGTGAATTAGTTAATGCATGCTAAAAATGCAATGGGCTTCCCTATATGAAAATTTCTATGCGTGGATGCACGAGTCTATTTTAGGTCAATGTGAAAGGAAGCCAAAGCACTTCAATTCAAGTGCTCCCAATCACCAAAATGATGTTCCACACAAGGCTCAACCACAAGATGATGTAAAGAAAATTAAAATGTTGGGGTTGAAATATTCGGGATCAAATCTAAGGCAATTGAAAAGTCGTGGTAGGATTGGAATCAACTCAATTCCAAGTCTCCCCACCAAAAATGTGATCCCAAAATGTGAATAAATGAGGCAAGGAAGGATGGCAATCAATCAATTTTAACTTGCCTCAAGGAAAACTTCACACAATGAAGGATCCAAGAATTAAGATTCTTGGATTTTCATTATGCGAAGTTTTGCGGGAAATCAAGGGGGGGTAGGGGTGATAGCAAATAATCAACAAGTGGTTTTTAATCCACTTGCCCCAAGGAATTCCCAAGAAGTGTTTTTTTTCTTTTTCTTTTAGGTGACAAGATAACCTAACTTACTAAGAGGGAGATACCTACCTCTTCAGCAACATAGGCGAAGCTCCAATGCGACGCCGGCGACTTCACGCTCTCACTCCCACCTTGGATTTGCCCACGTTTCCGACCTCTTTTGCTTGTCTCCTCCTTGCAACCGATTTACCTGCACACAAGCAAACAAAACACCAGTGAAAAGAACGGTGTGAGAAGAGAAAATCAAAGGAATGAGAGTAGAAGCTTACCTCAATTTGAGCCTCCCCGGCAACGGCACCAGAAAAGCATGGTGGCACTCAAATAGGTTTTGTTAATATGGTGATATTGTCGTTGAAATTAGTATAGTGAAATATCCTAAATCGAGTCTACACTAGTTTCAGAAAATTTTTAACCTGGCCTACTTGATTTTATCTTGGTCACTTTTAGGCCCAGGGTCGATCTCAGGGAGGCAGGAATTTGAAGGTCAAGGAGTTTCTACGCCTTTCCTAAAATGTATCTCTTCCTTGCGTTTATTATGTTTTTGGTTTTTCCTATTTTTAAGATTTTTGTTGGTGATAATGTTGTCCTTGAGGTACACCCTCAAAATCAAGTCCTTGGCCTTGAGCCAAATGGTTCTTGGCTTGTAGCCAACTCGGGGTTCCCAGAACTTGATCTTGTTATTCGCAAGATCGAGTACCTGCAAGACAAGAATTATCTTTTCTCTTTTGCTCTTTTTTTTAATCTTTTAGTTAGTAAGAAATAAAATATAAATGAAAACAAGGTATGTTGCTATAAAAGAAAGAAATACTTAGCTTAGTATATGTATAGATATATAGTAAATACAGAATGTATATATATGTATATAGTTATATATTATATATAGGGGTGGAGGTAGAAGTGGAAATGGAATGTAGCATAGTGTTAAGTTGGTCCACGTCTAGCAAGATGCAACCAACAAGACGGAGTGCCGCGTGGAGTGTGGGGCGTATGTGTGGAGTGAGGGTGGAGTTGCTTGCTTTGTGCGGATATCGGGGAATATCAGCAACTGGTGCAAATATTCCCACGATATGATGCGCAGTGGATGGATGAGTGCACAGAAGTATGGGTGGTGTTTGCGAAGTGTATAGATGGATATGGGTAGGTGGATGTATATGTAAATATATATATATGTATATATTTAGTTGTATATGTATATAGATATGTATATATATATATATATATGTATATATATATTTATGTATATATGTGAATGGATATATATATATGTGTGTGTGTATGTGTGAGTGTATGAGGGTGTGTGTGAGTGTGTACCAGTGTGTGTGTGAGTGTACGAGTGTGTGTACAAGTGAGTGTGTGTGTAAGCTGGCGGAGGAGGGGAGCGTAGTAGATAAGCCGTCTGCCGAGCTACCCCATCGTCGATGTGCACAGATGCGCTTGCGTAGGAGAGAGAGCGTGCGCGGTGCGCTAGGGAGCACCTGTGCTTTCTTCGTGTGCAGGTGGGCATGGGCAAGCGCAGTGTAGGGCACTGCGTAATGCTGCGAACGGGTGAGGCACGGATGCCGACTACTGGCTGGAGCGGGTAGCACAGAGGAGAGAGAGTGCAAAGCCACCGGCTAAGTGAGAAACGAGCCAATGGCTATAGTGTCACGCTGAGAGGCATGAATAGTAGATACAGTGTCACGATGAGCGGGCGACCGGTAATGGTTGGTTCTGCGTGCGCGGGCGCACTGTGGAGCGCCTGCGCGTGCGAAAAAAGGCTGTGCATGTCCTATAGGAGCACGCGCGGCAGCCGGCGGAGTTGCAGGCAGGTGTGCGGTGCTGCTGGAGCTTCTGAGCTTGAGAGCTTGAAGCTCTGGCAATGGCAGAGAAGACGAACGGCAGTAAAAACAAACGACAAATCCACCACGCCCACCTGCTCACGAAAGAGCTGGGCGGTGGTGGAACTCACAGTGGTGGTGTGAGACCACTGTGGGTTTCCTCCTGCCCACGGTGTGCCTCTTCTCAGTGAGAAGAGATACTGTGTATGGAGAGGGAGAGGGGAGGAGGTTGGCCCAGGGTGACGATGATCTAAAGGTGTCTACAGGTGTATCAAAGTGCATGCCCGCACAAGGGAGAGAGCCAGGGGTTTTAAAGAGGACAAGGTATTCCATAGCCATGCTGCTGGCAGCACACATCCTGACATGCTGTTAGCAAGAGGAGAGGTGCGAAGAGGCATGCATGCCCCATGCCTTACAGCCACATGAGAGAGAGGAAAATTCAAAATAATAAAAATATGAAAAAGGGTGAAATTGCAATGCCGCACTTAATGAATATGTTAATTAATAGATGGTCAATTATTCACACTCTCCTCCCCTCTTTATAAATGCATGCAGGTGTCTATTTACAAATGCAATTACAGCTACATAAGATGCAATGGCAGTGCTAGGAAATAACACAAGATGGAATATTTACTAGTGTATTTTTGCTGTGCAAACAGTATCGAGGTAGGAGATGACCTGACCTATCCAGAAGGGCTAGTACAGATACTAGATAGAGCCATCAAGAACTTGAGGCAAAAGGAGGTGCCACTGGTGGAAGTCCTATGGAGAAGCTCGCGGCACGAGGAGGCGACGTGGGAGCCCGAGGTGGCGATGCAGGATTGGAACCCGGTGATTTTTGGCAATACGTAATCTCTGACCTACTTTGATCCTCTTTAAGTTTGTTATGCGCATGCTTTATTTCTTCTGCATCCTCGTTAACTCAAGTTTCGGGGGCGAAACTTCCTTTAAGTTTGTTATGTTGAAATGACCCTCTCCAAGGGCCATTTGGGCTTTCCCCTAAATTATAGGGGTCCTATCATAAATTTTACACCCCTACTCGCCTGTTTGACCCCGTACAAACAAACCTAAGAACCCAGGACTGATCTCACAATTTTCCCTCGCTTTTTCCCTATCTGGCAGGCCCTAAAACCCTACCCACAACCCTTTAAAAACCCCCCTCCTCGTTTTCCGCACCCCCCATTCTCCCATTTGCCTCCTGCGATGCCACCTTTCCCCACAGATTTTTCACCTACAGCGAGAGAGGGAGAGGAAGAGGGGAGTCTAAGAGGGAGAGGGAGGAAGGAGAGGAGGGTTGATGCTACAGCCGCATGGAGGGCGAGGCGTTGCTGCACAGCAGATGAGGTGGAGTCAGTAGCAAGGAGGTGCTGCGCACGTGGGTTGGGCACATTTCTTGCAGCCATCAGACATCCGCAAATGTCAAAAGACGACTGGGAGGTTCCACAGACGTCAACGGCGAGCTTCGGACGTCCGTGCGCACGCAAGACCCGAGGTGAGGTCTATCCAAGGCATCTATGTTGCGTACAGGCTTGAAGATCGCACTTGTGTGGGGAGGCGAGCTACGCAAGGGAGAAGGGTGTTGGGAAGTTGAGCACACTCGGCAATCGAGGTGCTTTTGGACGTCTGGAGGTGGTGTCAAACGTCCGGTTGCAACTCCAGATGGCTGCGAGAAGTGTCGGATGTCCAGCTGCACCCTCAGACGGCTGTGAGAGGTAGCAAACGACAGGAGGGGAAGCAGGAGCGTTAGGTAGGTTACTGTGCATGTTTAAGATGTCTGGGACTCACCCCAAACGTCTGATCTCAACGAGTGCATGCATCTACTGTAGGTAGGAGGCCGGTCTAGCCTGACCAACCTGCCTGGTCCAGTTCAGGTGAACCGATTCAGGGCCCAAATGGAGATGGAATCACGAAATCAAGGTATCGTCGGAAAGCTCGTAGGATTTACTATGTTTTAGAGTTGTTTCCACATTATTTTGAGCTTGTTTTACATACTGAAATGTCTAACAACGAGGTTGATGCTCTGTATGACCGTTAAATTAGTGTAGGCCTCCGGTCCGTAGTGCGCATGAGGCCTACAAAAGTGTTGGGATCCACCGTTTGTGCCCTTATATCACCCATACTGCTTGGTAGAGTGATCTTTCTCTACTACTTTGATTGATTTTGTTAAGTGAATGTTAAACTAGAGATCTTTGCCTGAAACCTAAGTCATGAAATGAACCCTATGATTGAGAATGATGTATGTTTACGTTCAGTACATGAACCTTCATTGACATAACTTAAATATGTATAATGATCATTTCCACATTATAAGAAAATGGTAACTCAAACGATGTAGTTAAAAGTTTTTACAATTATATTATGAATTGCCTATTTCCATGATTGAAACCTGAATGTGAATAGAGATACATGCAACTTGTTGGTGTGAGACGAGTGGTGCAACTCGAATAGGTTTTGTTAATATGGTGATATTGTCGTTGCAATTAGTATAGTGAGCTATCCTAAATTGAGTCTACACTAGTTTCACAAAATTTTTAACCTGGCCTACTTGATTTTATCTTGGTCGCTTTTGGGCCCAGGGTCGATCTCAGGGAGGCAGGAATTTGAAGGTCAAGGAGTTTCTACGCCTGTCCTAAAATAAATCTCTTCCTTGCATTTATTATGTTTTTGGTTTTTTCTATTTTTAAGATTTTTGTTGGTGATAATGTTGTCCTTGAGGTACACACTCAAAATCAAGTCCTTAGCCTTGAGCCAAATGGTTCTTGGCTTGTAGCCAACTCGGGGTTCCCAGAACTCGATCTTGTTATTCGCAAGATCGAGTACCTGCAAGACAAGAATTATCTTTTCTCTTTTACTCTTTTTTTTATCTTTTTAATAGCAAGAAATAAAAGATAAATGAAAACAAGGTAGGTTGCTAGAAAAGAAAGAAATACTTAGCTTAGTATATGCATAGATATATAGTAAATACAGAATGTATATATATGTATATAGTTATATATTATATATAGGGGTGGAGGTGGAAGTGGAAATGGAATGTAGCATGGTGTCAAGTTGGTCCACGTCTAGCAAGACGCAACCAACAAGATGGAGTGCCGCATGGAGTGTGGGGCGGATGTGTGGAGTGAGGGTGGAGTTGCTTGCTTTGCACGGATATCGGGGAATATCAGCAACTGGTGCAAATATTCCTGCGATATGATGCGTGGATGAGAGTGCATGAGAGTATGTGTATGATGGATATGGGTAAGTGGATGTATATGTAAGTATGTATATGTATATATATATATATATCTATAACTATATATGTATATATAGATGTATATGTATATAGATATATATATGTATATATTTGTTTATATATATATATATAAATATGTATATATATTTATGTAAGGATAAGAGTATGTGAGTATATATATATATGTATATATATATTTTTTTTAGAGTGCTTCAGGCTGGTGAGGCGCGGTGACAGGCTGGCACAGGTTGCGGATGACGAGAGAGAGCACCGCACCACCGGCTAAGTGAGAAACTTGCCAGTGGATACAGTGTCGCATAGACCGTGTGCTACAGTGCGCTACAGTGCGGCGTGGTCTGGCGATCGGTAGCGACCAGTTTTGCATGCGCGAGCATGCTGTGGAGCACCTGCACGTGCAGGAAGAGGTTGCACATGGTCTGCAGGCAAGCGCGCGGCGACCGGTTGGAGTTGCAAGCAGGCACGCGGCGAGCTGGAGCTTTAAAGCTTGAGAGATTGAAGCTCTGGCTAATAGCAGAGGAGACGAAATGCAGTGAAACAAAATGGGAAGCCACCATGCCCACCTACTCACGAAAGAGTTGGACGATGGTGGAACTCATAGTGGTGGTCTAAGACCTCTGTGGGTTTTCTCCTATGCACGGTGTGCCTCTTCTCAACTTGTGAGAAGAGGAACTGTGTATGGAGAGGGAGAGGAGAGGAGGTTGGCCAACGACTGACTGAGGGTGAGGGTGATTTGAAGGTCGATAATCCCCGCAACAAGGGAGAGAGCAAGGAGTTTTAAAGAGGAGAGGGCATGCCTCATGCCATGCTGCTAGTAGGCAGAGAGGTGCGCACACCCTGCCATGCTGTTGGCAGGAGGAGAGGCATAGAGAGGCGCGCACACCATGTCCTGCAGCCACACGAGAAAAAGGAAAATACAAAAAATAAAAAAAATGAAAAATGGTGATGTTGCAATGCCACACTTAATGAAAATGTTAATTAATAGAAGTGGATTGGATGGCCAATTATTCTCACTCTCCTCCCCTCTTTATAAATGCATGCAGGTGTATCTTTACTAATGCAATTACGGCTACATAAGATGCAATGGTAGTGCTAGGAAATAACACAAGATGGCATATTTACTGGTGTATTTTTGCTGTGCAAACAACGAGTACTATAAACAAACCCTATGGGGAACTAGAAAAGTAGCTAAATTGATGTGACATGGACACTCTGATGTATGATGGAACAATCTCGCCTATACAGGCATGACTGTTGGTTGGACTTGGGTATAGAAAGTGAGCTAGCCCTCGTATATGTGGTACCAAGGAGAGCTACTGTCACTTTTGTGTAGGGAGAGAGAAAGCCTCCCCTTGGGTTGGGACCCAGGATAGGAATGGCCTCCCTACACCAACTCCTGTTGGGCCTACTTGGCAAACCGGAATAGTCGAGCGAGGGTATGTAAACTGGTGAGGGGCGTGGCCCCCGTTCTGTTCTATGCTGTAAGTTAGAGTGAACCCACTAGCGGAAAGGATTGATTGCATGCCAGTGCGAGATAGCTACCCATGCATCTATCACACACGCTATAGTCACTGCTATGTCGTGACCGTGACCCTGGGGTGGTAGACCGAGTGTAGGACTACCACGGGGTACTCTCCCGGCCAGGAGTGTGCCATGTGTGCGTCCTACATCGCAGGAAAACTGCAATAAGATCGTTCCCATTGGGAACATGTGAATCAAGTGATGACATTGACCTTTACTAGAATGCCTAAATACTAGACAACTAGTGATTATGAATAGAACCAGGCGTTAACTGTATGAATAACTGAAACTACATAAATAGTTTACTGCTTTTAATAGTTAAATGCAGTAAATGTTCTTAAGTTTGCCACTCTACTCACCGTTTAGCTGACATCGGCTACTTATGTTCAGGTCAAGGAGGTGAGCAGCCAATACCATCGACTGCAGAGGGTGCTAGGCCTAGTCGAGCCCAGCCTTAGTCAGTTTTCAGCTTACTATCTCTGTGGTACTTTTCTTTCTTCATGTTGGAACTAGTAGCCTTGTTTTCTGCCATTCAATTTCAGTTGTGATGGCAATGTTCTGAACTCTATTTTTCTCCTGTGACATGATGTCTATTTCATATTACTATTCTTTTTTTTTCCACCTTTCATTGAATGCTTACCTACGGTACATGTGTGGAATGTTATATATAAATTTGGTCTATTTCTTGATGGACGACTGGGTCTTGGGATTAATAAAGGCACCCCGGCCCCGATTTTTAAGTGGAGCCGGGTTTGGGACGTAATAGTGAAGAACTAGAGGGCAAGTCATCTGAAAACGACGGGTTCGATGGAGTTTGTTGCAGCTTGTCCATGAGTGAAATAACTTGCTGAGTTTTGCTTTAGGTTCCTCGTGCTTTACCAAAGCTCCTTAAGAAGCTTGGAAGCTAGAGGCATGATGGAGGCCGTCGCCAGCGTCGGAGAAGACAGCGATAGCTGTTAACGGGCTATTGAGGGGTGTTAAACATGAGTTCACTGTAGTAAAGCCTCAATCACTCGATAATAGATACAATTTATAACTCAAAATCAAGAATTGAAGTTCGAGGTCGAACACAGGGAGCAAGTATTACAATTCATGCACTAAACTCAATTAAAATATAAATGAGCACAGGAAATCAAGCCAATAATGATATTCAATGAATAGCATTTACTCAAAACTGATCTTCAATGTAAAACATGAGTATATCAAGAGTTTGACAAGACAAAAAGATATCTATGACAAAACAATGGTGATTTAAATCACCAATTATTAGTTTAGACACATGTATACCAATTACTCAATGGTAGGAAATAAATGAACAATGGCCTGAATCAGTAATCCCATGCAAGATTAAGTGGCCAAAGTATCAAATGCTCAATCAGACGTCGGCTTTTTAGATCAGACAACTTAAACGTCATTGCTACAGTACACGCACAAGCCTTTCTTCTTCTCTTCACACAGCCTTCTCCTCTTCTTCTTTCTCTCACGCACAAGGGAAGCCAAGGCCTTCAGTGACTAAGTGTCGCACCGGCCCAACTATCAAAGAGCAAAAGCCCCCTTCCCCCTCTCTCTTTTTCTCTTCTTTCTCTTCTCAAACCCGACTATTCGGGTAACTGGATCCGAACCTAGGCTAGACCCACATGCTTGAACGGCAGGTGAGGCGTGCGTATGCTCGTGAGCGGGGACCCAACCCCCGGTGTTCTTGGGCAATCGAGTAGAGGCAGCAATTCAATTTATCTCATGCAAACACTTCTTCACTTTCCGATGTGGGACTAAGTGTCCCCTTGTTCTTCGCACGAAGCTACAAGTGATCCTCTTACTGAATTAGGGCAGCTGTAAGTGCTGAAGTCTTCAATTGGGTGCCTGGAAAGATAACTGGAGGTCGTCTGTGTCACCTAGGCGTGGTACTGAGGAAGAACATGGCACAAACAAGGCGGCCGAGGTCGAAGAAGTTGAGGGCGGCGGCGGAGCGGCGGTGGAGTCCCTGTAAAGTAAAATACGAGTGCTAAGCCCCAATTAGAAAGCTCAGGAGCACCGCCATAGTACGACGAAGGTGGCGGTGGTGATAGCGTGTTGTAAGAGGGCATGAAGTGAACAGATAGAGGCGAAGTAGGTGGTGTGAAGATGGGTTGTTCAGTGGGGCTTTTAGGTAGCGAATAGAGTGAAATAAGAGAGGGGTTTTGGTCGGAGGTGCATGGCGGAGGTTTTGGTAGTGGTGGCAAGGTGTTTGGAGGTATGTAGCATGCGGAAGACCTCATCAAAGAGTTGGCCAGAGATGGGAATGATGATGATAAACGGTTGTAGCATGGGTTGAAACAAAGGTTTAAAGGGATAAATAGGAAGTAGGGGAGGAGATAAACCTAATTAACCTAATCTAAATGGACAAAAGGGGAGGATCCGTGCTGGTTGTGTCAGGCCGGCGACGGAGAAGATGAAGTCCCCGATGGTGAAGGAGCGGCGAGGAAGACGAGATAGATGGCATCTGCCAGTATTGCAAGATGCAGAAGAAGACGAGGAAGGAGAATCCACCCGCAATTGTCTATGAGGGTGGATGAGGAAGGTAGTCAGAGAGCTCACCAAAGTTGGCGGAGAAGGAGGTCGAGGAGAAGGGAAGAGGGGGCATCCGGCCTCCAAACCAAGCTAAGGAGGTGAGGAATGCCATGGGCGTGCTTTTATAGGTGCTAGATGGTTGTTCCAAGCTTGGAATCTAAGCTTAAAACCATGGCAACTCGACAAAGAAGGAAACCCAAACCTTTGAAAGGTTTGCATGAGGTTTTGAGTAGGATTCCAAGCCAAAGATGCTGCTCAGATTGCAGGGAATTTTCTCGAGAATCTCCCTTCCTATTTTGGAAGAGATTCGTCAAGAAATCAGAGAGAAATCTCTGATTGAAGGTCGTCGGAGTAGGAGTTCCTCTACGATAATGGCAGAGGGACTAATTTGTGAAGATGAACACAAACTTAGGGACTTGTTCATAAATAATTCAAAAAGCTAGGGGTGTGTGTGTAAGAAAACGAGTAAAACTGGACTGGAATGCAAACTAGGTCAAGATGATCTCTGATTGAGCCCAAGTTTTTTTAGAAACCTAATTTGGACTCGAGGAATATGATGGTGAAGTTGGAGTTTAGTTTTGACCAATTTTTACTGGGTAATTTGGATAAAAACCCAAATTAGGGCAACTTTCTATTTGAGACTCTATTTTAGGTCAAAATAGGTTCTGATGGTCAAATCAAAAGTACCAAACCTTATAGAATATTTTTATATGATTTTTAGAAGGTTTAGGTGAATTTTATCCTGACCAGAACCTCTGTTATTTAAGCGGGTCTATTTTTAGGGTTTCAGATGTCCGTTAATTCTTGTAACGCGTGAAAACCCGTTCCTGTCTTCGTGGACCCTCTTATTATACTTTAGTGCACTTTTGACCTTTAATTAACCCCTGGGAAAAATCAAGGTTATTCTGCATTTATGATAGGATGGTAAAATTACAGTTTTAACCCTGATTTTATATTTAACTCTTAGAAAGGATATGCAGTGAGTTTTGGATCTTTGGTGGTTATGTAGGAGAATTTATCTATTGATTGTGACTAATTAAAGCTAAATGTGGCTGATGATGACGTTATCATCAATAGCAGCTATGAGGGGCTTGGTGAAGGTGGCTTCGAAACTCTCAATCGAGGGGTCAGGAGGCTTTGTATGAGGTCGAGGAACATGATGGCATGGCTGATTTGGCATGAGAAAGCCTGGAGGTGGCCTATGGAGGTGAAGAAGTCAGCGAGAAGTGGGTGTGTCCGGCGGGGGTGTCAGGTGGTCAAGGCCCCCAATTGCTTGAGGGCTTTTGTTCGCTCGATCATGGTGGAGCTTGTGGTGTGGTTGGCGGAGCAGGAAACGACATGGAATGGAGAGGAATGCTCGTCGAAGTTGATGCCGGAGTATGGCCGGAGAGGTGGCCAGACTTAAGGAAGATGAATCATGGGGGAGGCATTGTGGGTGTTACCAAACTCTAAAAGATCCTAAAATAAACTATAGAAGAGAGGGAGACGAGAGGGTACTTGAGAGACGAGGAGAAGGTCGGAGAAGCTCAACAGCATGGCCGTCAGACTTGGAGAAGAAGAAGAGAGTGACGAGGATATTGGAGCGACGACAAGGAGAAGGAACTGCTTCCTTTGTTGGGGAAAACGACGACGACGAGAGGAAGAGGAGCCCTCAACCAATTTCAGTGGAGGAGCGACGAAGGAAGAAGATTGAGAAGCTCCAAGGTCAGCGTTAATGGCAACACTCGAGGAGGAAGAAGGAGGGAAGTTACACTCGCCAAAACTCGACAAAATGCAATGGTGTGAGATAGGGAAGATTTGTAGCTTATTGGTGTGCTAGGAAAGGGGCGGCAGGTGTGCGAACCACCTCGCCGAAGTTCGCAGCTGGAGATTGCGGAGGTGGAAAGTGGAGGTGGTCCTAGCGGGGACCGATTTTCAAGAAAATTGAAAGTTAGAGAGTCTTTTGTAATTAAATCAAGAATTAAGGACCAAATTATAAAGTTGACCAAGATGAAGTTCAAATGAGTCCAATTTTTTATGGTAACCTAATTTGGACATGAGGAATTTAATGGTGACTTCAATTTTGGGTTTTGATGTTATTTTAATGATCAATTTACGTTTAGACCCAAAATGTACCAAATTCCCTCCTACAATTCTATTTTGGGTTGAAACAAGTTTCTATTGTCAAATTAACTAAGCCAAACCTTATAAAATATTTTAAAATAATTTTAATAGGTTTATATTACATTTATTTCCATCGAAACTATTTTAGTTGAAGTAGGGTCAAAATTAGTCAGTTTAATTAAGGATTAACACTCAATTTGAATGATCCTAAATTACTTAATATCAACCCACTTTTAGGACATTTAAGCTCAATTAACATTTGATTAATCATAATTTTTTTCTCTAGCTATTCTACATTTATAATTGTTCATAAAATTGCAAAATTAACCCCTTTTTTATTAATTTCTCTTTCTTCAGCTCTGATTGAGTTATACCTTTTTGATGTGTTAATTAAGTGAATCTAACCTTAGAACTTAGCCAAATTAGGTTAGATATAGAGAATAATAGCGATGCCATCAGATGTAGAGGAGGGTGTGTAAAGGGAGATCATGGTAGAGAAGGGAAGAAGAATAGGTAGAGGTAGACCTAGGTTTTCTAAGGTAGGAAGGGAGGATAGCAATGAAGGTGGAGATGGAGAAGGAGAGGGATGGCGTGGAGGAGAGAGATGGGGTGGAAGAAGATGAAGGTGGCATGGGGTGGTTGGAGGCTTAAATAAAGGGACTATAAAGAGTTGGTGTCACTTATGATGATTTGGCATGGCTAAGGTGGCAAGATGTTATTAGATAAATGAGGTGGAGAGGATGAGGTGACGTGTGGTGATTGCAAAAAAGGGGTTGGTGTGAGGTGATTGGGTGAGGAGGGAGGACATGGATCAATGTTGGCATGGATGATGGTGATGAGGGAAGGGTGGCGTGGAAATTAATGAAAGGCTAGGAAGTAGTGGTGGTTTGTTGGTAGAGGTGGTGCCACTTAAGGCTAGGGTTTGGGTTGTTGGTGGTGGTGTAGCAATTGAGTGAGGTTATTATGCTTAGGTGGTGTGATGTGAGTAAAGGGATGGGGAGGATGCAGATTGATGAAGTGGAAGGAGAAGGGTGGCGTTGACTATGATGTGTAGAGGATGATTTGGTTAGGATTTGGGCTTGGCATGGAGTTCATTAGTGGAATTAAGGTTAAATGGGCTTATTTGGTGGAGAGGAGGCTAGAGTTTAGTGGAATTAAGGATAGAGATAAGGTTTAGTGGCTCCATTTGTCAGTTTCCAGTAGTCACTTCTCCTTGGTTTGGCTTATCTTAGCTTATACACACTTATAAGAAAATAGACATTTTTTAATAGCTAGGCCTCAAAATACATTAACCCTAAAATGAACTAATGCCTAAAATGCCCTAATTCTAATGTAATTATACAATTATTTTTTTTGAAGAAGTACAATTATGCAATTATTACTACCTGACTAACATAAATTAAGCATGAAAGTGCTAATTATTCATGTATTCATCATACTCTCGTGCCTAAATTTTGCTAGTTCTCAAGCAAAATAATATGGAAAAATGGATTTGAGACACAAGAACCACTGATGGTAAAATACAATTGAATTTAAGCTAGTGTATTATTATTAATGAGGAATCAACCATCACCAATTAAAGGAAAATGTACATAAGATCTTAAAAACAAAGCATCAACAACACCAAAGTATCGACCAAAAATGCAAATCACCTTATCCTATCAAAACTCTCTCTTAGCCACAGTTTTGGGCCTCAAGGGTAACTTTTTATGGCTCGTCAATCCACCCAAGGTTTAAATAGAAACTTAAATTCTACATATCTTTTCATGTGGTGCTGACTTGGCAACTGGGCAACTCACTCTAGAAAATCAAATCTTCCTAGAAACATAAGACTATCCTTCACTTCACCTAAACCTTGTCTTCCGATTTGCCTTACTACAAAGTAGCCTTTTCCCTCCCTTTTTCTATCTCAAGGTCAACATAAGAGTGGACTCAATTTATATCTCTCCAGCTACACCTTCTGGTGTCTTTTTATTATTATTTCTGATTACATGACTCACTATTTTTTTTCTTTTGATATTTTTATTTTATTTTATTTTATTTTATTTTCTTCTTTCTCTTACTACTTTATTCCTTTATATATTTTTTACTTCTTTTTCACTTATTTTTCTAGGGTAGGTGGCTCTTCTGAATCTAGTTCATGAACATCTCTTAAATAAGAATTTGAAAAAAATCATAGTACAAAGCTAGGATCTAAACACCCTACATATGCGGAGCATACCCAATTGCGACATGACTGTCATAGCTCGTGAGGGTCTATGAGGTTAAGTTTGGTTATTAAATTAGACTCTCAGATCTCACACCTCTTAAAAAACTTAGCTTTCAATCACTAATTTCCCACAAGCCAAACAATGTGTAAGTGCAAAAGGTGAGATGCTTAGTTTTCAAAAGTACTCAAACCAGAGAGTGGAAAGAAAAGTCACATATTTATTAACTCAGTGGCTTAATACCTTAGCTAACGAGATTCCTCAAGGACTTGGAAAACAAATTTGCATCGTAGTAAACATCTAAGTAAATTAAGTCAAAAATGACCTGAAGAGTCTAGGTGAAAAGTCATTAATTATACTTTTGCAAAGGCTGGTAATTCTTGAATGCTAAGCATTGTCATCCTTTCCTAGCTCACAACTCTGAGAATACCGATTTTTTTAGAAAAAAATTTTTCTTTCTTCTTGTTTTGAGAAATACAAAAAATTGACACGAAAAATAGATATAGCCAAAATCAATAAAATTTAAGCATCCCTGCATGCCTATCTCAAACATTGTCCTTAATGTATGCTTGAAATAGTAAATAATTGAATAAGACAATAAGAGAAAAAAATAATACAACCTGATATTTCGACAAATCTATATAAGATTCTAACTCAGCCTATTCTAACCTAAGATGATATGTAGAAAATTGGTTAGTAAAATCAACATTGGGTTACCTCCCAACAAGCATTGAATCTAATGTCAACAGCTAGACAATGTTCACAATTGCAAATCAAGACTTACGGACACAGGTGTAAGCCCTAAGAATGAGGATAATAAAACAGGCTTACAGAAAGGGAAACTTAGAATATTGGCAAGCTGGTGATGAAGTGTTAAACTGAACATTTGCTAATCGAGAACAATTCTAGGAACTTCAAGGGCTACCAAGAGAGTTTTGAAGAATAATACTCTAATAGAGACATCCTCTCTAAAATCAAAATTTTGAGGATAATAAGGATCCTAAAGAATGATTGGGTTTCTCCAAAATTTGTGTGATATGAGCTCTACCTCCTAGTGGTGAGATCACCAATCCACACATGCCATTCAATCCTCATGTGAGTTGGTCAAATGATTGAATTTCAGAAATTGGCTCAACCAACTATCTTCTAGGGAAATTTGCTATTGGGTCATAATTAAATCCAAATTTGGTCTAGTCTGTTCAGAATCAATTTCTAACAAATTTTCTAATTCTTCAATATCTTCCCTAGTAGATTTTCTAAGTTCCTCAAATTCTAATTGCCTATCTATGGTGATTGAGTCAAACCTAGAATTTTCAACAGTAATCAATTTTCATCCACTTGACCTTTTTGATCATTATTGGTTAGGTCAAGTGAGCCACAATTTGATTTCTTGATTTCTATGGTAGCACCATCATCATCCATAACTAACTTAATTTAGCTAAATTCCAAGGTTAAATTCATTGAACTAATCATTAAAAGGGTATAATTAATTTTGGCCTGATTAAGAGAAACAAATGAAAATTGACTTAATTCTGCAATTTTAATGGGTATTTGCAAATGCAGATTAACTAAGGGATGAACTTGTACCTAATTAAAGGTCAAATGAACTCAAATTCCCAATAAGTAGGCTTGTATTGAATGATTTAGGGTTTCATTGAGAATTAAAGATTAATTCATGAATAAAAACCCTAATTACAGCCTCACTTAAATTAACAAAATTCTAATGAAAATAAATGTAACTTAAACCCTCTAAAAATCATTGAAACATTTTCCATAGGGTTTGAAATAATCAATTTTACAAAAAGAACCCAACTTAACCTAAAAATAGGAACTAAGGTTAATATTCAATACATTTTGGGTTAAATTGTAAATTGACCAATCAAACTTCATCAAAACCCAAAATTGAAGTCACCACTAGATTTCTTAGGCATAAATTTGATCACCCTAAAACGTTGAGACTTCCTGAACCCTAGCTTCCTTGATTTTGTAGAATAGTCGCTAACTTTTGAATTCCTTGCATTCTAGCCCAAAAATTCATGCATTAAGGTCTCTGAATGACGTCAGCCATCTTCTTTAGGCAACTCAAATAGAGAAGGTTCTTTTTCTCTATGTTTGAGCTTGCAGCACCTTTGATTGAGCAATTCATGATCAAATCCCACCAAAATTGGTGGGATTGATCCTCGAATTGAGACAAACTCAGCAAGCAGGATCTCGAGCCTTGTTATGGCAAGATTAGCCATCTTTTTTGGCTGCCAATTTGGGTTTGAAACCCAGCAATTTTTGCTACTCAGAACTCTTAATTTGATTCCAATATTTGCATGAATCACTTCTATTTAAACCCCAGACCATGCTTGTGCACAATTCGTGCTCAATTCAGCCATGAATCTTCTTCCTCCTCGCACCACCGCCATTGACGCACCTCGAAGCAACTTCAACACACCTCATCGCCCTCTGCCATGTATAATCGGTAGAGGGTTTCTTCTCCCCATCATCCTATGAAGCTCCAAGTAGAGTTTCGTGCCCTAATTCCTCCTCCTCTGCTCTGATTTTATCTCCTTCCTCATCGTCCTCTCTTTGTCAGGTAACTCCACGCCTTCTCTCCTTTAATTAGATTAGGACTTCTCTTCCCCATCTTGACAACTAGGTATCTAGAGCTTTATAGCTCCATTCATCGCCTCTAGCTCCTCCCTCTACCTCTGCCATTAACGACCACCACCACCTTCATCATCGTTCCACCTCCACCACTCCCATGGCCAATTAACCTGGGCAAAAGCTTCACTCACCTTCACCAAGCTTTTTCCCAAGTTAATTGGATCCCCCATTCACTCCATCATACGACTTTGCCTCTGCCATTAGAGCTCGAAGGAGCTTCTGCTCCAATGAGGTCAGACCACCTTTGAGCCCAATGAACTTAGGGCTTTTCTCTAGCATATTTTGTTAAAGCTTTTGACATATTTAATTAGGGTCGAAAGACCCATATTCATGCTTGTAGGTTTTCACCAGATTCAACATCTTCTCCGACGTCAGTATAATTATTCGATGATCGGATAGAGGAGCTCTCCTTGCCAGCATCCATGGACTACCCTCTAAAGCCCATCCCGATCATTGATTTGAGGATCCAATGGCCAAGCATCCGCAAGCATCTCTTGCAATGGTTGATGGAGAGTGCGAAGGAGGCGGAACTTTAGTCCTACCTCGTAGGGCAGCAGAGCATAGACTTGCTACTTTAGAAATCAATGCCCCTACCTATCGCTCAGAATCTGGGGGTCAGGTCCCCATTACACACACATGCATAAGCCCATGCATGGGCTGCTCTTAATTTGCTGAGGGGAATTTGGGAGGCTTGCTCAGGCAGGACCACTAGGCAGGTTTGGGCCCAATAAGAAAAGGGTTGATTTTAGAATAAAAACTTATGGGCTTCTAAACTTGTGAAGTGTTTGGGTGTCTCATGAACAAGCAATTTTTTGTTAAAATTATTACCTTTTTTGGCACTTATACAATTCAAGTTTGATAGTTTATTCTTTATAGTATACTTCATTTATATCAAACTTGCAAGATTAGAATAATGGTATTTATGCATTCATTTGCTCCTAGAGATGACCTCGAATTTTTTCAAATTTTGAGAAATATAAATTTAAGTGTTGTTGCGCTTTTGTCAACTATACTACAATGCATTTTCTTAAAACCTCGATAAGGCATTTCAACAATTTCCCAATCACATGATTTGTAGTTTGACTCCCAATGAGAATCATTTTAATGGTAGGCAATTCTTCAACTTTTGCTCAAAATATTCTTTAATCTTATGCATGTCCTCTTCACAATGTTTACCTTCATTAGGTTCAAACTTCTCTAGGGATGGAATCTTTTCTTTCCAATCTTCTATTTTGTAATACTAATTTAGTTCCCCTTCTATATCATTTAAATCAATGTAGGATTTTTCAATTTTAGTTTCCATCCAAAGGGAATTTTCATAATTTTTTGTCCTAAGTTCAAAATGATATTTTCATTTTCTACATCACCCTTTAGATTATGATCAAGGGACAATTCTTGTCGCTCAACCTCAGCAACCATTAAATCATCAAAATAAGTTCTCTCTAAAGGTTCAAATAAGTCATCTTTAACCTAATCTAACTATTCTCCAAGGCTCTAATTTGACTCTACCCCTGATTCCCTTGATTGGACCCCAAGTGTCTTATGTGATTCAATTTTAATTTCACATGGTTTCTCACCATTTGTCTTAGTTTTAGGGTTTCCTTCATTTTTCTTTAAGCTAGCCTCCTTCATCTTCTCTAGCTTGACCCTAAGTCATTGTTCTTCTTTTTTTAACCTAGCCATAAAAAGTTGGAACACTTTTGGATTGATGTTATTTATTGCCTTTTTGAGCTCCTCAAATGATTGAGACCCTAATCATTTTTGGCATGAATCATTTTGCAAATGTGGGTCCATAGTCAATTCTAAATTAAAGTTTAGCTCTACAAGTAGAGTTTCAAGGGCAAGTTTGGGACCTTGGGTGATTATGATGCAATCATTTTCTGGTTCCAAATCCTCCAAAGGCAGTAATCTACCATTTATTTTGCTCCAGAAAAGTTCAGGTTCAATAGGAAGCTCAAAAGCAACTTGATTATCTCTAGGTGAGCCCAAGAATTCAAATGAGTCTAATTTGCAATAAAGATTGGCATCACATCCATATTGTGGGTTTTGAAATTTATGTCAAGATGTGGACTCAGAAAATTCAGATTGAGACACCTATGGCTCATAGGAAGAAGCAACTTGACTCGACCAACTATGATTGTAGGAAGATGTAGTCTGATTAAAGCCATAGTTAAATGAGCCATATTTGGCTGGGTCAAAATTAGGGCCACTAGTCCAACCCAAATTTGATGGGTATGGGATAAAATGTTGAGGGTTAGACGATTTGTGATAAGGAAGCTCAAGACATCCTCCTTGATTGTAGGTCATGTTTGAGTAAAATGACCCATATTGAAAGTTATTAATACAAGGGTATGAGGTTTGATCTTGATATTGTGATCCCTATTTATAATCAAATTCCCTTACCCAACTTGATGTGGAATTATCCCAATTTGATGATTGACAATATCGATTCAAATTGAGATTGAAGTTATAGTCATTTTGAAGATAAGTGTGTGTTGGAAGATAAGAGTTGAAACCCATGTGTGCGGTAGAAGAATAATGGGATGAGTGGAGAGACAAATGAGAGAAATTGGTGCCCTAACTACAACATCAAGCACATAATCCTAGCCTTAAAATGTTTAACCCTATTAAACCTAAAGTCTCAAAAGATACAACCAAAATTGCAAGCAATTCCACCTCTTTTCCTAAAATCAACCCAACCTGCAGGTTGAATACAGGTGGGGTAGAGAGAGCATTTCCAAAGCTTTCACTAAGGTGCTAATTGGGAACCTTTTGCCTGCTTGAGTCGTTTGACTTTTGGACCTGCAACCTAAACACTAGATGTGATAATAGGAATCAAGGCAAACCACTTAACAACCCAAATCAAATCCTCAATTCTTAAAATTATCCAACCTTAAGGGCATGTCTAATTGATTTTAGGCTTGGGATTTTGTGCTCAAGAGATGATCAACATTGAGGGGGTGGTTTCCCTTAAAGATCAATTAAATGTAAAGTACAATGCAATACACAAGCAAACAAGGCCTTTAATTTTGACATTTGTAAGCTTTTAGGGCTTCACCTTGCTTAAATGGATTTTAGGGGTTACACTTGCCTCTTTTAGAGTTTCAAGAGAAGTTATTGTTGGTGATGTAATTTCCTTTAAACAATCAAAGTCTAATGCAAAGATATGCATGATATTTTCAAGAAAATTACTCACAAAAGATATTAAATCCTCTAAAGGTAGCTTTAACCCTAGGATGATTAGCTTCTAATCAAGTCCAAATTTTAGGCTGAGAGATTTTTTATTTTTTATTTTTTAGATATAAAGATTAAAAGAAAACCAACTAACTAACTGGATATGCAAATTTTTTAGACGTTGATGAATCGCACGTAATGTTATTTAATTAGGTGCTATTAGCTTCAAAAAAAGTATAGTGGAAGTGGTTAACTACAAGTGATCCTAGATAGATTTTTCAAATATATTTAACCTAGACTAAAGTACGTTTCAAGATTGTCACTTTTATGCCTAAGGTTGAACTCAGGGAGGCAGGCTTAAGGTTCTCGATTTCTACGAGGATCCTAGAAACAGGTCATTTCCTTTCACTTTTGGATTTTTCTGTGTTTTAAGATTTTGTTGTGATAACTTTGTCCTTGAGGCACTGTTTGATCGCGCTAAATCGATGTTTAAAAAGTGTTGCATTGCAGTATAGCCGAAATAGTGTTCAAACGAATAGAATTTTTATTACTCGAATAAGTTTTAAGGTCGAACACAGGGAGCTATATGGGATTTAGAAATCAAGATCACAATTCAAAATTAAAAGAGATTGCAATAATATCAGTAGCAATGTGCAAAAATATAGGAGTAAAATGGTGATTTAGATCACCAAATACTCTTACAATATCACTAAGTGATAGCGTGGGTTTGACCGGGTTGTGTTATATCGTTGTAGTAAAGCCGGTTGTTACCAACGTTTCATATAAAATTTTTTACTCGGAAAAATAAAAGAGTTCCCGAGGTCGAACTCAGGGAGCAAGTTGTATTCTAGAGATATACAAGTTCTATTACAAAAATAAAGAGAGAGAGAGAGAGATGAAAATTTGGCTTCTTCTTCTTTTCTTCTTTCTTCCTCTTTGTCTTTGGTTCTTCCTGTTCTTCTTCTTCTTCTTCTTCTTCTTCTTTTTCTTCTGCTTTCTTCAGATTTTCCCCTCGTGCTCTTCTTCTTCTGTTCTTCCTTGTTTCCTTTCTTTCTTTTTCGTCAGATCGTCTTCTTCTTTTCTTGCTTCTTGCTTCTCTTCATTCCTTCTTCTTCTTTGTCTTCACCTGCCTTGACCTCTCTTTTTCTTCTTTCGCGATGGCCGTTGCTCTTCCTTCTTCTTCAGCGGGTCTTCTTCTTCTTCTTTGGCCTGCACACTTCAGAGTTTATTCGTCAAGAGGCAAAAACCTACTCTACCCCCCTCCCCCGCGTATCTCTCTCTCTGAAATCACTCTTCGGAAGCTCTCCCAGAGCGCTACCGGGTAATCGGGTTCGGGTCAGGCCCGGGTCCAGGCCCACCGGCGTGCGTGGTGGGCGAGGAGTGCAGGTCAGTCTACTCGGGTCGGGCCAGGTCCGCGGAGCGTGGTCACGGACGAGGCCGAGTCGGGTCGGGTCGGGTGAGAGGGACCTCACCCCGTGGTAACTGAGGCAAACAGCATAAGGCAGTTTTTGCCTTTATGCGTCCGCGCGCCTTCGAGAGGTTCCGAGGTGGGACTAAATGTCCCACCCCAATTGAGCGCGCGTCGCGGATGGAGCAGTGGGCGATCGTGGCTTCCCGCGCGGCCTTCGCCCCGTCTGTGAACCAGGGACGTTTCGCGGAGAGTCCCTGCGCAACCTGGGAGTCAACCCTGGGCGAAGGCGTGCCTGCACCTGCAGGTGAAGCAGCTCTGCCTGCGTAGTAATGGCGACGGCGGGCGAGTCACCTGGTCACAGAAGAACAGCCTCTCGGCCAAATCAGACAGGCGGGGGACCTTCGCCGTGGCACGGCGAAGGTGGTCAGGGGGTCTGCAGGGGGCGAGATGGAGCTAACTGGTCGTCCTAGGTCAAACTGTGAGCGAGGGAGTGGGTGTGTTCGGTGGGTCTGCAGAGGGTGTTTGGTGGGAAGTGGAGGGGCGGAAGAGGATCAGGGTGAGGAGGCGGAGGTTCTGCGGTGGTCGGCGAGCCGTGTGGGTCGCTGAGGTGATGGGAGCGGCTCGCCGGAGGGTGGTCGGAGGCGGAGAGGATGAGGGTGAACAGGGTCGGTAGAGGGCTTAATTGACTAAATCGAAAGCGGGGAAAGAAAGAGGAGGAGAAGGGGAGTAAGTCTAACTTAACTGCAGGGACGAAGGGGGAGGAACAGGGCGACAGTCGTATCGACTGTCGCCGGAGAAGATGATGCTCAGAGAGAGGGGCGGCGGCGAGCGAGGGCTGGAGAGGCGCCAGCTGGGTGCGGCGTGGCGCGGGAAGAGCAGGGGAGGAAGTCTCTGCTGCTGGTAGTGCGGCAGAGCGAAGAGGTGGAGGGGGAGGAAGTCGCCGGAGCTGGTGAGCGTCTGCCGGAGAAAGAAGAGAAGAAAGCTGGGGGTTTTCTCCGTCAGATCCAGGCTGCCTTCGTCGGTGGAGCGGCGGGGGGTATTTATAGGGTTGAAGTAGGGAGGAAGGCGGTGGGAGACGACGTGTCTCCCTCGCCGGAGAATGGTCGGAATACGAACCCATACCGTCCGTGCGTTCGCACGGCCGGTATGGGGGGCTACAATGACCATGGGGGTGCTCCTGCGACTACTGACGACGCAGGGCACCCCCGGTACACTTGCCAGGTCCTCCACCTCACCCTGCGCGGCGCCATGCTCCGCGCAAGGTCGCCGGAGCATGGTGCTGGCAGGGTTTTGCAGGAGGGACCTGTTTGCAAAGAACGAAGGAGAGTTAGGGGCCAAAATGCGAGGGTTCAAAAGTTGAGGGCCAAAGAGTAAATATATGAGGACCAAAGTGTGAAGTCGGTCAAGGAGGTTTCTTCTTAGGCTCAAGTTTTTATACATGACTAATTAGGACCTAAGGAATCTGATGGTGAATTTTATTTTCATATTAAACCTTGTTTGACCGGTCAATTTGCGCAAAAACCCAAATTAAGTTATTAATTGGGCATGGTTCTCAATGTAGGTCAAAATGGGTTCTAAAGGCCAAATTGATGGTTCTAAACCCCAGAGATTATTTTTCTATGAATTTTAGAGGGTTTATTCTATTTTTACTTTGCCTCGAACCTTGTGAATTGAAGTGGGTTGTTTTAGGGTTATAGATTATCATTTGGTTCCTTGGAAGTGCTGTAGCCCTTGCTAGATCATCTCATCCCACTTTTATTCTTATTAAGCTGTTTTGACCTATGTTTGGGCCCTGAATTACCCTGTATGCAGATTATACTGGTAAAATTGCACTTTTACCCCTTATGACTTGTTTTCTTCTCAAACTCAGAATTCTCTGAGTTAAGCTTTTCCTTGAGATATGTAGGAGCTTTTATCCTTTGTATTGGGTCAAAATGAGCTAGTTATGGCTCATGATGAGGTTCTCATCATACCCCCATGCCTAGCTTTTGCTAGTCCCTTAGCAAAAAAAACTTAAGGTTTCAACCCTTGTTCTAGACCATGAAGTTTTCAATGGTTTTAGATAAGTGCCTTTTTATTTGAGCATAGATTAGGTTAGAATGCTGACCATAGGCCTAAAAGATACTCTAGTACCAATCAAGATCCAAATCTGTCTAGCCTTAGCCTCAGTCTTTTAGCAAAGGTTTTTAAGGCCCACAAGAACTAACCTAAGGTTTATTGGACTTCGTGGTTAAAGCACCCGTGCTTGAAATGATTTTAGCCCTGGCTCAGTTCGCAGTGCGTTTTGTAAGAGAGAGATAGAAAGTTTTTTCTGTTTGGAGAGTTTTCTCTCTCTTTTTCATTTTAGTTCTAGTCTAGGATTGGCTTTTCAACACGGTCTGTATCAGATTCCTTGCTCCCATCATCAATCCTCAAGGGTTCCTGGCGATCGATGCTTCGAGATAGCACCGCCCATGGCAGCCCCCGGAACCCTGGCTATTGAGATTTCGAGATAATCCCATCCATGGTATTCCGTGGCCGAATCCAGACCCTGGCAATTGACACTTCGAGATAATGCCATCCATGGAATCTGAACCAGCAGAGTGCTTACATGCCCCCCGTAGGATATGTAAATATCCTAAGAGACAAGCACCGAGGAGATGATATTTTGTTACGCATCTTCGAGGGGATTTCCCGCCTCTCCGCGCTGGGAACTCGTCCAAATCAACTTGTGTTGATCGGCCATTCCTATTCTAGGTGTTCTTTTCAGATTTTTGCGACGCTTCTGCGTGATTCTGATTTTTACGCTTACTGAACCAGGCTGTGTGTGAGGTTAGGGTGCTTAGGTTACTGAGTCCCGTAAACCAAAAATTAGTTAACGAGGCCGAATACTCCCTAAGCCTTAGACCTAATACTTCAGCTTTTCATTTTCCTCAACCTCTTGAGGAGTGTCCAGATTTTAATGGGTACTAAGAGTCTATTCAAGAATGCCTAAGGTTTGCATTCTTTACTAATCTTATTGTGCACTTTTCTTGAATGAGGTCTAGAACTTAGGTTAATTCCTTAGTTCCTTACTAATGACTATCACTTTTTCTCATAATTTTGTGCTCCTTTTTCATTTTGTTTCTTTTCTCCTTCACAAAATTTTCCTTCTCCTCTTTTCCTCTTATTCTTTTTCGAAAATTTTTTAATTTTTATGGTATTTTTGGCATATGTGAATTTTTTGTTTGAAACCTTTTCTTACGAGTTTTTGCACTTTCATACCCCCCCATGCCTAAGATTTGCAATGTCCTCATTGTAACCTAGGGGTTTTTATTCAACTAAGTTCATACATTAGGATAGCTGTTTTGATGAGTGAATGGGTCGGGGTGACTGTTGCGGACGATTTCTAATCTCAGATGCAAGCACCTGAGGTGGAGTCGGCTGTCCTAAAGTGTGAACTTCAAGTGCAAAAAGCTGTCAGAACAAGTTTCAGGTTTTCAAAGAGAATGACGGGCTGCCTCCCGTTGAGCGCTAAATTTGATGCCTTCAGCCAAGCGGGAAATGCGATGGAGAGGGGATGGTCAAATCAGCAGCGTTTTGTAAGACAAGCACCTTGATTAAGAGCCTGGTTGGTCCAACCAGGTGCTTGTTCAGATCAACAGGCTGATGATGCAGCCCAAACCCAATCAATCTAGTGGGTTGATAGATGTGGATAAAAAAGTGTGGAACCCACCATAAACTATGAGGCTCAGATTGATGTGGAAGTGTAAACGCAGGGTTTGGCTGTGCCGAATCAGCCTGGTCAGAGTAGGGACCCGTAGGATAATCAGTGGTTGATGCAGGAACCCTACAGGGGTGATCAGAGAATGATAGAGCATGGCATGTAGTCTGATCAATGTTCGAAACCCGATGTGGAAATGCAATCGGCTTGGTGAGAGGTGAATCTGAATAGAAATTGAGTCCGGTTGCAGGTTGAGGTTGGGAAGAGGTTTTGATCCGTTCTGTGTGTGCGGCTGAGGTGGCCATTGTGTACGAGGGCTCTTCTAGAGACGGATGATAGGTGGTTTCCTGTAGAGAGTCCGCTGGGTAACTATCAAATGCCGGAAGAGTGTCTGTAGGATGAAAGAAATCGGATTCGAGAAAAAATTTGGATTCTGGGTTACAATCACTCTTGGCATTTTCTGTTTTTGGTTCCTGAGGATCGAAAAGGAATGATTCTGTGTTATCAGTGATCTCGGGAATCAGGACCTCAGAGTCAGAGTCATGTGAACTGAGGTCGTGGATAGGCCTGGTGTGTTCAGGAAGGGGAATCTCTCCGCAATTATAGTCAGATCTGAAATTGTCGGAGAGTTGGCGAAAATGATCATGAATTCCACCACAGCACAAATCATCAGATGTGGAATCAGCAGCCTGACTGGGTTCTAGCCTATATGTCACTTCTGGGCTCAAAAAGATGTTCTGTTCAAGCTCTAAGCTGGTAGGATAGATCCCATTAAAACCTTGCTCATCCAACTCCTCAGTTTCTGTATCATAAATTGGCATGTTTTCTGAAAAATCAATCAGATTTCCTGAGGGTGTTGGAAAAGGACATTCATCAAATAAAGGCCCGGAATCATATTCTGTAAAAATTTGATCTTTCTCATAAGGGGCCTCATAATCTTCCCAATAAGTTTCAGATCTAGGTTCTAGGCTTAGGATGTGGGTAGAATTATTAGAACCTAAGTCTGAATAACCTTCGAGGGTTACCTTATCAAAACAAGGGGCGGAATTTATACCCTCCAGAGGTTCAATTCTAATCTTGTTATTGCAGGAGTCTTGGAGTTCTAAGCTTGGTGATTTACGGCCTAGGGTTGGCTCAGCATTGTGTTCTCCTGCAACTTCCCAACCTATTTTAATGCTATCTTCTATTTGGGTTGGAATTTTACAACCACTTTGTGCCTCAATCCCGAGATCTGGGAAACTGAATTGTTCCTTAATACTGTTCCAAGATGGTTCATCCTCTGTTTCTGGTTTATACGGGTATTTCTGGTTGATAATTTGTTCTACTGATTTCATCATTTCTACCCGTTTTATAAGGGCATCTTGGTGTTGTTCCCAAAGTACAGGATTTGTTAAGCATTGAAGGTATTCAGATTGGTGTAATTTTTCCATCTCAATGTATCCTGTCATGAGCATGTCTCGGGTTGATCCTTTTGAAATTCCAGTCAATAGAATTTGGGCACAGTTTATGATGAAGGATGTGGTTGTTGGGACATCAACCTGAATATCTCCTATTGGTGTTGAGGTTTTTTCTTCTTTTTCATAGAATTTTATGGCATCCTCGATCATTTTATCTTTCATAGATCTCCGATATTCAGGTTTCTTGAATGGTAGTCTTGCTAGGTAATTAGGCTGCATAATTGGATCAGGTGGTGGAATAGAATCAAAGTTTGAATCAAGATGGAAGAAGGGGATTTTGTTTAGAATCAGAGGAAAGAGGGGCTATGTGAATGATTTCTGCAAAAACAAAGGAGCCGAGGCTTAGCCTCGGGGAGAGTGAATTTCTATAGGAGGTTTCAAGGACCTCCTGAAAAATACTGAAGGGCTGGATGAGATAAGCAGGTGCTGGACCCAATCAAGACACCCAAAAATTGTTGGGTGACTATAGAGGTTCGGGGCAGATGGACCCCTTGATCAGAAAGATCGTCCACCTGAGAATTACCTGGGCAGCCAGAGAGGGAGAGTCCCGCGAAGACCCCTACACGGTAGAGCGTCCCCACGGGTTACAGGGTTTCCCCCACCCGACCTCTCTTGTCACTGCGGTTCCAGGTAGACCAGAATGGGGATCTTGACCTCTTAAGTCTACCAATTTTAAGATCAGGGTGCTTAAGGTTTCACTTGAACTTTAGTCTTTTTAAGTGCAAAGAGTGACCTAATTTAAGGTTGGTTGACCCAAGGGGTCAACTTTACCTATTGTTTTCTTTAAGAGCTTTTAGGTCCTGTCTTTTAGGGTTCAAGTGTTTAGAGAGAGCCAATTGTTTTAGGATTTTTCTTGTTAATTATTTTCAATCAATGGCTTGGGCACACCTCTTTAGGATTTCCTCAATTCTTGATTAAGGGGTGTGTCTCTACTGAAATCCTAATGTTTGACCTTATGTTGGCTCTACTTGGTCCATTTAACTCTTTGTTGGGCAATTAGGGCTCAAGCAAGAATGTGTTAGCCCTTAAATACCCTTAATAGTGTGCAGGAGTGATGAGTTGAAAACATGCAACTTTTTATGGTTACTAAGTATGGAAGACAGGTTAGCCCTATATTGCTTTGTTCTTTTCTTTTCTTTCTCTTTAGAGTGTAGGGGTTAATAGTGAGAGAAAAGATTTACCTGTCTTCGGAGTGGTTGTCGTGTGGTTGCTTGTCTTCTTGAGTTCCTGTAGCTGCACAAAAGAGAGGAGATTATCAGAAATTAAAAGATACAGGAATGTTTACCTCTAGAATAGCCGTTGCTCCCCGGCAGCGGCGCCAAAATGATAGCGTGGGTTTGACCGGGTTGTGTTATATCGTTGTAGTAAAGCCGGTTGTTACCAACGTTTCATATAAAATTTTTTACTCGGAAAAATAAAAGAGTTCCCGAGGTCGAACTCAGGGAGCAAGTTGTATTCTAGAGATATACAAGTTCTATTACAAAAATAAAGAGAGAGAGAGAGAGATGAAAATTTGGCTTCTTCTTCTTTTCTTCTTTCTTCCTCTTTGTCTTTGGTTCTTCCTGTTCTTCTTCTTCTTCTTCTTCTTCTTTTTCTTCTGCTTTCTTCAGATTTTCCCCTCGTGCTCTTCTTCTTCTGTTCTTCCTTGTTTCCTTTCTTTCTTTTTCGTCAGATCGTCTTCTTCTTTTCTTGCTTCTTGCTTCTCTTCATTCCTTCTTCTTCTTTGTCTTCACCTGCCTTGACCTCTCTTTTTCTTCTTTCGCGATGGCCGTTGCTCTTCCTTCTTCTTCAGCGGGTCTTCTTCTTCTTCTTTGGCCTGCACACTTCAGAGTTTATTCGTCAAGAGGCAAAAACCTACTCTACCCCCCTCCCCCGCGTATCTCTCTCTCTGAAATCACTCTTCGGAAGCTCTCCCAGAGCGCTACCGGGTAATCGGGTTCGGGTCAGGCCCGGGTCCAGGCCCACCGGCGTGCGTGGTGGGCGAGGAGTGCAGGTCAGTCTACTCGGGTCGGGCCAGGTCCGCGGAGCGTGGTCACGGACGAGGCCGAGTCGGGTCGGGTCGGGTGAGAGGGACCTCACCCCGTGGTAACTGAGGCAAACAGCATAAGGCAGTTTTTGCCTTTATGCGTCCGCGCGCCTTCGAGAGGTTCCGAGGTGGGACTAAATGTCCCACCCCAATTGAGCGCGCGTCGCGGATGGAGCAGTGGGCGATCGTGGCTTCCCGCGCGGCCTTCGCCCCGTCTGTGAACCAGGGACGTTTCGCGGAGAGTCCCTGCGCAACCTGGGAGTCAACCCTGGGCGAAGGCGTGCCTGCACCTGCAGGTGAAGCAGCTCTGCCTGCGCAGTAATGGCGACGGCGGGCGAGTCACCTGGTCACAGAAGAACAGCCTCTCGGCCAAATCAGACAGGCGGGGGACCTTCGCCGTGGCACGGCGAAGGTGGTCAGGGGGTCTGCAGGGGGCGAGATGGAGCTAACTGGTCGTCCTAGGTCAAACTGTGAGCGAGGGAGTGGGTGTGTTCGGTGGGTCTGCAGAGGGTGTTTGGTGGGAAGTGGAGGGGCGGAAGAGGATCAGGGTGAGGAGGCGGAGGTTCTGCGGTGGTCGGCGAGCCGTGTGGGTCGCTGAGGTGATGGGAGCGGCTCGCCGGAGGGTGGTCGGAGGCGGAGAGGATGAGGGTGAACAGGGTCGGTAGAGGGCTTAATTGACTAAATCGAAAGCGGGGAAAGAAAGAGGAGGAGAAGGGGAGTAAGTCTAACTTAACTGCAGGGACGAAGGGGGAGGAACAGGGCGACAGTCGTATCGACTGTCGCCGGAGAAGATGATGCTCAGAGAGAGGGGCGGCGGCGAGCGAGGGCTGGAGAGGCGCCAGCTGGGTGCGGCGTGGCGCGGGAAGAGCAGGAGAGGAAGTCTCTGCTGCTGGTAGTGCGGCAGAGCGAAGAGGTGGAGGGGGAGGAAGTCGCCGGAGCTGGTGAGCGTCTGCCGGAGAAAGAAGAGAAGAAAGCTGGGGGTTTTCTCCGTCAGATCCAGGCTGCCTTCGTCGGTGGAGCGGCGGGGGGTATTTATAGGGTTGAAGCAGGGAGGAAGGCGGAGGGAGACGACGTGTCTCCCTCGCCGGAGAATGGTCGGAATACGAACCCATACCGTCCGTGCGTTCGCACGGCCGGTATGGGGGGCTACAATGACCATGGGGGTGCTCCTGCGACTGCTGACGACGCAGGGCACCCCCGGTACACTTGCCAGGTCCTCCACCTCACCCTGCGCGGCGCCATGCTCCGCGCAAGGTCGCCGGAGCATGGTGCTGGCAGGGTTTTGCAGGAGGGACCTGTTTGCAAAGAACGAAGGAGAGTTAGGGGCCAAAATGCGAGGGTTCAAAAGTTGAGGGCCAAAGAGTAAATATATGAGGACCAAAGTGTGAAGTCGGTCAAGGAGGTTTCTTCTTAGGCTCAAGTTTTTATACATGACTAATTAGGACCTAAGGAATCTGATGGTGAATTTTATTTTCATATTAAACCTTGTTTGACCGGTCAATTTGCGCAAAAACCCAAATTAAGTTATTAATTGGGCATGGTTCTCAATGTAGGTCAAAATGGGTTCTAAAGGCCAAATTGATGGTTCTAAACCCCAGAGATTATTTTTCTATGAATTTTAGAGGGTTTATTCTATTTTTACTTTGCCTCGAACCTTGTGAATTGAAGTGGGTTGTTTTAGGGTTACAGATTATCATTTGGTTCCTTGGAAGTGCTGTAGCCCTTGCTAGATCATCTCATCCCACTTTTATTCTTATTAAGCTGTTTTGACCTATGTTTGGGCCCTGAATTACCCTGTATGCAGATTATACTGGTAAAATTGCACTTTTACCCCTTATGACTTGTTTTCTTCTCAAACTCAGAATTCTCTGAGTTAAGCTTTTCCTTGAGATATGTAGGAGCTTTTATCCTTTGTATTGGGTCAAAATGAGCTAGTTATGGCTCATGATGAGGTTCTCATCACTAAGGAACTCAATGTAAATGTATGCTAAGATCTGTTCTCTTCTTCTTTTCTTCTCTTCTTTTCTTTCTTTGCTTTCTCTGTCTTCTCCTTTCCTCAGACCTGCCTCTTTGGTTTTCTCAGCTACGACCTCTCCAAGCCTTCTTCTTCTTCCTCTACCTTTATTTCTCTTCTTCTTTGGCCCGTAGCTACTTTCTCCTCTTCTTCAGCTTCAAGCCTCCTCTTCTTCTTCTTTGGCTTTCCTCTGCCTTTAACCCTGCGAGCCTTCTCTTCTTCCTTCTCTTCTTCTTCTTCTGCCCTTAGCTGCTTCCTCTCAAAATTGGGGTAAGTGTCGGCCGAAGGTTCCTGTAGCAAAACCCTCCCCCTAACCGTGCAACTCTCCTCTCTTTTTCTCTCTTAGGATCAGCTCTCCCAAAGCCACAGGTATCCGGGTTATCAAGTCAGGCGCATACCCGGGTCCAAGCTCATCGACGTGCGGTGGTGAGCGAGGAGTGCTGGTCAGGTTAGGTGATGTAAACACATTTACACTACTTAAGATGTCTATTTATGCATGTTCTTAAGCATAGGATTGCATTACATGCTATAAATATTGCATAACATGCATCATCTTGCATTTAGAGTAGCTTGAATAAAATGGAGGTTAATTGTCTCCTTTTATGTGCTTGGACAGGGCAAACTTTTTATCGGGGCCTCAGATCGAAGATCCAATCATACAGATGTGATCAGGGCGACGATTGGAGTTCAACGACTCCAAGATCGCCCTAATCAGGCATCCGTAGCATCAGATAGTGATCGAAGAATCCTAGAAGATTAAGGGCCAGGATGGTGTAAATCTGCACTTCAAATGACAAATCCGACCACACGGATGAATTCGGATCGACGATCACAGCCTAACGCTGCAAAAATCAAGTCAATCCGACATCCGTGACACCATCTACAACATCCAGAAGATGGACGGCCAAGATGGTGCCACGTGGCGCCATCTCGGCCGCCCAAACGTCAGCATACAACCATTGAAGCCTCCGCATCTGCCCTCTCTTCGCCGTTGGATCTTGATCCAATTGCTGTGGACGGCTGCGCCTAAAAACGTCCGCTCGACCATCCGCGCCCCATAGCGCAGCGATCGCGAGGCGCTCCACGTTCACAAGATGCGGGTTCGAGCCGCAGTGAAGGGGCGAAGGGCGCGGGCATGCGTTGGATCATGATCGGGCGGCTCAGATCTTCCAATAGTGGCCACGCGCTATTTCACGCGAGGCGGGAATGCGCCATCACACGCATTGGGGCAGGCACGCAGCGAGTGGGGTAGGCACAATCACAACCGTCCGATCTCGCGATAGGACGGCTGTGGATGGATGAACGTGCGGCGGGCATTGAGAGTGAGCAGCTGAGGAGGCACGCGTGGGGAGCGCCCACTACGCCCACATTGGGGCTTTAGCAACGGTTTTATCCATCACTAAAGATCCCTTATTTAATGTTTTAAAGATGTAATGACTAATTTGCCCACACTCCTTGCAACTATAAAAGGAGACCCCCTCCACACGAAATTCTCATCCCTTCCTTCTCTTCCCTACCTCTCCAAAGCTCAAGAGAAGCTTGTCCCACACCCGGGATGCTCCTCGCGAGATAAAGTCCAAATTTTCGTACCCCTTCGGAAGTGGATCCCGCGACAACGACGATGTGCTACTCCGTTCCCGTTCTTCTGCTTCGTCCTCCTTCATCCTACTCCGTCCTCCTTCATCCAGATGTTGTCCCGTCCGGCTAGTCCTCCAAGCAATCGTCGAGGAGGATAACTTCTCTCTCCCATTCTTCTTTACAGCTTTTTTAGTGTAGAATTTTCTTGCTTTCTAGTGCAGCTGATTTCTCACTTTCTAGTGTAATTTTTATTTGGTTTGATTCTATAAACATTTTGAAAGATTGAATGCATGTTCTCTCTCTTTCTCTCTCTCTCTCTCTCTTCCTTTTAGTCTTATAGTTTCATTGTAATTATATCGCCTTGCTTTTTAAAAAAAAATTCTAAAAAAAATATAATTACGAATATAGATCAACGTAGCCTCCTTGTGTTCAACCCGGAATTCAAATTTCGGTATAAATTTTATTTGTTGAATATGAATTCTTCGCTTTCAAGCTACAACGACAAGGTTTTAAAACCAAACACGATAGCGTAGCAATTCGTGCGTTCAACATTTTGGCGCCGTTGCCGGGGAGGCAACGATTTTCGATCTTCTTTTCGCATTTCTTGCACTTTATTATTTTCTAATTTGCTTTCTCTTGTGTCTATTATTTTGAAAAGACCTCCATCAAGGAATCAACAAGCGGTAGACTGGAGTAAAGTGCAGTTGAAGACAACTGTAAGTGCTCCCATTTCTTCCCCCCTCCATAGATTTCATTCGCCACATTAAATCCAAATTCCAATTAACCTAGGTGTTTGCATAAATCCTAGGAATAGTTTGGTTGTTTGGATTTTCACTCACATTCATTCCACCCTCATTTATAAAAAAAAACAACAAAAAGATAATCTTGTGGGGTAATTTTCAACAAACACACAACACACACCGACATTCAAGGCACTTAATCAACTTGATTTGTTTCTACCCAACTGGGTTCTGATCTGTGGAACCGGTACACACAAAGCAACACATAAAAGAGTAGAAATCATTCTAAGTTAACCATCTTTGAGTGCCTAACTTAGTGGTGCAATTGAGGCCAATTGTTTGAGTTGTTTGGGCCGCACCACTCTATTTAAAACCAACTCATCAAGTAGCTCCTCTTTAGGGTTTTCAATCTAGGTCTATTCCAGGCACTCCACTTTCTTTCTGATTTTAAAGGAAAATAATCTTCACCCAAGTTTTACAACTTGGTTTGCCTAGAAACTTGATTGCAATCCACCTAATTTGAAACCCTAAAAGCTACTTAAGCAAGATTTGAACATTAAAATTCACGCATCATAATAATCTTGCTTGAAAACCCTGGTTGTGCACGTACTTACACAAATCTCAATCAATCATTAAGGGCACAACCCATTTTAAGGGCCCATCACATTCCATAAGCACCACAATCCTAGGCCTTAATAAAATTGAGTAGACGTTGGCCTTAAGGTCTGATTCGCTCTTCAGGGCCTAGTCTGAGATTGTTTTTGATTAACCTACTTGTACTAATTAATCTGATGTCTAGCTAGGGGAGTAGCGTCAAACGACCACGGCTGGGGGGTACACCAGGAACCGGAGGCAAAAGCCGAAGGAAGAACCTTCTCCCCAGTCCCTCCTTCTAACTGGTTGGATTAAACAGACGTAAGTAGAGTAAATCATTTACAGTCTTAAGGCGTGTTTTAGGAGTCAGTAGATCCTTAGGCTATCCCACTTAAGGATAGCCTTGTTTTGTTGTGCTGCAAGGTCCCTATCCCCAGTCCTTCCGACCTTCTCCTAGTTTATGCTGGGAAGACGGTCATTGAATCCCCGATTGGCAGGACCATTAGAACATTCTAAGAGGCGCAAGTTGGATTTTGGTCAATTTGATCCCATGGCCGAACAACAGCCTCCTCTGCTTGGAAATCCACAAGAAGAATTTCGAAGGCAGCTGGAACAAATGCAGAGAATGTAGGAATGATTCCAAAGAATGTAGGACGCTCAGCCCTTGAAGGATTTTTATGATCCTTCAAATTACGGGGAATGTCCCGGCGTCCAGATTCCAGCCGGTGACGTAGAAATCAAGCCTCAGGTGTTAAGCCTGATTAAACATTATCATGGGCTTGGCTCTAAAGATCCGTTTCAGCACTTGGAGGACTTGACCACTTTGGTCCAGACCACCAAGGCTCGAAACGTAAATGAGGAGCAAATGATCATGAGGCTCTTCCCCCACTCTCTTAGGGATAAGGCTGCGCATTGGTATGGGACAATAGGAAGACCAATTACAACTTGGAATGAGTTGAAATCAACCTTTCTGAAGAAATTCTTCCCAGTCGGACATATCAATTCTTTGAGACGGGCAATCACTACCTTTACCCAGCGGTCGGGGGAGCAGTTTCATGTGGCCTGGGAGCGATTCCAAGACTTATTGCAGAGGTATCTAGACCACGAGGTGCCAAAATGGCAACTCGTGTAGATCTTCTATCATGGGTTGACTGAGCAACTCAAAAATCATGTGGATGCTTCTTGCGGAGGCAATTTCCTCAATAAAGATGCAGATAGTGCACATGATTTATTTGAGAAAATGAGTGAGAATTCAATTAATCATGCCTCCATGGATACTTTTAACCGGTCCCAGCAACCCAGATCAAATGTCAATGAAGTCCATGACTCTCATTCATTTGATATGGAATTGATTTGTAACAAACTTGATAAGGTGGACTTGGTTGCTAAAAGAATGAAAGAGTGGATAGCTGGCAATTCTATGAACAATTCTCGATCCACTGAATCCCAAAATTCAGGATTCCATTCCTCACGAGCTCCTTCTAGACAAGAGTTCGTGAATCAACTCGATGAGGCTCAACCTGTGAGTCAGCATTTGTCGGAACCCCACGGGTTCCAAACTAGGGCCTTTGATCCCAGTTTTTCTGATCCTTCCCTTTCTTTCTCTCCATCCTCACCTTATGATGATGTCTGCACTATACAAGAGAATGTTAGATCCAACCCCTACTCAAATGCCTATAATCTAGGTTGGAGAAACCACCCTAACTTCTCTTGGAAAAATCTGGGGCAACAGACCCAATTCCGACCCGGCAATTATGCTCTGCAACGACCAATGGGTCAGGGTCAAGTATATACTCAGTTGCCTCCGAATCAGGTCAGTCAGCCAGCTTGGAATGCCCGTCAACCCGTAGGGCAGGTTGATTTGAACCGTCAAATGGTAGAGATGCAAGGATCCATCCTCCAGCTCATGCAGCAAATGAAAAACTCGCTGGACAACTTGCAATCCGGGCTCATTACTAACTCTCATCAACCTGGATCTCTACCATTCCAACCCTTACCCAACTCGGGAAATATTATGAATTCGGGCAATCAAGCCCAAGGGTACAGAAATCAGAGGGACCCACACGCACATGCTCAGGTGGTTGAGCAGGGTTCCTCGTCTTCTTCTTCTTCTGCAAATCAACAATTAATGATCAATCAAGCCCCTCCAATCTTTCTTAACCCTCCCTAAGACCCAAATTCTTATGCTTCTGCAAATTCTGTAACTTTGAGGAGTGGTAAGAAGACTCAAGATCCACAACCACACTATTCTGATCTTTTGAATCCTGAAGAACCTGAGGAGAGAGAGGAGAATTCTAGAGGAGAAATCAAGGCTCAGGAACCTGATTCCAAAGATCTGACTCATGTTCCTTTTCTTGAAGCCTTAACCAAATCAAAGAAGAAGAAGTCTGTTGATAGCAATGAGGAGCTTCTGAATCTATTTAAGAATGTTGAAATCAATATCCCACTCCTTGATATTATCAAGCACATACCGGCTTACGCAAGATTTTTAAAGGAATTATGTACGCAAAAGCGTAAGTCGAGAGAATCTATTCGGAGGAAGGTGGTACTCTCCGAGCAGGCTAGTTCTGTTATCTTGCACTACCTCCCTCAGAAAAAGAGAGATCCTGGTGCTCCTCTGATTTCTTGCATTATCAGAGATTACACATTTGATAGAGCACTTTTGGATCTGGGTGCATCCATCAACCTAATTCCGACTTCTCTCTACGAGAAGTTTGGGTTAGGTGAACTTCGGCCAACTTCAGTAACGCTACAGTTAGCGAACCATTCAGTCACAAACCCGCGATACGTTATTGAAGATGTTATAGTTAAGGTCAAGGATTTCTATTTTCCTGTAGATTTCCTTGTCCTTAACATGGATGTACCAGATAATCTAAGGAACATGCCCACCATTTTGGGGCTTCCGTTCCTGGCTACCGCAAAGCCCAACATTAATTGTGAAAGCGGTAGCATGGAAATCGCCTTTAGGGACCAACGAATGAAATTGGATATTTTTAAGGCGATCAACAAATTTGAGGATTGTGGATTGATTGAGGAACTTGATGAGGATAATGATAATATTGAAACTGTTTGACAGTTTCTTCAATCGTAAGTTCCTCTTTGGATGATGAATTTGACCTGCAACCCTCTATGGCTGACCTGACATCTTCGGAAGAGGTTATTGATTTTGTTCACTCACAACCTCTTCCTCTTGTTGAATTTTCAGCATCTACCCTACCATCAATCATCAACCCACCCCAGCTTGAATTGAAACAATTGCCCGAGAATTTGAAATATCAATTTTTAGGACCTCATAATACGTTCCCTGTGATTATCAGTGCTAAATTGACAAAGGAGCAAGAGATTAAATTGATCAAGGTCCTAAAGGAACATGAGGAAATTGGTTGGACCATTCATGACCTCAAGGGGATCGAGCCATCTTACTATAATCATAGAATATTTTTGGAAGATGGATCCCACCCTTCTCGCCAAATGCAAAGGAGATTGAATCCAAATATGAGAGAAGTGGTCAAAAAGGAAATCATCAAGTGGCTCGATGCAGGAATTATTTATCCAATCTCTGACAGTCCCTAGGTAAGTCCCGTTCAGATTGTTCCAAAGAAAGTCGGGATTACTGTTGTGACTAATGAGAGAGGAGAATCTGTCACAACTCGTTTAGCTTCCTCTTGGAGAGTTTGTATTAATTACAGGAAGCTAAGCACAACCACTAAAAAGGATCATTTTCCCCTGCCCTTCATTGATCAAATCTTGGAAAAATTAGCCGGGCAGAAGTACTTCTATTTTCTTGATGGCTACTCGGGATACAACCAAGTTCCTATCCATACCGAGGATCAGGGAAAAACTACTTTCACCTGTCCCTACGAAACCTTTGCTTTTCGTAGGATGCCTTTCGGGTTATGCAATGCACCTGCGACTTTTCAAAGGTGTAAGCTAGCCATATTTTCTAACATGGTCAGAGAGTTTATGGAAGTCTTCATGGATGATTTCTCTGTTTTCAGAGAATCATTTGACTCTTGTTTGGCTAATTTGGAAATGATTCTTAAGCGATGTATCAGGACACGACTGGTCCTTAGTTGGGAAAAGAGTCATTTCATGACCCAAGAGGGCATCGTTTTGGGTCATGTAATCTTTGAACGGGGAATTGAAGTGGACAAAGCTAAGGTTGATGCTATCGCTAAACTTCCTCCTCCCACATCTGTTAAACAAATCAGATCATTTCTTGGCCATGTGGGATTTTATCAAAGATTCATCAAGGATTTCTCGAAGGTTGCTTGTCCTTTGTGCAATCTTCTTGCCAAAGAAACACCGTTTGTTTTTGACGAATCATGCCGAAAGGCATTTGATTTCCTGAAAACGGCAGTCACCTGTGCTCCAATTTTGCAACCACCAATTTGGACAGCCCCTTTTGAGATCATGACCGACGCTTCTGATTATGCGGTCGGGGCTGTCCTGGGTCAGAAAATTGATCGAAAGTCCTCTGTCATCTACTACGCTAGTAAAACTCTGGATGAAGCCCAAAGAAATTACACTGTTACTGAAAAGGAATTACTAGTTGTAGTATTTGCTTTGAAAAAATTCAGGACTTATCTCTTAGGGTCTCATGTTATCGTTTATACCGACCACTCGACCTTGAGACATCTCTTGGCTAAAAAGGATGCTAAACCTCGGCTTATTCATTGGATTCTTCTTCTTCAAGAATTTGATCTTGAAATCAAGGATAAAATCGGGGTACAAAATGTGGTAGTGGATCATTTGTCGAGACTCTTAGGTGATTCTTCTTGTCCGGACATTCCAATTGCTGACACTTTTCCAGATGAAACTATTATTACAGTTTTAGGTGTCCACACCCCATGGTTTGCTGACATTGTTAACTATTTGGCCGTTGGTCAAATCCCCCAGGATTGGACCAAGCAACAGCAATATAGACTCAAATCTGAGGCCAAATACTACTTCTGGGAGGACCCTGAACTGTATCCCATCGGCTCTGATCAGATTATTCGCCGATGCATACTGGAGAATGAATTCAACTGTATACTCGAGTTCTGCCATGCATCTGGGTCTGGTGGACATTTCTCCAAGAAAAAGACGGCTGCAAAATCTTGCAATCTAGCTTCTATTGGCCGTCTTTATTCAAAGATGCCCAGGATTTTTCAAGGTCATGTTCTCGATGTCAGGCACTCGAGAGCATAACTAAGAGAGACATGATGCCCCTAAACCCTATTCTTCCTGTCAAAATTTTTGATGTTTGGGGCATCAATTTCATGGGACCCTTTATCCCTTCATTTAGACATCAGTACATTCTTGTTGCTATTGATTATGTGTCCAAATGGATTGAGGCGATTCCCACCCGAACCAATGACCACAAGGTGGTCATCAATTTTGTCAAGAAAAATATCCTCAGTAGGTTTGGGATTCCGAGGGCTATCATCAGTGATGGTGGCACTCATTTTACTAATGCCCAATTCCAGAATTTATTAGCCAAATACGGGGTTAATCACCAAATTTCCACACCTTACCATCCCCAGACGAATGAACAAGCTGAGATCTCCGATCGAGAGATCAAGAACATTCTGCAAAAAATGGTTAGGCCTGGTCGCAAGGATTGGACTCAAAAACTTGAGGACGCTCTTTGAGCCTACTGTACGGCGTATAAATGCCCATCGGCATGTCTCCATTCCATTTGGTGTATGGAAAGGCGTGCCATCTACCCGTAGAGATTGAACATAGGGCATTCTGGGCAATCAAACAATGCAATTTAGATCTGAATCTAGTTGGGAAGACCAGGAAACTCCAACTATCTGAGTTGGAGGAGCTTAGAAATGATGCTTATGAGAATGCCAAGATCTACAAGGCTCGGACCAAAGCTCTACATGATCAATTGATTTCCTGCAAGAACTTTGAGCCAAACCAGAAGGTCTGGTTATTTGATTCTAAACTTAAGCTCTTTCCTAGCAAACTTAGAACTAAATGGAATGGCCCATTCATAATTGATCAGATTTTTCCAAATGGTGCCATTCAGATTTTTGACCCAAAGACGGGTAACACATTTAAAGTCAACAGTCAACGTCTGAAGCCTGTTGTTGACCGTATTCTTCCAGAACTTGTCTCAGACTCAATTGCTCTAGCTATTCTGTGACTTCTTTGGCTGGACTTCGCCTAGCTGACAGCATTAAACTCAGCAATTGTACATATGACACAAAGGTGATACGAGCTTCATATTCAGGTGAGATCTTTCATATTCTACCCTTTCTTTCATGTCTCTTTTTCAATGAGGACATTGCATCAGCTAGGCATGGGGAGGTGGATTCATTTTTGAATTATTTGGTCAGCTTTGTGAAATTCATGTAAATTATTTTTCTATTCTTATTTATACAAAAAAAAATCAAAATTAGGAAAGATTAGTTGGACATTAGGACTTTTCAATCCTAAGAAATTTTACATTAGGATCTGAACACAAAGACCCTTCAGGTCTTTGGACTTAATTAGCCTGTGTATCCACTAAAATGTGGATTTGTCTTTCGAGTCCTCGCCATCGTAATTCTATTGTAATTGGAATAAATAAGTTTAGGTGATAAGTATACGACTTATCAACCCACCCTCTAATTTGAGGGAATTTCTGAGTTTTAGGCATCTACACACTTTCTTTGCACTGACTCATTGTTCGGCTATTCTAACGAAAATTGGGTAGCTAATGAACCTTCTAGGGTGATATGGCTGGCAAGTTATTGTGGATAACAGCCCATAGGTAGGTTGTCCAGAGCCCAGTCACTGGACCTTTCTCTTTTTACTGCCTTTAGGTAAATCTTAGACCAGAGATGCCACCTACTTAAAAAAAAAAAAAAGAATCAAAAGGAGAAAAGAAAAAAATAATAATAATAATAAGCCACACTTCCCCGCACGAGTATGGCTGGCAAGTTGTCGGTGGTAACAGTTCATCGACCGGTTGTCCAGAACCCAGCTCAGTAAATGCACTAAAAAAATTCCCAAAATACTTAGGAAGAAGTGGAGAAGTAGAATAAACCAGGGAGATATACACCAAATTCACCCTTGTGTTGACCCTATAAAAAAAATAAAAGTAGGGAGAAAGCTATCAGTTATAAAGATACACCTTTAAGCAGAATTCTTTTTAGGTCACCTAGAGGCGTAGAAATCCGAAGTCCATTTTAATTGCCGGTCAACGAGTCTATCACAATCACAATAAGATGCTTAAAACATAGGGTTCTCATCAAATCTTGGGTGAGTTGAATGGCCGTAGAAAGCCACTCTTAAACCCTAAAATTTGAAAATCCAAAAACATTAGAAAAGAGTAAAAAGAGAAAAAGAAATTTCTCTTTGAATAAGGAGAGGGTTTGAGGCGGTCTGTATTTTGGCAGATACTCGGGCACTGTTGTGTCTTTGAAAGTTCAAATCCTAAGTAGACAATTTCTTAATGATTGAAAATAACTCAGGCCCAAATAATCCAACCTAATTCTTTTATAAATAGCATATAATTTTTGCTAGGGACTAGCAAAAGATAGGCATGGGGGTATGATGTAAACACATTTACACTACTTAAGATGTCTATTTATGCATGTTCTTAAGCATAGGATTGCATTGCATGCTATAAATATTGCATAACATGCATCATCTTACATTTAGAGTAGCTTGAATAAAATGGAGGTTGATTATCTCATTTTATGTGCTTGGACAGGGCAAACTTTTTATTGGGGCCTCGGATCAAAGATCCAACCGTACGGATGTGATCAGGGCGACGATTGGAGTTCAACGACTCCAAGATCGCCCTAATCAGGCATCCGTAGCATCAGATAGTGACCGAGGAACCCTAGAAGATCAAGGGCCAGGATGGTGTAAATCTACACTTCAAATGACAAATCCGACCGCACGAATGAATTCGGATCGACGATCGCAGCCTAACGACGCAAAAATCGAGTCAATCCGACATTCGTGGCACCATCTACAACATCCAGAAGATGGACGGCCAAGATGGCGCCACGTGGCACCATCTCGGCTACCCAAACTCCCGTATGCAACCATTGAAGCCTCCGCATCCGCCCTCTCTCCACCGTTGGATCTCGATCCAACGGCTGTGGACAGCTGTGCCTAAAAACGTCTGCTTGACCATCCGCGCCCCGTAGTGCAGCGGTCGCGAGGCGCTCCGCATTCACAAGACACAGGTTCGAGCCGCAGCGAAGGGGCGAAGGGCGCGGGCATGCGTTGGATCTTGATCGGGCGACTCAGATCTTCCAATAGCGGCCACGCGCTATTTCACGCGAGGCGGGAATGCGCAATTGCACGCGCTGGGGCGGGCGCGCAGTTAGTGGGGTAGGCACAATCACAGCCGTCCGATCTCGCGATCAAACGTCTGTGGATGGATGAACGTGCAGCGGGTGTTGAGAGTGAGCAACTAAGGAGGCGCACGTGGGGAGCGCCCACTACGCCCACGTTGGGGCTTTAGCGACGGTTTTATCCGTCACTAAAGACCCCTTATTTAATGTTTTAAAGATGTAATGACTAATTTGCCCCCACTCCTTACAACTATAAAAGGAGACCCCCTCCACACGAAATTCTCATCCATTCCTTCTCTTCTCTACCTCTCCAAAGCTCAAGAGAAGCTTGTCCCACACCCAGGATGCTCCTCGCGAGATGAAGTCCAAATTTTCGTTCCCCTTCGAAAGTGGATCCCGCGACAACGACGGCGTGCTGCTCCGTTCCCGTTCTTCTACTTCGTCCTCCTTCATCTTGCTCCGTCCTCCTTCGTCCAGACATCGTTTCATCCGGCTCGTCCTCCAAGCAATCGTCGAGGACGATAACTTCTCTCTCCCATTGTTCTTTACAGCTTTTCTAGTGTAGAATTTTCCTGCTTTCTAGTGTAGCTGATTTCCCGCTTTCTAGTGTAATTTTTATTTGGTTTGATTGTATAAACATTTTGAAAGATTGAATGCATGTTCTCTCTCTCTCTCTCTCTCTCTCTCTCTTCTTTTTAGTCTTATAGCTTCATTGTAATTATATCACCTCGCTTTTCAAAAAAAAAAATTCTAAAAAAAATATAATTGCGAATATAGATCAACGTAGCCTCCCTGTGTTCGACCCAGAATTCAAATTTCGGTATAAATTTTATTTGTTGAACACGAATTCTTCACTTTCAAGCTATAACGACAAGGTTTTAAAACTAAACACGATAGCGTAGCAATTCATGCGTTCAACATTAGGTCAGGCCAGGTCTACGGGGCGTGTCGCGGATGAGGCCGGGTGAGCTGGTGAGAGGGACCTCATCTGTGGATTTGAGGCAAACAGCTACTATCAGTTTTTCAATTTATGCAGGTGCGTGGCTTCAATAGCTTCCGATGTGGGACTATCTGAGCACCCTTCCTTCACACGTCCGCAGTAGGGAGTGTCCTTCCAATTGCAGCAAGATGCGAGGCTCACGTCTTCAATTGAGGGCCTAGGCTTGTGACGAGGCTCTTCCGTGCAACCTAGGAAAAAGACCTAGGACAGCGGCACCTGGGGCAAACCTGCAAGCAAGCTCGAAGCTTGCTCGTTAATGGCGGATGGGGCGTACACCTGAAATTAGTCAAACAGCCTCTCGGCCATGTCAGAGCACTCAGGGAGTATCGTCAGAGCATGGAGAATGTGATGGGGGTGGTGGCATGGCGTGATAGTGGCCTTGAGTGCGTGGCTAGGTCAAACAGTGTGCGTGTGAGTGGGTGTGTTTGGGGCTGCGTGCGAGTGAGTGGTGAGGTGAATGAAGAGAGGGGAAATGATCAGTGAAGTTTGACGAAGGTTTTGCGATGGTCGACGAGGGTTTTGGTGGGCTGTGGAGGTGGGATGACCTCGCTGGAGGGGGTGGCCAGAGATGGAGGAGATGGAGGTGCGAAGGGGCGTCAGTGGTCGGTTTTAGAAAGTAAAGAGCGGAGAAGAAAGTAGAAGTGACAGGGGACTTAGCTAGGAGGTTGATGGACGAAGGGGGGTAGCAATGGCATCCGGTCTGGTGTAGCCAACGCCAGAGACAAAGGCAGCTTCAGTGAGGTAGGAACGGCGGGGACGAAGGGGAACGAGTGTCTGCTGGTACGGCGAGACGCGGACAGAGATGAGGAAGAGGAATCCACCGCAGGTATGGTGAACAGATGAAGAGAAAGAGCATAGGGGATCGCCGGATGTCGAGGAGACTTTGGCAGTGAGAGAGAAAGGAATTTGAGAGAATTCATGGCTTATTTCGAGCGTGGAGCATTCGGGAGGATCTGGGCTTCTTTAAATAAGGATCTGAGGGGCGGTTAGGGCTTGGGAAGCAAGCTTCCCAAGCTTGGAAGGTTGCCGGATTTAGGAGCTTTCAAGAGGCCCAAATCTCTCATTCATTCGCATGAGAGATTGGGAGGGAATCAGAGCACATGGATGGGTTCATACTGGAGATAATTTCTCAGAGAATCTCCCTTCCAATTTTGGAAGAGATTTTCCAAGCAATTAAGGAGAAATCTCTTGTTAAAGGTCATCGGAGTAGGTTTCCTCCGCGATAATGGTGGAGGGACCTAATTGTCAAGAAGAAGAAGTTATGGGGTTGTATGCAAGGGTTTTTGAAAGTTGGGGGTATAAATGTAATCAGACAGGACCTTTTTGCAAATAAGGTCAAGACAAGTTCATCTTAGGCCCAAATTTTGGTACAAACCTAATTTGGACCTAAGGAATCCAATGGTGAAGTTGGATTTTGGTTTTTACTACGTTTAACTAGGTAATTTATGCAAAAACCTAAATTAGGGCAAATATCTATCTGAGACTCCATTTTAGGTGAAGATGGGATCTAATGGCCAATTTGAAGGTACTAAACCCTAGAGAATATTTTTCTATGATTTTTAGAGGGTTTAAGTGAATTTTATCCTGATCAGAGCCTTAGTTAATTAAGTGGGTCTATTTTTAGGATTTCAAAAGTCATTTAATTCTCAGAACACTCATAAATCATTTTCTGTCTAATCTAACCCACTTGTTATCTTATTAAGACCATTTGACCTTTATTCAGCCCTTGAGAAAACCCATGGTTATACTGCATTCATGATAAGCTGGTAAAATTACAGTTTTAACCCTAGTTTCTTGTGTTTCTCTCAGAATGATTATGCAATGAATTATGACCTTCAATTGGTTATGTAGGAGCATTTATTGACTTCATTGGGTCAAAATGAGCTAGTTAGGGCTCATTATGGTGTTCCCATCAGGCACACCCTGAAAATGTTCAATTCTTGGCAAATTGCCAACTTGATTCAGAAATGCTCGCTATATACGAGGGTGGAGACCTGAAGATCAAGAGTTGTCTTTTCTCTTTTACCATTTTTTTGGGTATTTTCTTAATTATCAAATAAAGGAAAATACTTGACACAAAATAAAAATTGTTGAATTAAAATAAATTGAAATACTTAGATTATTTATATAAATATAGCTATATAATATAGTAGTGGAGAAATTGAATACGTGATTCAATTTTATGTAACATGGTGGTTAGTTCAACCAACATCTAGAGAGACAAGATCAAAACTAATAATGCGCCACATGCAGGGTGTGGAACGAATGTGTGTGCATGTGGTATGCAGGCTTGATGTGCGTGAATAATCACGTGTGTGTGTAACTTGTGCACACACGCGATTTAATTCGCAGTAAATGGATAAGGTGCTCGTGATTTATGACTATGTAAATGTGAGAACGGGGGGAATTATGGCTGTGAGTGTGAATTTGTGTGTGTTTTAATGTGAGTGTCCATGTGTTAGTGTCTATAAATTGAGTGAGGCACGCGAGTGAGGTGAGTGTCTGTGCATGGGTTGAGTGAGTGAGGCATGCATGGGTGCGTGAGGGTAAGGTGCTTAGTAAGTGGTGAGGCGTGGGGGTGTGTGTATGTGAAATCGACTGGTGCGGGTGAAGGGAGGATGCACTAATGTTGGTGACTGCTAACTGAGGAACGAGCCAGTCACCAATCATGCTAAACGGTGGCACAGGGGTGGTGCGAGGTGAGTGCAAGCGGCTAACTAAGAAGGGGTCAGCCGGTTGTAGAGAGTGTGTGTGTGTGTGTGGCAAGGTGGTGTGTTCATCCTTATCACTAGATAACTGAGAACCAAACTAGTGACGAGGGGAAAATGAATCGCGATTGGGAACCTGTAGTAGGACAGAGCAAAGAAAATAAGGAGCTTGTAAACTACGTTAATAGCAAGGAAAACACAATGAAAATAGCAAAATAAAGATAGAATCCACCACGTCTACCTGCTCACTAAGGAGCTAGACGATGGTGGAGCTCACTGTGGTGGTTGTGACCACAGGGAGATTTTCCCAATTACCAGTGAGGGCTCTCAACTGGTGAGAGGTTACTGGGTTTGGGAGGAAGAGAGGGAGAAAAGAGAGGTGGTCGACATCTATGAGGTGTGTGTGCTATAAGGGTGTGTATAAGTGAAGGTAGTGGGTGTCGACCCCTAGTCATGGGAGCCAGGTGATGGATTTAAATTCTCAACACAGTTAATTAAGTTATTTAGGCTTAATTAAAAGTAAGAGAAAGTAACTTAGGTTAACTTGATTTAATGTCGGTTGTGTAGTATAGGGTCAAGCTAACCTAACATTTTAGATTTTAATTTTTTTTTTTTAACTGCTTGAGTCCAGGTCGGTCACTGGGAGGCATAGCTTATCTTAATTCACCATTATATCCTAAAATAAATTACTAATTACTTAATCAATTAGAATTATATTTAGATTACTTTAAGAATATGAATCTTGCACAAAGGATATTTACTTAAAAGCATGTAAAATTCCATGAGGAAAAACATATTTACACATGTGATTTGTTATTAAAAAAGCAAGTAAACATGTTTATTACACTAATTTCAACTTATTTACAAAAGATTAAGGTAAGAAATAGAGATTCAAATGAATACAAGTGCCTTATTACATCAATTAAGCTCAAAAAATATATTATTGAAGTAAAAAATAAAAATAAAATCAGACATCTTAAAAGTAAACAATACATTATTAGACGTCTAAAACTCTTTAATTTCCATTTTTTTCTTCTTTTTTTTTTGAAACAGTGAGGATTGCTATCGTGAGCCGATAGCAATCCGGAGGGAAGTATATTTTGTATCAAACAAAATATTACAAAAAAGATCCCCAACTGTGTATGAGGGACCAGCATTCATTTACAATGTTCTCACATCTAATCGGTCTCTCCTGAAAAAATTTATCATTACGCGCCCTCCACACACACCACAAAATGGCAGCCATACCCCCATATGGCCGTCTAGGAGCAATGAACCTCTGCCATAGGGAATCCCAGGTGGGAAGAGGTTCTAAGCAAATCATCCTCCAAATCTTGTCGGTGACCAGGCAAGCGGAGAAAATATGTGATGTACTGTCAGAGTGTAGCCCACAGAGATGGCAAGCATTCAAAGTAGTCCCCATTCTTCTGTGTCTAAGATCACTAGTGATCAGGCCTTCCCGTCTGCAAAGCCACAAGAATATTTGAACCTTCAAGGGGATTTTCAATAACCAAATTTTCCTGTCAATAGGATCATTCTCCACCTCAATGTTAGACCTGATGACCTTCTCATACGCCTGCTGCACTAAAAATACACCCTTCTAGACATAAGTATCAGCCACATTCACCCTAAGACGCACCTGCTGTAGAGCAGCCATCAGGTTTTGCCTATCCTCCCATAATCGAGTGCCTGATCTGCAGTGTTCCAGCCCTTCTAGCTGCCAACAGCCCTTTGCAGTAGACCACAAGCAGCTGACTTTAGCCTCCTTATCTGCAGTAGTAGCATAAGCCCTCGGATACACCTCTTTCAGAACCCCCAGACCAGACCACTGCTCATTCCACAAACTAAAATCCCTTCCATCTCCGAGCCTAGGCTGCAATAGGTGCCAGTAATTGCTGATTGCACTGATAACTGATCGCCAAAAGGGGGAAGGTTTTATCGGTTGTAGCCTCTACAGAATGCTATTTGATCCACCATAACTGTCCCTGATCAGATCTGCCATCAAATCCTCCTTGCAGTCCAGAATCTTGATGGCCCATTTAATCAGTAAGGCCTCATTGAACTCCTTGAGCGCCTTAATCCCCAAACCACCAATCTCCTTTGGCCTGCAGATTTTATTCCATCTGATGGGCTGCATAAAGTTGCCCTCATGGCCAGCTCCTTTCCAAAAGAATCTTTTCCTCATAACATCCAATCGCTTCCAAATAGACTTTGGGTCCTTGAAAATGCTAAAATAAAAGACCGGGATGGATGTAATGACTGAGTTAAGAAGGATTAATCTCCCATCCTTAGACAAAAACTTACTACTCCATCCTTTTAGCTTACTAGAGACCTTATCAAACAGGATATTCCAATCAGATTTCTTCAGTTTTGCAGCCCTCAATGGCAGTCCTAAGTACCTCATTGGAAGTTTAGCTCGAGGTGATCCCAATGTATTCTCCAAATCTATCTGCTCCTGTTCATTCATGCCAAAACATATCAAGATAGACTTTTCCTTATTCAATTTTAGGCCTGAAATATCCCCAAAGATCTTTACCAATAACCCCAGAGCATGTGCCGCAGGCTTGGACCCTTCCACAAAGAATACTGTGTCATCTGCATATTGCAAAATGGGGGCCAGATTTCTCCTGTTGGATAGTGAATACCCTCTGATTAGACCCACGTCTTCCAATCTGCATGCATACCTTGCAAGCCCATCCATCGCAAAGTTAAAGACCAAAGGGGCTAAAGGACATCCTTGTCTAACCCCACGCTGAGGTTGAATCCAAATACCACAAGGCTTCCCATTGATCAGTGGAGAAAAGGAAGCAATTGTGATACAACGTTTCATCCATTGGATCCATAAAGGAGGAAAGCCTCTCCTTTTAAAAACCTCCCAGAGATACGGCCAAGAGATCGAATCATAAGCCTTTTGGAAATCAACTTTCCACATGAATGCCTTGCACTTCCTTCTGTGCCATCCACTCACCATTTCCTGAGCCAAAATGAAGGATTCTTGGAGTGATCTACTAGACAGAAATGCAGCTTGCACTGGGTGGATCAGACTTTGCAGAACTGTTCTCAACCGATTAGCCAAAATCTTGCTGATGACAAGGTAGATGGAATTTGAAAGGGAGATCAGCCTAAAGTCTGAGAACTTCTCTGCTCCCATTGACTTAGGCAACAAAAAAAGATATGACTTGTTGATCCCTTCAAACCCAGCATTTCCCTTCTCAAATTCTCTAATGACATCCATCACTTCTTTGCCCACCACATTCCACATCTCTCTGTCGAAGAAGACTTGTATCCCATCAAGGCCTGGGGAACCTTCCATATTGAGCTCTTTAATTGCCTGCAGGGTCTCATGTTCAGTGATGGTTGCAATCAGCTGAGAGGCCTGTTCACTTGTCACACTAGGAGCATCACTTCCTACCATTCTCCATTTCCCCCTCTTAACTGCCCGAGAAGCATCTCTATAATATTTGATGGCTTCTGATCTTATCTCCTGAATGGAGGAGATCCTATGTCCATCTCTAACAATAGAAGATACAAAATTAGCATGCCTCCGAGAGCTAGCCACAAGATGGAAGAATTTCGTGTTGGCATCTCCATCCTTAAGCCATAATTTCCTTGATCTCTCCCTCCAATCAATTTCTTGTTTAAGATCTTCATCCAGTATCACACCCTACCACACCTTCCTCTCTGCAAGTTCTTCCTCAGATAAAGGGCAAGCTACTTCCTTAGAGTCCAGCTCCTGAATGTTACTCAGAGCCTCCATCCTCCTTTGCTGCCTTGTCATGTTAACAGTAATTCCATACTCTTTTAAGACAGTGCACAATTCAATCAACTTGGCTTCCAATCTGATAGTAGCAGAGCCCTCCACCTTTTTAGCTTGCCACCATGAACTGACCATCTGATAGAAGCCCAGTTCATTCGGCCATGATCTTCTAAGCTTGAAGTAGGAGCCAACTTGGGTTTCTTCCCCACTGTCCCACACCAAAGGGGTGTGATCAGAGAAAGGTCGGTCCAATCCACTAACAGTCGACAGCTGAAATCTTTCAAGAATGTTCACATTCCCAAAGAATCTGTCTAGTTTGGATGCCAGCCCATTTCCATTGCACCATGTAAATTCCACACCAAAAGATGGATACTCACTCAGTTGAAGAGATTGAGCCACCATCTGGAAGCCAATAGTTGAGCTGTCTATGCCACCATTAGGCCTGTCTGCCCCTGTTAGCACACAGTTGAAGTCACCACCAGTCAACAATGCTCCCCCCTACACCAGCTCAGCCGCAGCAGCCCATTCCTCCCACAGCTCCTGCCTAGCAGACACAACACAGGGGCCATATACCCCAGTAACCCAGATACACTCATGCCCCTGGTGAATTTGGAATTTGTAAGTCAACATGTGCTTGGCTTTGTGAACTTCTAAACATTGAGCCCACACCTTCCTCCACCAGATAGCAATACCCCCCGATCTCCCTTGTGCATCAATCTTCACACATTCATTCATCCCTGAAGCTAGTAGGTCACACCAAAGCTTATCAGAGTTGCTCTCAATGTGCGTCTCTTGAATGATCGCACATTCAATCCCCCATTCTCTCAAATATCTCATCAGAGAGGCCCTCCGGCTTTTGTCGCGCAACCCACTCACGTTCCAAGTGAGGATTCTCATCTATCCTCATGAGATCCCTCCCCCCTGAGGTTTTGGCACTTACATACCTGAATAACCTCTGCAATCTTGTCTTCATCCATCAGAATGTCAGCCTTTGACTTCCTCTGTCTGAGGCTATAAGGTGATCTGCCCTTACCAGTTTTAGCACAAGAACCACCATCAAATTTATGACCCTCAATCTCGTGCAAATCCTGTTTATCCTTCAGGAAATCAAGCTACGTCTCTTGAACCCCCTGCCCCTCAGCCTCCACACCGCCTGGCAACACATCCCCTGCCACCATGGGCATTGGTCCTGATGCTTCCACCCCACCCGATTCCTCCTTCTCTACATTCAATACCTCTCCCCTCTCCCCCACATGAAGGTCCTTACGATTTTTGATAGATGGGGGTTCTTCAAATGGAGCCATGCACAAGTCCTGTGCAGCCACCTCCTCACTAGCTTCAGGTCCAGCCGACTTATCTTGCTTTGCTACAGTGTCACCCACCAAGAACCTCAGCCTCAACAACCATGAGCTCCCACCACATCTCAGAATCAATCTATCAGGTACAGAGCCAGCTTTAAATACATCGACCATCACATTCAACAAGCACCCATCGCCCTCAAGCAGTCCAACAATCGCATCTTCTGCCACTAATGCAAATCCTGATATCATGGATGATACGACCTCCTTCGACCTCAGATGCAAAGGCAATCCCTTGATCTCAAGTTTTCCCAATCTAGAGCCCACTCTCTGGGGTGGCCTCTCCGGCAGGGCTCCATCAAAGGGAGAAACCAGTCTCCAGATCACCGTGAGGCCATCATTGCAAGACGTTTGAAATCGCAGCCTCTCAACATCCAACATCCCCAACCCAAAGAGGACAAATCGTGTAGTTGATAAAAAAGCAGACTGCCAGGAGTTGGTTGAAAGGGAAAGAGAGCTTACCAAGTTACGCACATTCTGCATCGTTTGTCTTCCAGACATAACCTCTCTAACCAGCGCTCCACGCAAGTCCATCTCTGCCGCTTTGATGTTCTCTGTCATAGGTACCTCCACATCAACCATAAGCCTCCCCAAGCTGTGCAAAGAAGGGGGCGAAGGAGGCACCTACAAAGCCCTAGAATTCAAAATTCCAGAGAGCGGGAAAATACGTTCTTTCATCTGCCCCCCAAGACCCCTGCACGAATCCCTCTTGTGACCAAATCCCCCGCACTCTAAGCACACCACAAGAGATCAGCAAGTAGCTGCCATATGTCCCCGTCGCTGGCAGCGAAAACATAAGATCTTGCCATGCATCTTTGCGCCCCTTCTATCAGAGCATCTCGCCTCCATTACCCTTTTACCGTACACATTAGAGTCTCTCCGCTCCTTCCGCCTCCAAGCCCTCGATCTCCAGGTAGCCCATCCTTCTCCTGCCCTGATTCTGCTAGTCGCTGCCCTAGCTTCACCTACTGTTGCCCCGAGCCCGCCAAACCACATCTCTATAGAGGGTTCATAAAAGACTTCTCCCCATTTTTTTCTTCTTTAATCTTCAGCCTCAATTCTTCTTCTCTTCTTCTTCTATCTATTCTGCCATCTCTCTCTCTCTTTCCTTTACTCTTTCTTTACCTCTCTATCATCTCTTCTTCGAGCTCTTCTTCTCTGTTATTTCTCTTAACCCTCCTCTCTTCTTTTTTTTCTTTCAACTCTTTAACTGTGCAGGTTAACCACACTTGAACCAAAAATTTCATTTTCTGATTAGCGGCTCAGATCGGTCAGGGATACACAGCACCCCTCTCAGGGTGGGACCAAACCCTACTGGGTCCGAGCCTAGTTAAGCTTAGATGGTTTATTTTCAATTCAGATTCATCTTGCACAGTCTCTGGCCTCCCAGGCCCACACACACGCCCGCTCACGGGCCCACACTCTTGCCCACAGGCGCACACACACCCGAGCACGTGCAACATACGCACCCACACACACACATATGCTCATTGTGCACCTAGCGCTAACGACCGATAAGCCCTATTCACTTTTGCAATTTATACTAAGGTGGCGCTTCTAATTCTATCGATATGGGACTATGTAAATCCCCTTCAGACCAAACTTTAGTTGGTGATTTTGGCCGGCTCAGAGCTCCAAATTGAGCAATCAAGGGCTCGTTGGAAAGCTCTAAAAGTGCTCTACAATATTACAACATCAATTTGATGCTCAGAACAAATCTTACCCTTCGATTTGAAGGGAGAAAGTTAAAGGTTTTCACGGCCATTCTAGCCTACAGAAATGCATCTCAGGTCTAATGACCTGCAGTGAGGGCTTTTGACCTCAAATGAGGTCCTGAACAGGTTCAGGAGATGTTTCCGCACCTATTTAATGGATAGAGGAGTGTTGTAAGGCTTCAGAAAGAAGAAGCTCAAGAGCTTTGCTAAGGAGCTTTAGAGCTCCAATTTAAGCTCTGATCAGCTCGACAGATAGCTAAAGATCAATAGCATCAGATTAAACAACCTCTGAAGGTTGTTAAGATTCAAACTGAGCAACATTTTCATCTAAAACTCGCCAGAAATGCACTGAAGTCAGTATTGGGTTCAAATGAACCCAATCTGAATAGTAATTGAATTCTCTTGAAATCCTAATTTAAACTTATCTAAATCAAATCTAAATCACTTAAGAACATCCCAGGAATCATTTTTAATCATCAATTCACCTAATTGATGTCTCAATCATCAGATCGGACCTGAGGTTGACCATAGAGCCTCAGAATTTGACTTTCTAAGTTATGCTCACTCAAATGAAATTAAAATCATAAATCAACTCTATTTTACCTCAGGAACTGATTCAAGGTCTCATGAAGTGATTTCAACCAAAAATCCTAGGGTTTCAGGTCTGTCGCCTGAGATCCTAAATGAGTTTGTTCGACAGAACAAACTACAACTTTTCTAAGTAATTGATCCATAGGTCTAACCTCAGAGCACCTTCCTGATGCTTTTAGACCTCTTACACTAAACTAAACCCTAACCAATAGTCATTTCCAACTCTGCCGGAGTTGGAGAAGACAAAGGCCTATGTAGAGTTCCAAACCTCAAATCATTAAAATAAACATCAAAATGGAATCCTTGGATCATTATTAATCAATCTAGAGCTCCGCATGAAGTTCTAACTCGTCGGAGCTCGTCGAAGCTCCGGTGAGTCCAGATAATGGCTGACAGTGTGTAAAAGTTATTAAAAATAAGCCATTAAGGATCTAAAAAGTTTCCTGAGGTTGCAAGGAACCTCAGAAGCTCATTAATTAACTCAATTGAGAAAATTAAAATAAAAGATATGCATGAATTCATAAAAAAGTGTGATCTGAGTTTGCTAGAACCCAGGTCAAGTTCTCTCACTCAATTGAGTAGAGGAAACAAGTCAGTGGGGTGTGGCGATGGTGTATAGGCAACTAATTAGATAGAAGAACTCCTCCTGAGCCGCCATTGACAGCGAGCTTAGGAGGTTGTATGAAATTTAGGCGTTTTAGATGTAGGTGATTATTAATCAAATTAATGCAAAGATCGGGGCCCTTAGATGATGACAAGGTGAAGGAGAGCCCCAGTGCATGTGAATTGCCCTAGGTAACCTCCGCCATGGACAGTGAAAGCAACTGGTGAAGGTGGAGGTGGATTAGGTGTTTAAGTTGATACAGTATAAGATAAGTGAAATAAAAGTGTTCTTAGAAGGATAAGGATTGTGTCTAGTGAATTAAAAGGACAAACGATTTCTTCAGATGAGCTCAAGGAGCTCGCCGGAGCTGAAGAAGACAGTGAAAAATTGATTACAAAAACTACTCTAAGCTACCTAATCAACTAATCTAACTAACCTAAGCTTACCTAAGATGTTAATCTATTGTTACCTAGATGAAAGAAATGAGAAATCTCCATCGAAGGTCATAACGGAGGAGGAAATCAGAGGGTGTTGGAAAGAGCTCTGGCGAGAAGTTGAAGGCGGCGAGGAAGAGGAATTGGTGCTCCAGGTCCTGTCACGACCGTCCGGAGAGGAAGAGGAGGTGAGAGAGACGAGTCCCTCGTGCGGAGGAGCTCCGATAGGGGGATTAAAGGTCGTCGGAGGTGAGTGACGAATAGCCTATCATTGGCTACAGTGGGGGAAGAGGGAAGGGAGCCAATTCTTTGAAATCGGAGAGGTGGAGGGGTATTTATAGGTTGTGGCGGCTGAGAAGGAGGTTGAATATGGATGCAAATGTGTCTAGGTGTGGCCTAACCTCCGACGTCATCTCTGACGTCGGTGAGATTAACTTCGAGCCCTAATTAGGATTGTAGCTTCATCCAGACTGATGGATGGAAAGGTGGCAGTGAGCGCAAGCTCTAAGAGCTTGGCAAAGGTGGACGGACGTCAGATGAATGATGATCGGAGGGTGACAGCACCTCTTGTCGTCAACCGTCGAAATGGCTGAAGAAGAAATGAAGAAGATGTATACAGGGACCTAAATGTGAGGAAAGTTAAGGACCTAAATGAATGAAAAGGACTCGATCGAAATAAAGCCTAAGGACTAAAACGTAAACTAATGTTTTTAAGGCTTATTTTAATTTAAATCTTTTTCAACATTTTATATACGACTATAAATTAGACAAATATTATATATAAACCTTGGATTTACATTTTTGACCTTTTCAGCTTAATTTATTTAATTAAGTAAAGTTACTTAAGTTATTACATATTTAGGTATAAATTATGCTTATGTTAATTAACACATTAATTAGATAAATAATTAATGATATTTCGAGTCCATTTATTAATTAAATTATTAATAATATTAATTGACTAATAATTTTGCATTTTAAACTTATTTTAAGGTCCTTTAATGACTTATCCCTTATTCTATAATTAACCCTTATATATACATATTCCTAGCTAATTAACTAGTGAAACTAGTTAATTAGGGGTAATTAAGAACCATGATGAGCCTCTCATCACCAGGGTGGTATTTTATAGGTGATAGTGGGTCATGCGAGGCTGTTAGGATATTTGGGTTATTTATAGGGTAACACTTGGGGTTTTAGGGAATATAGGTGAAAGGGGGATGATGAAAAGTGGTGACACACATACACATAAATTGATGATTAGCCTACCTCTTTCTCTCACTTTCTCTAAATTATTCATGTATGCAAGTATTTACAAAATGCAAGTATTGTTACCTAATCCTAGATGTGTAGATCTAGAAAATAGCATAAGATTGACAGATTGTTAACGTGAATTGCTGCGCAATCACACTCCCATGCCAATTTTTTGCTAGTCCCTAGCAAAACACTTATTCAAGACTCAATATAGAAGTTAAGTGTTTAGAAGTAATCTTTAGCTAAAGATTTTTCTGAAGCAATACCAATGTTTATCTGTTGGAGATTGTAAGAACTAATTGCAAAGAAGACTACCAGCACTTAAGACTTACACGACATAGACCATCTCTCGATGGACAAGGACTCTTGGTATTTAAACCTTAAGTACAGCTTCCAGGATCCAGAGGGTTTTACCAAGTTTAAGTAGAAAAGAAGTTATGATTGTGCTTAGTGCAAGTTAGGACTAACCATATGAACTGAAGTCTCAAATCCAAGGTTTCACTTCTTTTTAAGTCCAAGTTGACCTTAGATTTAGCTCATGTTTTCGGATCAACTCTAAAAATAGTGAATACTCAAACCCAACTCTTATCGCATATGTGGCTCAAAAATACTTGGTGGAAAACATAGGGTATATATAGTGTACCCTAAAACAACCATTTTTGGTGGATATGTACAAAGGTATTTACAATAGGATTTGTAGAATATACCGACTTATTGCAAAGAAATTTTTTCTTCTTTGGACTTTTCTATTTTTTGTAGTTTTCTCATTTTCTGATTTTTTTCTTGAATTTTCTTTCAGCTTTTTTTCTTAAAATAGATATGTTGGTATGTCTCCTGTCAACTTTTTTTGGTGGAGCACACTTATTTGGTGGAAAGAGTTTCTCCTAGACACAAGACCAAAGATTAAGACAGATTCTACTTGCACGCACAAGTAAGGACTCCACCTTCCCTAATGAGCACTAGGGCTGAGAACTTAAGTTTGCCTGGTTCTTCCTATTTCCAAGTGTGAACCAAAGTAACTTAACTCTTAAACAGAGGCAAACAGACGAATCTTGTACTGGTTGACTCAGGTACAAGAATATGTCCTAAGGAAATATTTTGGTTCTATCTTATCAAAGCTCAACTGTATTAATCCTAAGCCTGAGAGAATCAAGCTTATGTGGCCAGGAAAGTCTAAAAGTAAAGGTTGAATGTCCATAAACACTTTTTTTTTTAGCTTTTAGATCATAAATAAACACTTTTGAAAATATGTTTGGAGTTTTTGAATTTTCAATTTTTATGTGTTTCTTTTTGTGTTTTATAATTTTTTCAAAATTTTTCAACATTTTTCAATTTTTATGGATTTTTCAATAATGCTATATATACAGTAAAGATGGATACATATAATGGGAGTCTTGCATGATACCCAAAGAATATACAAGATCCTATGGATGCCTATCCATCCGCCCATGCCAAATCTTATATGCATGCATGCAAGAGGGGTGAGGTAGGATTACAGGCTCTTGGTATAATAGTGAGTAAGGGCTATAAGGTAGGGTGGATGGTGGGTGTTGGAAACATGTGAAGTGAAGTGAAGTGTAGTAAACTGAAATAGAGTGCAAAAAATGAGAGATGGTAGAAAATGGCGAAAGGTGAAAGGGTGTTGGGGTGCCTCCTAATGAGCGCTGAATTTAGCATCCCCAGCTGGACTCAGAGTGAGACAAAAATTAGTCACCCACCAGTAGGGCAACTGTCTCACCAACATGGGAAGATTTATGAGTGAGATAAGGTTTCAACTGCTGCCCATTTACCATAAATTTATGCCCACTTTTTGGGTCTTCAATTTCAACAACACCATTGGGAAATGGTCGTGAGACAAGGAATGGCCCCATCCATTTGGACTTCAATTTACCAGGAAAGAATTTGAGTCAGGCATTATAAAGCCAAACTTGTGATGGCTCAAACTCCTTTCACCGAATGCGACTATCGTGAAAGGCCTTAGTTTGTTGTTTAAAGGTTAAAGTGGAGTCATAGGCCTCACATCTTAATTCTTCTAATTCTTGGGGTTGGAGTTTCCATTCTCAACGACACGGGTCTGGGTCGAGGTTACATTGGCGAACTGCCCAATAAGCACGATGCTCCAACTCAACAAGTTAGTGGCAAGGCTTACCAAAAATAATTCTACAAGGTGACATACCCAGGGGAGACTAGAAGGAGGTCCAATACTCCCATAAGGTGTCAGTCAGCTTTGTGACAACCCGAGTCCTGCCAACCGACGAAACCCAAGTCGCCGTGTGCTAACACTAGCATAAATCGCCCACAAGTTCGCAATCACCCAATACACAATCATAAATATAAACGTAACCAACAAACAATTCATATTGCAAAATTTAAAGGAACTCAAATTTAATACTAACTGGAGGATTTTCCATAGTATGTAAGTCCAAGGACATGTACAACGGAAATCTCCTTGCGAACTGCCGAGTACAACTTACGGAACCCAAAAACACATCAGTAAAAATTGAGTAAAATGAACAACACCAAAGTGCAACAATAACCAAGCACAAGAGAAAATGGGTACTATAGCTTTAATTAATCCATTTATTAAACATCTCTTTATCTGATTCCTTTAGCTTGGAAGCCCAATTTATTATAATTCATAATCTACCAATCGATGTCTCAGGGAACGAGACGATTTTGTGTAACTTCCTACAGTGCAAGATTGATATAAGCCACCCTCCTGGCCGGGAAGACCACTTATACCCACCGAGTCGCTGCTGTCCATAACCCTAGGGTCATTACGAAAAGGAGTGGCTGCTACGTCGTGTAGCGTAAACACGTACAAGTTCTATGTACGCTAAACCACAGACAGCCAATGACCCACTCACTTGCTGAGAAAGAAACCACTCCAACCCTCGAGCCCTGCAATCCGCTATCCCAGTTGGCCACTAAGCCTAACCAAAGAGTCATAGGTAGTCCAACAACTTCCTAAACCAGCCCCTGAAACCGGTCTAAAAGATCAAAGCTACAACCAAAATCCAGCAAGTAGCGGGGCTAAAATCAGTTATCAAATTCCTTTAATTCCCAAAAAATTTGTCGTACGGATTATTTAATCATTCCCAGATAACTATATCTTTCATTTTCATTCAAACAATCTTTAGTAATTTCACATTATCCTCCAACTTCTCTGTTTCCAAGAAATTTCCAATTTCTGATCGTGGTTTCAATCAAATCATTATTTATTCATCCTATCAATTTTACTAAAAATAGAGTTCCTTTTGTAC